>OX327688.1:21445000-22695000 GCA_946807835.1 Ailanthus altissimus | reverse complement strand
AGTTTCCATTATTTTCTTAACTCTTGTTTCACACTTTTATTGTGTATGTTTGACTCTGTTGTTGGTGTCAGTGTATTCATTACTGGTATACCACTCTATCCTAAGTTAAATATTGAAACTCCATTATCATAAGTGGAAATTGCATCATGCATCATAATTATTATTTCTAATTATCATGTAGAAATTAACTATCCTGAGAGCTCCTATCAAAGCAAAGCATGCATCCAGACCAAGACGGCAGTATCAGAAACCTTCAGCTGGAGAAATGTGATCAGAAACATGATAAAATCTGATTTTTGATACTTGTCAACTTATATGAGGGAGGGCCGAAATTTCAGATATTTAGGCTGTGCGAATTCAGATGCTAGAATGAACTGTTCCTTGCTCACTTCAACTATATTATTCAAATTGTTTGTGGGATCAACTACTGACAGTATTTGTGCTATATATATCTAAAATCTGGCAAAACTGAGGGTTCATTGATCTCAGCTTGCCATGTCTTATAAATATTATGAGAGGAAACTGAATTCAAATGTGCAGATAATAATCTCCATGCCTCGCTTTTTGGCTCTTTTCTTTATTATTATCAATTCTTTTTTGGACCTTGCCATGTTACAGTTAGATAGTCTTATCAGGTTGTCTTTATCTTAATGAATATGAGTTCTTATTTATTGTTTTTTTTCATGGGTTCTCATACTGATGCCTTTATCTTCAACTCTGAATGAATTTGTGGATTCGTATCAACAAATGATTTGGGCACAAAAATATTATGCTGCAATTGAACAGTTATTTACAGGATCAGCTGCATATCTGCAGCTTTGAGATATAAATTGGTTATTATTTACCTCTAATGAATTGCAGATACTGCATGTTACATGCAGAAGCAATCTTGTTCTTTCATTTGATGTGTCATGTGTGAAAATGTTTTCAACCTGGTCGGTACCTAACTAGCAGTTTGTTAATTGCAGCTAACATACGCCGAGTTTCTAGCTTTGAAGCCCTCCAGTCCACAACAAGGTACTTATTGTTATATTCTATTCTTTGTAATATTCATTATTTGCTGTTTTTGCTTCTAAATTTTTGTTAGAGAATTTGAAATTATATTTCACTCTTGCACTAGAATTTACATTAGAGTGGCCTTTATATGAACTTTATCCCTAACCTGTATGGAAATGTACAAGCATAAGAATTATGATCTAATTAGGAAAAATTAATAAAAAATAAGACTAAATATAGCATTAAGTTATAAAGCTAATAAACTATTTTCCACACTCCCCCTTAAGCTGGATTGAAGAGATTTACTTCCAGTTTGCTAACACATGAATGGAAAGTAGGTCTTGGCAGCCCTTTAGTATGAATATCCACTAACTGTTCACTGCTATAAACAAATGGAATGCAGATCTCTCCGCTTTTAATCTTTTCATACTGACAGGATTGTCAACAATGTTGATGCAGCCTTGTTGGAAAGTAAGGAAGTAAGGATTTGGTTATGATATAGCTGAATCTTTTTTCCTTTACGTAGGTCCACTATCTCCCAAGTAACACTTCTTCTCAAAGCATTCATCTCTTCCAAAACTGCTAATTTCCACTGGATTGTTCAAAGGCTTCCTGAATATTTCTAGGAACAAATAGGTGCGAGATTTTTGAGGAAAAAGCCTTATGATGGTGAGAAAGCTTTTCATAAGATAGGTATTTAGCAATGGGATATTTTATGTAGGTCCGGGTTCCTTTTTTAAGGGCTATAGGAATATCCAAATCTGATGGCATATTAGAAACAGGAATTAAATTTGAGTTAGAAGTAGGAATACTTGTAATATCCTAGATAGCAGTTCTTGGAGTTGGAGATCAATCCTGTTCTAAAATTATAGACGAACCTTGACTCTTTTGATGGGGTCTCCTCCTAATATAAACTAGAAGCTCAGTATTTTGATTTCTTTGATTTGTTTGTAGTGTTTCTCCCCCTGTTGAAGATCAATGTTTGGCAATTGTTTACTAGGATTTCCAATGGTTTTATCAAAACTTTCCTCACTTTGTTTTTCGAAAACAATAATAGGATTTGGAGAGGAAGAAGAAAGAGTAGTATTCAGGATAGTTTTTGGTAATGGAACAGTGGATAGATTCCAAAAATTGTCTTCCACTCCTTTCTCCCCCTGAAGAGAATTTTTGTAAAAATAAAGTTTGTTTTCCAAGAAAGAGACATTCATACTAACATGAAATTTTTGGTTTGGGGATTATAACACTTATATCATTTTTTGTTTGGAGCATATCCAATAAAAATATACTTTTCAGCTCGTGGATCAAATTTGGATCGAGAGTGGCTAATTATATTGCTAATCACAGTACAGTATTTCATTTACTTATCTTGTATCGTATGATACTCTTACCCTAGCCACATTTCCATTTCTGTTTTCTTTTAACTGTATTAGTATTAATTTAATTGGAATTGGAGCCTGAACCCGAGTTTCGCTGAGGTTGAATCTACCTTTTTCTTTTTTTTTCCTCCCTTATTCTATATAATTCTAAAAAAAAAAAAAAAAAGAGGGGAAGGAGAGATTAGTCACAAATATTTGATTCTATCTCTAATCTTCTTCACCCCGTGCAGCCAAAAAATTTTAATGGTAAATCCGAGTAAATTCAGGACAGAGAAATTTTTTTTTTGAAACACTTTAAAAGTGTGCTATATTTCAAAGTACATGTAGGCATCCTATTTATCAAATATAAAGTTGTTAAAACAGCTTCTCTCCAAAGATATTTTAGGACATTCATTGAAAACATTATAGCACGAGCCACCTCAAGTAAGTGTTTATTTTTTCTTTTAGCAATACCATTTTGTTGAGAGGGTATCCATACATGTAGACTGATGATGAATACCATTTTCCTTTAAAAAAGTCCCCAAGTGTTCATTAAAATACTCAGTTTCATTATCAGTATGAAGAATATTGATTTTAGTTTAAAACTGAGTTTCAACCATTTTATAAAAATCCTTAAACAGTTTTCCTACTTCAGATTTCTCACTCATCAAATATATCCAGCATAATCGAGTATGATCATCAATAAATGTAACAAACTATTTTTTTTTAAAAAAATAGTAGTGATTTTTGAAGGTCCCAACATCAATATGAATTAAATAAAATAATTTTGAATGAACATAAGGTTTTGGAAAATAAGTTGTACGATGACTCTTAGACAAATAACAACTTTCACATTGAAAAGTGAAACAATCCAAACCCTTAAACAAAGTAGGAAATAAGTGTTTAAGATATTAAAAACTAGGATATCCTAGTCTAGAATGCCAAAGCATTATTTGTTTATACACAAGGATAGAACTGACACTACTAAAGAGCATTATTTGTTTATACACAAGGATAGAACTGACACTACTAAAGTCTTGAGCTTTTTTATTACTAGAGGAGTTATCATCAAAGTAGTAGAGTCCATCTATTATTATAGCACTGCTAATCTTCTCCCCGAGCTCTGTTCCTAGAATTCATAGTGAGATTCAAAGAAGATAACACGCCAATTAGACTCATTTGAAAGTTTACTCAGATAAACAATTATAGGCTAGTTTAGGAACATGGGGAATAGATTTAAGATCAATATTCTCAGAGTTTTATCAAACCTTTTCCCGCAATGGGTGAGAAACTACCATCTGTAATTTTAACTTTTTCTATACCAGAACAAGGTGAGGAGGTACTGAATAATTTAGAAAGACTAGTTATATGATCAGAAACTCCAGAATCAGTAATCCACAGAGTAACGTTTGAACAACAAGAAAGGACACTAGATGCATTACCTGTTTGAGCAAGAGAGTTACTAGGAATACCAGATGATGAATTGGATTTTAGCATTTTAAGAAGATGATCCATCTGCTCCTTGCTGAAGGGACTTGCTTCGACTTCATTGGCAGTGGGTATTACACGGATTGTCCTGTCACCAGTCTTGCTACTTTTCCAATTTGCGGGCTTGCCATGGATTTGCCAGCAGGTCTCACGGGTGTGGTGAGGACGATTATAGTAATCACACCAAACCCGTGGCTTTTTTGTAGCTTTCTACGGATAATTTGTTGCCTTGTTAGCAACAGTTTCAGAAGCAATTAAGGCTAAGGTATCTATAGCCCTATTAGTGGGTTTTTTCTTCAACAACACTTTGGATGGATTATTGAAGGAATGGGGCAACTCAGATGACTGTAGACATGGTGGGTAATTGAATTGTGCAAAATAGAATTTCAGTGAAATTTCGGGTCGTGAACAGTGACTGACGGGGATGAAAACTGTCAAACAGTACCGGATGGAGATGAACAGTAACCGAAAATAGTGTTCTGGCAAAAATTTGGCAGAAGATTGAGAGGAAGGCCAAGTATCTTATAGCTTTGATACCATATGAACTTGCAAGAGAGAAATTCTGAATGAAAAATTTTGTGTATTGTCTCTCATAATACAATACTTTACATGGGGTCCTTTTATAGAGGAAATCATAACTCAAAGAATTAGAAAAATCCTCCTACAATAGGTAGTTAATAATTAACTTCCCTATTTTATATATAATTAACTTTTCTATTTACTTTCCTATTTTACATATAATTAACTTTCCTATTTTATATTATTGACTAAATCACACTAGTTACAACTAATCAAATCTGCTAAGATTCAGCTGTATTATAACCAAATCCCTACTTCCTTACTTTCCAACAAGCCTTATTATCATATTAGTGCTTCATTGTGCTTGTTTTAGTAACTTTTATTTATTTCATAATATCCTTAACCATATTAGTTCACATATTTCTTGAGTTATTGATCTGAACTGAGCTTCGGCATTTGATCAAACTAATGCAAATTGTTTTTTTGCTTCTTCAAGTAACTAGATTTCCTCCAACAAATGTGCAATACCTAGATGTGGCCCTTTTGTCACTTATGGAAGCAGCTTAGTCAGCATCAATATAGGTTTTTATTTGAAGATAATTCTTTGAGAAGAGTAGACTTTTTCCCAAGAGAGTGTTTTAAATACCTTAGAATTTTTAGAACAACTTCCACATGAACTTCATAAGAAGAGTGCATAAATTGGCTCACCACACTTACAACAAGGTTTTTCATTAGGTTATGAAAGATTACTTGTATTTGCTAAGACTTTTTGCACTAGGTGAGGTTAAGGAGATTGTGTCTTGTTTGTTCTTGAATAAACTTTTAGTTCATGGTTTCTAACTTACTCGCATTGAAGTGGAGTTATAGAAATTGAAGGCAAAGATTGAGAATTCTCAGGAGGAGAAATTTCATGACTTTGATCAAAATTATTAGATAGAACAAAGGATGGAGCTTCGGGTGATTCAGAAGACATAGGGATATTAGGTAGGGTAATTTTAGGCAACCCAAAGGATTCAAGGATATTAGGTAGCTTAGGTAAAAACAGATTTTTATCTCATTTTGTTGGGGTGTATTCACACAAGAACTATGTTGTACAATCCCATGATCTATGAGATATGAGCCAAGTATTAAGGAAAAATACTCTCTTCAATTATCTGCCCAAAGGAATTGAAGATTAGCGCGAAATTGGGTTTTAATCATTTGATAAAAATTCTAAAAGGTTTTTGTTGCTTCAGAGTTTTCTTCGAGTAAATAGACCTAGTTTACATGAGTACGGTCATCATTAAATGAAATAAACCATTTTGCCCCAGATTTATTATCAACATGTAAAGATCCCCATATATCACTTATATATCACTATTAATAACGGAAAAAGATTTGGATGCTTTATATATTTGTCCAGGAAAATGAACTTGATGGTGTTCAGATAACTCACTCTTCACATTGAAAACTAGGTTATGAAAGATTACTTGTGAGTTCAGATAACTCACTGTTCTCAGAAATCCGTTCCACAACTTTGTTAAAGACGTGAGAAAATGGTTAACAGTTGCATCACAACTATCTTAGCAGATCATGATTATTATTTGGTCTTTTATAGGTATTGATTCTGCTCGTGTGCTAAAAAGGTGATCTATAGGCTAAATCTTTTCTGTAAGATGGGGAGTTGTGAATATATTCCCAATGGTTTTTCATTCTTTAGACATTCGCAATTTGCTGCATCACTTCATAAATCATTCTTTAGACATTTGTAAGCTTTTCCTATTCGATTTGAAATCTTGCCTTCATTCAGATTGTATATGCGGGATATGTTTGTAATTTTGTTAGTATTCAAAAGATGCAGTTCCTATGGAGTTTTAAGCTGATACGTTTCTCAACAGGGCCCTTCCTGTAGATTTTGTAAGGTTGGATCAAGATATTCTGTCACCTCTTGCTGGAAAGAAGCAACTGTATACATACGAGACAACGGATTTCTGGGAACAGATAAAGACTCCAGGGTAGAGTTATTTTTCCATATCTTGTACTTTTTACCCTATACATTAATCTGCCTCAACTGAAATCTGTGTTTTTAACATTACAGGATATCTTTGAAATGTTCGGCTTTGTATCTTGCACAATTTAATATCACATCACCTCATCTTTTGGCTAGTGGAAATGGAATTACAAGTGCTACAATTGTCGGTGATGTGTACATCCATCCATCAGCCAAAGTTCATCCAACTGCAAAGGTAATTTGACATCTTTCTTCTGCTAACATACTTATGTTTAGCGGTATCCCTTGTTCACGTTTGCTACTTCTATAATATTAAAATTAGTATTTACTTTTTCTCTTACTCCAACTTTAACAGCCAAAAAAGAAAACTCTTGAAAGGATGTACTTTCTATCTTAAATGCTGCACCCACCCTCACATATTTTCTCCCCGTATTGCGAAACTGGTTCCGTGAAAGTACTTGTTTCTAGCCATGACCAGTCAACCTAAATCATGCCGTTGAAACCATGACCTCAGTTTACCGTGGGAAGGTTTTCAATATAATTAATTTCACAAAGTAGCCTCTCTATCTTAGCTAACCCCATTTCATTTGACCTTGGCCTTTGTGTATTTTTTTAATTATTTCTTATAGTATAATGAATCTTGAAAGAGCTTCAAGGCATGGCTTTCCCATTACAACCATGCAGAAATCTTCATTAAGGCCATTGTCAGTAGGGCTTTATTCTTTGATGCAGAAATAACCTGTGATGGCTCTAGTTCCCTGCTTAGCCAGCCAACACAAAACACCGCAATGGAGTTTCACATACGCCAACATGTAGAAAACACCCATTATGTGCAAAAGTACATAGTGGAAAGAAATACAAGTGTGCATAACATGCTATTACACTACAAATTTCAATCGAGTATAAGCACAAGAAAAACACTTTTAGGTAGGCACCAACGCCCAACTCTTCTATTACTCTCCAGAAAAGAATACAACTGCTAGAAGGTTGTGGCTAGAGACTCACACTCACACTTTTGCCCCCAAGCGTTTACAACATAATTTTCTCCACAAGCCTTCACCTTAGCTACCCGCTTTACAAAAATGTGCAACAACACCCTTGGTTGCTAGGCAGCATAATAAATGGCACGCACACCATTTTTCCCACCACCATAATCACTAGAATGAGGTGGCATGATTCCTAAGTGTAGGAGATCATGTGCACCACTTTAGAAAGACCAAGTCCCTGCTCCTCATAAGTAGGAGCCAATTGCCCACTGTACGCCATTTTAGTCACATCCTTGGAAAATGCCTCAAAGCATTCCTAGAATCAAGAATTGATGGAACCACCCGTTCTTTATGTGTTTTCGTTCTAGGACCCAATTTATAGTAGATAAACATGGTCATACGTCAAGCAACTTCTTGCTCAATTGTAGGTTTAGTTACAGCAACAACCTTAGCCCACTTATGTACTTGTTTGTTTCGCCCCGATTGCTACCAACTCACATCTTTATTAAGTGCTCCCACACACATGTTTGCTGAATTGCGTGCTCACACTACCTAGTGTGTCCACTAAGCCATGTGCCTATCTCTGAAGGTGCATGTTGTGGTGCTTCATGCCTTAACCTACTTATGCAGTCTAGGTTTGCCTTAATGCCTCCGAGATCTTATTGTTGGGTGCAGTGTTTCGGCTCTAAACCGTATTGGGTGCGTGTATGCATGTGCGCGTGTCCATTGTACATTTATACATATACATGCATCTCATACATTATATACGTAGCAGAAGGTGAAAATCTAATTTCTTAAATAATGAACACAATTAAATTTTGTTCTGTTATACTAAGGAACAAATTTAAAGCATATTAATCACATTATTATCAATGATTGAGAATAATCACCTTGCAAGCCTTTGGAACGATTTAGTTGGAGTACCGCCTGAAATAAATCTGTTGGCAATTTTAGTACGTAACAGGGTGGGCTTAAGTCGCTAGAACAGCAGCTTTAATTTTAGCAATCTAGTTTAACTCTTAAACAATTGATATTAGCTAAACACTTTAACCAATATATATATATATATATATATATATATGTTTTAAAGTAATAGAAATTGTTTTGTCAATATAACTCTTATATAAACAAAAACTAATTTCCTTCATTACTTTTGGTGACCGGCCAAGATGAAAGAAAAAGAGATGAATTTTTCTTCAACATTTGAAGAAAGAAAACAAAACAACTTTTGCTCTCTCACTCCTCTTTTGTTTTGCCGTCCACCACCCTTAAGAAAAAATGATGATCTTATTTTTGTTTCATCTTAGTGGTCGAACTCCTCATTTTTGAAATAAAAACAAAACAAGATATTATATTTTATTAGCTTAACTATTAAGCAAATGAAAATATCTCACATTTTTGTTCAAATACTTAGTTAATGGCTGGCCACTTGTAGCCATGAAAACCAAATGAATTGGTCGGCCATTATCTTAACCAACTCTTAAGCAATTTCATTCATCCATTTTTTAAAAGACTTGATTCATTGCCTAACTATTAAGCAAAGAAAAAATATCTCATTTTATTTAACAATTAAGTCTTTAATAAAAATATTTGTTTTATTAATCTAATCATGAGTTAACAATTAGCTATAGTCAAATTAACTAATTACTTAACTCTTAAGTAATTATAAATATTTGGATTATTTAACAATTAAATAATCAATTGAATGAAATTACCCTTAAGCCTTTAATTGATTACCAAGTTAACTCAAGTAGGTCCCACCTAATCATACATTTGAGTAAACTCAACCGAAGACTTGCTATACGCCACGTGTCAATATTTAATTGGTCAACAACAATATTGTATGAATATTAATTATTTAATATTTATACAATATACATATCAAATATAATCGTTAGTATTAAATACGTATATGGTACAATACTTGTAACGCTACACTCATTGTATGATCTGAACGAGTTCAGATCTGGTCTAAAGGAGTTTATATCAGTGTTAAGAGTTAGCAGGTTATAAGAGTCGGCCATATTTAAGGAGTTAAGAGCCTTGTCTGAAACGGGACAAAGACCTGAGAATATACTAGTAATGACATAGTTGCAAAGAGTTGCAATAGGTGCTAGGAAATGCCATTATGCAAGTATGTTCTTAAACACTATGTTCTTGATATATTTTTCATCGATGTGGGTTTGTTGGTGAATTCTTTCATATAGATTAGTGTATGTCTATATCTATAGTGTATAAATGATTGTTCTTAGCTGATCAGGAGCTTAGAGCTCATGTAGGCATAAGGGTATTCAGTGAGGACTGAATACTGAACAGACTCACGAGGACGCCAATAGACATCTTATAAAGCCGTCAATGGTGAGTTCTCTTGAGTTAAGTAGTATTCGTGGTCCTTTGACTTGAACGCCACAGTGGGTTTGTAAGTGATCCACCATACTTTGGTTCCACGGATGTTAGAGACCTTTCATGGTCGGACCACTACATTTCGCTGGGTATGGTCCAATGCTCATAGAGTCCAGTGTGCATAGATATAGGATCTATCAGCTTCTATATGGGAGTTTTATATCCAAATGCTCCGAGATTGTATTTCAAAAAGTCTTGTGGCCACAAGCACAAAACCCCATACTTTGGTTCCACGGATGTTAGAGACCTTTCATGGTCGGACCACTACATTTCGCTGGGTATGGTCCAATGCTCATAGAGTCCAGTGTGCATAGATATAGGATCTATCAGCTTCTATATGGGAGTTTTATATCCAAATGCTCCGAGATTGTATTTCAAAAAGTCTTGTGGCCACAAGCACAAAACCCCATAAGAGTTTTCCGTAGGGTTAGACAATATCGCAAAGGAGTTTGTGGATATTGTTTTACGAAATACAAATCTGGAGATAAATTCACCAGTTAAGCACACGAGGATATGATGGTGCTGATCTATATCCCTGCTCTTCTAAGATATAGGTGACGAAAGGATTATACATATGCGTTATGACCTGAGGTTGTATGGTCTAACGCGCTGATTTGTAATATCCGTGACGTGTGCGAGGCATCAGTCACGGACTCATGAAATAGTTTCATTTGTCAAATCGAGCATGGACTTAGGGAGTCCCGCAATATGAGGTGTACTCGTGCTTTGGGGCAGCGTACCGAATTGAATTGTTCAATCTATAATTTTCAGCAAAATTAAATATTTGTTTCAGGAACCCTCGTGATGTGCGTGCGTCAATACTTAAGGGTTAAGTACGTTAATTAGTTGACAATTGTAATTGACCAATTAAATATTGACACGTGATGTATAACAAGCCTTCGGTTGAGTTTACTCAAGTGTGTGGTTAGGTGGGACCCACTTGAGTTAACTTCAACCAATTAAAGGCTTAAGGGTAATTTCATTCAATTAATTATTTAACTGTTAAATAATCTAGATATTTGTAATTATTTAAGAGTTAATTAGTTAATTTGACTAGAGCTAATTGTTAACTCATGGTGAGGTTAATAAAACAAATATTTTATTAAAGACTTAATTGTTAAATAAAATGAGAATTTTTTTCTTTATTTAATAGTTAAGCAATGAATTAAGTCTTTTAAAAAGGGTATGAATGCAATTGCTCAAGGGTTGGTTAAGATAATGGTCAACCAATTCAATTGGTTTTCATGACTACAAATGGCCGGCCATTAACTAAGTATTTGAACAAAAATGTGAGATATTTTCATTTGCTTAATGGTTAAGCTAATAAAATATAATATTTTATTTTGTTTTTATTTAAAAAATGAGAAGTTCGGCCATTAAGATGAAACAAAAATAAGATCATCATTTTTTCTTAAGCGTGGTGGACAACAAAACAAAAGAGGAGTGAGAGAGCAAAAGTTGTTTTGTTTTCTTTCTTCAAATGTGGAAGAAAAATTCTATCTCTTTTTCTTTCATCTTGGCCAGTCACCAAAAGTAATGGAAGAAATTGGTTTTTATTTATATAAGAGTTATATTGACAAAACAATTTCATTTACTTTGAAACATATATATATATATATTGGTTAAAATGTTTAGCTAATATCAATAGTTTAAAAGTTAAACTAGTGGTTTAAGAGTTAAACCGAATTGTTGGAATTAAAGCTGTTATTCTAGTGACTCAAACCCACCCTGTTGAGTTCTAGAATTGCCAACGAGTTCATTTCGAACGGTAGTCCAGCTAAACTGTTCTAAAGGTTTGCAAGGTAATTGTTCTCAATCATTGATATTAATGTGATTAATATGCTTTAAATTTGTTCATTAGTATAATAGAATAAAATTTAATTGTGTTCATTATTTAAGAAATTAGATTTCCAACTTCCACTGCGTAAATAATGTATGAGATACATATAAATGTATAAATGGACAAGCTCATATGCATACATGCACCCAATATAGTTTAGAATCGAAACACCGCACCCAACACCTACATGCCCCAACACACTAATACTTGCCTCAGCTTGGTGCAAGGCTTCAAACTAAGCCTTTGTATATCTCAAGATTTGAGGGTGTAATAACCATCTTCAGTTCTTTTCTTTTTTCAAAGCAATTATGGGAAGCATGCTTGCTGGAAGGGATGTACCAACATCCATGATTACTTTCCTATGGTGGGACTTGGCTTGAAATTGTATGACAAACCCCAGGAGCAAGGATTAACAATTATTACTGTTGAGCCAAATGCTGTTTTAATATGAAGAACAAATCAATTGATGTCCTTAATGTCAGATACTTAATGCCAACAGTGTTATCCTGGTATGTATTGTGGCAATTCAAATGTGTCTGGAAGCTAGTACAATTTGTTGTCATCAGCTTAAGAGATATGTTCACTTAATTATTGCTTTTAGTGAAATACAGTATAACGAAATATATTTAGTAGAATGCTTGAACCACATATCAAAAAGGCTTCTTTGCAAGGCAGCAAATTAAGATCATTTGGTTTGTGCTGATTCATCTTATTGAATCAAAGTGCCAATGTTATTCTTCCCAAATGGTTTTAGATGTTAGACTTATAATGTTGTTCCAAATATTTTGCATCATCCCCTAGTGTTCCTCTTGGATCTAACTATGTGTTTTCTGTTTTGGATGTTTTTCTAGTTTTATGATCTTTGCCATATTATGTTTGCTAATTTGGGAGTATCTATTTAAACAGATTGGTCCAAATGTCTCTATTTCGGCAAATGTTCGTGTAGGAGCAGGTGTGAGGCTTATAAGTTGCATTATCTTGGATGATGTTGAAATTAAGGTATTTAATGCTTATATTCAAATGATACCTAAGCGTAGAATGAATTAAGAGTTTCTAGGACGAATTAATTTCTCTCATGATATTTAGTTAAAGCTATGTAGTCTGTTTTCATCTCAAAGTTTATCAAAAATCTAAAATAAGATTGTAAAAAGTCATTATGATATTTTAAAACTCATCAAAGGTCTGTTTGAAATTTATATACTTAATCAACATCCTTGCCTACCTATTTTTTACACTTGTTTTGTCTATATACTAGTTACTGAAAACGTGAGAAAAATTGAATAGCATTAGGCAACACTAGCTTGAATCTTGTCTGCCATCTTCACTAAACATACATTGTTACTACCATTTACTTCAAATGTTCTCAACTTATACTTTTGAGGACATAGTTCAGGTGAACAATGCTATCAATAAAATTTTCATGTCACTTTTCATGTGAATAATATCCCAAACATGTTAGGAAATGATTATTTACATTCCTATATAAGGACAAAATGATAGTGTATTTTCTCCTGACAGGGAAATGCAGTTATTCTAAATTCTATCATTGGGTGGAAGTCATCTCTTGGGAAATGGTCACGTGTTCAGGCAAGTGTACTATTGTAGATGGGCATTTTTAAATCAGCTTTGTGGATTTCTGATGATCCATAATTGTAGTTAAAGAAAAATGAAATTTGACAGGTCATTGGATGGACAAAAGCATTAAGATTAGTAGTGTCAATAAAGTTCTAGTTTTCCCTCAAGGAACTATAGTCTAAACTTGGGATAATATGCTTATAGGGCTGGCTAAGAGTAATGGGGTCAAATTACATATCCTCATAAGTTGTGCCCCTGAACCTCTGAGAATGAATTCAGGCACTTGCTCTGTTTTTCAATTTGATAAAAAGTATATAGTAGTTCAGAGAATGAACTGAAAGGGCTTAGTGTAAAATCAAAAAATCTAAGTATATAGCAGACCATTTTTCACTTCTTCGTATATCATTTTTTACCCTTACCATCTCATATGACCTAGCGTTCACTGGCTATGCTAAGAGGTATCAGTACTATACTAGAAAACTTGCCAACACTGCTGGTAAATTTACCATAAATTTGGGGATCTTGAAACTTGTGAAATTGAAGTAAAGTCTGGTACTGATATGCCATTTGATTGATTCAGGGTGATGGAGACTACAGCGCTAAGCTTGGAATTACCATCCTCGGTACTAATATTCTTTGAAGGATTCCATATCATTCATGATCATTTGTAGAAACTTAATATCACGAACAGATTTTTCAATCATGATTTATTTCTTGTGCAGGAGAAGCTGTTACTGTTGAAGACGAAGTTGTGGTGATCAACAGCATCGTTCTTCCTAATAAGATTCTTCACATTAGTGTACAGGAAGAGATCATTTTATAAGACAGAAACAGAATTCATTAGGTGGCGTCCTTCTCAAATAAGATGACACAGTTGAGGTAGAATACAGTTCCATGTATTGAGGACGGAAACTATCCGAGCTTGTGGCTTCAACACAAGTTTTTAGTACACTTGTCTGTGATCTTTGAATAAAACACTTGATATATCAACTTTAAAATTTTCAACCTGAATAAAACAGTTGAAAATAACAAACGGGTAACATCATCACATTTTGGCCAAGCAGTTGGTATTTAGCAATTCCAAGATTTATGTTGAATTCAAATCTCCGGTTAGCATGAAGAGTAAGGTATAATTTCAAAGGGTAAGGACATTTTTGTCTAACAAATTTGACTTAATTCTTAATTTTATCATAAGTTTTAAAAAATTTAATTTTATCTTAATTCGTTAATAAGATTTTGTTAATTTTAATATTGAAAGGGTAAAATAATTACTCTATACAATTTTATATATGTATCAACCACTAATTTATAATTTAAATAATAAAATAAATAAAAAAGAGTAGTCGTTAGTAGTCGACTGGTCGTCGGTGACCAATTGCGATTCGATTCAAAATTGATATCATTGAACTCAAAATTTTATAATTTACGCAATGGTATGATTTTTTTTTTTGTTAACAGAGTGTTGTAAATGTGTCAAAAGTGAAAAAAAAAATATTGTGGGAGGCAGTGGCCATTGCCGTTTGCTGTCGAACGATGGGGTGGTAGCCGCCACCTCTACCCCACTGTTCGACGAGCGACCGGCGATGGGGAGTGTTGACAGCGGCCACCACTATTCGCTATCGAATGGTGGGACGCGGTGGCTGCCACCTTCCCCTTATTTTCGATTTATTTTTTTGACCACCTTTTTATTTCTTTTTTATAAAAATGATTTCACAATTGTGTATATATAAACAAATGGAATTCAATGACATAATTTTTGCCTATTTTCGTTATTGAAATTCGGCAACTAGTGTTGGCCGTCGTCGGTTTTAGTAGTTCAGTTTTATTTATTTTAATTATTTTTTAATTATAAAATAAATATTTAATGAATATTAAATTTTGAGCCTATAAAAATGTGTCACGTGTCTTTTTTATTTTTAATAGCTAATTAATAACTGACACGTATATATTATAATGTATTCACATCATTATTTTTAATTAACATAATAATTGAGAACAAATTTGTTAATGTACAATTAAAATAAATTTTTAATTAAATTTAATAAAATTTCACTAACGAATTAGAATAAAATTAAAAATTAAATCAAATTTATGAGATAAAAATATAATCGGTAAGCGTATGGTAATGGGCATTACACATGATACATCACAAAAACATCCTTCACAACCATAAACAGTGACCTTTTCACAACTACAAGCAGTTACCCAACAAGTTTGGATGTTAAGAGAGAACACAGTAACTTATTGACTAATTTTTAGAATATGCGCAAAAAACAAGCCCATATGCATCACAAAAACAACAAATACATCACAATCGACTGCGCGCTACACCAGTTCAGACTTGATTCTTAACCAGAAACTAACCAAGCACATACTGTTCCTTTTTACAACAAAATTTGGACCTCGGTTTAACTCTGGTTCCTGAATGGAGACACAGGCTGTTTTCGAGAACTCAAGATAAACGAGCAACAGATTTCTATTATGTAATTTTTGAAAAGCAATCATGCAAAAAATGAAAATTATATCACGTCGTATATTTTAAATAAACTTCCTCTGCAAGGTTAACATCAGACTTGCACCGACTCATCTATTTTCAATGTCTCGCCACTTTTACAAAATGTCCGCACCCTACTCGATCAGATACTTCATGCTGCAGCAGCAGATAGATAGCAAGTCCAGAATCTTGCCCATGCAGACAGCAGACAGAAAATCACTCTTCTTTGTTTCTAACCTCGTAAAATCAGAATCAATGTGAATGCAGGAACTAAATCCATATTTCACCTTCATTCATTTGGCCGCAACTCCAACTTGTATGCATGTATTTCCATGGGTGAGATGATTACATGTCCATCCTGAGATACATCTCCTAATTGTTCCGCATACCCAAGCATTCCTGTGTCATCATGCAGGAGATTTAAAGATGTTGCTTTAGCATTTAATACTGCAAGTCCCTTGAACATGTAGAACAAATTTAAAGGCTCATCCACAACACTTGTGCATTGTGATCTGCCCTTCCGACAGTATGAAACATCCCAGTGTCGCCTCTGTAAGATTAAGACAAACCTAGAATCTTCAGGTGACTGCTGAGAATATTTTGATGGCCGGGGAACTTTAAAATTCACAATATGCAAATCGCAGGGCAAGGAAGCAGCTAAAGGAGAAAAGGATCTTGGTGGGGGCTGCACGGACAACTCTTGCAGCTTCTTGGCAATGAATGCATGTAATGGATAGTTCAAGTGAGCACCAACAAGATGTGAAAGAAGAGAGGGGCTTAGGGGAAGTGGGCTCAAAATGGAATTTGAGGCAGAAGAAATGTTGGATTCCACAAGGATATGGAAGATTACGTTCATAGCACGATTATCCAATACTCCTTGCCCAAGACCACGTCCATCATCTCTGACCAAGCGACGGTCCAGCATAATCTCTAACCATCCATCTTTGAGGCTGGCCACACCCAGCGATTGCCGGGAATGAACAGAAAACCGCTGACCATTGGAACCTTGCATGAATGCAAGAGAAGGCATGGGGTAGTAATTTCCCTGCAACGGGATCTTGTCATAGGTTTCTCTCCTGCTCATCTGAAAGCCATTTAAGTCAGTATAGAATATCCTTTTATTATCAATATCAGTTTTGTACCTAACAATCAATTCCCTGTCATTAAAATCATGGCTAAGAAGTTCAACATGATACTCCTTCTCAATGAGAAATTCCTGTATCATGTTATTTCCATTATAAAGTCGAGTAGTATGTGAGATGGGGCTTCTCTCCCATGTTGTCCTTGGATAAGAGTATACCTCTTGCATCAAAGGACCCTCAGAAATCACTATCAACCCATCAGCCTCAATTATAGGCTGAGCATCGCCATTGGGTATAAATAGGTAGGCTCCACTTCCCTGACTTGTGTACATATCTATTTCTTCTGCCACAAAATTTTGGGAACCATTTATATGGTTTATCTTCTGCAATAAACCATGCCTGACATCAAAAGTGAGAATTTGATGTTGATTCCGGATTTCAGCCTCATCACCTTCTATTTTTGAGCAAGCATATGGAGTGGGACAAGAAAATGAATTGGACTTCGATGAGTATTTCAGTTTTGCTGGTTTTGCTCTGTCACACCCAACAAAACCATTAGCAATGTAATACATTTGCAACCCCATGGCAGGAATAGTAGCTTTCCAGTGGACACGATGCCTCCCAGTAAAGATCTTGCTTTTATCATGCAGCAATTCAGGGGAAAGCTGGCTTTGTACACAACTCCAGTTTGAGTCTAAAACAGTAACATCTGGCCTGTTAACAACAATCATTACAACCTCTTCTCTTGTCTGCTCCAGGGGATTAAAAATGACCACTGATTGTGAGGTGCCTTCATGAGCATTGATTACTTTGTGCACTGGCTGAGCATCATATTTAGATCTCACTTGCTCTGGCTCAAAATGGGATAGGTTCTGATCATATCTTTCATGGATTCCAAGGAATACTTCAATAGCTTTAGACATGAAAATCTGCAAATCCTGTAAAGAAGTATGCATCCGAGTTCCATAGTCCTGAACAACATGATCTTTTGCAGTACCAGTCACCCCATCATGATGTTGAAAAAGAGCTAAATTCCTCCTTGCTGCAGTCAGCTTGTAGGCAAAACTTGTGGGAAACTTTTCACATTGTGCCCTCTGACAATATCCAAGCAACAAAGCTATCATCATTTCTGTTGCGCGCAGAGTTTGCTCAAGTACCCGATCAACAGCCTTGAAGAAAGGTCTTGAAACATAATAGCCACTCCAGTAGTCCTGTTGTCTATCTGCATATGTAAAGAAATCACCTGATAGAGAAGGAAAGCCTCCAACCTGACTAGAGCCAACCTCAGCTGGACGAGAATAATTTATTCTGTAAGTCTCCTCACGAAGGGTTTGGAAGTAGTCATCCAAAGTGCCAAATTTTGCGTCTGCATTTAAACTGGGGTTAGAGTTGATATAATCAAACAGCAACTGGTAGTTCCTAAACTGTGCTTCTGCCTCATTAATGCTTGTGTAGCGAAAATCATCTCCGAGAGGAACGAGAAGTGTATTTGTCCGATATAATGTTGATTTCTTCCTATATTGATCCAGTAGTTTTAGTGCCCTCTCCTGCACATTTTCTTGATTGATCTCTACTGGATGTTGATTCCAAGGGCAGAATTCATAAAAAAAACCATGCATTCGAGCAAAGTCAAATTGGCAACAGATTGCAGGCTCTGGACCACAAGTATGAGGAATATCGTATGAATAGAAAGGCATCATGTGCACAAAAATATCAGTAGTTTCCTCAGCATCCCAACTTTGACGCCATGTATATTCCATATTTTGGTGCAAAGCAAGTTCTTTTTTCAGCTCATAGTGGGTTCTTTGGATAAGCATGTTCTCAAAACCCATACGACGAAGAAGATATGCCATTGTAGCTGAGTACCCAAATGGATCTATCGCCCAAGAATTTTTAGGAATAAACCCGATGGTGTCATTCAACCACATATTCCCCTCCATAATCTGGCACATGAATCAGAGTAAACATGAAATTTCTAGAGATAATTCGGGAAATAGGTATTGCTGGCTAGAAACCTTGCAAATTGTCAACATGAATGCAAACATAGAAGGCAAAGATATGTATCACATGTGGATAATTGTATGCGCAAATGCATGTTTGTCTTTATTTTTCTGTAGGTGGGCATATTAGCAATTTATCTAGCATCTTTCTAAGTTGATAAGCCAAAAACATATGCCAACCTCTGAATTCATAAAATCATAACTTACAACAACATATTCCGTGGAAAAAAAAGAATCAAATGAAGCCCAAATCTACCACAAAATTCATAAGACTAAAAAAAAAAAAAACCTAAAATGCAACTGTTCACTTCCTTATATAATTATCTAATCACCAACATATCATCGTCTTGTCCAAATCAACCACTAAATAGGATAGAATTTCAGAACTTCAGTTCAAGTAACTCAGGATGTTGAGTCTCATGGAATTTACTACATCATCCTTTGATTAATTGACAACAGTAAAAGCAACTATTTCAAGTATGTTCCAGGAGTATTGTGTTATGTCCATCATGTCTAACATCTTTAACGGGTCAGGGAAAACCAAATAACTAAAAGTGGAGATACAGAAAAACATGTCAAATTAATAATGTATTTTATTAGGAATAAAACAGAGAGCTAAACCAGGGGATATCTTAGAACCATAGTAAAGAACATTTCAAAAATAAAACGGATCCCCAAACAAAAGAAGAACTCCTACTAAGACCTCATTTATAAAAACTTTCTCAGGACTCACAGTCTGAATTCAGATTGCCAGTTTTCTTCTTATTGGAATAACTCTTAAATCACAGCACTTCAACTTATTCATGGAAAATTCAAAACACCACAAGCATCTCAAATGCTAATTTAGACAATATACAGAAAAAAGCATCACTTAATACTGTTATCACTGCTCAAACAAGTTATGAATTAAATGCAGTGTATAGCTACTCACATCTAAACTTTAAAGAAAGAAGATCACTACTAGGCTGACTTCAACCAGTCACAAAAGAATGCTAATAAAGTGATCAGGGAACATAATGTACTGTAAAAACTATTAAAAGAGGGCTTTAAGTTCATACCTGCTCAATTATGGCAAAAAAATGCGAATTAGCCTACAACAAGAAATAAAATCAACAATTTGTCAATAAAAACCTCAACAAGGAAACAAAATAACTTCACATTCTAAGAGCAGGAAGAGCACATTTAATTCTAACTACAGAACTAGTAAACATCATACTTGATATAAGGGGCAAGGAATGAGGCAAGGTGAGGGACGGCCAAAACATGAATGTTAAGAATTAAACAATATGAAGGTGTAGATAATCTCAATAATATTACCTCATCGTTCATCACCCAACCACCTCCAACAATTTCCAACTGTCCATTCTTCACTAAATTGGTAAAAGATTCTCTTTGACTCTCAGTGGAATCCCTCCACCATCTCTCCAGGTAAGACATCTCTTCCCATATAAATTTCCGTCGATTATCCTGCAAAAACCATATTCAGAAAATCCTTATCATTTTCATAGCTTGGTATACTCTTAGCACAATAAACTCTAAAATAACATAAAAATCCAATACATTTGTTTTCCCTGATATTAGTTACAAACTACATCCCCTGCATTTTCGCAAGCCAAATTAAAAGTCTCACAGAAAATAGTTATCAACCAAAGCCCCCAAATAACTAATTAAGCCAGAAAGGATTAAAAAGAATTCGTCTAAATCTAAGGGCGCATTTAGTTTGACATCTGAAACAGTTTTCCAGAACAAGATTATGATTTGAAATTTTAGTTTATAAATGGATCTAAGCTCATAGAAAACAGCAACTAGAGAATTGAATTAGTTTTTAGGTTGTATCTGAACCCTGTTTCTATACAATTCCAACTAGACACTTCTTAAGATTTTCTATGTCCTCATTTGCAAAAACAAGAATTATACACTAATTTCTAAGTTAACAATTCTTATGCTACAGATTATTCAAATAAGATACGGCAATTATTTCTACATGACTTGAAATCTAACACCCCCAACCCCCCCAAAAAAATTAAATAAATAAATAAAAAGACAGGACAAGATAACTGAAATCAACAATCCGAATCAAACTTACTCAACGATCAAAAATCCCCTTTCACATGATAGAAGTCTCAAAAAAAAAAAAAAACAATTCACCTTGGATAGAGCTTCAACAATGGTGTCAAGTATATGCCTAGATTGACGATCATAATACTCTTCAACAGTGAGCTTCCAGCCAGGATCATTATGGGAATGAGGCACCACAAATATCTTCAATTTCTCATTATCCCACTCATTACCTCTGTACTGCACATTCCAGCCTTGCTTCCAAGCCCCGCCATCCTCATCCAAGAACTGAATCTTGTCATACAAAGCCTTGGTCGTTATATCAACTTTGGCCTCCAAAACGGCGACGTTCTCCGGGTTTCGAGAAATGGGTTTTCTGGGTTTCAACACTCGAGTGGGTTTCGATTTGAAGTGGGAAGAAATGGGTCTCGGGACCCCAAAGTAAAAAACTGTAAGAATAAAAAAACAGATGGAGACAGCAAGAGCGATTGTGAAGAAGTTGGCGAGGAGGAAGTTGATGAGAGCCGTCCGTTTGCGTGACTTACGAGAGGGGAGCTTTGATTTGGTCGTTGATGGAAGAAGAGAGCTGGCCCACGTGGTGGTTCCACGGCGTGTGTTGGTCAAGTAGGAGGAGAAGGGCATCGCTCTTTTCTTTTCTGTTCGTCTGTAAATTAATTCAGCCTAAACATGGTGCGATGAGATGGGATCTATTTTCTTAAATTTTGTCTCTGTAACACTAACACTGAGTACCGACCTGGTGTATTTTTCAAGTCAATTGACAAATTTTTGGACAGTTGATTGTTACAAGGATTATTCTATAATGTCGAGAACGTATTTACAGTATTGATAATGAAATTATTTATATTTATTAAAATTATTATTTTAATTTTTTTTATTAAAAGATTAATGACAGATTATTTTAAATACTATCTAGGTAGTAGCTTATTTTTTAATTTAAGTGTTTAAATTTAAATAATTTATTTATTGAGGTATTGTTTTTAGTTTATAATAAAATTGTCAGAATTAAAAATAAAAAGCCATATTCTTTAAAATAAAAAAGCTTATATTTTCAAGAAAAATATTTTTCTATAATATTTAGAAGTAGAATTAAAATTAATTTGAAAATAAGATTAATATTTTATTATCATTAATAACAAGAATTGGTTATCATCTTGTTTAAATAAGGTTAGTGTAAATTAATTAAGCATAAAATTGTCGAAACTTAATAATTAAAGGTTTTGTATTTTTTTTTTTTTAAGAGTAATGGAATGTTATTGTCTAGTTTCATATAATTTATTTATTTACTTTAAATTGTTTTATGAATATTATGTTTTGTTTACCATTCTTTTGTTATATATATATATATATATAATATTTTATATGAATATATAAGTTTAATATTAATTTATAAATGGATGTTAATATAAATATCCTTAAAGTAAGATTTAATATTAATAATACCTATTAATTTATAAAATAAATAATAATACTTAATTATTAAAAAATATTTTGTAAAAATTAATTAAAATAATAATATTATTATTTTAATATTATATTTTTTACACACTCTTGATTCTCGTATTTAAATCTTTATCCCTATATCTAAATAATCTTATTTATATCTATACACAACTTTCAAAAAACCCTATTTTTTTTCTTTTTATCCTTCAAAAATTTCTTTTCTTTTTTGTTCTTCAAAATTTAACCTCTCCCACCGCCTCCCTCTCCTTCCTCCATGTTAGGCCGCGGACTTCAGTGCCTTTCCATGATTCCCAAATGATAAGCTCCTTTGAAGGCAAGGCCAGGACGACGCCAAAGAATATTTGTTCAAAATATTTACATCTGGCCGTCCATGTGGCGTTGGCAGCGGCATGGATAATATCGATAATAATCCCAAAGCTCTTCTCGTTCTCGACGTTGTTTGGGATGCGGCCTCAACAGATGGACAGACCACGTTGACTTCCAAGTCGCATGGCGTGTTGTTATTGTTTTTGCCGTTATATCTAGACATGATGTTTAATTGAAATTTTCAGATTTAATCGTCACCCGAGGATATTAGTAAGATAACAAAATTCACATTCAGATCTAAAATTATTTTTTTGTATTTTGAAGTTTTGGTTTAATCTGATTTTTTTTAGTCGAGGCCAATCCGAGTTAAGTTTAATTTTTTTATCTTTTTTTTTTAATTTTTTTATTATTTTAATAAATTTTAAACTTTTAAATATTTATTTTATAAAATAATTATTAAATTTATATTTACGATTTGTATTATATAATTTATATTTATAATTTAATATATATAATTTATATAAGTGATATGTGTATGTATCATATGCATTTATAATTTAAAATATATTTTTTATTCTTGTTTAACCTTTTTTTAAAAAATTTAAGTTAAATTTATATTTTCTAAATATTTATTTTATAAAATAACTATTATATTCATATATTCTGTTAATTTTCATAGCATAATCTTTAATAACTGGATATTATTATCTATTTTGCAAATTAAATAGTATTATTGATATTAGGCATTACTTAGAAGGTTTTCAAGATAGTAAAAAATATCATTTACAAGTTTAATATTAATTTATAAATGTTATATTAAATTTATATATAATATGTGTAGTTCATGAAATTTCTTATTTACTTTAAATTTTTTTTATAATTTTTCATTTTGTTGTTTAATATATATACTTTTTACATTAATATACAAGTTTAATGTTAATTTATAAATTTTCATTATATTTATAACCTTTAGTTTAATTTACAAGTTAAGAGTATCATTTATAAGTTTGATATTAATTTATAAATATTACATTAAATTTACATATTGTACGTGTAGTTTATAGAATTTAAGTTTGCTTTTATATTTTTGTGTTGATTTATAATTTTTTTATTTATTTTAAATTCTTTTACGAATACTATGTTTCATTCACTATTTTTTTTTGTTACATATATACTTTTTACATGAATATACAAATTCAATAGTGATTTATCAATTTTACATTATATTTATAAGATTTAGTTTAATTTATAAGTAAAAATATAATTTACAAGTTTGATATTAATTTATAAATATTATATTATATTTACACATGTATGTGTAGTTTACAAGAAAATTTATGTCAATTTTTATATTTTTGTGTTGATTTATAATTTTTTTATTTATTTTAAAATCTTTTATGAATATTATATTTTGTTTACTATTTTTTTTTGTTGTATATATACTTTCTATGTTGATATACAAATTTAATGTTGATTTATAATTTTTTTATTATATTTATAAGATCTAATTTAATTTATAAGTAAAAAGTATCATTTACAAGTTTAATATTAATTTTAAATGTTATATTAAATTCACACATCGTACGTGTAGTTTACAAACTTTATGTCTATTTTTACATATTTGTGTTAATTTATAATTTTCTTATGTACTTTAAATTTTTTTATGAATATTATATTTCGTTTACCATTTTTTTAGTTATATATATATATATATTCTTCTTATGTAAATATTGTAGGGGATCTACTGTGTTCAGGTGTATGCATGTGGTAGTGTGTTAATTCAAAAATACGCATCTAATACATAATTTAACGTAATAAAATATAAAAAAATAAAATTAACACACTAATTATATATTAATCAAATTAATACATAAATGATAAAATTAAAAAATTACCAATACATATAACGTTTTACATGTATATTTTTAGAGTTTGTCTGAAGTTGTACTAGTTGTCAGTTTTAATTATCAATATTAATGAATTTGATAATCTAAAACAGCAGCTCTTTTATCAAACATAAGATTAACTCTTAATTCAAATGGCCGATTCTTAAATTTGCTTTTGTCTCTCTTACGGTACAAATGAATAAAAATAGAAGCAACAATTGCTTTTCTAACTTAGAGCATGAGACGGAAATAAAGAAAGAAAAATAGCATTCTGTTTCTTTCTTTTCTTTTCTTTTTCGTTTTGTTTAATTCCAATTCTTCTCTTTTCCTTGCTTTTCCATTTCAATTCTTCATTCACACGTATATATCTCTTAATATTAAAAAAAAATATCACAATATAATATAATAAAAAGTAACTCTATTGGCAAAATATAAAAATATTATATATAAATACATGACAACTATCATACATTATATATATTATATTATTATAAATAAAATATTATATAATAACAAAAAATATTAGAGATATTGATTATTTAACATTTAAATAATTAAAGTATGAAATGATTATTTTACCCCTCATAAATAGTTATTAAGTATACCCTTTAGCGAGTCTTACCAAACTCTATATTTAGGTAAATTCAACTGAGGGTTCACAATACATCACGTGTCACTTTACAATTAGTGAATAATAATTATTAACTAATTGTTGTATTTAACGCTTAAATACACACATGCACGCATTTTTGTGGTTACGTTTGATATTACTGGATTAAACAATTTAATCCAGTACTCTATCTCAGTGCACAACGAGTACACTTTATATTGCGAGACTCTCTAGGTCCACGTTCGATTCGTCAAATGGAACTATTCCATAAATTCGTAAGTCATGCCCCCTTCACACACGTCACGAATATACAAATTGACGCGTTGAACCATACAAGTTAAGGTTACAACGCATACGTATAGTCATTCCATCATTTATATCTTGGATGTGCGGAGACATAGATTCACATCGTTAAATCCTCATATGCTCATCCATAAACCTGTCTCCATAATGGTATCTCAATTGAACAATATGGAAAAAAACTCTTTACCATATTATTTAACCTATGGAAACACCTTTTCGGGTTAAGTGCTTACGGCCATAAGACTTTCCTAAGATACTATCTTGGAGCATCTAGATATATCACTCCCTATAAGAGCTAATGGATCCCATATCTGCACGCACCGGACTCCATGAGCATCGGACCATACCTAGCGACACCCAGCAGTCAGACCATGAAAGGTCTCTGACATGTGTGAAACCAAAGCATGGTGAATCACTCACAAGCCCACCGTGGTACTCAAGTTAGAGGACTACGTATACTACTCAACTCAAGAGGACCTTCTATTGACGGCAACATAGGATGTCTATTGGGGTCCTCATGAGTTTGTTCAGTACTCAGTCCTAACTGAATACCTGTATGTCTATACAATCTTTAAGATCCTAGTCAGCTAAAAACAACCAACTGTACCCGACAGATATAGACATACATTGATCTATATAAATTAATAGGATCTACTAACAGACCTGCGTTAGTAGAAATAGGTCAGAAACTATGTATTTAAGAACATGCTTACATAATAACATATCCTACCAACCTATTGCAACTCTTACAACTATATCATTATTAGCATATTCTGAGGTCTTTGTTCCGTTACAGATAATGCTCTAACTCTTGAAATATTTGTTAACTCTTAACACCAGTCTAAACTCTTTTAAACCATATCCAAACTCCTTCAGATAAAATAAAATCTATAGCGTAACAAACATTAAACCATATAATTAAAAAATAATTAGCAATATAACAAAATATACTCTGTATAGATATTAAATATTCATATAAAACTGGGATGACAAGTAAGCACAACCTTAACAAATATATAAGTTCAATGTCTCTACTAGTTTTATAATTAATATTTACTTAAAAAAATTATATTATAAAATATATTTATTAATATTTGTTGTACCTTTTTGTAATATTGTGATTGTAGTGGTTAATTTAAAGAATGTTAATTAATGATTTATGTGTAATATATAATACAAAATATTTGATATAGATGTAAAAGTTGTAACACCACTTTCTACACCTTTAGATAATCAATCTTGAGACATCTTAACAAAGTTAGGTATATGTGGTCGAATGCAGTGAAATATGTTACTACGCCTGAAAGTTAGATGGTGGTACTAGAAGTAATAGTAAAAATGCTTAACCAAGGAGTTAAATGATAGAATTAAGTAGAAATTCAGTGGAAAATAGAAATAGTACCATTAACAAAAAGTGGGTTAGGATTGTGAAAGATTCCTTGTTGTGAAGTCAAAAAGTAAATAAAAATGTTAAAGTTAACGAAGATGTTAAATAAAAAAGATGCTGCAATTGCAGAGAAGTTGGACACATAAAATGCAAATGCAAGTATTAATGCCAATAGACATCTGAAGCAACTAGTAACCATATAAATATAAATACTAAAGAAGCAAGTGAGTGACCTATAATGTGAAAACCTTCTTTAAATATACTCTAAAAAAAAAACATTCTTTAAATATGGTAATTATGTGGCATCGATGATATTATTTCATATGTCAATGCTTTAACTTGTCAAACATTGCAGTAGTACAAAATGATGAGTATAATTTTGGGACGCATACATTTATTTTCCATTGCAGTAGTAAAGATTTCAATTCAGTTTGATCTTTAGATAATTACCTAAAAAGTCAGGAAATAAATATAAACAGTGGTCATATCGCAAATTTGGGCAATGGTGGAGCAAAGACAAATGAAGGCATTAAGATATTATATATTAATTAAAATTACATGTATAAATATTATTTAATAATTTTTTATGCTGTTAGAGGCCCAAAATTTTATTTTATGTTGTAAGTAATTCTTTGTAAAGTACTTTTTATTTTTATTTTTTTACAAGCTTAATATAATAAATGGTATTTTTTTATGGCCCAAAATTTTATTTTATGTTTCAAGTAATTCTTTGTAAAATGCTTTTTATTTTTATTTTTTTACAAGTTTAATATAATAAATGGTAACATTTTTTTTATATATAATAATTTGACCTGAAACATATATGAGCATTTACTTTTCGTTTATTGCTTCTTGAACTCCACAGTTCTCTATTATTTAATGGCAACTCTTTTTTTACACTTCTTTCTCAAGTAATGCTTCTTATTTGGACAGATTAAATTTTTTATGGAGAAAAATTTGAGATATATTTAGGCTTCTTAAAAGTGCTTTTGCTTAACTTTAAAAATATAATAATAAAAATGTTTAATAAATATTATTTCTCTTTCGTAGCTAGGTGTTCACCAAATATACTTATAGTAGTGATTTTACTATTTTTGAATAAGTATATGGTAAATTAAACGGCTTTTGAGAAAAAGTTAATATTGTTCCAAAGAGATTTTCTAAAATATTAATATTGATTTTATAAATTTATCAAAAAGATAAATTTTAAAAGTTACAATTTTTGTCACCGACCAAAGTCAACTAGTGACCACCATCGCCGGTCATTGGAGGTAAGAGACAATTTTGATATGACTGGAATTCTCGTCACATGATCTAAGAAATCAAAATTGGAAGTTTTGGCCACTAAATAAAATATCTTTGTCAAAGCAACGAATGTTGGGTCACTGTCGCCATTGCCATTGTCTAAATTGATCGGCTTGTGAAGCAAATGGTGGTGGCAGTGTATAAAAACTCCTTGTCTTTTGACAACAGGTCCATCTGGTGGTACTATTGTCAAAAGCATCATGGCAGTATAATTTCAAGTTTTAACTGACACCAAAATCATCTCTAATTGATAGTCGTGACTAATTTATCATATTTTATTTTGAGTATTATTCATTTATTTTTTAATATTTTATATTATTTAATATATTTTTATTTTTATAAAATTTTATTAAATCTTAACTCTTATTTCTTTTTATTAATTTATCCTTACGTTATTATTTGTTTTATAAATTATTAATGTAATTTAAAAAAAAAGTAAAATAATTAAAATAATAAAAATTATAACATATTTATATTATGATAGAAGAATAAATATTTTAAATATTTTATTTTATATTTTTATTCGTATTTAATATTTTTTAGTGCATTAATATTTAATGCTCATTAGAAAGAAAAAAAAATACATTATAGTTTTTAATTATTTTTTAAAATAAAATTACTAAAAGATGATAATAATAAAACCGTAATATATTTATTATTTCTTAAAAGTATTAAATATTGACGTATTTAAAAGAATTAATTAATTAATTAAATTTTAAAATATAAAAAAAAAATGCTTCTGACTACATATACCTACTAACTCTTTAACTTTCCCATCATATAATATCAATCTTACGCTATCAATTCTATTGACTTTATAAGTTATATCATTGCTTATTAACACTTTACCACTATTAATGAACTAATAATTGATAAATAAAGATCTATTATGACACATGAAAAATACAACCAAATCAATATCCACTCACTAGCATTCTTTTTATTTGAGCTACCAAAGTTTCTATAATATTATAATGCTTTTTATAGACTATCGCAACATTACATTCCTTTTTCTATTCATTCATCTTGGTCTTCTTCTTTGTATAATCTCTAATGAAGTGCTCTTCTTTCTTGTAATAGTAACACTTTCTAGATTTGCTCTTTGATTTTAATTTTGAATAATTGTTCTACTTTCCATCTCTATTCTAAACCTTCCATTGCAGTCAAAATTCTTGCAGTATTAGGCTCTAATTCTTTTTTCAATTCTTTTGAGTTCAACGAGACTTTAACATCAGTCATTATTACAGGCTCTCTGTCATAGATGAGTGTATTGACAAAGTACTCATAACCGACTGGTAGTAACTCAACAAGATAATCGCCTTATCTTCATCATTTTTCTTGATGTCAATAGTCTCAAAATCAATGATAATCTTATCGAAGGTATCTATATGGTAATTAATCAAAATGCCTGCAACCATAGATAACTGATACAACTTCTTCTTGATCTACAAATGATTTGCTAAGAATTTCATCATGAAAAGATCATCAAGTTTCTTCCAAAAATTAATTAAAGTCTTCTCTCTAGCAACATCTCTAAGAATTTTACTACTCAATAATAGAATAATTTTACTATGGGCTTTCGTCTGAATGGATTCATGATATGTATTGAATTTTGACGTCTCAGGCTTCTTTTTATCACTAATTGTGTTGGAGTTTCTTTAAGAATTGAATCAAGCTATTGACTCACCAGTAAACTCATCACCTTTACCTTTTATAGATTGAAATCATTCTACCCATTGAACTTCTCAACTTTATACTTGTGAGTTGCTATAGTTAGATCAACTTGTACTCTAATACTAGTTTGTTGAGAGGCGTGTAGAAAAATTCACCTACAAGTATTTAAGAATAGAAAGATCATACAACATTAATAGAGAAATAATCAATCTCTTAAGGCACGCAAGAATTACGCGGTTCAAAAAATTATAAATTGCTCAAGAGATTAGTAAGGAATATAAAATAGTACGAGCTTTCAAGGGTCTATATAATGCTTTTGTGCTCAAAACTCTCTCATGCTCTGAAAGCTCTCTATTTTGCACTCTTGTATTGTATAAATATTAATTGTTTAATATTCATACAATAAACATTTTGAATAACATCGTTAATTTTATAATAAATTGTATAATACTTATAATATTACAAATATTGTAAGATCTGAAGGAGTTCAGATCTGGTTTAAAAGAGTTTACATTAGTGCTAAGAGTTCGTAACATTGAGAGTTATAAATGCTAAAAGTTAGCACTGCTAGTAGGTTATAAGGCTCAGTGATATTTAAAAAGTTAGAGCTTTATTTAGGATGGGACAAAGACTTGAGAGTATACTAGTAATAACATAGTTGCAAAGAGTTACAATAGGTGCTAAGAAATATCATTATGCAACTATGTTCTCAAACATTATATTCTTGATCTATTTTTACCGATGCGGGTCTATCGGTGAATCCTTTTTATAAATACCAGTGTATGTTTATATCTGCATGGTACAAATGGATATTCTTAACTGACTATGAACTTAGGCGAAGCTCGTATAGACATGTGGGTATTCAGTCAGATTGAATATTGGACAGACTCATGAGGACCCTAATAGACATCCTATGAAGCCGTCAATAGCAAGTCCTCTCGAGTTGAGTAGTATTTATGGTCCTTTGACCTAAGCGCCATGGTGGACATATGAGTGATCCACTATACTTTGGTTCCATGGATGTCAAAGACATTTTATGGTTTGACCACTACGTGTCATTGGATATAGTTCAATGCTTATAAAGTCTGGTGTGCGCAGATATGGGATCCATCAGCTTACATAAATAAGTTGTATATCTTCATGAACTAAGAATTGCATTTTAGGAGGTCTTTTGGCCAAAAATAGAAACCTTGGAAAAAGAGTTTTTTGTAGGGTTAGACAATATCTGCAAACTCTTTTGCAATATTATTTTTCAGAAATAAAAATATGGAGATAAATTCACGATTGAGCACATAGAATTTTGAAGGTCATAATCTATATCTTTACTCTTCTAAGATATAGGTGACATAAAGATTATACGTACGCATTGTGACATCAACTTGTATGGTCTAACGCACTGATTTGTAATATCCGTGACATATGCATGGGGCATCGATCAATATGAAGTATACTTGTTGATGAATCGGGCGTGGACCTAGAGAGTCCTACAATATGAAGTATACTTGTTGTACACTGAGGTAGCGTACTGGATTGAATAGTTCAATCTAGTAAAATCCAGCAAAACCGAATATTTATTTCAGAATCTCTCAGGATGTACACTTTTCAAGAATTAAGAGTTAAGTACATCAATTAGTTAATAAATATTGTTGAACAATTAGATGTTGACACGTAGCGCATTATAAGCCATTGATTACTTAACTATGAATAATTACCAAAATGCCCTTGGCTTGTTGGACAAGTTTTGCATTATTATTACTTAAGTGTTAATTAATTACAAGTCAAATAATAATTAACTATGGTTAAGTTGATTTAAGTGTGTGGTTAAGTGGGATCTACTTTGAGTTAACTTAGTAACCAAGTAAGGGTTTAAGGATAATTTCACTTTAATTGATTATTTAATTGTTAAATAATCAAGATATTTATTTACTTAAGTGTTAAGTAAATGTTAACTTAACCTTAATTAATTATAAACTCAAGGGTTAGGTTAAAACTAAATTAAAGTGAAATTAAAGTTAAATGCAAATGCAAATTAAACCTATCATTTGTGGGAAGAGAAGCCTGGAACAAAATTAAAAACATAAAAACACAAGTCTTGGATCAAATTAAAGGGTAAAAGAGGAGGATTCAACATCAAAGGTAAAAAATAGAGCATTTGATAGAGAACTTTCTTATCTTTGCTTCCTGTTTTTCTTATAAGATGTTGAATACGTATATATTGATTCATTTGGATTTAAGTATTTGTGATTTAAGCATGAACTAATTTCGTTGATCTAAGATTATATTCTTGAACTCATTATGTGATTGATTATAACTATCTATTTTGTGTTATGAAATCAGTTTTTGATATATTCATTATGCTTGTGTTTAATGCAATTTTATTACCTGGCCAGTAGTTAAATTGATCTAGAAATACATAAATAAACTTGGAAAAAGATATTTATATATGAAGTCTTAAGCATATTGATGCATGATTATAGTGTAACAAGCATGAATTTCATATGAGATAGATATATACTCATATGGCATGTAGGATCTATAAAAATAGTACTTAATGAATTTTGTTCAATTTAATTATCATAGGAATATAGATATTTGATTGAATAAAGTATAATCACTTGACTATCGGAAGAGACTTGTGATGAATTGAGTGTTTTGATCAATATTTCAAGTCGACTATAATAACTTAAAAGAGATTCTGCTAAATTAATTTGCATAATGAGGGATGTTTTGTAATCCTAATGTCTCATATTGAATTTAAATTGTGTGAACTTAGTTTGTTAATTATCATAATTAAGTCTTTTAACTTAAGTAGTTTAATCATACACATTGAATAATTTTCTGGATAAGAGTAGAAAGACACTATTTCAGTACTTCATTTAGAAAATACAATCCATTCTTTGTACGATCGATACTTAATTCATCATATATCACTTGTTGTGATAACGTATACTTGTGTTGATTTGTGTTATACAAAATTCTCAAAACTTCATATAGAAATTGTTCTTATTTGTTGTAAATAAGTTTACGCGACGGAAGCGTGGCCCTCATATGAAGGTAGAAACCTTTAAGGCTCAACTGGTGACAAAAGTTTATACTCAGAGATCTAGGATCGGTTATGAGGAAATTATTTCACCAGTAACCATGCTAAAGTCAATTTGAATTTATTGGCTATTTCCATATATTATGATATTAATGTTTGGTCGATGGATATAAAGTCGGTGTTCTGGGATGTATATCTCGAGTAAGAGATATGCATCAAATAGCCTAAGAGTTTTATATCTAGCCTAACTTTCAAACTAGTGTGCAAATTGAGAAAGTCCATTTATGGACTTAAGGAGTTTTTCTGTAGCTAGAATCTTCTTTTTCATGAGGAAATCAAAAAGTCAAAATGTCTTATTTCATTATGAACGAAAAGAATGCTTGTATGTTCAGAAAGGAAAATGGGATTATCTTTCTAATTCTCTACGTGGAAGATATATTCAATGTCAAAAATGGCATTAGTATGTTGTAAATTAATCGGCTAAGAGTTATCTGAGTAAGAACTTCTCTTTAAAAGATTTGGGAGAGGCTTTCTATATACTAGATATAAAGCTTTATAGAGATAGAGTTAAGAGACTGATGAGACTCTCACAATCTTTGTACATAGACTAAATCCTAGAAAGGTATAACTTTATTGACTGTGAGGCAGTTAATATACCTTTTACACATAGCATTCATCTTTCTTGGAGGAAGTGCCTTCGGGAAGAAGATAAAAAGGTTAGAGTGTCTAGTTTATCATATGCATCAGTTAGAGATAGCTTGATGCATGCTATATTTATACGAGACCTAGATTTGGATGGCTATAAGTGTTACGAGCTAGTATCAGTCTAATCCAGGTCATTACCATTAAATGGCTATGAAACATATCTGACATACTTGAGAGGTATAGAGGATAAGTTTATAAAGTATGGAGAAATTTTCTTACAAGTGAAGGGATGCACATATTCAGACTTCTTGTCTCATCTAAATGATAGAAAGTCTATATCTGGTTATATGTTTCTTCTCATCGATATCGAAGCTAGTTGGAAATGTGCAATTTAGATGTCCACAACTAATTCTACCTTGGAGGCAGAATATGTTACGGCTTGAGAAGCCAGCAAAGGAAGTTTTATGAATATTCAAGCTAGTTATAAAGCTTAAAATAGTTCCAAGCTGAATGGATCTTATCCCACAATAATGAAACTATAATGAAATAATTACTCAAGCCAAGAAGCCATAAGGCATACCATATTATGATTATGCGGACTCTGAATATCATATAATTAGAAAGATCTTGGCTATATGAGATGTAACAGTATCTAGGATACATTCCATGGATAACGTAGCGAATCTACTTGGGTTTTAACTCCTAGGGTATTTAAGAAACACGTGGAATATATGAGTATTAGATACAGTACGAATGGCATTAGAGTAAGTGAGAGTTTATTGGAGTTAGTGCTTATGTGTTATTCTAATATTTCATGAATATTAACTGTTTAATATTTATAAAATAAATATTTCAAATAACATTGTTAATTTATAATAAATGATACAATGCTTGTAACATTATAGATATTGTATGATCTGAAAGAGTTTAGATCTGGTCTAAAGAAGTTTAGACTAGTGCTAAGAGTTAGCAACATTAAGAGTTATAAATGTTGAGAGTTAGCACTGCTAAGATTTAGTAAGTTATAAGACTCAGCGATATTTAAGGAGTTAGAGCCTTGTGTGAAATGGGACAAATCCTGAGAGTATACTAGTAATAACATAGGTGAAAAAGGTTGGTTAATATTAGTAAAATGAATTAATGTTATAGGTTAAGGGTTTTTTAGATGGTTGAAAAATTTGAGAGAAAAATTGAGAATGAAAATTGCACTATTTTCAAGAGTTGAAAACATGTTTTATTCATCATCTACTCTAATTAAAATTAGTCATTAAAACATGGATTAAATTTGTTTTTGTTCAAGTGTTGAATAAACAAATAACAAATTTAACTAAGTTAAAGTGTAGTAACCAGTATCCACGACAGGTAAGAATAAGTATTTATATATGTATAAATATACGTATTTTATTTGTATGTTGGTGATACTTGAATTATATATTGTTATTAGTAATATTTTATAGGTTAAGGATATACGATTAGTATTGGGTTTATTTGTATGACTTTAGATTTATTTTAGGGACCAAATTGTTATACTTTGAAAGTTTTGGTGGCAAATTCGTAAATACCAAAAATTAGCCTCTTAGTATAAAAATACACTTTTAAACCCTAATTTACCATTTTTAGGTCGAGCTACCCATTTTAAGAGAGAGAAGAGAGAAATAGAGGAGAGAGAAAGAGGAGAAGAAGAAGAAAAAGAAGAAGAAATTGGAAATTTGAATTTCAAGAGGTATATCATACGTATTTCTCAATTTATTGGTATTAATTAAGTTAATTCCTTTAAGTTTTGATTTCTGAAAATATGTATAATTGAGGATTTGTTGTGTATTTCGTAAGATCATATGAGAATTGATGATGATCTATAAGATAGTTTGATAAATCATGATGAATTATGGAATTTCTGCTGGATAACCTCTTGATCTAGGAATTTTATAAATTGTTGTGATTCGATTCTGGTTTTGAATTTTGAGTATATGAAATTAGACATGTTTAGTATCATCTGAGACTTTGAATCGATTCAAAATTTCAGAAATTGAATTTGTTGTAAATTTGCCAAAATGACCCTGAAATTCTGGAAATTTCCTATGTGAACAGTATAATACAGTGACGAACAATGTTTGTCCTACTGAATGATCTTCAAAAATTATGAATTTGTGGAATATGATAAGTTTATATGTCTAATATGATATACTCAGAATTGAGAATTTGGATTAATGTGGTTGAAGTGTTATGAATTTCTAAAGTGTATCAGCTCATTGTAGTATTTGATTAACAGATTTTTAAAGTTATGAAATAAAATAGTTTTAAAATACTTTTGGCAGTTATTTGGAAGCAAAATATTTATCATGGACTGAGATATGTGTTAAGAGTAATTATGTGGTAGTTTTATAATTTTTGAGTTAGTATATGATTTTATAAAATTGGGAGATTGAATACTGTTCAGTAAGTATCTTGATCCTGTCAGGTTAGTAGTTTGGATTCGATGGTGTGTATGGAATGGATTGTGTAGGAATTTTGATATAATATTCATATATAAGAAGTATATATGAGTCAAGAATGATATATTCTGATTTCGGAGTAATTGGACATCATTTGATGTATTAGAAAATTTTGTTAAGTGTAAGTGGTCAGAATGACAGGTTTTGAGAAACCAAGTTTTTAGACCAATTTGATGTGATAAATGCATTGTGTATAATTTTGTAAGCTATTTAAAGTATTTTGTGTGAATTGTGAGGCTTATGAAAGGATTAATCTCCATTGATAGGTTAAGGAGATTTAAGCCTTGTAGCTGAAAGTGTTAAGAGGTAAGTATACTAGACTTTTACTGAAATCACTATAAGCATAGTAATTGTCTATGTATGATTTTGTAAATGGGGTTAAGAATATGTTTATGATATGTCAAAGTATATTTTGATATGAAATGTGAATATATGTTTATGAATGTGAGCATTGACATTGAGCATGGACATACATGTGTTTTTGAAAGTGAGCTTTCCAAAATAAGATGCGTTTAACAAAGAAAGCTTTTGAAGTGTAATATGTCCATGAGAAATATTTTGTGATTTGAGGGTACTTGAACTCACTGTTAACTTAGTAGGTATTTTATGTGATTTGTGGAGCCTTTATGTGTGGCCTTTCCTTCGGGATTGGTATATGTTATGTGTTCCGTATGTAGGGAGGATCCTATTGGTACCTAAAGGAAGTGTGAGTCATCACATTCGTGTGGTGGCGTATTGGTACATGTGAGAGGACTCACCGATGTTCAGGGTGAGGGTTTGGCTTTTACCTTCGGGCATAAGCGTTATATATGTGTGATTTAAAGACCTCACTTGTACTATTCCTCTCATACGGTATGTCACCTACGAGTGACATTTGGCTCATTATGTGATATGTGATATGTAAGTCTTACTAAGTAGTAGTCGAGTAATGGTATTCCTATTATGTGTTTTGAAAGAATGTGTAAGCGTTTACATGATATGTGATTTGATAAGATTATGATTTTGATTGATCACAGCATATCATACATATGCATTGTGTACATATATGTATTTGTATTTGATATATGAAAAACTAATTTGCTTATTGAATTTTATACTCATTATAGTTTATGGTGATTTCAGGTAAATAAGGTACATGTGTGCATAGCGGATTTGGCAAGGCTTCTGCTGTTCCTTGGGTTCCCTAAGTTGTTAGGTTGCTAAGTGTTTTATTTGGGGACACGTGGGATAAGATATTTGATTTGTCCCTAGTGAATAAATACCTATGTATTATTTTATTGTGTGGTTGGATTTAGTTTAAGTTTCACCAAGTGTAGTAATGGATTGATTTTAAGTAAGAATTTGCAATGAATATATTCTGGGCTTCCGGTAACAAAGTTGCTACTGGTGACGTAGTAGAGTGTTAATCTCTGAGAAAACTCTGCGTATCTCCGGTTTACTAATTGTCCCAGTCATAATTCAATTGCTATAATTCTGAAAGAAATTAAAATGAATGTTTAAGTATTATTGAATGAATGTAAGTGATGTCGTGTGTCAGATCTTTTGGGTCTGGGGCGTGACATAAAGAGTTTAACTTTGAATTAAGTTTAAGAGTTAAAATGATTGCTGGATTAACATACTACTATTTTAGACAATCAAACTCTCTTTTGTTGATGTCTAGGATTAATCAAAATTTACATTTTAAATGGACTTCAAGCAATTTAATCCAAAGGCTTCATGGGTTAAATTCTCAATCTTATTTATTAATTTGATTAATATGTATTTATTATGTTCATTGTAAATTTTTAAACTTCTGCTGTGCACATATATGTATGAGATATGTATATATTTTATAATGAACACATATACAACATGCATGCATCTTAGAATAATCAACACCCAACAATAACTTCATAACAGTAAGTCCTATTGTGAGTGATGAATGAGGTATTATCTTAGCTAAAAGGGAACATTTTGATCTAGTTGTATTCAAAGAAGATGTCCATGAATTTGAGAAGTGCATGTTTGGCGGTGGAATCTACTAGTTGATCAATCTTCAGGAGAGGAAAGCTATCATTTGGATAATCTTTGTTTAAGTCCACAATGTCTACACACATTGTCACGCCCCAAACCCAAAAAATTTGACACACGACATCACTTATATTCATTTCAATTTTTTTTTCAGAATTATAACAATTGAATTATGACTGGGACAATTAGTAAACCGGAGATACGCAGAGTTTTCTCAGAGATTAACACTCTACTACGTCATCAGTAGCAACTTTGTTACCGGAAGCCAATAATATATTCATTGCAAATTCTTACTTAAAATCAACCAATAACCACACTTGGTGAAACTTAAACCAAATCCAATCACACACAATAAAATAATACATAAGTATTTATTCAATAGGGACAAATCAAATATCTTATCCCATGTGTCCCCAAATAAAACACTCAACAACCTAGCAACTTAGGAAACCCAAGAAACAGTAGAAACCTTGCCAAATCCGCTAAGCACACATGTACCTTATTTACCTGAAATCACCATAAACTATAATGAGTATAAAACTCAGTAAGCATACTAGTTTTTCATTTATCAAATACAAATACATATGTCACGCCTCAGACCCAAAAGATCTGACACACGACATCACTTACATTCATTCAATACTACTTAAACATTCATTTTAATTTCTTTCAGAATTATAGCAATTGAATTATGACTGGGACAATTAGTAAACCAGAGATACGCAGAGTTTTCTCAGAGATTAACACTCTACTACGTCACCAGTAGCAACTTTGTTACCGGAAGCCCAGAATATATTCATTGCAAATTCTTACTTAAAATCAATCCATTACTACACTTGGTGAAACTTAAACTAAATCTAACCACACACAATAAAATAATACATAGGTATTTATTCACTAGGGACAAATCAAATATCTTATCCCACGTGTCCCCAAATGAAACACTTAGCAACCTAACAACTTAGAGAACCCAAGGAACAGCAGAAGCCTTGCCAAATCTGCTATGCACACATGTACCTTATTTACCTGAAATCACCATAAACTATAATGAGTATAAAACTCAGTAAGCATACTAGTTTTTCATATATCAAATACAAATACATATATGTACACGATGCATATGTATGATATGCTGTGATCAATCAAAATCATAATCTTATCAAATCACATATCATGTAAGCGCTTACACATTCTTTCAAAACACATAATAGGAATACCATTACTCGACTACTACTTAGTAGGACTTACATATCACATATCACATAATGAGCCAAATGTCACTCGTAGGTGACATACCGTATGAGAGGAATAGTACAAGTGAGGTCTTTAAATCACACATATATAACGTTTATGCCCGAAGGTAAAAGCCAAACCCTCACCCTGATTATCGGTGAGTCCTCTCACATGTACCAATACGCCACCACACGAATGTGATGACTCACACTTCCTTTAGGTACCAATAGGATCCTCCCTACATACGGAACACATAACATATACCAATCCCGAAGGAAAGGCCACACATAAAGGCTCCACAAATCACATAAAATGTCTACTAAGTTAACAGTGAGTTCAAGTACCCTCAAATCACAAAATATTTCTCATGGACATATTACACTTCAAAAGCTGTCTTTGTTAAACGCATCTTATTTTGGAAAGCTCACTTTCAAAAACACATGTATGTCCATGCTCAATGTCAATGCTCACATTCATAAACATATATTCACATTTCATATCAAAATATACTTTGACATATCATAAACATATTCTTAACCCCATTTACAAAATCATACATAGACAATTACTATGCTTATAGTGATTTTAGTAAAAGTCTAGTATACTTACCTCTTAACACTTTCAGCTACAAGGCTTAAATCTCCTTAACCTATCAATAGAGATTAATCCTTTCATAAGCCTCACAATTCACACAAAATACTTTAAATAGCTTACAAAATTATACACAATGCATTTATCACATCAAATTGGTCTAAAAACTTGGTTTCTCAAAACCTGTCATTCTGACCACTTACACTTAACAAAATTTTCTAATACATCAAATGATGTCCAATTACTCCGAAATCAGAATATATCATTCTTAACTCATATATACTTCTTATATATGAATATTATATCAAAATTCCTACACAATCCATTCCATACACACCATCGAATCCAAACTACTAACCTGACAGGATCAAGATACTTACTGAACAGTATTCAATCTCCCAATTTTATAAAATCATATACTAACTCAAAATTATAAAACTACCACATAATTACTCTTGACACATATCTCAGTCCATGATAAATATTTGGCTTCCAAATAACTGCCAAAAGTATTTTAAAACTATTTTATTTCATAACTTTAAAAAGTTGTTAATCAAATACTACAATGAGCTGATACACTTTAGAAATTCATAACACTTCAACCACATTGATACAAATTCTCAATTCCGAGTATATCATATTAGACATATAAAATTATCATATTCCAAAAATTCGTAATTTTTAAAGATCATTCAGCAGATCAAAAATTATTTTCTACTGTATCATACTGTTTACACAGGAAATTTCCAGAATTCCAGGGTCATTTTGGTAAATTCACTACAAATTCAATTTCCGAGATTTTCAGTCGATTCAAAGTCTCATATGATCCTAAACATGTCTAATTTCATATACTCAAAATTAAAAATCAGAATCGAATCACAACAATTTATAAAATTCCTAGATCAAGAGGTTATCCAGTAGAAATTCCATAATTCATCATGATTTATCAAACTATCTTATAGATCATCATCAATTCTCATATGATCTTACGAAATACACAACAAATCCTCAATTATACATATTTTCAGAAATCAAAACTTAAAGGAATTAACTTAATTAATACCAATAAATTGAGAAATACGTATTATATACCTCTTGAAATTCAAATTTCCAATTTCTTCTTCTCCTCTTTCTCTCTCCTCTATTTCTCTCTTCTCTCTCTTAAAATGGGTAGCTCGACCTAAAAATGGTAAATTAGGGTTTAAAAGTGTATTTTTATACTAAGAGGCTAATTTTTGATATTTATGAATTTGCCCCCAAAACTTTCAAAGTATAACAATTTAGTCCCTAAAATAATTCCAAAGTCTTGCAAATAAACCCAATACTAATAGTATATCCTTAACCTATAAAAACACTACTAATAACAATATATAAATCAAGGATCACCCATATACAAATAAAATACGTATATTTATATATATAAATATACATATTCTTACCGGTTATGGATACTGGTTACTACAACATATATGTACACAATGCATATGTATGATATGTTGTGATCAATCAAAATCATAATCTTATCAAATCATATGTCATGTAAGCGCTTACACATTCTTTCAAAACATATAATAGGAATACCATCACTCAACTACTACTTAGTAGGACTTACATATCATATATCACATAATGAGTTAAATGTCATTCGTAGGTGACATACCATATAAGAGGAATAGTATAACTGAGGTTTTTAAATCACACATATATAATGCTCATGCTCGAAGGTAAAAGCCAAACCCTCACCTTGATCATCGGTGAGTCATCTCACATGCACCAATACGCCACCACACGAATGTGATGACTCACTCTTCCTTTAGGTACCAATAGGATCCTCCTTACATACTGAACATATAACATATACCAATCCCGAAGGAAAGGCCACACATAAAGGCTCCACAAATCACATAAAATGTCTACTAAGTTAACAGTGAGTTCAAGTACCCTCAAAACACAAAATATTTCTCATGGACATATTACACTTCAAAAGCTCTATTTGTTAAACACATTTCACTTTGAAAGCTCACTTTCAAAAATATATATATGTCATGTATGTCCATACTCACATTCATAAATACATATCTTCATATTTCATATCAAAATATACTTTGACATAACATAAACATATTCCTAACCACATTTACCAAATTATACAAAATAATTACTATGTTTATTGTGATTTCAGTAAACAATCTAGTATACTTACCTCTTAGCACTTTTGGGTACAAGGCTTAATTCTCCTTAACCTATCAATGGAGATTAATCCTTTCATAAGCCTTACAATTCACATAAAATAATTTAAATAGCTTACAAAATTATACTTATTGCATTTATCACATCAAATTGGTCTAATTACTTAGTTTCTCAAAACCTATCATTCTGACCACTTACACTTAACAAACTTTTCTTATATATCAAATGATGTCTAATTACTCCAAAATTAGAATATATCATTTGTAACTCATATATCCTTCTTATTTATGAATATTATATCATAATTCCTACACAATCTATTCCATAAACACCATCAAATCCAAACTATTATCCTGACAGGATCAAGATATTTACTGAACAGTATTCAATCTCTCAATTTTATAAAATCATGTACTAACTCAAAAATTATAAAACTACTATAAAAATACTATTGACACATATTTCAATCCATGATAAATATTAAACTTTAAAATCACTGTCAAAAGTATTTTAAAACTATTTTATTCTATAGCTTTGAAAATTTGTTAATCAAATACTGCAATGAGCTAACACTATTTAGAAAATCATAATAATTTAACCACATGGATATAAATTCTTAATTTTGAGTATGTCATATTAAACATATAAAATTATCATATTCCATAAATTCGTAATTTTTAAAGATCATTAAGCAGATCAGAAATTATTTGTCACTATACTATACTGTTCACACATGAAATTTCTAAAATTTCAGGGTCATATTGGTAAATTCACTAAAAATTCAATTTCTGGAATTTGCAATCGATTCAAAGTCTCAGATAATCCAAACCATATCTAATTTCATATACTCAAAATTCAAAATCAGAATCAAATCACAACAATTTATAAAATTCCTGGATCAAGAGACTATCAAGTAGAAATTCTGCAATTCATCAAGATTTATCAAGCTATCTACATCGATCATTATCAATTCTCACAATATCTTACGAAATACACATCAAATCATCAATTATACATATTTCTAGAAATTAAAATTAAGGGAATTAATACCAATAAATTGAGAAATAATTGTGATATACCTCTTAAAATCCAAAATTCCAATTTCTTCTTTTTTTTCTCTTTATCTCCCATCTATTTCTCTCTTTTCTCTCTCTAAAGGGGTAGCTCGACCCAAAAATGAGTAAATTAAGGTTTCAAAAGTGTATTTTTATACTAAGAGGCTAATATTTGATATTTACGAATTTTCCCCCAAAACTTTCAAAGTATTACAATTTGGTCCCTAAAATAAATCTAAAGTCTTGCAATTAAACTCAATACTGATAGTATGTCCTTAACTTATACAAACACTACTAATCACCCACATACAAATAAAATATGTATATAAATACTTATTTTTACCGATTATGGATACTGGTTACTACACACATCCTCTATTTTCCGTTACCTTTCTTGACCATTACTATATTGGCCAACCATTTAAGAAAATGGACTTTTCATATGAACTCTATAACTAAGAGCTTCTCTATCTTAGCTGCCAGGACCTCTTTCCTCTCTTGATTAAAGATTCTCATCTTTTACTTGACAGGCTTGAATGACAAGTTAACAGCCAAGGCATAAGATATCAGAGAATGATCTATTCTCGACATATCTATGTAAGATCAAGTGAAGATGTTTGAAAAATCTCTAACCAATATACTTAGGTTATCTTCGATCTTCAAGCTTAGCTGTGAGCTAATTCTCATTATCTTCTAAAGGGATCCCAGTTCGACCTGTACTTAGAGTAACTCCCCAATTAGTTTTAGAGGCTTCAATTAATCTTCCTCTTTCGGGCATACTGTTGAGATGTAGTTGTTAAACGTGTTTTAGGGTGCATACATGTGATTATGTACATATTAAAAAAAATTTAAAATTCTTGTCCAACATACATTATACAGTGAAATAACTTGTAATCATGCAACATATACATACTAATATTGAACAAAAACAGTATAAGAATCATATACATACCCTTGTAGACGATTCAGTGAAGATTATTGAACTTTCAATCCTTTGAGCTCATAATAAAGTTCTCCCTTAAATAATTCTAGACTCCAATATTTAATGAAATAAGAGTAGCTAGAATGATACCCTTTGATGTCTATCTCGTGCAGGAATCAAAACAAGTTGAACTCTTGAATTAGTTATAGCATCAAATGCTTAGAAAATGTATTTAGGGACCAAAATGTAACTTTATCAAAGTTCCATTTTCTCTCAACTCTCTTGCATGAATTTTGCACTTCTAATTCAAATTCTGTAACAAATGAAATTATTTCATTTATTTTATATTACAAAGACTTTACATGTGGATGCATGTCCATCATGGAGTCGTGTCTAACCATGCAAGCTTATGATTGAGTGACAAATGTCACTTAACAATGTCTATGCAAGTATTTTGTATATGTGACATTTGTCATAAGTAATTCTATGCATGCTATCATTTGTCACACAAATGGCCATGAATGGATGCCATGTGTGCATTTTACTTTTTCATGCACTAGGGACCTATTTGCAACATTTGCAAACTATGTTTTATACTTTCCAGATAGGTCCTAAAATATATCTTGCTTTCCAAAACCTTCCCGGATTGATGTGTAGATCCTTTTCACTACTTCAGTGCTCAATGAGTACACTTTATATTGTGAGACTCTCTAGGTTTACACCCGTTTGTCTTATGAAATACTTTTTCAAGTCTGTGAACGGTGTCCCACACACACATTATGGATATTACAGAACGACACATTGAACCATACAAGCTGAGGTTAAAATATCTGTATAATCCCTTCACCATCTATATCCTAAAAGAGCAGAGATATATATTATAACCATCAAATCTCTATATGCTCAACCATGAACTTATTTCCAGATTCGTATTTTCGTAAACAATTTTGCAAACTCTTTTGCGATATTGTTTAAACCTATAGAAACTCATTTTAAAGATTTACGCTTATAGCCATAAGACTTCCTGAAATACAATCTCAGAGTATCGAGATATATAGCTCACCCATATGAGCTGACGGATCCCATATCTACTGATAAGGCGTAATTGTATAAACTATTTTATCTTCCTAACTTGATATTTGTTCAAATTATCTCAATAATTGGGCTATTTATGCATATTAATGTTGTTTTATAGGTTGAAGCATTATCGGAGCAAAAATACCGGAAAACGGACGCAAATCGGAGCATTAGAGATAAAAATACGAATGGAGGCACTGTTGCTACAGTAACACCGTAGCCACAGTACACTGCTACAGTAACACTGTAGCAACAGTGCAGCGCCGCGGCGCCGATTGCAGAAAGTGAGCGCCGCAGCGCCAAATCGCAGTGCCGCGGCGCCGGGACCTGGACAACAAGTTGTGACAGGTTCCTGAAAATCAGGAAACCCAAAAGCAACCCAAAATGCGCCCTAATTCCGTGCTCTTACCTATTTATTTGCTCAAAACTTACATTTTGAGGAAGGACTCCAGCTGGGACAGCAGCTGGAAACACAAAGAAACACCTAACTTCTAAGTTTGAAGAAATCAAAGAGGAGGGAAGCAAGCTTCAACAACAAAGGCATTTGACAGGGATGTCTTCTTTGCTTTGATTCTTTACTTGTTGTAAGATGTTTAGTTTACATGTATTGATGGAATTAGCTTCAAGATTGTGTAGTTTAATGATGAGCTAATTTCGTTCATCTAGGATTACATCCTTGAACTCATTATGTGATTGATTTTAGTTCTCTCTTTTATGGTATTAATTCAGCTTTTGATATATTCATTGTGCTTGTGCTTAATGCTATTTGATTACTTGGCCAGTGGTTAAATTGATCTAGAAATGCTTAAATAAACTTGACAAAGGCATTTAGGTATTTAGTCTTAAGCATATTGATGCATGATCATAGTGTAGTACACTTGAGTTTCATATGAGATAGACATATACTCATAAGGCATGTATGGCTCATAAAACTTGTGCTTAATGAATTTTGTTCAATTTATTTATCATAGACATATAGATATTTGATTGGATGGAATAGATTCACTTGACCTGCAAAAGAGGCTTGTGATGTGTTAAGTGTTTTGGTCAATATATCAAGTTGAGAACTAATAAACATCAAAGAGATTCTGCTGAATTTATTTGCATAATGGGGGATAGTTTGTAATCCTAGGATTTCTCATATTAAATTTAACTTGTTGGTAATTTAGTTTATCACTTAGCATAATTAAGTTGTTCTTTTACTTGAGTAGTTTAATATCATACATTAAATCATTTTCTGGATAATAGTAGAAAGACACCATTTCGGTACTTAAACTAGAAAAGATAAATCATTCTCTGTGGGATCGACACTTTACTTATCATATATTACTTGTTGTGATACGTGCACTTGCGTTAATTTGTGTTATAGAAAACACACAACAAGTTTTTGGCGCCGTTGCCGGGGAATGAAATTTTTTTTATTTTAATACTGATACAAATCTTTTCTCCTGTTAATTCAGATTTCTGTTTTTGTTTGTAGAAATTTCAGGTGTGTATGAGACGTTCCAAGAACGTTGATCTAGCATACTTTGATCCTGAAATTGAGAGGACACTAAGAAGATTACGACGAGACCAGAACCAAGTGACTAGCATGGAAGAGCAAAACCAGAATGAGCTGACGGATCCCATATCTACGCACACCAGACTCTATGATCATCGGACTATATCCAGATACACCCAACGGTCGGACTATGAAAGGTCTCTAACATGCGTGGAATCAAAGTATGGTGGATCACTCACAAGCCCATCGTGGTGCTCAGGTCAAAAGATCACGAATATTACTCAACTTGAGAAGACACTCCATTGACGGCTTTATGAGATGTTTATTAGAGGTCTTCGTAAGTCTGTTCAGTATCCAGTCCTTACTAAATACTTGTATGTCCATATGGACTTTCGCTAAGCCCATTGTCTACTAACACTAACCATCTGGACAATCCAGATATGAACATACACTAATTCAAAAGGAATACCAATCGACTCGTGTCGGTAACCATAGATCAGGAATAATATTTTTTTAAGAACATATTGCGCAATGACATTTCTTAGCACCATTTGTAACTTTTTGCAACTATGTCATTACTATAGTATTCTTGGGTCTTTATCTCTGTTTTAGACAAGATTCTAACTCTTTAGAATTGCTAACTTTTGGCATTAACCTAAACTCTTTTAGATCAGATCTAAACTCTTTTAGACCTACAATGTCCAAAAAGTTACAAATTTCTTACCATATAAATAATAATAATAATTGATGAATAAAAGAAATGTTCATTGTATAACTATTAAATAAATAAACATTTATACAATAATTTGAATGACACGTCAGCACCATTTTCAACAATAGTAAGTCCTTTTCGCTGAGGTTACATAATAACGCCTTGCCATCTTCTGATCTTTGGAGATGACTCTTACTCTATCTCCATTTGGCAAGTTCAACTTTATATAATGTATGGACATGGCTACATTTAAATTTGTCATAAATTGTCACTATAGCAAAACTTTGTAAAGGAATGATTGATCGACCATGATAAAGCTCACCATCATAATCTTTACATAGGGCTTTTCCCCTAGGGATATGAGTAGGTTGACTACTCTAAGTGGCATGATGTAGCTATCCCCAAACCCAAACAAGAAGTTTGGGTCCTCTCAATTTTTAGGTCTTTGATGTCGAGTTCATTTAGTGCTTGATAAGGGTAAATTAATGTACAAAAGTTGATCCCAATTAACTTGAGAATTTTTTGAATTTGAATGATTTTATTGCTATTTATGTGTTATTGATGATTTTATAAAAATTAAGCTTAAAAGATGAAATACAAAGAAAATGGCGCAAAACAGAAGATTTTGGAATTAAATCAAGCAAAATGAAAAAAAAAGGGCTCAACGTCGTGGCAATCTTGAGCCTTTGTCGCAGTGCTGAGATAGATTTTATCCAAAATACCCTTAATGAATAGGGTTCGAACGGGGGAATTTAGGAGCCATTTAACAACCCCATTCTTCTCAACTTGAAGAGGAGAGTCTAGAGCCACACTAGAGCTAGAGGGCATGAAATTTGGCACGTCTCAAGGGAGAGGAACAAGAGCAATCAACACTTGAAGAGGGGAAGACGAATTCGAGGAACTTAATCTTGAAATGTGTCTTTACTTCTTTATCTGTTATTAATTGTAATCATGTTCTTAATTTTAATTAGTGCTACAACTCTAGTTATGAGGAGCTAAACTTCATTTTTTAGGAATATATTCTTGAACTCAATATGTGATAAAATTAATTTATTCCTCATTTTATGAACTCAATTTTGATTATTCAATTTTCTTGTACTAAATGCTTTCAATTACCTAGCTAGTATTTGAATTGATTTGGGAACACGTTGAAAAACTTGGAAAAGGTATCATTGTTTTAAGCCCAGGGCAATTTAATACATGATTATAGCATAAGTTACTATGAGCTTCATATAAGATAGAAATATACCTATATGACATTTATGGTTAATAAAACTTGTGTTTAATGAATTTTATTTCTCATTAATTACCAGGGAAATATAGGTAGGTAATATATTAGAATATATTCGCTCAACCATTAGAAGAGTCTTGTGAAAGAATTAGCATTTTAACCAATAATTAATTGAGGGATTAATATAAGGAGCAATTAATTAGTTTAATTAATATATTAAGGGATAGTTGTAATTCTAAGTTTTCATTATCTTTTTATTAGGTAAGGTTACAAGTAAATTAGGATTTCATATTTGTAAAATTGTTAATTTGCAAACTTGATATTTTATAAATAAAAGAGGTGGATATAATTTTAGTACTTGGGTAGAAATGGATATAAATTCCCTGTAGGATCGATATCCTATTTATCACTTATTACTTGATAATCATAGCGTATACTTGTGCTTTATAAACTCACAAATAGTGCCTCTAAAAATTATGTCTATCAAGCTTCTTAAGTCAATGAATACCCAGTTCACCTTAGCTCTTACTATTTGTACTGAGATTACCAACACATCATCATCTAGGTAGTTAATTCCGCAGGCATCTTCCTCAATAAACATAATGGTAACAACTTGAACCTAAGGCTTTTTAGTAGTCAGGATAATGCACATCAATTGGTGCCCTACCATGGAATATCAGGAATAGCTTTTTCTCTGCTTATTAAAGTCTTCAACTAATGTGTGGAATTCTATAATTACCATAGTCATCCTTAATTGGGTCAAGGGCTTGGTGTTGGGTACGGTTCAAAGTCATATTTCATTAGGTGCGTGTATGCATATGTATGTGTCCACTATTTATTTATACATATACGTGTATCTCATACTGACAGGACCCACCCTGAAACCATCTGCTGTAGATCCCGATGGGCCCTGTCGGGCACCCAACAGAAGTTCTTCAGAGTCTAATGACAAAAAATGAGAAATTTCGCGAGGTGAACTCTTTTTAATTCTTGCTATTACTAACTAAATCCTGGAATATCAATAAAGATACTTTACCAATTCTTTTTAAAAAAAAAACTGACAAAGTTTTCTTTATTTTTCTGAAAACCCAAATAAAATCTACAAATAAACCACACTTCTATTTGAAACAGTTTTCTCAACTTCAAAATAGGACCTCCAATCCTTTCAAAATCAAATCCAAACTCAATACAGCAAATTCATTCCAATCCACAAAAATTAATTTACAATAAAATTAACATACTATGAAAAGTGAAAATTGTGACTATATTATAGAAATCATTTCTCGTTTGTTTAAAACATATTTACAAGATGCACAAAATCTATACTATTATGCAGAAAATCAAAAGTTCTATTCAGTACTTTTATATTTACAAAATGATCGTCTGACTTGGTCCACTAATCTGATGTAGGAGAACCAACAACCTGTGTATCGAGGCCTGCACTTGGAAAGGATTTTAGAAAATATAAAATACAAAACGGGTGAGCTAAAGGAGCTTAGTAAGTACTTTTAAAATTTTTAATAAAAAATAAGATTCTATATAAACACTAAAATCTGAAATTGCCTAAAACATACTTCTCAAGCTATTATAAAACTGTAAAACTATTTCTAAACATCATATGCTAATAAAATCATGTCGAACAATTTTTATTAATAATTTATGTAAACAATGTAAAAAAAACATAGTAACTAGCATGTATATATTTAAATGCATTGATATGTGTTTGATAACTCAAAATCTACTAAAACTCTCGCTCGACCATTTTTTTTTCTAAACTGCACCAAATGATAACCCTAAAACTCTATACTCACACAAATACTAAACTAGCACCACATAACGTGAATAGGTCACAAGGCGTCTAAATTAACAACACTCATTGTGACATCTAAAGACATCTCACTGGCTATGCAGCAGAATTCTACATCGTCTACATATAGTGAGACAATACCCTATACATATAGAGTGACTCATATAACTCGATAACCCGACTTCCCGATGTTAGTGACACACCCTTAATACTTGCCCATGTATATAAGATATACCAACTGGGTCTTAAATTATCATCACACTGTAAATCTGAGGGTACCAATGGCCTTTGAAAACTAATTTAATAATTTTAAAAATTGTTTCTCAAACTAAACATAGAAATTTATAATTATAACAGTATACCAAAAACTATAAATCATGCTTATACATTTAAAATCACATAAACATAAAATTCTAATATGCTAAAACATATTAAACGAGATAAATAATTACAGATTTTCACTCACCAAATGCTTCAAGCTTAATTCTTCTCCGATTTTTTTTTTCCTTTCACCCTTCTCGGTTTCCTTCACCTACATGCCACAATTGACATTAAAAACCTTTACTAATGCTAAAATTACACCTAAACTAGTAAGCGCCCTAATTAGCTTACAATGCTCGGATGGACTCCACTTTCCATTTTTATTTTCATACTCATTCAATTTTCTTTAATTCACTATCTGAAGCCACAAAATTGCTTAATGTTTTAATAATTTGGTTGGACATAATTGCCCTTCATCTTACCAAGAACGGATAATTATGTTCATTTTACTTTATTCTTGATTTTTTGTCATCCATATTACAACTAATTGACATAAGAAATCATTCATATACAACAATTGAACCAAAAAACCACTCAAACCCTAAAATCCTTAAAGTGGCTGAATTCACCATCTTCCACCCAACACATTCCTTTTCTTAATTTCTTATTTCAATGGCATTCAATGTCAATTTAATTCTAATGCCCTAATAACATTCAATTAAAGTCTCTACATCAAAATCACACCAAACCCTAATTCATACCTTATTAATTCCTTTAGTTTGGTGTCTCCTTAAGCTCCAAACTTGAATTCAACTCAAATCTAAGTCAATAATTCAAACAAAGACATTAATTGAAATAGTCTTGAAAAATCATATACTACAATCACTAAATGATGTTTTCTTACCTATTTTTCTTGAATTTTTCACTAGTGCATGATCTATTTAACCTTAGGAACATAGGCTTAGCTTGGTTTTAGCTTGATCATGCATTGAAAATCATGAAAAAAGTCTTGAATTTTACTGCTAGAAATGGTTATGCATTCTCCCCCTTTTGTCTCCAATTTTTACCGACAATATCCTCTTTTGTTTCAATTTTTGCTTTTCATTTATGGATAATTTTTCAGGACTTATTCTCCTTATATAATGCCCTCTAAAATGTCCAATTTACCCCTCAACTAAACTCTAAATATCAAAGATACCATTGGTTGAAAATGGAAGCATATGATTGGTCCATTTCTAACTATTTGACTAAACTAGTCAAGCTAACCAAATTACACTTTTAACTTAGCAATCCATGAGCTTATTCCTCATTGGTTCATTTTCTAACACATGGATTGTATTTCTTAACAAACACTTGTTCCATGCATAACAATTATATGGAAATCCATGTGTTAAATTAAAATTTCATTTTCTAAGCCAATATAACAAAATTCCAAAAATATTCCATGGCCGTCCGACTCCCCAATCAGCTGTAAAATTACCAATTTAGGTCTAATACCTCTCATGCGCACAATAAAAAAAATATTTCTAATAGGGTTAAAATCGAGTAATCCTACGGTTTCTTTATCACTTTATACCAAAATTTAGGTATCTACACTATTAATAAGGATCAGATATTACACATAATGTATATATATATATATGCAGCGAAAACTGAAAATCTAATTTTCTAAATAATGAAGACGATAAATTTTGTTACATTACATTAATGCACAAAATATAAAATATATTAATCATATTAATATAATGATTGAGAATAATCACCCGTCAAGCCTTTAAAATGGTATAAGATGGAGTACCGCCTGAAATGAACCCATTAGCAATTATATGACTCAACTAGGTGGGCTTGAGTCGCTGGAATAACAGCTTTATTTTCAGCACTGATTTAACACTTTAAACCATGGGATTAACTTTTAATCTCTATAGTTTAACACTTAAACTATTTTTTTTATTTGTTTTACCCTTGATCAATAAAACAAATGCTTGAATGCTTTGATGGACTAAGCCTAATGGAGAAAAAGATGAATAATGAACTCAAAATTTGAATTTAAAATTAAGAAAACAAATTTTCTCTCTTTTTTTTTTCTCTCTAGGCTAGCCACTCTTTAAACATTCTAAGACTCTTGATTTGTTTCATATTCATGGCTATTTATAGAATTAATTTGCTTAACAATTAAGGAACCTTTGGATTAATTCATTCAAGTTTTTATAAAAGCTCCTATTTTATTGCTTAACCATTAAGCAATTGAGAAATATCATTCATAACCCTTAACTTAGCCATTAAGTTTCCTTCTAACTTAACCTTAGTTAACCATTTAACCTTAGTTAACCATTTAACCTTAGTTAAGTTAGAGTTTACATAACAATTAAGTAATTTATTTTAATTCAATATTTGTTTCTTTAAATAAACTTTACCCTAGGGTTAACATTTAATCGAGGGTAAGTTAATTCCTACTTAACTATTAAGTAAAAAGTAATATTTAAATTATTTAATAATTAAATAATCAATTAAAATAAAATTACCCTTAAGTCTTATTTAACTCAACGTGGGTCCCATTAAACCTAACACTTGAGTCAATATATCTAAAGGCTCACTATGTGCTATGTGTCAATATTAATTGATCAACAATAATTGTTAATTAATTAATGTACTTAACACTTAAGTCTTGACAGGCATGCATATCGAGAATGCCTAAAACAAAAAATTTAATTTTTCTAGAAATTATTAGATTGAACAATTCAATTCGATACGCTGCCTCAGTGCACAACGAATACACTTCATATTGTAAGACTCCCTAGGTCTATGCACGATTCATCAAATAAAACTATTTCATAAGTCCGTGACTGATGCCCCATGCACACGTCACAGATATTATAAATTAGTACGTTAGACCATACAAGCTGAGGTCAAAGCATATTCATATAATCATTCCGTTACCTATATCCAGGAAGAGCGGGGATATACATCAGCACCATCAAATCCTCATATGTTCATTCGTGAACTTTTATCCAGATTTGTATTTTGATGAACAATATATGCAAACACTTTTACTATATTGTTCAACCGTACGAAAAACTCTTTTTTGGGGTTATATACTTGTGGCCACAAGATTTTCTGAAATAAAATATTAGAGCATCTGGATATACAACTCCCCTATGAGAGTTGATGGATCCTACATCTACACACAACGTATTCCATGAGCATCAGACTATACCCAGTGACACGTAGTAGTCAGACCATGAAAAGTCTTAGATATCCGTGGAACCAAAGTATGACAAATCACTCACAAACCCACTGCAGCGCTCAGGTCAAAGGATCACAAATACTACTCAACTTAAGAGGATTCGCCATTGACGGCTTCCTAAGATGTCTATTGGCATTCTCGTGAGTCTATTCAGTATCCAATTCTAACTGAATACTTGTATGCCTATACAAGCTTTAAGCTTATGGTCAGCTAAAAACAACCATCTGTATCCTACAGATATAGACACACATTGATATATATATATATATATATAAAAGATTCACCGATAGACCAACATCGATGAAAATAGATCAAGAACTTGGTGTTTGATAATATACTTGCATAATAACAGTTCGTAGCACCTATTGTAACTCTTTGCAACTATGTCATTACTAGTATATTCTCAAGTCTTTTTCCAATTATAGACAAAACTCTAACTCTTTAGATGTGGCCAACTCTTATAACTTGCTAACTCTTAGCAGTGCTAACTCTTAGCAGTGCTAACTCTTAGCATTTATAACTCTTAGCGTTGCTAACTCTTAACCCTGATCTAAACTCATTTAGACTAGATCTGAACTCCTTCAGTTCATATAATGTCTGTAAAGTTACAAGCATTATACCATATACATATTTAAAACTAACGATTTATACTAGAAATGTATATTGTATAAATATTAATAATTAATATTCATACAACATTGGAATGGCACGTAAGCACTAGCTCTAACACTTGGGACTTAAAGTCTCGGTTAGTTGAAGCTCTTTTTGATCTTGGTCGACTTAAAACACCTTTAGGTACTCGTTTCTGATGAGTCAATCTATTTGCCTTTTAAGTTGGTTGCACTCGTTGTTTGAATGCTCATAGTTGTGATGAAATTCACATCTCTTATCCTTATTACATTGTTTTACGGGTGCTTATATGACGACTAGCTCTCTAAGAAAACCTTTTTCTTTTATGGCTTTGAATACGATCCTTAGAGGGATAGTGAGGGGAATAAAGTTTTCTTCTTAAATCCTCGCCACCCTGGGCGAGACCTTCTTGACCTTTCACCTCGCCTCTTTTTAACTCTCTATCTCACATTCTTCTACGAGTGTTTATTGTTACCATCCTTTTGGCTTCCTCTTCTTTCTCAATTCTTATGTACTAGGGTTCTCGATCGTAGGCAGTAGTATAGGTTATGATTGAATTCTCAGATACATAGTATAGAATTAATTTAACCTTAACCCTACTCTTACACTTCTAATGCAATGGGTAAGTAGAATGCTTCAAGTTAGATCACCTTATAGTGGAACTGACCCATTAAGTCTCTTAAACTCTTTGCTCGGCCTTACTTGAGCTTCTTCGATTGTTGGGGTTTTTGGCTAACTCACAGGCTTCTTAAAAATGTTGAACAAATTTGTTGGCTAACTCCTTATAAGAGGAAATATTCCTTTACTTTAAACTTCGATACTAAGGATGGCCTATCCTTTCAGCTTAATGTAGAAAAATTGGTACATCTAGTTATGCCTTAATTGGAAATGAACAATAGGTTGGTCACTTGACCCACGTAATAGTTAGGGTTAGTCGTGTGAGTATTAATAAACCTAGGGTGTATTCATGTAAATATTGTATCTATCATTTAAAACATGCATTATAAACGTATCTCATACATTATAGTGTGCAACAGAAGGGTCGGGAATATAATTTTTCAATGATAAACATAATAAGTTTTACATGTATATCACAAATATAAATAACATGGGATTAAAAACTTATTACCTTAGCAAACCTTTAGTCTTTTGCATTGCCAGAGTCTCCACTTTGAAGCAATCCGTTGACAATTCTAGTTTTCCAACATGGTGGGCTTGAAAAATCTAGAATGACAGCTATTCTAACAAAGGATTTAACATTTAAATCCTTGTTTCTATTTGTAATATGGTTGGCTAAGATGAAGAAGAAAGGATAGAGTGTTTTATCATTTCAAAAATTAAGAGTTTTTCCTAACACTTAGCAAAACCAAAACACCTCACTTCTTTCTCACTTTCCCTTTCAGTTGGCAGAGTCATCTCTATTGCAAAATAAGCATAATTGCACTTTTATTTGCTTCACTTCATTTTCCCTTTCACAAGCAACATACGGCCCCAAGGCATGGCAATATGATTGGGTGTGCTATAGTAGCTAGCGCAAGTGCACGCTATCGTATCAAGCAATATAGGATTTTAAGTCCAAGTATCGATCCCACATAGACTATGCGATCTAATTCTATAAATCAAGTACTAAAATTGTACCTACTTAACTTTTATTCAGAAAATAAAAATCTGAAATTTATTTAACTAATCTAATTATCTCAATTAACTAAACAAAAGTAAAGAGTAGAATTCACAAATAAAAATAATCTAGGGTTTTGACTTGTTCCTTAGTATTTCATTGGACTCATTAACCACTTAGTTAATCTTTTAATACCAATTGATTGGCTGAGACACTAATCTCATCACAAGCCTCTATCGATGGTCAAGTGACTATATTACGTATTCTAACAATCACTTATATGTCTATGGTAATCAAATCAGAATGTAATTCATTAAGATCAAGTCTAAATTATACCATACATGCCACCTAGGTATATGTCTATCCTAGATGGAACTTATAATTGTTACCATATGATCATGCATCAAACTACTATAGGCTAAACACATGAATCCCTTCGTTGAGTTCATCATGATTCCTCAATCATTCATAATATTAATTAAGTATAATGAAAGCATTAAACACAAGATAGAATAAATCAATTGAATTTATTAAGTTCATAAACTAAAATTTAACACAATCCAAATCCATACTAGGTTCACATAGTTTAACCCTAGATGAACAAATTAACTCATCACAAAATCAAAAGTATCAAACCAAGTCATAAAGATCAACAAGAACAAGAACAAGAACATAATAATAAAGAAAGAGAAGAAAAACTAATCAAAGTGATTCCTTGATATGCTTCTCCCTCAATCTTGTCTTGAACCTTGAACCTTGAACCTTGAATTTTGATCTTAGTTCTTCAATCTTTGGCTTTGATCTTTGATTTTGTGTTGTGAATTCTCTCTCTAAGTTTTTGCCTTTTTTCTTCTCCTTTTTTCTCTCCTCTCCCAATTAGGGTTTTTGTTTTTAAATTACTGTTCATGAGTTACTGTATCAAAATATTGTTCACCACCTCGAGTGCCGCAGCACCCAACCCTGATGCCCCTTTTGTATTTTGAGCGTAACTTCTTTGTTTGACATCTGATTCGCCTCTCGTTTGTTTCTATGCGTCACATTTTTCATCGTGCATCTATTTATGATCAAAAATCACAATTAAATAGCTAAATATTTATGATTTGGAGCAAATTATGAAAGTTAGGTACAAATCATACTAGTTCTTTTACGCCCCTATCACAACCCTTGCCATGTCATCTTTGGATCATTTAAAATAAACACAAAAGGTGAATGTATGTGGTCATCCATATGGTGCAAATTAGAACAAATTGTGATTGGCAAGTTTTGGCCCCACCATGCATGGTCTTCTTTTCACTTTGTCTTTGAATTGTTTACATTAAACAATTGAAATAAAAAGACGTGATGGTTAAAATATGTGTGTTTAGCCGTGTGAAGCAAAGTCAAATGAAGAAAAAATTTCTTTATTTTGTTTGTAACCACATCTTGGTCCCACCTTATAAGAATTGACTATGCATACATGTTTCATCTTTTAATCAATATTAAAACAAATGATTTAATCATATTAAATCATTGTAGAAACACATACCAATAATAATTTAAATAATGATTGTTTGACTTTTTTTAAATAATAATATAATATAATATATTACTATTATTATTTTATTTAATAAAAATTTAATAAATAAAATAATAACCTTGCTTGTCCAACAAGAAAGGTCATTTTGGTAATTTTTAAGTCAAACAATAATAGGCTTACAATGTGCCATGTGTCAATATCTCATTGGTCAATAACTATTATTAACTAATTGATGCACTCAACTCTTAAGTCTTGACACGTGTACGGCCTAAGGGAAATTGAAGCAAATATCCGATCTGTTGAAATTTACTGGATTGAACTATTCAATTCAGTACGCTGCCCCAGTGCATAACGAGTATACTTCATATTGCAGGACTCTCTAGGTCCACATCCGATTCGTCAAACGGAACTGTTCCGTGAGTTTGAGATAGATGCCCTATGCATACATCACGAATATTACAAATCAACGCAATATATCATACAAGTTGAGATCATCGTGCATACATATAATCCTTTCACCATTTATATCCTAGAGGAGCGGGGATATAGATCATGACCGTTAAACCCCCACGCGTTCATTCATGAACGTATCTCTAGATACGTATCTCAATAAATAATACACGCAAATACCTTTGCGATATTGTTTGATCATGTTAGAAACTCTTTTCTCGGGTTTATTATTTATGGCCATAAGTATTTTTGAGATACAGTCTCAGAGTATCCGAATATACAACTCACCCATGTGAGCGAACGGATTCTATATCTGAGCACACCGGACTCTATAAGCATCGAACCATACCCAGTGACATATAGCGGTCAGACCATGAAAGGTCTCTGACATATGTGGAACCAAAGTATGGTGGATCACTTTATAAGTTCACCATGGCACTCAGGTCAAAGGACCACGTACACTATTCAACTCAAGAGGACCTACCATTAATGGCTTCATAGGATGTCTATTAGGGTCCTCATTGAGCTTGTTTAGTATTCAGTCCTGATTGAATACTTGTATGTTATACAAACTTTCGGTAAGCCCATGGTCAGTTAAAAACAACCATATAGACCATCTAGGTATAGAATACGCTAGTTTAAAGGGTTCTACCAATAGACCCACATCGGTGAATAAGACCAGGAACATTATGTTTGAGAATACACGTGCATAATAACATTTCTTAGCACTATTGCAACTCCTTGCAACTATGTTATTACTGATGTACTCTCGAGTCTATGTCCTGTTACATACAAGGTCCCAACTCTTAGATTTTGTTGACTTTCATAACCTACTAACTATTAGTTGTGCTAACTGTTAGCAATTATAATTCTCAGCATTGCTAGCCCTTAGTGCTAGTCTAAACTCCTTTAGGCCAGATCTGAACTCCTTCAGATCATATAATATCTGTAGCGTAACAAGCACTGTACCATTTAATAAATAAAATTAGCGATTTAATTAAAAAATTATTGTATAAATATTATAAAATAAAATATTCATATAATAATGGGATGGAAAATAAGTATAAATCCCAACAAGTTATGCCTATAAAAGTGAGGAGGCCGAAAAATCTGAAGGTCACAAGCAACTTTATGTCCTTGAGTTCATTGATAAAGGGAGATTTCCTCTTTCTTTCAGTCATCTTTAAGGGAGGAAGCTCATGCATTTCATGCTTATTTAGATCATTCTTGTTTCTTTCCAAGTTTTAATTCTGCCCACCTTGCCTCGAGTCCCCAAACTTTGAGTATATGGGTGCTTGATCACTTAGTTCTCAGTGGGATCTCTAGCTCTAAGGTCGACTTTCTTTCTCAAATGACTATTATCCTTTGCCTTTTTATTCTCGAGTAAGTCTAATAGGTTTTATTATTCATAATTGATGGAAGGGGTTCTCTCAGATTGGCCGAGACAACTCATTGGTGAGTGACTTCTTGAGGCTTGTATTGCTTTTTTAACCTTTTGTTCATTTTTGGTATTGCTACTAATAATTCTCTCAACTCCTTTTCCTATATTGCTCTCCAGAGATGTTCTTTTTGTTTAGTTCACCAGCTGAGCATCTCTCTTTTTTGGTGCACCTTATTATCATCCCATAGCCATAATGATTGGTTCAGGTTGATCTAGTTAGGATTTTCGGTCAACCATTGGTTTTGCTCATTGTTATAGACAGTTATGGATCTGGTGGTCACTTTATCTAGTTTTGATTGATTATCCTTATCTACCTTCAATTGATTGCCTTTATGACTTTCTATTTTGTTATCACAGACAACACTAAATTGTCGACCATGAAATTTGAGACATCCTGGACTTACAAGTTGAATTTATTTTTCTTTGGAAATAGTTGGATCTCTCAAAGAGCTGGGTTAAAGTAACCACTCTTGGCATGCACTGGGTTTTAAAAACTTCCTATAACCACAAATAATGTGAGGCCATGCAAGAGGTTGTTTCTGGCAGTGACCTTTAATGCTTAAGTCAACAATGAGTGTTATGAGAAAACAAAGAGGCAAGAAAGCAATTGAAAGGAGATTTAGTATTTTCGGTGTGCAAAAATGGTTTCTAAGTTTTATTTTGCTTGAAGAGTTGAAAACGAATTGATTGGAAAATGCTGGAAAAAAGATCTATTCTTTGATTGTTTAGCCTATTTTTTATAGGCTTAAGTTGTAAAATTCTATTATAATTAGGACATATATTTAGCTTTTTGATTTAGACTCACCCCATGATTATAGAAATTGGATTTGTATTGAAAATCTTAGGACTCTGAAATTCTTGGGGGAAAAGACAGTTTAAGTTTTAGTTCCTCAATTAATATGCATCTTTCCTACTTCCCTTAGAAGACTTCGATGGTTAGTTTGTCTAAGGCTGGTTGCTGAGGATGCCTATTAATATTGAAGACATTAGGGTCGAGAACCATGGATAAGTCCCAAGGATATTCCATTTTTTAATATCTGGTATTTCCAATTATGATGGTCTCGTGTCTAAGGTGTTCGTACAATAGGCTTTCTCATGGGCGTTGAGTAAAACATTCTCAAAACATCTAAACTCGAGGTTTGTGAACTGTGTTAGGCATTCTGGAGAATTGAGTTTGGGTTGGAATCCTAAAAGAAAATAATGGGTATCACAAGTTTATATCTAGCATTTCAGTATAATAATACAAAATCATATGTGCATGTGTAAAATTTTCCCGAGGATTTAGTTCTTTCTTTTTTAGGATCTTATCATAAATACCCTTGAAGTAAGATTTAATATCAATAATATTCACTTATTTATGAAATATGCAGTAATGTTCAAATGTTAGGAAATATTTCATTAGAGTTAATAAGATTGTGTCACATCGCGTGAAAAGTCTAAATTGCCCTTTAAATTTGAAAATTCTTATTTTTATTGTGATTTATTCATATTATTAATGATTATGAGACTAGAAGATCTAGAGGATTCAGATTCTTTACCATTTGTGATGAGAAGTCGATGAGGGATGCTATAGAGGGAATGAACGGCCAGAGTATGAATGATTGTAACATCATTGTCAATGAGGTTCAGTCTCGCAGAAGCGATAATGGTTACAACGCAGTGGTAGTGGTGGTTTTGAAGGCAATAGATAGGGAGAAGGTGGATACAACCGTGGTTACGGAGGTTGCAATGGATATGATGGCAATCATGAAGGTGGATGCAGCCATGACGGAGGTAATGGCGATTAGGTTGGTCCAAGTACTTAATAGGAGGTAGCGCCTCGGACAATAGCTAGAGGAATTAGATGTTGAGGGTTTATGGCGTCACCTTTTTTGTGTTATGGGTTATGTTTAATTTGTTTGAATTATGAAGTTGTTCGTTTGATAAGGATTCGTTGTCATTTTAATTGTTGAGTCTCATATGATTTGTTATTTTTTTTAAAAAAAATAAAATGAAGTACTAACCTTATTTTCAATATATTGATTCATTATTCTGAAATATTTCAGATTTGATGTTAGAGATTTTTTATAAAAAAAATTGAAAAAGTACTTTTTATATGAAAAATTTAGGTTTTTAAAAAAGAAGAAAAAAATTTAGTATTGATGTTAAGAAAGAGTGTGTGAACAAGTGAATAAGAGTGTTTAAACAATACAATATTGAGATAACAATATTATTATTATTTTTAATTAATTTTCACAAAATAATCTCTAATGATAGAGATGATTGCTTATTTCGTAAAGTAATGAGTATTATTAATATTAAGAGTTACTTTGAGGATATTTAAGATAATATCCCTATCCTTTTTTTCCAATAATAAAACGCAACTTAAAGCTTAAAGCAAAAGACAGAGAAAAAGGAAGCACGTGATCTGATCATCAGATTCCCTCCCGTCCAAATTCCAGAAAGATGCCGTTTCAAATAAAAACAAACTAGGACCTTAATGATAAGATTTAGAACTCAAATAAATCTGTTCGTTTAGGACAGTTCTGTACTTTAAAAAATAAAACAAAAAGCCATATAAAAAGCTGGAGATTGCGAAATCCAAAGGGTAGTTAAGTAATTTGGGACAAACCCCGCTTTTTATGGTTGCCAATCTGAATTTGAATTCTACGATCCAATTACCCGGAGTCTCCAAACTGATCCCGCACCATTTTTGAATTGTCCGACCCGCCAACGGATTAGGGTCTCTCATTCTTTGAAGAAAATCAAGAAAATAAACAAATTTGTTTGGTTTTTTTGCGAGGGCATGTCTGCTTTTGTTTTCCAAGAAACTGATTCCACAGGAAAGCAATTTTACAGCCGCAAAGACAAATCTCTCGGCCTCTTGTGCTCCAAGTAAATCAATCCTTTGATCTATATGCTCAATATTATGTCCTTCTTTTCTATTTATCCTTTCACTTTTGAGTTACAGTTCATTTCTTTTTTCATTTTTCAGTTTCTTGAAGTTATATAATCGAGAGGGTATTGAATCGATTGAACTTGATGATGCTGCAAGCCAATTAGGTTTTTAACTGATGTTTTTAATTCTAACTTTTTTTTTCTTTTACATTTTTTTTTTTTGCCCTTAAAACTATGAATATTGAATTACGCTCTGCTGAGTTGCTGAGCAAATGGAAGAAAAGAAAAGTTTTTTTTTTTCATCACCCTTGTTCCTGAGCACCAAACAGGACCTGGGTTTTTTTTGTTTTTGTTTTATTGGCTTTTTTTTTTAATTGAAAGAATTTCTTTAACAAATGAATTTGCAGGCGTTGAGCGGCGCCGCATATATGATGTGGTCAATATATTGGAAAGTGTTGGAGTAAGATAGTTATTTTCCTATCTATCATTCTGTTCCATTTTTTTTTTACCCTCATTTCTTTGAGTTAAATAGCCTGAGGTGATGTAGGTTGTAACAAGGAAAGCAAAGAATCTATACACGTGGCACGGCTTTGATGCAATTCCTGAGGCCTTGGAATTGCTTAAGGTATATATTATTATTTGGTGTTGTTTTACCTCTCAAATTTCATGAGATTTGAATTCTATACAAAATTTGATAAAGTGATCTTTTCTGTTTGCAGGAAGAGGGTTTGAGAGAAAATTTCCACATCATGGGTTGCATCAATGCAGGGAATGTAAGATAGAATCCTTTTATGTCCCCCTTTCAATTGCTTTGTTAGGTTGTTCAGAGTTAAATATTTAAGAAAAAAATCTTGATGAATAGAACAAGGTTGTAATCTAGAATTGTTATCCATTTATAGATTTGTTTTGATGTGTAGTGATGTCATCGCCCTTATGGATGTGATCATTCTCTTTTACTAATCAACTACAACCACCATTTTTCTCTTTCAGTTCATTCATCAAAATATATTCTCTGAGTTATTAACAATGGCAATTTTTAAAAGTATTGGTTTTTTTTGGATCTTTTAATATGTAGATAATAGTTAAATTAATGCGCATTTTGATTGCAAAAATGAAAATGAAAACTTAAAACAATATTTTTGGTCTATTTAATTCTAGTTGTTTGAGTTTTTATTTATTTTTATAAATAGGTATTAAATGACAATGAAAATCAGGGTACATCCGGTACAAGTACTGATGGACAGGATAATTCTTCATCCAAAATTGGTAATATCTTCACTCTTTTCATTCCATCATTTAATTTGGTTCCAGTAATTTATGTTTCCCTCAGATCATTCTCCACAAACATGTTTCACTTGTACTTGATTTGAATAGACTAGTTGAGACTAGCATTGCTGGTTATCTATGTTAACTCAGTCATACTCATGTCTAAGTATGCAGAAAGCAAAAGAGAGAAATCTCTATGGCTTCTAACGCAGAATTTTGTGAAGCTTTTCCTTTGTTCAGATGTAAGTCGATAAATTTTTTGTATTATTTTCCACATAATTAGCTATTTATTTTTCTCTCATATGGTTGATTCCAGTAATCTTGTTTCTAGGTGGATACGATCACACTTGATAACGCTGCAATAGCATTGCTGTGCGACACCCAGAACTCAACTGCAATGAGAAGTAATCAATCTTACCACTGTCCTTTTTTCATATGAAGTTACTGAAAAGTTTATTCACTGAAATTCTTTTGTATATGTATACATGCAGCAAAAATTAGACGACTGTATGATATCGCCAATGTTTTTTCTTCCATGAATTTGATTGAGAAGGTATACTCCTTTCATATATGAATTCATAAAAGTTCATCCTTAGTAGGTGGAGGGAACCCTTAGTAAGAAAGAATATTCAATTCTTCTCACCATATCTAATTTGGTTGATTGATATTCAGACTCATCATCCAGAGAGCAGGAAACCAGCATTCAGGTGGTTGGGATGGAGAGGAAAATCCTCTAACAGATCTGCTACTGTTTTGGATCTGAATGAGCCTAAGAAGAGGGTGTTTGGGACTGAAATTACTAACTTGAGTTTGAAGAGAAATAAGGTGGATTCTTTAACTGATAGTAAGTCAAATCAGAAGTTAAATGTACCAAAGAATTTTAAAAACTGTACTGTTGAAAATAGCCACAAAGAGAATAGATTGGAGCAGCAGTTAAAACATAGATCAAAAGGTTTTGTATATGGCCCATTTACTCCAGTCAGTGTTTCTACCGTGAGTGATTCTAGAAAAAATAATGCAAAACAGGTCCAAGATTTTGAGAACCTGGCTTCTACTTTTTGTCCTCGGTATCACAATCAAGGTACTTTCTTAGTTTTCTAACAAAATCTTAATTTATTTCTTAGCATTATTTTTGGCATTATTGTCAAGTTCATGCAATATTTTGTGTTTGATTAAGCATAAAGTCTTTCAGCCTTATTTTTTTCTTTTGCTTTAGGCATTTTGTTCCTTTTCACGAATCAACCAAGACTGAAACCACTTTGACAATGTTCTGTAGTTTTTCTTAGTGGTTCATAAGTGTGAGTAGAACAAAAGGAATTGCCTCTGAATTCTTGAGTTTTGTTTTTCATGTTATTAAAATGTTCCACCTTTGTCTCTCTTCCTCTCTCTATGTCTCATAGGATAAGCACAGTTTGAGAATTTGATCCAGCAGTTCTTATAAATTCCAATTAGCACTCTTTGTGAGGTGCAAACTTTGAATTCTTGGATCCCACTGATTGAACATTCCCCTGATGTGAAGTTTTCTTGTGTCTTTTCAAATTTCAGCTCCATTAAGATGGCAGTTGCTATTCCTGGCCCTTGTCTTTTGCCTTGCATGTCAATCAAACACTTATCTGATGATGCTTGACATTTAACTGTTGCAACAACTGATTATAGAAGATCATTGGATTTGTTTAATGTTGTGACAGCTCTAAGTGACCTTTTTGGTCACTATGCGGATGCATGGAAGTCATGGTATGTCGAAGTTGGGGATAAAGGACAGAAAATTCAAAGATCTTGATGATTCTCTCCATGTCTTCAATTACAAATAACAAGTACAGAATTTTCATGAAAGAGATACTTTCTTTCATTTTTCATCTCGTCTTCACAATGACAGATCTACGGCTGCTTGTTGGATTGTATTTTCTTAATGCACCAACTTGATAGTCATCACACATCACCAACCATTATTTTTTTTACACCATAGCTGTAAATCTTTCTATTCCTATCAGTGATTAATTAGCTTGAATTCTTTTAGTTTAGCTCATGAGCATGCAGTAAATTCATTGATGATAAGAGATAAACAATCAAATTTCTGTACTATATATATTATTGAAGAAGCGCTTTATCCATTTTCTTTTTTCTTATTGTAGGAATTAGAACAATGGGATACGAGCTGCTTACAATCTTATATTTGGTTTCCAATTTATGATCAGTTGCATATTCAGTAGAATAGCATATAAATCCAGAACTGTGAAGGACATTTTTTATGCGTAACACAAATTTTATTGTTAGTATTGATCTGGTATGCAATAAATGTTAGATTTTAGATATTAATATTGAATCCTTAATTTGTTTTCAGTTAAATTATTAATAGTTTTTCTTTGAATAAATAATACACAAATATGAACCAAATTTCTGTTATTCTTTATGGGAGTTGCATTTGCATCCAAATTTTTTTTGGGGGTATTATCTTAATTATTTCACTTTCAAATTGGTAACCATCGTTATGAATATGACATACAAAATCAAAATCTACTTCGTTTGAACTTTTTGCGTGTTGCATAAGCTACTTCAATTTTCATTTAGAACAGGAGAATTATAATTAATGATGACAAGGGCAGCCAGGGAGGGGTCGTATTCGTGTAGAGGGCTGGCTGGGCGAAGGATTAAGATATATGTGGATCAATCAGAACACAAAACATTGACAAGAAAGCAAAGGGTGTAGTGTTGAGCTGTTTTGGATTTAAAAAAATAAAAAATTGGGCCTTATTCACCGCTTGGGTTTGTGTTGGTTCACTTTTAAGTCATATGGCGAGGTTGTGATATTGACCCACCACTGCCACTCCTGTGAGAAGTCAGAATTTTTTCATGCTAACAAAATTATGATAACATACCTATTATTATTATTATTTAAAAAATTGTTCATCAATTCATGTGTAAAAGAGAGTTTCATTTATTTTCTAAATATAAAACTGCAATTCTGTATCTTTTTTTTAGAAAAGACTCTAGATTTTGGGCAGTTCCGAACCAACAAGTTGAATTTGTATTTTAAAGAAAATAACATATAAATTTGTTATTAAATTTTGGTCAAACTTCAATTAAAATAGTCATTTATTAATATTCAAAAAATTTATAGCGTGTAAGGAGTGACGCGAGTGATCCTATAGACTGTTGTGTTAGACTAGATAATAAAAAAAAGTATATTGAAAATACATAAAACAAAAAAATTATAGTAATTCAGTTTTATAAGAATTCATATTTATTTTATTGAGTCTTAGCTCATCATTAATACACTATTAAATAATTAATTCTTACAATAAAAATACATAAAAGAGGACTTTTATAAAAGATAAATTATTTTTATAACTAGGTGGTTTTGAGAGTTGTTTTTGAACTTTTTGAAAGTTTTGACTATGTTATTATATGGTTTTAATTTTTTTAATATTTCTCCTTCAAAAAATATCCCTTATTTTTGTTCTTAAGTTCCTAAGAAAAACAATAACAAGTTATCCATTATTTTTTTAGAAATACAAATTCATCTTTTAACGGACGATTTTAGGTTTGACATTAAGTTTGACCAAAAGACCAAAAATTTATGGTCAAAAAAAGAAAAAAAAAATGAAAGAGATGTAATTGGCACTCGATTTCACTACCAAAAACTACCGTGAACAATGTTCGAGTTGCAATTCGCATTGCGTGAGAGGACACAAACATTGCTTTCATATTGTGTGAGACGACACAAACACTACCTTCGTAGTGCGCGAAGGCAACATATAGTTTTTTCTAATTATTTTAATTGTCTTTAATTTTTTTTTGTCATTTTTTATTTTATTTGAGCTAATGTATAAATAATTTTTTATTTCATTTTATCATTTTCATTATATTTAAATGTTTTTAGTTTAAAAAAAAATTGTCGCCATTCGATATCATCAATTGTAAGTGCAATTTATAAATTTGAATCAAACAACAATAATAAGATTTTATCATTAAAAAGCAATGAGAAATGTTTTATATATATATATATATAAAATAAAAGCAAAGAGATTTTTGTCTTCAACAATAATACTTTTTTTTTCATAAGAGTACTTTGGTTTGTTTCAAAGATATTTGTCTACAAAAGTTGATTTGAGCAGGATGGGGCTAAATTAGAAAAGGGTCCAAATTTTGAACTACTCCCGAAAATTTTCTTTAAAATAATCATGTCATACTGCTTCATTTATTTTCCAATAGAATTATCTTTTGTTTGTCGTAACTTAAATTTTTTTTAATTATATTTATCATATTTTAAAAAGTTATATTTAAAATAAAATTGATTATAGACTGAACTAATAGCACCTTAATATTTCAAAAAAATAGGTTAAGTGGTTGACATAACTCGTTTTGTGTTAAAAAAAAATAGAGATACTATGCAACCAAAAAAAAAAGAAAAAATCATCTTGACCTAAATATTATTATACATTTATCTTAAATAACACAAGTTCAACTCCGTTAACTCCCAACTCCAATTTCCACCCTTAAATAAAAGAAAACTAAAAAAAAAAAATTGTATTTATCCTCGTTATTCATACAGTAACACCATATCTGAGTATACAATAAACTCAACTTTTTATCTGTGGATGGCTTGCTAATTCAGATAGCAAAATTTCTATCTGTTGTGAAGCATAGTTCCAGCCCAAGTTAATTGCCACTGAACTGGAAATCATTCCTCGAATTCTGTATATGTGAAGCATGAACTTATATGTCCTTTTCAGCTCATCTGCTCGCCAATCAAGTCCAAGCCTACAACAAGAAATGACAATCCTTGAAATAGCAAGAAGTAGAAATGAACTCCATGTGCTGATAACAGACTCCTCCCAGCTGCTGTGAGTAGAAGAAAAGCAAGTGCAAGCTCCTTTCTGTAGAGTCTATTTCTCTTCTTCTTAAGAGGGACTTTTTCTTCTTTGAGTTTGCTTAACAATTCTAGTCCAGACTCGGAATTCCTTCTGAGTATCTTCTCTTCACTTGCAGATTTTGATTCCCTTTCTGCAAGGGCTAATAAATCAGATTCAGATGATCTACCTGTCTTCTTTGTCACAACCCACTCATAAGCGCTTCCTAGCTGAAACAATCCGGAAACCATGGCATTGAATTTTGTGACAGACATTGTGTTCTCAAAGAGAAGGTAAGGGACCAAGAAAGGGAAGGATTTTGGAGCTGGGAGTATGTTCAAAAGGGACATGAAAATGGGTACATAACATATAACCCAAATAGGCAGTTCTGCCTCCGGTATAAACATGGTCAATGGTAGTATAATACAGAACAATGTGAAGGAATAAAAGGGAAGTATAAGTTTCCTTAGAAGGAAGAAAAGGAATATCAAGTTGGCCTTCTTCCACATTGATATCTGCATACAACATAAATCAATCAGTCAACAATATGGTGTATATATGAATTTGAAAGCAAATGGGAAGTAATGGACAATAGAATTTTAAACAAACCTTGGAAGTTAAAATGGCAGGAAGACATAAACGAAATAGTTGCATTGGACCCGAATGCCAGCGATGCTGCTGTTTCTTATAAGCTTCATAGGACTCTGGCAATTCACAAAGCACTTTGACGTCATTGAGGAAGATGAATTTCCAACCATTCAAGTGTGCTCGGACTGCGATATCCATGTCTTCAACTGTTGTTCTCTCAAGCCAGCCTCCTGATTCTTCTAATGCTTTGATTCTCCATACCCCTGCGGTTCCATTAAATCCAAAGAAATTGAGAAAAACACCATTGACCTGCTGTTCCACCTCAAAATGGAAGCAAAGGTTGATGTTTTGGAGCCTTGAAAGTAAATTCTCATCCTTGTTCACAAAAGACCAGCGAACCTGAACAAGACCAAGTTCAGGGTTTCCCTGCAATAAATCACAAGATTGTTCAAGTGATCATAGACAAAATATTTGTGTAGAATTTTTTGCATTCCCATCTGTCTTTATATGATACCTTGAAGTGGGGAACTGTTTGTTTGAGGAAATCAGGGTTGGGCTGGAAGTCTGCATCAAATATTGCAACAAATTCATAGTCCTTGACATAGTCACAGGCCATAGCCGATTTAAGATTTCCAGCTTTGTAACCGGTTCTGATTAATCGATGTCTGTAGATTATGTTTACTCCTTTTTCACGCCAAGCTGAGACTTCATTTTGGATTAATAGCTGCAAAGTTTTATCATCTGAATCGTCTAGAACTTGAATTAAAATCCGATCTTTTGACCAATCGAGTTGACAGGCAGCAGCAATGGATGTAGAATACACCTAAATATATACCATGTAGAGTAAGAGTCGGAACAAAAAACAGAATCATAACAAGCAGCAAGAATTTGACAGCCAAACTGTATGTAAATAGAGGCTACGTGATTGATAAATGTATTAAAAAGTTTCACATATAGAAACTGTTAAAAATTCTTAGGTAAGATCTTGAAAAACTCCTAATTGATTTCTGAAAAGAAAAAGTGATGGTATAATTTCTTCTGTCCAAAGCTAGGACATTTGAGTCCAAAATCACTGGCAATCAGGATACGAGTAATACTAGCGATTTGAAGCTCAGAAATTCAGAACTAGGAACCCAAAAGCGACTGCAGCAATAACAAATGTAGTACTGATGCAGAATTCCAAAGTTAATGAAGCACAAACATCTCAAAGTGAACACGAGCTGTGTCTTACCTCTCTCTCATTGCACATTGGAATCTGGACTAGAACCATCGGGAAAGAAGAAGAGTCCTCAATATCATAATCTACTTCAATCTTGGGCTTCAATTTCTTGTACTTAATCCAGAAACACCCGAGACACAGCACGAGCCGATCAAGAGATTGAATCAAGAATAGTACAACGCAGAAGTTGGAAAGTGTTGTCACCAAAGGGGCAATATAATCAACTCTAAATGACCACCAAGCCATATAAATCCAGTGCACAAGACCCTGAACCTCCCATGGCTGGATCAGATGCAAGTTCCATTTCTTGAAATGGGCAATGACTTCTATGACCAGACCGGCTATTGAGATAAACAAGAAAGCTTTGATGAACGTATACAATCTTCCTCTGCTTTTGGGTTCTTCTTCACTTACATCGGACGACTCAATGCGCTTCTTAGCTGAAACAAACATGTTTTTAAAAGCCACGGCGATCCATGAAAGACAAGTAAAAGCTCTCTGAGCTTTGAGGAAAAGAAACCATGTGAATTGCTTAGGACTCGCAGCCTTTTGTTTCTCGGGAAACAGTAATGACTCTGAGCCGTTAACCTCCACGAAAGAGAAGTTGTTGGGCTTCTCTATGGTGACAACAACCGAGTTTGGAGCCATTTCTTTTCCTGGAATTCACTTCCGCAGGGAAACAGAGGAAACAAAAAGATTGATACTCAGATCAAGAGACAAGAGAAGCAATGATTTGATCTGAGATTTTCACTGATAAGATTTTCTTATCATTTCAGCATTATAGTTCAGAAAAAGAAATAATAACAATAATAAAACGAATAATGGTCTAAGTTGCAAAAGATTTCCCCTCAAATCTGGATCTCTGGTTATCAAAACGGAAAAAGAATCCTGGATTTATGCATAAAGATTTGAGAAATGAGATTGATATAGAAAGATGATGAGAGGGGAGGAGAAAGCAGGAACTTGCATTCATACACTTTAGTGAGGTATTAATAAAGGAGTGAAAGTGTCTATGTCTTGTTCCTGAGATGGGGAGTTTGAAGGTCCAGCTAAAATATATCATCATCATTTGATTCGATTAAACAAGTGACCAGCCAGCGCCAACCAAGCATGGTCAACTTTGGAAAAATCCCTTTGAAGCTAAAATATATATATATATATATATATATATACATACATTATACATATTTGAAAGAAAATGAAAAGTGACAACGAGGTACAGCCAAATTGCAGATCACCTGAAAACAAATATTTAAAAAAAAAAAAGGTAACTTCAACTCGTTTAGTGAACTGGACACCATGTAATGGTTGAAACTTCAAAATCTCTGCTCTCAAAAACACCTTTTATACTTGGAAATGGACAACCAACTTCTGACAAGTTTCATTTTCTTTTGGGTTATTATTATTATGGGGTAATAACATCTTAGATCCTAAATTTTATTATATTGTTTTTGTAAGGATATAATTGTTCTATGTGTACTAAATAGGTCCCTTACCTGCTAACATAACGAATTATATGTTATTTCATTGTGATGGTCAAACTTAAATTATCAGTGTATTTCGGTCATTTTAATACCTATTTAATACAAATAAATTAATTATCTCATTATTTTTAAAAATTAACTTAAAATTCAGGGATTCTAATGTTATTTTACTATGTAACGTGCGCGGTGTCAATCTTACATGTTCAAATGATACGATTTTCTAATCATACAATATGGTATGTGATCACAATTTTTAAAATTTTCTCTCTAATTTCTCCATTTTCATTCATTTCAAATCATAATTACATTGTACAAATATAACAAAATGTAACAGCCTATGATTTATACGAGTGTAAATGCCAATTTCTTGACATAGTAACCACTAACTAACTTCCACCCAGCAAAATAAAAGCTTACGGTATCGGCTTATTATTTCTTCCTTCTTTTTTTTTTTGTCAATTCCAGCAAATGTGTAAATGTATTAAGGGTCGTTTTGTTAGGTTTTTTTAATTAGAGTTTCGATAATAAAATTTTTAGAAATAGATTTTTTTACATATAATTTTTTTTATCAAAAAGCTGATGACTGTTTACTTACCAACTAAAAAAGATATTTTCTTAGCTAATACATTGTTTAGTTACACAATTTAAAAAAATCCCTTTATAGTTAAATTACTATCATATCAAAAGGACATTGTACTAGAGTTTCTTTTAAGAAAATATGTGAAATAATATATTTAATTCCCCTAATAATATATTTAATAATATTACTAGGGGAATTATCTAAGCACTAATCTTTTTCGAGAGATTAATTTTTGCGCTGATACCATTTTATTATAAATTTTATTGGCGTGTATTCTAAATAAATTTTATGTACGTGTGAAAGATTTAACTCACAAATAATTAAAAATATATAAATTTAATACATTAATAAAGATAAAAAAAAAATAAACAAAAGACACTACATATACATGATTCGGCCAAAACACCTACTTCTACAAGGAATTTATGATATAATTTTTTTTATTTGATTAGATCATTAAGTATCTCCTCACATGACCATGATCATACAAAGACCTCTTAATACTTTTATTGTGGACTTCTAAGTATTTCTCTAAATCATTATGATCTTTATAAGACCTCTTATTATCTCTCATCCCATAAGAGATTTTACCTAAGAACATAAGAATAGTCCGAACATCTCTCAAAAGGATCTGTGACGCTCATTTTGATTACTCAAGAACAAAGATACCCTAGTGCATTTCGTACTTAGTATCTAGATTCTTGACTATCTGTAAGGGTTTACAAAGATTTATATAGTACTTACAAAGTTTTTAAAAATTCTAAATCTAGTTAAAATAAAAGTTCTTATTTGTAAGAGTCTTAATTCAACTTAAAGAAATCAATTAAATTAAAACAAAAAATACTCATAAGTTGCTGTGTAAACAGTACTTATGTAAACAGTGTCGCATGAACAGTGCATGTTCCTCTGCCTTTTAGTGTTGCTCCCCCCTTACACAATTTTTTTATACTAGATTTTTTGTTATCTCTATATTTAGTATCTATCTCAATTCATATTCTTATATGATTGTTGAATAATTAATTTCTAACAATTACTAATATGTAACAAACAACTTAAATAATTTATTACCTTTGATAAAAAGAATTGAACCAAAAAATATAAAAAGATTCAAGTCATTAAGGTTAAATTCCTGAATAAAATGGGCAAAGACAAATAGAGCTCACATCACTGCTTTTTATTGCTCCGAGTTTGCCATACTGGAGGCCGCAGCTCATGCTGATTTCAAGGTATGCCCTTGAAGCATTGCTTGCTTCTGCATTAAAAAAAGGAAGAATAAAATAATAGAAAGAAACAAAAAAGAAAAGTAAATAAATTTTTTTTAGCAAAAGTTAGATTTAATGATGAGACTGGACCAAATGCAAATGGAATGTGTCATCAAATTCAAATCCCTTAAAACATTTCATGCAAGTTCGATCTGAAAGATAAAATGCTGAATCTGATGCAATGGCCCGTGAAAAGCCATATCCACTGTTGCATTCATTATGTTTCTGAGAGAACCATAATTGTTCTCACTAGAGACGGGAAACTAAGGATCTCGCTTACTGAATTTTTTTTAAAAATAAATAAATTTGTTCTATAAATGTAGATAATGGCATAAATAATTGGCTTTTTTTTTTTTAAAAAAAGAAAATGTTGTTTAAATATTGAAAAAGTTTTTAAAATAGTCTATAATTTTAAGCAATTTTTTTAATTTAGCACAAAAGCAAGTTTTAAATATATTATGGTCAAATATCTCGAAAGATGAAAGAAATTATCCTCATCAATTTAATTTTATAGTTTCTATTACGAACTCCGAAAATTTTATTTTATTTTTTAAAACCCAAAATTCAAATATTAGTTTTCTCTCATTTAGTAAACATATGATTATAAAAAAAGAAATAAAAACAATGCAATTGAAGCCTTTTTAAAAAAGAAATTTCTTGTAATATAAATAAGATCTGATGTATTTTTGGGTTGTGAAAGTAGAATAGGAAACAATAAAAGAAAGAATTTTGTGATACTAATTTGCGTGCAAATTGCTTGCGCGATAGAATTAGAATTGCACGTCACATTGCTTGCGGCGATACATAATCAATTACTTTTGTTATTGATGGTGTGCTGTGTATGCGCTGCTGCTCTTCGCACTGCTGTTGGCGGTGCAAAAGCAGCAAGCGGCAGCGGTAGCAACTGATCTACTATGGCACCAACAACTGCTACTGCGGCACCACCAGATGCGGCAAAACCATATATATGTATATATAAAGTAAGTTGTTCCCATTCAGGAAGCGCATGAAATCACGCAGCAAATTCGTTTCAAGCTGCGTGAATGGCAACGCAGTTTTGCATGACGATTCGCTGCATAAATTCATCCGTTTTGTGCGATGATTTGGTGCATAAATTCAAGTGATGTGGGCAACAAATTTGATCTTCAAAAATCAATTGTTTAGTATAATGTTGATAATTGTTAAAAATAAAAATAAAATTTTTTGTGTTTGTGACTTAAAAGGCAACTCTAATATGTTATGTTCAATAAATTAGTTCGCCGATTTTTCATGGATAAGTGATGAATGTGTGATTGAGGTTAAAGAGAGAGGAAATTAGAGAATTTAATTTATAAGGGTATTTTGGTTCGTTTTCAGATTATTTGGCTGCAAAAATTGAGAGAGTGAGATTGCGGTTAAAATAAATATAAAAAAATGGCTAAATTTTTTAGCCTATTCCCAAAACCTTCCCTTATATATTTCATTAATATAAATCAGGATGACATTTTTGTTTATTTGAAATCTAAATAGGTCTATATTTAATTGAAGTCTGAAAAAAAAAATTTTAAATTTATATTTAACTAATATATATTTTTCATCTCAGAGAATAAATATCGAAAAACTAATATTTTGACACGTCTTTTTAATTATAACTTCTTAACAATAGGAGAAAAAAAAAAAAAGAATGGTTATGCGTGAAGATAAGTTAACATTATAAAAGCATTCTAGAAGAAGAAATTATAAAAGTCGTTGAGATGTTTTTAAATTCATCGCTAATTCAATTTCCTTAACTTAATTTTATTGAGTAACAAATAATATATTTTTAGTATTCTATTAAAAGAAATAGTGTTAAAACAACTAAATCACTAAAAAAGAAAAGGGTTAATTCCAATGTTCAAAGATAAAAACAAACAACTTCTAAATCTCGAAATTCAAACTCCAAACTTTTACTACTTTAAGATATTGTCAATTGAACCAATTGACACCTACACCAAGATGGCACTTAATTGTCGAGTGATGAATCATCCCTCTTCGCTTTTTGTTGTCATATGTATATTTATTTTCAACATCCCAAGTCGATTTTACACAATGGTGGATAAAATGTCTATGCTAAATTTCTCAAAGTCTACAACAAATTTTGTCTGTCTATTTATATTTCTTATATTTTATTTTGAAGTATACTTCATTATTAATGAACCTAAATGTAAAGCTTAGGTTTTATTATGGAAAATTTATGAAAATAATTTTATAGAGTATTCTTTTTAATCGCATATAAAATTCTAATCTTTTATAACTAAAAAGGTCAAATTTAAATATTTTTACCTCTAATTCAAAGGTTTTCAATTTTCTTTCCTTTCTCATTTAAGAGTGTAAATTTTATAAAAAATGATCCAAAAATAAAAAGGCTAAAATGCCATTTTTGGGCACAATAGACAGCGAGGCCAAGGCACACCATTTTAAGATTTAGAGTTTAGAATTTAACATATTTTATGTTGTAAATTGTTGTATATCAAAAATTTTTACAATATATATTGAACTATTTAATTTTTAATTATTTAATTTAATTAATTACTCATTAATATTTTAAAAATAATTTAAACAATTAAATATATTAATAACTATAATTTATTTAATTAGTTAAATAAATTTAAAATAACAACAACTAAAATTATATTAATAATATAAAACTAAAAATTTTATGTACAGGTAAAAAAAATACTCTATAAAATTGAAGACTATTTTCAAAAATTTCCTTTTTATTGTTGAGGACCAAAGAGATCGTCTCCTTGAATTCTAGTAGCAACAGATGCAATTTGGTAGATAAACTTTAGAAAAATACTAAAGCATGCAACACGATCACCTCATAATTCATTAGAAGAAAAATAGAGGAAAAGGATCATTATTATATGAGAAAAGATATTTGTTTTGTTAAAAAAAGACATACAGGTTTTAATAATTTTAAAATTTTTATTTATATTATTATTAGATAATAATTTTTTTATCTATTTTAACTAAAAAAAATATTTAAATTTTTAAGTAAAAAAATACAGATTTTTTATATTATTAAAATAAATAAAAATTATTATACGATAAAAATATTAATAAAATTTTTAAAATTATTTAAAATTTGTATATACTTTTTTTTATTATATTTATTAGTTTACTATTCAACCCAAAAATTTAAACTGATAGGTGAAGACCCAATATTAATATTAAAGATAAGTCTCTAACAATCTTCCTCATGTGAAACGTGAATTCGAGTAGGTTTGAATCAAGTGAATTTCCCGTCTCTAAAAAATCAAGAAAGCAAATAAACTAAAAATTAATTGAAAATAAAGATATAAAGGCTCGAACGTAAGACCTTAACTCTAATACCATATTAATTTATCACTCAACTTAAAAATTTAAATTAATAAATGAAGGTTTAATATTAATATTAAAAATAAATCTCTAACAATACTATTAGACTAATATGAAATCCTAGTCAATGTTTAACATCGTCGGCCTCCTGCTCGGACCAAATAAATAAGCCACCTTTGCAAAAATAAAACAAAATGAAGTACAAGACAAAAGAAGAAGGGCGTATTTGTTGAAACTTTTTAAAGTATTTGGTAGGCCCATCCCATCCCATCCCATTCCATGCATCCCATGTGAGTAAGCATAAGCCTGACTGGGGTATACATCTTATGAATTTTACATCACCAGATAAAGCTTCTCGAATCAATTAAAGTTTCGAGATTCTTTCGGCAGGTGAGATCGTTCCTATACAATCATCCAACTATATATAATAGTATTTAATTCAATGATAATTAAGCCTGCATACACTTGATTCCATATAATACTATGCGATAATTTAATGATGATCCTGCTATATGATCATCTAGTGAATCCATAGTGATACTATAATTTGTGAGGTTTACACTTTAGAGACAAATTAGAAGCTGCAGTTTTTATGTGGTTAGATGGGTATGTATCCTAGCAACCAAGCATGGCAAATGAAGCCTTATCCGGCAAAGCCAGTAGCATTGAACATGGCAGATATTTGAATCTCAAAGCCATCTATTTTTTATCTTTGGTTTTTTCCGGCAGGCTCACATGTGAGCTCACTGTGCTGCTACAAATCCCATGTGATGGGCTCCCCTGGCGCCATGGCGCTATGAATGTGATTTTGATACATATATTGTTTGTTTATTTATTTTCCATATCAAGTGGATCGATGTTTGTTTTTTTTTCAGAGAATTCAATCAATTAATGAGCTAATTATATATATAAATATATGCATCAAAGAGCCAGCAAACAAATACAGTCCAACAACAGTACTATATCGAAGAAGATTCCACTTCTCTTTGATTTCGATACTCAGCATATCCTGTCGTTCCTTGCTTCTATTTTCTCTTTGTGAGAAAGGCCAATACAACTATTATACATGTTCTATTTTCTAATTTCTATACACCCTTCTAATAAATATTACCCAAATCTCTTATTCTAACACTACCTACACCAACAATAGCAATTCACGTAAGTGAATTTGTAAAACTAATATGTAATTTGTTAGAAGTTGCACAATTTAATATTTGTATCCGCTTTCGCAATTGTTTTATCATTCTTTTATAAAATGCATCTCTCATTCACTTAAAGTAATGGCAGTTTGAATCTCTTTATGTATACAAAAGTAATTTTTTTTTTATTTATAAAAGTTGACCTTGGTATATACGAAAGTAAATTAACAATCCCTAATTAATTTCTTATTATATAATGTATAGATTTGTTTTTAAAAAAAAAATTATATTCACATGTTAATATATACATCAGAAAGAGAAGGATTAAAAGATTATATACATCGACAAGATGAGAATTAAAAAATTATAACGGAGATTTTTTAAGACTAGTCAAATTAAAATTTTCTCTCAATAAATTTTTTGTTATGTAATGAATTAATTTTTGAAAGAAAGGAAAAAAAGAAAAAGAAATGACCTGTATATTTACATGTGAATATATAGATAAAAAAGAGAATCACTTAAAGAGTTTATAATTTAAATTTATTAAGACCGATGAGGTAGAAATGTCAAGCAATATAGAGATTCTTATCCCATTGTAGAAGGCATCGCCTCCCAAATAATAATTAAAAGACGTGTGACCAAAGGCTTTTTCTCGGAAAGAAGAATAGATGGAAGAATATATTTCACCCCGTACAAAAGAGATGGAAGAAGTGTAATTGAATTCTTTGGCCACCAACAAGAATGTGCTGTTGGGAAATAACTTGAATGAAGAGGAAAAATCAACAATGATAGATTTACTAAGGATGAACTAAGATTCTTTTGTCTAGTGCGATAGAGATATGGTCGGGATAGACCCAAAGGTAATGAGTTATAAGCTAAGCATCAAGAGAGGCTATCCTCTAAGTAGACAGAGGTAGAGAAGGTTTATTATAGAACAGAACAAGATCATTAGTGACGAGGTTGATAGGCTATTGAAAATGGGCTTCATCCGATAATTCCAATATCTAGATTGGCTAGCTAATGTAGTGGTTGTCCTAAAAAAGAATGCGAAATGGCAGGTCTATGTAGATTACATAGATCTCAATAAAGCAACTCCAAAGGATTCTTTCCCACTTCCTAATATTGATTATATGGTAGATGCGACAACAGGGTATGAGAGATTGTTATTCTTGGATGCTTACAGTTAATACAATTAGATTAGGATGAACCCGAAAGATGAGGAGAAAACTAGTTTTGTTATTAAGAGAGGAACATACTATTATTAGGTAATTCCATTTGGGTTAAAGAATGTTGGAGCCAACTTTCAACAGCTAGTTACAAAGGTCTTTGGAAAGATGGTTGGAAGGACTATAGAGATATATATAAACGATATAGTGGTCAAGAGTAATAAAGCAGAATATCATATTACAGATCTACAGAAAGTTTCAATGTCCTACGAGAATACCAAATATGCTTAAATCCATCAAGTACAACTTTGGGATCTCATTTGGAACATTTATAGGACATGTTAGTGCGAGAGGAATCAAAGCACACCCATCATAGGTTCAAGCCCTCAAAAACACTACCATAGCACGGACGCCAAAAGAAGTGCAAAAATTAATTAGAAGGATCGTGACACTTAGCATGTTCATCTTCAAGATGTCTTACAAGTACAAACCCTTCTTCTAAGCCATAAAAGCTAAGAGCGAGCATCTATGAGGCTCGAAACAAATAGAAGCACTGCAACACCTAAAAGAATATCCGGGGAAACCATCTATCCTTTCCCCACAATTTCTTAATAAGACATTATTTGTTTATCTTACTATTTATAGGGTAGCAGTCAGAACAATGATATTTAGGGAATCAAAGAGACAACTAAGACGAATCTTCTATATTACTAAGATATTATTGGATGCCAAGATGAGGTATTTCGTACCTGAGAAGCTTGTCATTGTCCTTGTACAAGTTAAGAACAAGCTAAAAGACTATTTTGAGGCACATCTCATCGTAGTGTACACCTTGTACTCTCTGAAGCACATACTGTCAAAATTTAACATTGTGGGAAGGGTCACCAAGATAACGATGAAACTCATCGACTTGAACATTAAGTACATACCGAAGATGGCAACCAAGGGACAAGTGTGTTAGGGTCGGTGCTTACGTGCCATCCCTGAATGTACATATACTTGTGTATTAATACAAGTGTACATTCCCATTAAATCGCTAATACCCATTTATATGATATTATGCAATGTAACGTTACAGACATTATAGATCTGAAGGAGTTCAGATCAGATCTAAAGGAGTTTAGATAAGGGCTCATGGTTAGCCACGCTGAGAGATATAAATGCTAAATGTTAGCACAGTTAAGTGTTAGCTGGTTATAATATTCAGTAGATCCAAGAGTCGGAGCCTTGTTTGTAATGGGACATAGACCTGGGAATATACTAGTAACTGCATAGTCATAAGAGTTGCAATTGGGTGCCAGAAAATGCTAGTTGCGCAAGTATATTCTCAAATAATTATCCCTGATCTATTTCTGTCGATGCGGGTTTGTAGGTGGATGCCTTTATATATAGATCATCATATGTCGTACCTATAGGGTATAGATGGTCATTCTTAGTCGACCGTGAGCTTGAAGCTCGTATTGACATATGGGTATCCATTTAGGACTGGATATGAGACAGACTCAAGAGAGCCTCCGATAGACATTTAATGTAAGCCATCAACGGAGGTCCTCTCGAGTTGAGTAGTATACATAGTCCTTTAACCTGAGTGCCACGGTGGGCTTGTAAGTGATCCACCATACTTTGATTCCACGCATGTCACAAACCTTTCATGGTGTGACCACTGAGTATGGTCTGATGCTTATGGAGTCCGGTGTGTACAGATATGAGATTCGTCAGCTCTTATATGGAGTTAGATATTCAGATGCTTCGAGATTGTATCTAAAAAAGTCTTGTGGCCACAAGCAATCATCCCGGGAAAGAGTTCCGCTAGGGTGGAATAATATGGCAAAGGAGTTTGCGTATATTGTTCAGTAAGATACAAGTCTGGAGATAAGATATGGATGAGCATAAGGGTATTTGACGGTGATAATCTATATCCCCGCACATCTAGGATATCATGACGAAAGAACTATACGTATGCATTGTAACCTCAGCTTGTATGGTTCAACGCGCTGATTTGTATATCTGTGATGTGTATGTAGGGCATTGCTCACAAACTCATGGAATATGTTCATTTGACGAATCGGGCATAGGACCTATGGAGTCCCGCGATATAGAGTGTACTCGTTGTGCACTGGGGCAACGTACCAGATTAAATTGTTTAATCCAGTAATATTCAGCACTACTACAAAAATGCGTGCATGTCTGTATTTAAGTGTTAAATACAACAATTAGTCAATAATTATTATTTATTAATTGTATAATGACACATAGCGTATTGTGAATTCTCAGTTGAGTTTACCCAAGTATGAAATTTAGTAGGACCCATTAAGGGGTAAACTTAGTAACTATTTATGAGGAGCAAAATGATTATTTCTCACTTTGATTATTTAATGGTTAAATAATCAAAATATATCTCTTATTATATTATATAATATATTATTATATTTGGGTGCCAAATAGTTGGCACCCATTATATTATTATTTATTATTTATATATATATATATATATATATATATAAAGAGAAAGAGAGAAAGAATGTGTGCAAGTGTGTGGGTGTGTGGCCATTTGGCTGAGAGAAAAGAAAAGAAGAAATGGAGAAGGAAGAAGAAAGAAAGAAGAAGAAAGAAAAGAACAAAAACAAAAAGAACAAAAATAGGAAAAATGAAATTGTTTCATTTTTCTTTATGCTTCCAATTGAAGCAATGGTAGATTACTTCAAATTCTCCATTTCTTATCTTTTTGGAAAAAAGGATGAAAACAGACACCCGGCTATTTTGGGGATTAAGAGTTAATCCTGTGCTGAATATCGGGCTGCTGTTCTAGCTCACCAAGTCCACCGAGTTGATGGCTAAAACTGCACATGAGTAGTCTCTATGCGGACTCCAAAGAAATACGTGTACAACATTACACGTTGAGGTGAGTTCTCTACCTTATTAATATATTATTGTGATTAATATATTTATTTATTATATTTATTGTTTAATTACATGCTTTCGCTGCGTAGAATATGTATAAGATATGTATTTTAGGCAATAGACACAATAACACATGCATATACTCATGTATATTAGATCCTACACAATAAAGTGATGGTACACTTCTTATTGGAATTTGAACTAGCTGTAGAAGATGACATTTTGTCATTAGAAATCCTCCAAACTAGAAAGGAGTGGAACTTAAAATCAAAATTAAAAGCTTAAAAGGACTTATGCTTTAGTATGTGATCATACATCTATCAACAACATCTAACAACAAAGCTGAATACAAAGTATTGATTGAAGGCTTAACCATAACACAATAATTGATGATCAACCAACAATAAATACATATAGATTTTGTGTTAGTCATCTCCCAAAAGAACAACGACTAAATGACAAAAGAGGAGAGGATGAAGAGCTACTTTTTCAAAGCAAAGGACGCTACTTAGAAACTATAAATGACTACTATTACCCAAATACCAAGAAGTCATAATATAGAAATGAATAGATTAACCAAAGAAGTAGCAATAGTAGACCATGCCCTATATAGAATAGTTTCTCTCCCTGCTTGATAGAAGATTGTGATAGAGGAAGAGGTAACACCATAAATTTAGGAAGCAGAACATATGGAAATATCAACATATGCTAATTGGATGACCCTTTACATTAAATTTTGTTAGGGTTGTGCCTACGTACCATTCTAGTTTTGTATAAATAGTTGATATCTATACAATATATATTTTGTTATATTGCTAATTATTTCTTAATAATATGGTTTAATGCTTGTTACACTATAGACTCTGTATCATCTTAAAGAGTTCAAATACGGTCTAAAGGAGTTTAGACTGGTGCTAAGAGTTAGCAAATATTCCAAGAGTTGAAACGTTGTCTGTAATGGGCAAAGACCTTAGAATATGGTTATAATGATATAGTTGCAAGAGTTGCAATGGGTTACTAGGATGTGTCATTATACAAGCATGTTCTCAAATATATTGCTCTGATCTATTTCTATTGACGCAGGTCTGTTGGTAGATCCCGTTAATTTACATAGATCAGTGTACGTCTATATTTTTATAGTACAGTCGGTCGTTCCTAGCTGACCAGGATCTTAGAGATTGTATAGGCATACGGGCATTTAGTTATAATTAAGTACTGAAAAGACTCATGAGGACCCCAATAGACATCCTATGTTTGTGTCAATGAAAAGTTCTCTTGAGTTGAGTAATATACGTAGTCCTCTGACCTGAGCACCATGGTGGGCTTGTGAGTAATCCACTATGCTTTAGTTCCATGCATGTCAGAGACCTTTCATGGTCTGACCGCTGGGTATTGTTGGGTATGGTCCGATGCTCATGGAGTCTAGTGCATGCAGATATGAGATCCATAAGCTTTAATAGGGAGTGATATATCCAGATGTTCTAAGATAGTATCTCAAGGAAGTTTTATGGCCATAAGCAATTAACTCGGGAAAGAAGTTTCCACAGGGTTAAGCAATATATAAAGAGTTTGCTTATATTTTTCAATGAGATACCATTCTAAAGATAGGTTTATGGATGCGCACACGGGATTTAACAGTGTTGATCTATGTCCCCACACATCTAAGATATATATGATGGAAGGACTATATGTATGCGTTGTAACCTTAACTTGTATGGTTCAACACGTTGATTTGTAATATTCGTGACATGTGCGTGGGGCTCATGGACTTATGAAAGAATTCCATTTGATGAATCTGACTTAGGGCATTGTTCACTGAGGCAGCATACTAGATTAAATTATTTAATTCAGTAATATTCAGCACTACCACGGAAATACGTGCATATCCGTGTTTAAGCGTTAAATATAATAATTAGTCAATAATTATTATTACTAATTATAAAATGACACGTGGTGCATTGTGGACCCTCGGTTGAGTTTACTTAGGTGTGGAATTTGACGGGACCTACTAAGGGGTATACTTGGTAACTATTTATGAGGGGTAAAATAGTCATTTCACACTATGATTATTTAATTATTAAATAATCATAATATCTCTATTAAATATATTATTTTAATAATATAATATATATTTTGTATGATAGTTGTTATGCATATTATAATTTATTATTATTTTTGCCCTTAATGGCTTAATAAGATTATTTTAATATAAAATATTATTTATTTAATCAAAATTGATATATATATATATATGCATGTGTGTGTGTGTGTGTGTTAAGAAATGAGAAATGTCGAGAGAAAGAAAAATAATAATAATTTTTTCTTTCTATTATAATTATTAAATGGTAAAATGCTTGTAACGTTTCAAATATTGTATGATCTGAAGGAGTTCAGATCTGATCAGTTTAAATCAATGCTAAAAGTTACAAGTATTAAGAGTTAGCAGTGCTAAAAGTTAGCAGGTTATAAGAGTTAGAGTTAGAGCCTTGTCTGAAATGGGACAAAGACCTGAAAATATATTAGTAATGACGTAGCTCAAAGAGTTGTAGACGATACTAGAAAATGTCATTATGCAAGTATATTCTCAAACATTATATTCATGATCTAATTTCATCGATATGGGCCTATCAGTGAAATTCAATAACATAGATTGGTGTATGTCTATATCTGTATAGTCTAGATGGTTAGTCTTAACAAACTATGAGTTTAGCGAAAGCTCGTATAAAGATACAGGTATTTAGTGAGGAATGGGTATTGAATAAACTCACGAAAACCTCCAATAAATATCTCATAAAGTCATTAATAGAAGGTCTTCCGAGTTGAGTAGTATTCGTGGTCCTTTGACTTGAATACCATGGTGGGCTTGTGAGTGATCCACTATACTTTAGTTCCACATATATCAGAAACCTTTCATTGTCTGACCGCTGGGTGTTGATGGGTATGGTCCGATGCTCATGAAATTTTGTATGCGTAGATATGGGATCTATCAGCTCATATAAGTTACGAAAATACAAATTTGAAGATAAATTTAAGGCCGGAAAAATAGAGATTTGATGGTGATGATCTATATCTCTGCTCTTTCAGGATATTAATGACGGAGAGATTATACGTATATGCTATAACCTCAACTTGTATGGCCTAATCGCTGTTTTGTACTATCCGTAACGTGTATGTAGGGCATCATTCACAGACTATAGAGGAGTTACATATAACAAATCGGACGTGGACTTAGAGAGTCTTACAATATGAAGTGTACTCGTTGCGCACTAGGGTAGCAGACTAGATTCAATAATTTGATCCATGAAATTCTAGCAAACTAGATGTTTGTTTAAAGATCCATTGGGATGTACATTTGTCAAGATTTAATTATTAAGTACATTATATAATTAGTTAACATAAGGTTTTAACTAATAGAATGTTGACAAGTGGCATAATTTGGTCCATAGATTATTTTTACCTTAAATTGACCTATTAACCTTACTAGTAAAAATAAGTAAGGTAAAATAATTATTCAAAAATATTTTGAATAATTAATTAAATATCATATATAATAATTGTTATTATAAATGTCAATGAAGGTACAAACAATTATTACTATGACCTATTAATAATAGCATGATATTATAAATAATGAAACACCATTGAAGTAAAGTTTACAAAACTTATAAAAATAAAAAATGTTTTAATGTTTATTAATTGGGTAATTAAATTACACTAGCACAATAATAAAAGAAAACGAAGATGTCACTTTTAATTTTATTTGTGTTAATTAATAGTGCTGTAAATTTATTCAATGGATAAGTATTAGTAAAAAGAAAAAATATCGGTGGCCAACTAAATTAAAATGTAAGCTATTTATTATTTTTTGGTGGAGAAGTAAATAAAATAAAATAAAATAAAAACGGTTCAACCACTAAAACAAGATGAATTGATTTGATCAATTCTCTCTCAATTCCATCATCCGGTGATGTAAAAGAAATCAAGAGAATTGAGAAGTAAAAATATTTTTAGATAAAAACATGCTGTAATGAAAAATTATTTTAAAAGGTGCTATGCAAGAGTTGCATAAACAATCTATGTTCTTAAAAACAAATATGTATGTGTTGAAAGAGTTTGAACACATGCTGTTAGAAATTAATCAAAGCTACCATTCTAACTCCACAATCCCACCGAATTGTTGTGGACTAGACTTGTTCAAGGGTAGACTTCAAGGTGAACTCCAAAATTTGTAATCTTCACCGAAGTTTCTTAAAGGTATGATTCTGTAATCTTAATTTGTTTATAATTCAGTTTATATATGTACATGTGGATTATATGTTTAATTCAATTGCAAATTGTATATGTGAGACATATATTTAAAATTTTCAACATGTACACAATCACATGTATATACCAAAAAAACACGTTAATAATTTCAGGGTCTTTCAGGGAGATTATAAGATTTAAGAGTTAAGCTTGAGATCTCGACAAATAGAACTTACCACATTATCCTTTCTATTGGATGCCACATATCATGCCATTAATTTGTTAGGGCATGACATGTGGCAATATTTCATTGGCTTAACTTATAATTTGCAAATGTTGCAAAATTATTTAGATAAAAATAAAATAAATCAAATGAGAAGCATTTGGTGGCATTATTTAATTGGCTCTTTTTTTTGGTAAATAAAGTGGTGGCATATTTTAATTTGGTCAGATTTATTATCAAGTGTTAATATATTAACCAATTATATCATTTGTAAATGTTGTTTGACCACATTAGACTAATTCATGAAATGGCAATTGTTAATTCAAAAGCATGATTTGACTTTTGTAAGAAGGTGGTGGCATTATATAATAGTATTTGAACATGAAATGCTCACTGACTTTTGTAATATTCAGCCAATAATTTTAGCCTTGCCAACTATTGTTTTAATTAAGCATGAGGTGCTTTTAACTTATTAAATTTGTAATACCTCATGTTTAAGTTAAAAGTCACCATTTCAAATTTTATTGGCTAAAAGTGGTGGCTATTTTACTATAAAGAAAGAGCTGATTTCTTCATTTAAATTAAAAAGAGAGAAATGAAAGCAAAAAATAGTTAAGGGCCGAGAGACATATGTGTGAAGCAAGAGTTACTTCAAGTTAAATATTTCAGCAAGAATAAGAAGCTTACCATATGCAATGGTCAATGGAACCAAAGTAGTGCATCCCATGGAAACCATTATTCCTACCATGAAGACCAAACCAATGAACTTAAAACTAAACGATGAAGTGTTATCCTCGTAAAGGATCTTGCTAATGAAGCATGAGATATCGCGACCATTACAAAAAGAGTTTAAAGAAATAAGTCAATTAAAAGGTCAAAAGATAAGAAATCAACAAGGGTGATTGAGAAATAAGAGAAGGCATTCACATTAACAAAGAAAGAAATACTGGAAAGATGGTTGAGACTTGGGAATGACCTTACCAAATCATCAACTAGTTAGACTATAAAGCATACCAACTATAAACCATGGAATAAGAGCTCATCCCCACTCCGTAGAACATATCTAAATTAAATATGTTCTATGTATAACTATCTCCTTTCAGTTTAATTATGAATATGAAATAAATGACATATTTTTCATATATTCTTGTATTATAACCATATTTGAGACTCTTATAAAAAAACAATAAAGCCTTCATTGGAAGTCGTTGAGCCTCAGGCTATACTTTCTCAGAAGCACAGACAATAAGAAGCCTTCTTTAGAAGAGTTGTAAGTCTTTAGCACCACCATTCTGTAGAAGATCAAAACCTTCATTGGAAGTCATAAAGCCTCAGGCTACACTTTCTTGAAAGCTTAGATGATAAGACGCCTTCTTCGAAAGGGTCATGAGTCTTTAGGACCATCTATTTACAAAAGATTAAAACCTTATCTATAAATCATGGAGCCTTAGGCTATACTTTCTCAAAAGTATAACAATAAAATGTCTTATTCGAAAGGGTTGTGAGTCATTTGGACCACATTTCCGTAAAAGATCAAAACCTTTATTAAAATTCATAGAGCCTTAGGCTACACCTCCTCAAAAGTATAAAAGATAAGATGCCTTCTCTATAAGGGTCGTAAGTCATTAGGACCATTGTTCTACAGAAGATCAAAACCTTTATTGGAAGTGATGGAGCTCTAGGCTACACTATTTAGAAACATAGACGATAAAATACCTTCTCCAAAAAGGTTATGGGTCCTTAAGACCATAATTCTGTAAAAGATCAAAACTTTCCTTGGCAGTTATGGAGCCTCATGCCACACTTCCTCGGAAGCATAGATGATTAGACGCTAGTGCATTTTACATCAATTGTTTTAAACTCCTAAACTTGGTAATTGCTCAATTTGAATAAGAATATATGACTTTTTATGTGTATTACTGTCATTTTGTATGTTTAAAGTTAATGAAGCTATCTGAAATAAAAATTCAAAGAAAATAAGATAAAAAATATCAAATATACTAAGTGGATTGCTACAGTACCTATGAACAGTAAGATGCTACAGTGCCCTGCCTAGGTGCCAAATCGAGTTCTCTAGACAATATTTTTGGTGCCTAGGTGCCACTAGTAAAAAAGGACACCTAGGTGGGCAATCGAGTTCTCAAGGTAGTATCTTTGGCGCCTAGGCGCTGTTAGTACCCCAAATCCATTTTAAACTTTGTACCTTAATTTTGAAAACCATTTTTGAAGCATATATAAAGAAGATTAAAAGCCTCATTTGTCATCAAGGAGAACACATGAGATTAGAGAGAAAAATAAAGAGTTTCTTATAAGAGAAAACATTTAGAAGCTTGAAATTTTGAAGACCTTTAAAGATTGAAGGCCTCAAGAGCTTCTTTAACTAGTTTTCCCTTCTCTCTTTGTTTCATTTACTTTTACTTAAAGTTTATATTTGTAATTTATATTATTTGAACATGATTACTTTTGTGAACCTTTAAATTAATATAATTGAGCATTTCAGTATGGATAGCTAAATTTCTTGTTCTAGGACTTGATGTAACTCTAATAAGTACTATGTTTTGATATATTTAGTTGATTAATGACTATATCTTGTATGTATCATTTATGCTTTTATAAGTTTAATACTTTTAATTGGATTGGAAAGTTGATTAGATGATTTAGATTTATGAGTTGTGTGCTTGAGAAAGCTTGACCCATAAATTGAATAGCATAACCTTTGACTTTATTGAGTTGAGAGACTAATAGAATTAAGGTAATCACTTAAAGGCAGCATAATGTATGTATAGATAAACAAGTTAGATAGGGATATCAACTTGATTGTGTATGCATAGGATCTCATTGATGCTCATGCGAGGTAATGAAATTAGTTCTAAACCCTTGATTAATGAATGCATAAGAATAGTTGTTAATCACTAATTTTAAAGAACATAGAAAAGGTAGAGTGAAATTAAGACTCTAGGACCCTTAAATTGTTTAATTGTTAATTTTAGTATCTTTAATTGTCTTGACCCAATTAGTGTTTAAATTAGCATAAATAAAGTTAGGTTGTTAGCGCTATAGTACTTAGTATTAATTTAGAGCATCAATCCTCATGGGAAGGATATTTATTCATTACCTTATTATTTGCTAATGACCCGTGCACTTGTAGTTTTACATATCTCATGTGTTTAATTTTACAAATAAACGCCTTCTCTAAAAGAGTCATGAGTCCTTAGGACCATCCTTCTGCAAAAGAACAAAACCTTCTATAGAGGTGGTAGAGCCTCGAGCTACACTTTTTCGAAAACATAAACGATAAGACAAATCATTATAAAGCAAATCACTTACCTAAGTTCTACAACAAGCCTGTTATTATAGATTTTAGAGCGTAAGTGCACGTATCGAAATAAGTAATATAATGATGAATTGAGTATCATAATCATGAGAGCTTGTTATTATATTTTTTCCTAACTACTAACTTATATCAGTTCTCAATTTATTTAAACGACCGACTAAAACGATGGAGAATTTAAATAAAAATAAAAGATAACAAGAGTTTAAGTAGTAGAATTTGTGAATTCACTAATAGAGATAAACTTAGAGTTTTAATTTCACTCTACACTTCCCCTAAATTACCAATTCCCATCTTTGAATCAATTATTCAACTAGAATTACCAACCAAGGATCTTAATTTACCGACAAGCTTCTTCTGATGGTCAAGTAGGAATATCCATTTTAATTAACTCTCTATATTCCTATATGAATTAAATTAAGAGGAGATTCATTAATCCTAGGTTCTCTTCAATGGTTACATATGTCATGAAGTATATTTCTATCTTACATAAACTTAACACAACAATCAATAATCATATGTTATTCTATTTATGACTAAACCTTAAATCCATTTTTCAAGTTCATTAAGGTTACTCAATCAATCTAGATAGTGATCAAGCATCTAAAAGTATTAAACATAAGATATAACAAACAATTTAATTATTAAATAATCTGAATTAAAGAGGTAAATATAATTTAAACTATACATAGAGATCCAATCAAAACCTTAGAAAATAAATTTAGTTTATGATAAAAAAAATTAAGAGTTTAGAGCATGCTAAGTTCAACATCATGAAGAAAAATACATAACCCAGAAGACATTAAGAGAAATAAACTATGTCACTTCAACCCTTTTCAATCTCATTTTTTTCTTGACTCTTTTCGATAATCTAAACTTCTCTAAACTTTCAAAAAAAATTCTCTCCTTGAAATTGATTTCCTCCCCCCCATTTATTTATAGGTTTTCCTTTTCAAGTTAGGGTGAATTTCCGAGTTCAAGTCAACTTAGGACTTAAATTTAGTGTCTAGCATCGCGACCTTACTTTCCAACACTACAGAGTCAGCTTAATAACACTCCACCATCGCAGACTCAACCTTGGGTGCTACAGCTTTAACTTTTTGCCTAACAGACGCTGCAATGTTGGTTTCTACCATTGCAGTCTTGAGTTTTTGCCTAAACTTGCTTTTTTTAGTTGTTTCTATTGTTATAGCTTCACTTCTAGGGCTGCAGTGCTGAGCTTTGATCCCACACTTGATATTTTTACCTTATTTACCTCAGATTTCTAACCTTAGTAGCTCTATTAGAGTTAAACTTACAAAATGACAATAAAACACATAAAAACCCAATTATCACGTTTAAAATTAACATATGCTAAGGCAAAGAAACTAATATATTAAATCTAAAATACACTTATTGAACTCCCCAAAACTTAATAATTTGCTAGTCCTCAAGCAAAGGAAAGAAAATGAAAACCTAGAAAAGCAATAATGGTTTGGTTGATGTCAACAAATTATCTCAAAGATTGCATATATTTTATAATTCAAGAAAACCTTTAGACACCATAAAAGTTTAGAATGTTAATCCAAGTACTAGCTTTACTGTACATTTGATTCACTTGGTGTATATGTATACAATCATTTTCATTAGTTCTTCACACTCAAATTAGTTTATGCACATAATTATTTGACAAGTTTGTCTCTTAAAAGAATTTTATTTCTACTCTATATACTTATTTTTCATACCACTCTCTACTAATTTAGATACATACACAATCAAGGATCAAATAGGCCTTTATTCAACCTGTAATATATGGCTAGGGTGAAGGGAAGATAAAATGAGTAATTATGAGCTCAATTTCACATCATAAACACATACTTTGTTTTTTAAGATCATTAAAGTCTTTTATTTAGCTTTTCCAATATTCCCCCAAACATTTTCTAAGATCATCGGTTGTAGGAGGAATAATAGCTAAATGACTCTTAACAATTAGAATCAATTGCAGTGGCTTCAAAACAAATATTGTACAAGGCTCGACCTTAGGAAGATCATGTGCAAAAGGAAAAATTATATCTAGAGGATCCCTAAGATTAACATCATTCGAGGAACTACCCTTATCTGCAGGTCCTACACCTATACTAAAGGATAGAGAGGCATTAGAATCAGAAGATGACCTGCTGGGTGTGAAGTCTAGTGCCTTACCTTATTTAGTAACATGGATGATTTCAATATTTCTACATATAATATGAACTATAATTTAGCAAATTAAGATAGATAAGATGTTAGTAAAAATAATTTTTGAAATAAATGTTTGCTTATGTATATCAAGAAAGAAGCTGTTGTAAATAAATAGGCGGTAGATGGTCTTATAGCCTTCCAATATAGGCATACATCCCATGAACTTCATATCAGAAGGTGTTAGGGTTAAGTGCCCATTCTCATAGGTAAGAACACATAATAGATTAAGCACTCTGAAATGGTGAGCATGGTCTTTGAGCATATGTATGCGATATATATGATTATAGGAGATAAGTTCCATCTAAAAGAATTTTTTTAAAAAATATCTCCCTTCCCAAAATGGAAAAAAAGAGTAAACTTTGCTTTTTAACTAAATTCCTACAAGACATGGTGACTTATAAAGATAGCTCGGTATTTTCTAGTCACCACTCACCTATACTACATATTGTTTAAACACAGTTTTATTGTCTTTGAAATAAAAATTATCTTTCTCTCCCCTTTAAGGCCCAATAGTAATTTTTTTCTCGAATGTTGAAAATTATAGGTTGTGAAAACATCATACAAGGATAGACCAAATGGTGGGGGAATCATGTGGTTTAAGATTGCAATGTCTTGCAATATATGAAAAATGTTGGCATGGATTTGAAAAGGTGAAAGGCTAGTTATGTGCAGAAATTCATTGATTATTAGAAGGATTGGAAACTAAAAGTCTAATAGATTCTCTTTAAAAAAGGATAGTTCTCCCACACAGATAGACAGGGAATTCACATAAGTCTTTCTCTGAGGAAGTTTTTTAATCTTTACAATAGTTGGGAACTTTAATACAGACTTCAGTTCATCCAAACTAAATTTGTTTAAACTCTTTACCATTGTTGTTTTGAGATATTTCTTGTTAGTTTTTTTTTCTTTTGCAGAAAAGATGAAATAAAAGCTTAGGGCAAAGAAGAAGAGGGAAATTTGGAAATATGAGGGACAAGTGCAAATGGTCAGATATTTAAATAAATTGAAACCACCTCTATTAAAATAGAAACATCTTCAAAATTAGAAAAGACTTGACCACCAAAAACATTGTTTAATGGGTAACAAAATATCTTTTTAAAATAGACATATGACATATGCTAGTTGTGAGTGAAGAAACATGCTTGAGAAGACTCTTAAAAAAGATCAGCACTATTTTTCACTTATGACATTTGTTGGGTCCATTATTTAGCAGCTCAACAAGTCTATAGTCACTGTACATTGTTTTAAGTTGTAGCCCACTCCAAAATAGGCATAATCTCATTATTTTAAAGGATCTTGACCAAAAATCAAGATTCGTCACATTAGGTAACCTGACTCGCTGACCCGTGGACCTTAGAAATGGGTTGTATAAGTCATGAAGAGGTAAAAAGTAGATTAAACCTATTATTCTATTTAAATTTGGATTAATTAATTATTATTTTATATGAAGAAAGATTTCTCACAAAGTAGACAAGTCCCACTTAAATTCTTCTTTTTTTTGATGAATTATGAATTGGAAATGGATTTAATCTCTAGTTAACTTAGATTTAGATTCATGTACTAAAATTAGAGTCAATTTTACTCATTCTAAAATCATTGAGTATTGAATTCCAAATTATTATACTTGATATAGCATCCTGCTTGTCTTTGCAATATACATCACACAAACATTATCTTTTTTAAATAAACACTGACTTAAGTGTTAGAGTATTTTTTTTTACATAAGACTAGTGCATTCCCATAATTTTAATGAGTAAGCAAGGGCAACATGATAACTGATGTAGAGGTTCTAAACCTGAAAACTTTAGGGCTCAAGTATAGGATTTTAAGGGCCTACTTGGCTTGTATTTCTTATTCTTACTATTTTGGCAGCAATCTTTATTAAGTCAATTTTAAAGCCTACATGCAAATAAGAATTTAAGTTTGCTCTGTTATCACTTGTCATGACTAAGTACTTCTTCTGTTGATTAAAACAATTAAACTATTAAGTAATATTATCTATCTACCCATATATATACAAGACTCCACCAAATTTCTATCTAATTTAAGACATGGCACTTGTACTTACCATAAGGCAAAATTAATTTTTCCTTTGAATTTTTTTGTCACTCTTCATAGGATTTGAATATTTACTTGTAGATATATTTCTTTTGTACTATAGTCTTAACTGTGATACTACTTTATTGAAATGTTTGGTCCTACGAAAGATCTTTATAAATAACCAAACAAGTAAAAGGCAGAAAAAAAACATCAACGAGAGAAAAATTTATTATATAGAAAATTGTTACAATTAAACTTTAAACTTTAGAGTTTTTTACTCACATCCAAGCCTAAGTATACCCAATCTCAATAAATCTCAACATTTATCTTTCACTAGAAACTATCTTCTATAAAGATTAATGATGGTCACTACTTGTTAAAACAAGTGAACTCATCTACGCTATTTATCGTAAATATAATATATTTTTTATAAGAGTAAGTTTTCTTTTCTTATACAAATTGAACTCCACCTTAAATAAGGTAGAGGTAATATTATTTTTCTTATAGAATATTAATTCTATCTTGATCAAAGTAAAACTAATAAAAAAACTACTAAAAGAAGAAATAACTTAATTAAACTCCTTAATTAAGGATACAATTTCTGTTTAAAAAGAAGTCAATTTCTTAACAATATATAAAATATAATGATTTAATTTCACAATAATTATAAATGTAAAAATCACAACACCTCTATTTGAATGAGTCTTAAAGTATAACATGTTTAAGGGCCCCGTTTAGGATAACTTTGTTTTATCTTGTGCTTCTAAAATACAACAAATATTTTAATTATTTTACAAATTAAAAAATTTATTAAAATCCAAAAATTATATTTACCAAGAACTAATATTTTAATTGACATATAATGCTTTCACTATAAAACAATCACGATTTTAAAGTTATAACATCATTACTAAATGGACCCTAAATTTATATAGTGAATTCCTGACACAAAACATTGGCAAAGTACGTTGAGGCTTATTATGAATCATCCAAGTCTGTAATAACAGCAGTGCTTCCTAACCAAAATACAAGCCCTACCAGTCAGATTTGAAAGAGAAGACAAATAGACACAAAGGGTCACAAAAAGTTTGCAATTTGTGGATACAGAAATGGGGATATGGTACCATCAAAAAGATAAAAAGAAGAATGTGAGTCTGTCTGCAATGTTTCTTTACATCATAGAATTTGTCTGTTTGGTAAGATGTCTATCTTCCGAGTTGGACCAGATGAAGAAATAGACATACATAGCTGCCGCCATGCTTGCATGATTTGTCAGCTCTCAAATCTTGCCAAGCCCTGCTCTGCCACTATTTCTAGTAGACTGTAGTTGATTTGATGAATATTATGCATCCAATAATTTTAGCTATATCTTTTCTTTTATGCACTTTTTATTAACAAAACAAAAATTTTATACATGCTTGTTACAGCATCTATTAATAACTGTAGTATTAAATAGTAATTGGTTTCATATTTCATCATTAATGTGGCAATCTTTCTAATCTTTACTAATATATACGTGATAGATGTTAAATTATTACTTTTAGTTATATGGGATTCCAACTCAAAAATAATTGAAGAGAAATATGCTTCAAATCAATTAAAGACGTAACCACAAACTTCTTTCGGACGAGAATATAAACAATTTCTTTTCAGTTGCAAATATATAATGTATTAACTAGGTTTTTTTTTATTAAAAAAAAGGTTTTTCAAAGAAATTTATTTAATAAAAATGATAAATAGACAGTTATACTAATATATTTTTAATGGTTAAGTATATATCAATTGTATTGCATTAATTGTGTATTAATTAGATATATCAAATTAATCTCAGTTATTGAAAATATGTTAGTTTTATCACAGGGGCAGAGCCAAGATTCCAAATTATAGGGGAGCTAAAATATTAAACTTGAAAAAATTGGAGAGTTCAAAACCTATAACTGGAGTGATCAAAAGGTTTAAGTTGAATTTTGCAGAAGTCAAAATCTAAAATTATCTATTTTAAGGCAAAATTATAAGTACTCATTATAAAAAAGATGGTAAATTTTTTGCAGGGCCACTGCCCCTTTAGTCTTTCACGCAATTCCAACCTCAAGTTCAATGATCAAGAAATAATATAAGAAATTGCGTAAAAGAACAAAAGCATTTTGCTTTGAGACTTGCCCTATATATAAATATATTGTGTCTATTTGTTAAAATTGATAAAGGAGACTGATAAAATGGATTCAGAACTTAAGTAATGGGCTACATGTCAGCCCACATCATATATTGCACCTCTAGCCACTGTTGCTAACTTAGGTTCCTTTTGTAGCAATCAACATCGCTCCAATAATGCTTTGTTCCTTCGGTTTACCATGCTCATTTTCAATTATGCGCGTAACAAAATAATTAGTACTAATATGCTTAAGCTTTTAATTCCACCGGTTCCTTTCAATACCATAAAAATTTCTGTTTTAGGGAAAGGCCAGCCAGACCCTAATAGTTAGAATATGAATGAATTCATTATCGAATCAGAGAGTTGGTGTTATAGTACTATTAGTAGAAATTTCGTTCGAGATAATAATTATTAAGTGAGTTAGTTTTCCTATTAATTAAAAAATGATTGATGTTTGGGTTTATAAGTAAAATAATCTCTTCACCTACTAAATTAGTCTTTTGGATTGGATTACTTGATCTTAGGCTTTCTCTTATAAGCTCAAAGCTTTTAATAAGTAGTATTAAAGTCAGGCTTTGGTAGTCAAAATGTGGATGATTTATTATCGAATGAAAAGGCCGATGTTAGTCCATTGTCGATTGATATTTTGTTCAAAAGAGGATTGTTGAGTGAGTTTGTTCTCTCTCACAAGTGGTATCATAACTAGACCATGGTAGTTAGAATATGGATCAATCCATTATTGAACAAAATGGTTAGTGTTGAACCACTATTAACGAATTTCATTTGAGGGAGATTATTGAGTAAGTTGATTTTTTCATAATTGAAAAAAGATTATACTTTATAGGCTCCCTTTTATAAGTCTAAGGTCCCAAATAAGTGGTATTAAAATCAAACATTAATAGTTAAATTATGGATCGACTTACTATCAAACGAAAAGATTGATGTTGGGCCATCACCTATAAAGATTTTATTTAAAAAAAATTATTGAGTGAATTGATTCTTTTACATTAATTGAAAAATAGTTGATATTTAAATTTTTAAGTAAGATGGTTCATCCACTAAACTAATCTCTTAATTCGGACACTCAAATTCTAAACTTTTCTTATAAGCCCAAAGTCCTCCAACAATCCATAATCACAAAGGTCTTGCCATGCTTTTCGCCTCTCTCCAACAATCCGTAATCGCAAAGGTCTTGCCATGCTTTTCGCCTTCCTTGCTCTTTCAGTCTCTTGTACTTGACTTTTCCTTACTCTCCACCCTTCTCCATTCAAGCTTGTATTTGACTTTTCCTTGTTCTCCACTCTTCACCGTTCAAGTTAATTTGTCTTTCATCAAAAGGACTTGTTCTGTTGCAGATTCCTCCTGTATTCCAAGTTCCGTTCTCGAAATGATCCGGTGAAAATGTCCTTACTACCGTAACCAAGCCCCTGCACTCCCCACAGCCATTGATGTAATACAGTGCTTTTCGAAATGCCATCCCTACGGTGTCCGCAACACCAAACTTGGTTACATTTGCTTCATCACAAAATACGCATCCGACTAGTTTGCCACCTTCGTATAGATAATTGGGTTGGAAGAACAGAAGCCCACCGGAGATGACGACATAGTCCAATGTCGGGAGGTTTGGTATCCAATTCTGATCAACCTTGTCAGCATGCAAATTGTAAGAGGCAGATAATGAACCATTGATCACTCTCTGTTCTGCAACTACAAGGAAGTTGCTCCAGAGGATCATGATGGTGAAGTCGTGCTCAGGAAAGTGCCATATTCTGTTCCCCTCCCTTTCAACTGAATCTTTGTAAACATCTTTTGGAATTTCCTCCTGCAAAACTAAATTTCGATTACTTCTATTTTCTTGAAGGAGTAATCAATTCCCATTCCCATGTAATTGGAAAGTTCAAAACCATAAACTTTCAACTAGTTTAATAGACAAAGATAATATAAGCAGGACTTTCTTTTGACCGAAAAATATATTTGTATTGATGACAATTACCTGAGACAACAAGCATTGAAGCGATTCCATTTGATTCCTAGCAACAGTGTCTCCGATAAATGCCATTTTGTTTCCTTGAACCCTATTAAGAAAATTCTTGGCATCAAACCTCGGAAGATCACAATCATTAGGTTTCCATCTCCAATTCAGAAAGTCCATGCAATAAATAATTATTTGACTTGGAAATTGTTGCACGGGTCGGATTCTTATAGAATGAAGCTTTATGGTCTCGTATCCAACGACCCTTGAAGAAATCACAATGTAAAATTGCATTGCCTACAAAATATAAACATTAATTGATTTTCATTTAATATAATAATCATATTATCGTCATATGATAATGCATAAGATATATAACACCTTCGGGTGGTTTGATGGTGGGGGCGCGCCGCCCTTCTGTTGAAAATCACGATTGGAAATAGCCTCAAAAGGGTTTGCAGAATAGAGGAAGAGCATGAGAATTATTGTGACAGCTAGAGAAGACAACAAGAGAGGAGCTAGTCTCCCATTGTTTTTGAATCTCTCCCTTTTGTTATAGTGATTCAGTTTATCATGAGAATTATTAGGAGACTTCATTTTGCATGTTTTCGTAGAAAGAAAGAAGAAAATGAACAAAATGATACCTTATAGACGAAATTTTTTTTTTCCTTTGGAAAAGCAAATGATAAGGGTGCGTTTTGAATGGTCTATAGTTTCTTGCAATTAGAAAGTTAGCTAGGTATATGTTTAAAGCTTATTTATTTTCTTCAGAGATTTTGATGCAATTATGTCCCAACATTTTGTGAAGGACAATCCAATGCCTACCATTGTGATTTGCATAAATGGTGATACATGTTATTCAGCAAGTTCATGCATGTGATGTGATTCTGTGGATGGCCTTTACAAGTTAGCCTGATTTCTCTGCGCAATCCCATCTTTGTTTGGAAGTCACTTCCTATTTAGTTTAGATGTTTTTGGGTTCTCTCTTTTTTTGAAAAGGACAATTTGACCTTAAAATTGAGTAAAAGGAGCAGTTTAATTATTCTGTTTTTGAAAATAATTATTTACACCTTTTTCTGTAAATTTTTTTCGTTAAATTGTTAGTAATTACTATAATATTTTTGACTATCATTAATTAACTATGGATATCGACACAAGACCAATTCATCATGGATATCGTCATTAATTAACCATAGATATCGACACAAGACCAATTCACCATGGATATTGTCAAGCTTAAAATTTCATGACCTATATAATAACAGAATTATTTTTACGAATGCTGTATCATAGAAATTTGAAATTAGTTTTTTAAAAAAAAGTAACAATTCTATTTTTTTATATTAATTTTGGTACTCTTTTAGTGTTGCATTGATTAAAATAATCTCACTATTGTATAAATTAAGAAATTTGGAGTCTGACGATATCTACAATAAATCAGTCCAGTGTTGGTCACTATTCGATCAATATTAGTCAACGCCAATCAACGTTGTTCAATACTTGTCAAATTGTGTCAAATGTCAAGGAGACTAAATTGTCCATTTTACCAGAACTTTAAAGTCAAATTATTTTATTTTATTTTTTTTTGTGTTTAATTCATCAATACTTTAAAGTCTTGACTAGGATAAATTAGTCTTTCGTCATAAAAAGTTTAAGAGTAATTAATTGTACAAAAACTCTGCTAGAAAATCTTTTAGATACTATTTTTAGTAAAAATAATGTTATATTTCTTAAATATTATCCTAAAATTTTATTTTAAAGTAATGTGTATCTCCATTGAAATGCTATTGTTCTCTAGCCAAAAAGAATATCGCTATGCTTAGCAAAAAATAATTTGAAGACTTTATCCAAGATATAAAACTAATATACTGTCGAGAATTAGCCCCAGCCGCCCCTAATCAAAAAATTAAACCGGCATCCTGAGAAAAAATTGCCAGCAAAAAATCACTCCAGAGATCAATTGGACCTGGCAAACACCAATGAACACAATCATTATAACCCTTCATCCATTGGTTACCCCAATAAGCTCCAGGATGCCCATCAGGCCTCATAAGCATCGCCCTCGTCACATCCAATATCCTAAACCTCTTTCTTGCTTGCTTGTTACCAGCTTCCTTTCTTGCTCTTTCAAATTCTTGGACCTGAATGCTTCTCAATTTCCACTCGTAGCCTTCAAAATCGATCTCTGTTTGGCCGTAGGGACTTGTCCTGCTGCAGCTTCCTCCAGTGTTCCAAGTGCCATTTTCAAAATGAGCTGGTGAAAATGTCCTCAACAATGTCACCATCTTCTTGCACTGCTTGCATTCATTGATGTATCTGAATGCTGCTCGAAACGTCAAGCCAATGGCGTCGAGAACATCATATTGAGTGACATTAGGCTTATTGCAGTAGACGCATCCGATTACTTTCGCAGTGTCATGTAGGTAAATTGGCCGAAAGAACCAATGTGCATTTGAGATGATTGCGTAGTCTATAAAAGGGAGGTATCTTGCCCATTTATCATCAATCTTGTCAAGGTGCAAGTCAAATATGCCGGATGATGAACCATTGTTCATTCTCTCCTCACCCATGATCAAGAATTTTGACCATAGCATTTTGAGGGTGAAGTCATGCTCCGCAAAATACCATATCCGCTCTCGATTCTCAGAATCTTTGTACGCATCCACTGGAATTTCCTCCTACAAGATTTATAAGTTGTTAGATTTAACAGATAAGAACATCTGTTTTATATTATGTAATGCATGGAATACATCTGTTTTATATTATGTAATGCATGGAATACATATATGGCAAATGTGAAATTACTCCAACTCAATATCGAGTTACAATAAATCATGCACATTTCAAATCAACCAACACTGACTTGATAAAAAGAGGTATATATGAATATTGCGAGATATAAGATAATATTAGTCGGTAAGGACAATACTTCTTGAGCAGCCTAACCATGGATTCATAGGGATTAGGAAAAAAAAACGTGTTTATCGTAGTTTGAGTGTCTGTTCAGAGAATTTGTGCAGCCTAATCCAATAGTATCATCAATTATGGTGCAGCCAGATTTGCTGTTCCTCGTAACATTTTTCTTAATTGGTAGTCAAAACTCAAAATGTATCCTATATAATTATTAATGATGGTGCCCGTCTGTGTTCTTTTCTTTTCTTTTAATTGTTGAGTAATAATGCCGGATACTACCACACACGTGTCCTTACATTTTCTTTATGAGCTAACATTATCATCACGACGCTGAGAGTGGTTTTGGATTCAAGTCGCAAAGATTTGAATAGATTATTCTTTTTCTAAAATAGAAAAATCCACAAGATAATGCCGGTTCTGCATCATTTTTCGAATTAATAGAATCAAATTTTAATAGGTGCAGGCAAATAGTAGAATTATCTCGTATAACTTACTCTCAAATTTATGTACTTGTTAAAAAAAAATTAAATATAATATATATACGTATTAATTTGGAATTAAATGTTCTGTAAAAAAAATGGAATTAAATGAAATTTGAAGTAATATTTTTAGGAGGAAAAACCTCACTTTGGTTTTTTCAAAAATTGAACCTAATTTTATAGTGAAGAATGTGTGCAACTTATCCTCCAATTAAAGAGAGTAATGGTAAATTTTAAAATTATTACTATTATAAAAATATGATACTCCTAAGACAAGAGTTTTTTTTTTTCAGATTTGCTTTGCTTTTTACAGAAAGCAATAAAATTTTAAAATAGAAGACGATTGACACAAACAAAGGATATTACAAGTACTATACCAACCGCCCATAATATATATATATATATGTATATTTTTTAAAAAAAAAGGTCTAAACTTTTAATACTTGAGAAATGAATATGCGGACACCAATAATTTTAAAAATTTTATTGATATCTTCATTAAGTAATGATTTCCGTTTATTTTAATAATTAAAAAAAAGGTCTACATATCCTCCTTTCTATAATTTTAAAGGTGGTGATGACCTTTTTGAAGCCATATGGATCCTTAAAGATTCATGAAAGAGACATAGACTTTTTCTATCAATTTTAATGACGGGTAAAAATAAAAATTTACTTTTATTTTAATTGAAAAAAATGTCTAAATTTAATTAAATAAGAAAATAAAAATTCACCTTTCTTTTGACTAGAAAAAAGATTTGGTCTAAATTCAATTAAATGTAAAAAGGGCCTAACCTTTGATCTTCTAGTTAAGGATTACGAACTTTAATCAATTATACTATTTTAACTTTATATTTATGTATGAGTTTTACAAATCTATTAAAAATTTCATTGACAGGTTTTGAATCCCAAATTATTCACATGACAAGTAAGAGTATTCATTATTGAGTTATAATAAATTTTTTTGATATAACGTAAAACAAAAAAAATACAAAAATGTGAAATAATAAGACCCTAATCACGTGTGCTGCTATCGACCACCACTATTGCCAATCATGGTCCACTGCCACTACCCACTGTCCAATTGAAGCGGGTGGTTATTGGTAAGGTAGATAGTGGCTGGTGGCTAATAGTGGTTGGCTGCGGTGACCAATGATGATGGTTGTCGCTGGCAGTAGGTAGTGGCTAGAATTTTATTATTTTACTTTTTGTATTTTTTTATTTTTAACATTATATCGATAAAATTTATTGTAGCTTAGTAGTGAGTTATTTTATTTATCATGTTAATAACTAGGGTTCAAACACTATTATTGATATTTTCTAAAATTATTAACATGTGATATTGAGGACAATATATTAACAAATTTTTGAACCCATACATAAATATAAAGTTAGAATAATATGTGGTCTTGAGAATAATATATTAATAGATTTTTAAATTTATAAATGAACATAAAGTTAAAGTACTTTAGTTGGTTAATGTGTGTAGTTCTTAACTATAAGATTAAAGATTTAAGCTTTTTTTTTATCATTTAATTAAATTTAAAGTTTTTTAGTTAAAATAAGGTATAAATGAGATTTTTAAAAATAAGTTTGTATATTTCTTTGTTGAAATCTTAAAGGTTTAGATGTTCTTTTTAATTCTTTTTTTTTTCCTCTTATATATATATATATAATTTTATTCAAATGAGCAATATAATTTCAAATATGTAAATAGTATATTATAAACAGAATTAAAGTCATGAATTAATCGGATAATATTGTGTGATAGTATTAGAAATTTAATAATATACGTAATTTATATTTCTCCCACACGTTAAACAACTTATCATTGGGACAAGAAAATTCATGGCGTGCAGAATCAGTGTATAGCAGAAAGTGCACTCCATATTGATATTTTTATTTTAATTTGTATCTCAAAATATGGAAAGATTTATATAACAACTGACCTGTGACAATAGACAGAGAAGGGATTCCATATGGTTCCTAGCAACTGAGTCGCCAATAAATGCAAGTGTTTTGCCTCGAAGAATTGTGAGAAATGCCTTTGCATCAAATCTTGGGAGGTCACAATCGTCTGGTTTCCATCTCCAATTCAAAAAGTCTCTGTCCTTCCTCCCATGCCTGAAACAATTCTTCGATATCGGAATTGTTGAACAACTTGAATTCGCATACTGTGACCCTTTAAAGTCAGGAACCCACTGACCCTTGAACAAGTCACATTTCTCATGTTTCTCTACAAAATCACACAAAACAAAAGACTCAAAACCATATTACAACTTTGAACAAACAAAAAAGGAAAGAGAATTCAGTTAACAGTACCTCTATGTGGTTTAATCAAGGGAAGCTTTTGATCGTGGTCGCCTTTGGGCATAATCCTCAAAGGGTTTGGAGAGTAAAGGAAGAAGAAGCTGAAAATGGTGGTTAAAGCTAGAGAAGAATACAGAAAAGGAGCTAGTAGAGATGAAGAAGACCGCTTCATTTTTCATCTCCTCGTACAGAGAGAGAGAGAAAGCAAAAAATAGGGAGACAGGTGAAAGATTTTTATTTTGTGAAGTGAAAAAATTGATGAGTTTTTTTTTAGTTGAAATAGAAAAAGAAAATACGAGGGGTTACTAGCGGAAATTATGCAAGTTCCCCATAAAAGTAGATGGGTAAGAGTAGTGCTGCAAGATTACGGTGCTTATGTCTTACGAGAGGAAAATGAGATCAAAAAGTCTGTGCCTTTTATGTATCTAGACACGTTGCACTACACACCATTCAACAGCTATTTGAATACATGTGAATTCCAGTCGGCTCAACTATTTATAACCTGATTTCACGGCGTAATTGTTTCTCGTTTAGAAAAAGATGCACTTTATGGTTGGAAATGAAATTCTGGGTCTTATATTTCCCATTGGAGGATAATAACATCAAAGTCACAAAGTTTTGATACGTTCTCAAATGAGGATGTAGTTTGTCTATTTATATTAAATAAGTCTCTTGTTAAGTCAGCTGCCCTCTTATAATTAGACCATTTAGATGGTCAAAATTCAATAACATAAGGGTATTTTATCATTTCTTAGTTGTCAGAACTTATTTGATACAAATGAACAAATTATGGATTTATTTCTAAAAACAGGGATCCAAATGTTATTATCCCTTCTTTTTTTGTTCATAGATCTTTAACTGGTTTAGTAATTAGTATTCTCAAGGAAAGTCCGGAAGGTCCGGAAGTGCAGTTAATGGAGTTCAAAATCATATAAAGTTAACAAGAATTGTGGCACGTTGATAATGATTTGAAGAATCATCGATGGACCGGTTAAGCTTACAATATATTCCAACTATATTTCAAAACTTATTGCCGACATTCTTTCATGCTTACTAAAGTAACGTCTTAAAATTCTGAAAGATTACGTTTACGTGGTCATTACCTTTTTAACAAAACGTGTTTTGATATTTAATCACTCGATGCTCGGCAGGCCTTTTCAACTTTTGTGAATTTGAATCCAAACCACTTGATGCCTTTGCATGCACACGTGTTCGTCCCAAATAATGCCTGAAAAAGCTTAGGAAACTTCCTTTTTCTATGAGTTTTGATTTGGAATGATCTTTTACATTCGAACGACTTTCGCTTTTATTCCATTCTAATTGAATAAGATTGGCAAAATTTTCAAAGTATCTCAAAATTTAGGTCTATTATATTTTTTTTTTATTATAAAACAACTTTTTAATCTTTATTAGCTAAAATTAAGATAAATGATCAAAAGTATCCTTATTTATAATTTATAATTAAATCATTTACTGAAACTAAATATATCAAAATCGGTACTCTAAAATCAATCTCAAAATTCACACTCTAACAAATCTAAATTTAAAATAATTAGATTTCAATCTTTTTATCAAAGAAAGGTATGATCATTTTATATATTTATAAAATTAACTTTTTTTTTCAAAATTGATTTATAAATGTAGTAGTTATGTTATGATTTTCTTTTTTCTTTTAATTTTGCAAGAGTAAAAGTTCTTCTCTTACAAAGAGTAAATACAAATCACACTTGTTATTTGGATCAATTGCATGATGGTCACCGATAAGGCAAGAGTTGAATTATTAGTAAAATAATAATAAAAAAATCTGCATAAATCAATAGAATTTACAAGCTAAAAAAATCTAAGCTAACATAAGTAAAGATTATTTCCTACAAACTGTTATATGATAGACCAACAGAATCTTGGTATAGTTACTTATTTAAAAATTGATGACAACAATTACTTTAAGTATTTTTTTATGGCATTGAGACCATATGTCAGAAGTCTTTAGTTATCTATCCGACCGATAATTGCAATTAATGGAATATTTTTGAAAGATATATATCTGGGTATAATATTTATAGTCATGTATAAAGATGAAACAATCAAATATTTTTTATTTGCATAGGGATTATGACTCTAAAAATGATGGTTCTTGTGTATGGTTTATGACAAAATTATGAAGAGTTATTGGTGACATTTATGATGTAGTATTTGCATCCAATTTACACGCTAGTATTGAGAAGGCCAATTAGGTTCTATTTTCTAATGCCTGTCATAGGATTTGCATTTATCACTTGAAGAAAAATTTAGTGACAAAATACATGATACTAACAAAAAAGAAAAAAAAAAGATTCCTAGCTACCTATTTTGTTACTACAAAGGCATATTGCCTTTTCGACTTTCTAGACCAAATCAATAAAATGCAAGAGATGAAATCTAATGTAGCAAAGTATTTAAAGAAGGACGTTGGTTTCGAGAAATAAGCTTAATCAGTAGGTGCATTCAAAAAATAAGATAACATGACCACTAATATTGCAAAGAGCATTTATGTAGTTGAAAAATGTGCACGATCTCTTCTTGTGAATACATTTGTTGATTGGATATAGGAGTTAATGAAAAAATTATTATTTTTATAAATGTAAGGCAACAAAAGGTATGACATCCCTTTTGATGACTTAGGCAAATCACAAAGTTTGTGAGAACGATCGGTCATATAGTTGATAATTCACAGTTTATAGTTAATGATGGAAGTAAAAAATAGATAGTGGCGGGAGAGATATGTGGCCACAAAATAGGGATTAAGTGGAATAGAATTGACTGGGTGGTAGAGTCGTGAAAACACCTATTTCTTCCATATTTTAGACCTTAGCTCCATGAAACAATATGTTATTGCTGAAACATAGAATAAATGAAATCTTAGATCAAATCACTATGTATAGATGGTATGAACTGCTTAAATAAGAATTCTTGAACACTGAATCACCAGAGCTATTACTTACTATATCAAAATATTTCCATAATGAAAGATAAAGATGTAAATCTATTGGAAAATATAAAATACACATGTCAGATGAAATGGTTGTTGCTATCTGTTCCAATAACGAATCATTGGTTTAACTGAATAACTAAATAAAACATATTAAATAACTCAATAAAATAGATAGACCATTCTCTTTGTCTCGGGTTGATGGATCTTCTCAATTGAAGATCCCTTATATGGATAATACATATTTTAGTTAACCAAGCCTAATTCTAATTCTTTTGTTCTAAAGGAAAGATATCTACGGGGCAGTTCGCTCTCTTTAGATATTCACGACCAAGAAGAAGAAGTACTGGATTCTCTTTCAGATAGGTCCTGAAAGGGGAAGGAAGGTTGGAATGCCAACCGGCGTCTATTATTAATTCACCCGACCTGATAGTACCAATTTTGAGAACATTCAGTACCAAAAGTCACTGAACGGGTAAGTCATCAATCCCTAAAATGAACTATGTAATGTACTTTATCTACTGGGTTACAAGCGGATATTTTACCAGAGGTTTATATTGTATCAATTTACCCTTATGCAATTTATGTTGAAGCATATACTCGGGGGGCAGGTGTAGGGCAGATGATTTTAAAGCAAACCCTCATTCATTAGATAAAGAAGATCACCAAGATTTCATGATCCACTATTGAACTTATTCCAATTCAATGAGCATTCTCAATATTATGCCTTGAAGAGTACTCGAACCTCTATGCTCTTTAGCACGAGATTTTGAGTCTCGCGTGTCAACCATTTCACAACCAAGGCATCTTGAAAGTGAATCGTATTCTAGAAAGATGATATCTATTTAGGGTGATGTATAGAATATATTACAAAGGTAGAGTGTTGGAGTATTTCTAGTAATCAGTCATGTTATATAGGCCTAAATCGGACATCCAATTGCTTTGATTTAAATTATCCGAAGGATTTTTTATATATATGTTAATATTATATCAAAAAGATGGACAATCAAACTTATTTCTCGATTCTATAGAAACTCAAAGATTTGAATAGGGTCTCAAATAACGAGATATATATATATATAAATTGGTTCAATTACGCCTATTCCTAATTCTAAATGGAATGTAATGACGTAAGGATCCATATGTAAACATAGTATTTATTTAGATACACTTGAATAACCCCCTTCTCATATTGAGAATGTATATAGCCCTATTTTGTCTAATCAGTTACAGAATAAACTTATAATCATGGAATTAACTCGATCATCAAATTATAGATTATAAGTTCATAACCCTAGCCCATTCCCATTCTGTTTGGAACAGATCTACTAATTCTTTGAGTCCAGTTAGTAAGAGGGATCTTGAACTAAGAAATTGATTCTAGAAGCTAAAAAAAAGGGTATCCTGAGCAATTGCAATAATCGAGTTCATTTTTCTTTGATAGAATGTTTGATCTTAAAGGGGTTATTTCTATAATGTCACACGTGGAAGGTTATTTCTTGCTTTCATCCAATCATTAATTACTTGATCATTTTTTTTATAATAGTAGATAGAAACAATGCTCATAAATAGTTCTATTGAAACTAAGAAATATAGGCCTATCGGCCATCTACATCAGAATAAATAGAGTTTTTTGAGAAAACCTGCAAGTGGAGGAAGACCACCTAGGGATAAGAGATATAGAGCTAAAGAGAGAGCCAAAAACAGATTTTTTGTGTATAATCCTGCATAATCTCGAATGCTATCAATTTTGGTATGTAGACCAAATAATACAATGCAAGCAAAAGTTCCTAGATTCATGAAGATATAGAACATCATAAAAGTTATCATACTCTCATATCCACCATTCGAGTCTCCAACAATTATCTCAATAATTGCATATCTAATTTGACCTATGGATGAATATGCAAGCATATGTTTCATGCTTGTTAGAGTAATAGTAATGAGATTCTTCAAGATCATGCTAAGAATAGTTAGGATTTCTAGAGGAAAATGTCATTCGTTTAATGAGAAATAAAAAGGAATATAAAAAATTTGAGTGGCTGAAGTAGCTACTTTCGAAGTAACAACAAGAAAAGCAACGACTGAAGTGGGAGAGTCAAAGTCAAAAAAAGGATTCCTTACTTCTTTCTCTCATTCAAAATCATGCATGAGACTTTCATCTTGCACAACTCCTAAGAGGTAAAAGTAAAGAAGAACTCATCTTCTATTTTTTTGATTATCTTCCTCGCATATGTATAAGATCGAATCCATTCAATTTCTAAAAATGATTATTATTGGTTGTGAATGACTAATTTTTCTCAATCTTTTCGACCTTGGTTATGTAGGAGTAAGTTAGAATGATTGAGAAATAGAACCATCTGATTTGATTCCTTCTCAATAGCCATGAGATGATCATCTTAGGGTGATCCTTTTGTCAACTGATGCTCCGATTACACTCGTAACGTTTACATCGAGAATTCAAGTATCATCATAAAGGCATGCAATTATCAAAAGTTTAATTTTTGACAACTATCTTGTGCTCATGCTATTACAGTATACAAATAGAGTTGATTATAGTATAAGGGTCTTTGTTCGCCCTATTACATGTTCAAGTGCTTATTTTACGCATATAGTGAGTTAATCCTTCTAATTGGCCATCCATCGAATTAGATACTATCGAACGAATTGAGAAATGTTGACTCCTATAGCAGGTCAACAATCAAGTAACCATAGGACAAAGAGATTCCATCGCAAGAGGAGGAACCAACAAGAGATGTGTGTAGTCCCTGCAAACAGCATAGGCATAATCCTTAAACTTGATAGAACCTTGTTACTTTATTAGCAATTGATGTTTGTTTATTACTTTTGCTTTATTTTATTACTATTTAATATTATGTCTATTTATAAAACTTAAATTGATATTTAATGTCATTTTTTATTTGTCATTTTGTTATTATTTACTATTATTTTAAAGTTGAAAGTTAAATTTATAATTAAGTTATCAAAGTAAAAAACAAAAACCAAAATCATCCACCAAACACAAGGTTAAAATAATATAACATAATGCATTATATTTTTTTAGGCATGGGTTGAATAGTTCTATGGCTATCTTTCGTCTAAGAAAATACCACTTTCGATTCTAAAATCAAATTATTAACTCAACATTAGACACTCAATAAACTTACAAACAAATACTTCACAGTCCTTATTTTTGGTCCTCTTGCTAAATAACAATTTCTATTAATTGAATCACATTAAACAGTGACAAATCTAGAATAACATCTCATATAAGAGCATAAAATCTACATGTTTGAAGATAATATTGCATAATAATACATAAAGGAGTGACATGAGCGTCTAACACACCATCAACATATTCATTAATGATAAAATCATTTATAGTCATCTTCCAATGCAACAAATCAACCTTTGTTGCAATCCAATACTTTCCTTTGTAGTTAATGGAAAATATAAACCTATATAGACAATTGCAAACTATTTTATGAATTAATATATAATAAGCAGAAAAAATTAATTGACAATGTCCATTATCTTATCAACTTCAACCTATAGTTTACTACTAAACAAATATTCTTTCAATCCTAATTCATAGAACAACAGCGTTAAGTCCTATATAATACAAGATAGATCATGAGTATAATCGTTGAGCATAAGTTTACAATATAATTTCAACACAACAATCTGTCTATAAACTTAAAATATATGTATTTGCATTCGTGCATCCTTGTGGCAACTCTTACTGATATTTGCATTAGCGTTAATTGATTAACTTTTGATACTCATTAATATGCTGTAAAACCTTGAAAAGGTAGGAAGTAAAGTGCAAATATTTGAACATAGAATGTGCAACAGAAGCTAAATATGTTTAAAAACATTTATGCATAGTACTACCAAAGCTAAATGCTTCTATACATATTCTTTTAACATGCATTACATCAAATATAATATACAAATCAAATATCAAATGAATGTATAGAAGACATACCTTAGCTTTGTGTTCTAGTTTTATATTGTGATCAATAAAATAGAACTCACAAATAAGTGTCTCTTGAACAATTCTAGGCAAAAAATAAAGGTGGAAATTTTTTGCTCTAGAAATAATGGTAGCTATTGAGATTTGTTTTCTTTTGCGTGCTTAATTCTTAAGCCTAATTTTCATACCACTCATGTATTTTCATTGTCAAAAACTAAACTTTAATCTCACATTTTTCATTCGGCCAAAAATGCACCATTTTACTTGTTGTCCCATTCGGCCAAGGAACAAAATCATATGCCAAAACCATTTTTCATAACACTTATTCATGAGAGAGATGAGGTGGTATTAAAGGACAAGTATTGCATTAAAAAATATTCATCAAATTTTGTGCATAAATGTGTTTTCAAATGCTTAAGCAACTAAGCATGCATGAGTGACATGTGTTTCCATGTTGCTTAACATTTAAGTATGCATGTATGAAAAGTCTTATTGTAATGCTTAAAATTTAAGCATACATGTGTGACAAGTGTTAACATGTTGCCAATTAAACATGCATGAGTGACAAGTATTACATATGCCTTAAGCCACTTCTCAAGTGTTTAATTTGGCTATGACTTATGCCAAACTCTAATGCTTAGAATTCGATATGTGTCATTTCTATTATATGGTAGAATCAAACTCCATTTATCTAGAATTGTCTCGAATCAAACTCTTCGATCTAAAATTCTTTTAATAAAAATAATAGTGATCTCATCGCATGGCTATTCGTTACCTTAGTGCTTAACGAGTATACTTCATATTGTGTGACACTCTAAGTTCACACCCATTTGTCATATGGAATATTTCTATCATTTTGTGAACTTTACCCACCTACATATCATGGTCAATACAAGACGTTGCATTGAACTATACAAGTTGAGGTCATGCATATTTGTATAATCTATTCGTCGTTTATATCCCGAATGAGCAGAGACATAGAACTATACCGCTAAGTCTCTATCCACTTGACTATAAACTTATCTTTAGATTTGTATTTTGAACTACAATGTCTGCAAACTTTATTGTGATATTGTTTCACCTTACAAAAAAATTTTCCAGGTCGATGCTTTTAGCCAAAAGACTTTCTAAAATACAATTTCAAAACATCCGGATATACAACCCAACTATATAAACTGACGGATTCTATATCTATGCATACCGGCCTTTATGAGTATTGGACCATACTTAACAACACCCATAAGTCAAACTATAAAAGGTCTCCGACATGTGTAAAATCTAAGTATAGTGTATCACTCACAAAACTATCGTGGCACTTAGCTCCAAGGATAACAAATACTACTAAACTAGATAAGACTATCTATTGATGACTTTATGGAATATCTATTGAATATTTTTGTGAGCCTGTTCAGTGTCAAGTTCTTACTTAACACCTATATATCTATACAAGCTTTCACTAAGCTCACAATTTATTAAGACTAATCGTTTAGATAATCTAGATACAGATATACACCGATCGTACTAGTTTACTAATCGACCTGTATAAATAGACCAATGACTAGGAACCATTTTTTAGAACATACTACATAGTGATATTTCTTAAAACCATTTGCAACTTTTTGTAACTATGTCACTACAATAAATATTTTCTAGTCTTTGTCTTAATTCATACAAGGTTCTAACTCTTTAGAAATACTAACTCTCGGTTATAATCTAAACTCCTTTATATATATACAATGTATGGAAAAAAAAGATTAATTCTATATTAAAATAAATAACGATTTATGGAAATATGCATAGTAAAAATATTAATAAAATTCATATAGAAATATAATGGCACTTAAGCACCAACTCCAACAAACCCAACATATACGTATAACTATTTTTACCACTACTTTATATTTAAAAAATGCAAGATTAGAAATGTCTTTACAAAATCATCAAGCCAATTAATTAGGAGCTAATGAAACCATGTCAGGTAAGCAACAATCTTAGGTTAACATGCCCTTGAGCATCTAGAACCCAAGACGTAAACTCTAGTTGCACGACCAAGTCTATCAGTCGTAATAGATCCATGCAGCCTTAAACTCATTGTATAGAGGCTCAACTTACAGTTCTATCTTCATTTTCCTTATTTTCCTTAGTATGAGATTAGTAAAATAGGTGTGTTTTTATCTATATAGCCTTGTATTGCGCCCACACATACTTATCCCTTTTGTAACTTTTAGTAAAATTTGCACATTTGTAGAATTATGAGGTTCGTACTGCATGTCTAGATGTCAATCATTCTCATGCACAGCCACTTGAGTCTAAATGTCATCAATCACGTCTTCTCCAAACTAAAACAAAACAACACTAATAGATATATTAAGTTATGTAATTTAATTTTTTTGTCAACTATATTTCCTAATGTAGTTTAATATATAAAATGCATCTTAGACTGATCTGTGTCTGCAAAACTAGTAAATGATTGAAAATATTGTATCATTAGTATCATCTGAAGCAAGATATCTACTTTGTGTTGCTCCATCCTTTGCATTATTGACTATTCTATCTGCTCAATCCTTTCCATCACCTCTGCTTTGTCCAAGTTCATCTGTTCCCGCAAATCATCAATTTTTTTCCCGTTAACATCATAATTCAGTGACGTATTCTACTTAAACTATGTATAAATAATTTATAAAATAATACTCATTAAATTTAAATTGTCATTAAAAGAAATAATCACCAAATATTATATCGTTGCTTTATATGCTTGCTAGGCTTCTTTAGGGCACCCACGCTCAACATCCATATCATCCTTAAGGTAAAAAACAGATTTACACCACAACATTGTCCAATTCAAAGTCTTCTACATAGCTTCTTGATGGAATCCCTAAAGTATTCATCACCATGAAAACCTTCTTATTCTTCTTATATTCTTTAGGCATTAACTTCTTATGTACCTCCACAGCCTACAAAATTCAAATTATATATCACAAAATTGTTAACTATTAATAAACAATTATATATTTGAAAATGATAATATGTTGTAAGAACATACAAGATCTTTTTTTATAAGATGTTCTTTAACTTCTTTATATAATGACAATCCCTTGTTGTGCCAATTGAGCATGCGAGGGAAATGGTCATCGATTTGACATACAAAGATTAAAGCACATACTAAAATTGCCTTGTAAGTTCAAATTTGAGGTAATAAAAATGCAAATTAACATCAACAAAGATAGTTGAACACTTTCTGTTCATTTTAATATAATAATGACTCGATAGAATTACACACCAAAAAGCTATATAAAAATTCGTATAAATTATATTTCTCCAAGTTACCATCTGTAGCAGGGTTTTTTTTCCTTACTTTGTCTAACTTGTTGACTGTCGTCGTTCTAAATGAGTTGTACAACACCTTCCTTGTAATATTGCTCTATGGGTACTGATTAAAATCATCTAAATCATCAACTATACTTAGAATAAAATTTTGGATGCCTCTACGATTGTCACGTGGCATTAAAATAAGATAAAAGAAATAAAATAAATACAATTTTACTATATATTCATCATCTTCTTTCTCTAAATCCAATCCATTGAACTAAACATCTAATTCCTTGTATGTCAACTTTTTTCTAGCACCCAAATATTTCTTCCACAATCAATTTTTAAGTTTTCTTCTCAACTCTCGATAATCTCTCATTTTCAACCTTATTATCAATACAAACTCATTACGAGAGAATCTAACGTGCCTATTCTACAACAAAAATGACATTTCTTCATATGGATTTTTGATTTGAACTTGCCTTAATAAAATTTTATGCACCAATATTCTAAGAAATGAAATATTTTCCCATACATGTCGTCATAAATAATTCCTTTTGGGTGGGCGTCAACTTATATCTTGTAAGGTCTAAGGCGAACATATTTGAGGATGAAGTAATTGACACTTCATAGTTCTCATAAACCAAAACTATAGATGATTTAGATACATTATGCTTCCTAGAAAAAATTTTAAAAATAAAATTAGAAAAAATAGCTACAATTAAAAAATTCAATACCTAACTAAACAAATAGATATAAATAAATAAATAATCTAATTAATTAAACAAAATTAAATAAATATCTTAATTATTAAACTCAATTAAATTAATTAAAAATAGTAATTACAATAAATAAATATAATTTACCCTAACTAAACAAATATAAATTAATTACATGCAATAACGAAACAAATACAAATTAATAAACTAAGTAACAAATACAATTTAAGAAATTAATTAAATATTATTATTACAATAAATAAATTTAATAAAAATATATATTAATTAAATAATAAACTAATTAATTACATACAACTAACAATTTAATTCATTCATTATATATTTTATTTAATAATTTAATTAATTACAATAAATAAATATAAATTAACTAACTAAGCTAATATAATTGGATTTAATTATCTAATTATTTATATATAGTTAATAAAATTAATTAATTCTATATTTTTAATTTTTAAATTAATAAACACAATTTTAGAAATTAATTAATTGAAAAAATACTTCAATTGCAATAAATTAATATAAATTACCCTAACTAAATAATTATATATTAATAAACTAATTAATTAAATATAATTAAACAAATTATTAACTAATTAGTTAATTTGAATTTTTTATGGTAAATGATACGTAGACCCCCGAAATTTGACGAAAGAGATTGAAAACTCTCAAAGTTTTAAACGATCCATACAGACCCTTATCAAATGACGAAAATCATTTAAGTTAACGGTCAACTAGTCAAAAATGAGTAAAGTACTAAAATACCCTAGATCATGTAGTTAGTTTATATGTAATACGTGTTAAAGTGTAATTGGTTTATATAAAATAAAATATAAAATAAATAAAAATTTTAATTAACTATCCCACTATTATCGAAAAATGGTAACTGGCCATTCGTCGCCCACTATTTTTTAGCAACGGCGGGCACTAAAAAATGTCAAATTTTATATCGTTAAACTCAAATTTTTTTAATCTACACAATGGTTGAGTCATTTTTGGCAAAAACACAAAAGATGGCTAATAATATAAATTTTAATTATTTTAATCATCGGAACATCACCAAAAAATGGCGATCGACGATCGACTGGTCACTATTTTTTGATGATAGTGGACAGTTCTATTCTTACTTATTTTTAATTTTTTAATATATTTTATATATAAAAAATGTTGACACTTAATATTAATAAAGTGTTGTATTTTAATGGTTAAGGTGATGTCTTATCACACAAAGGTCTTAGGTTCTTGAACCATCAAGCTCATTATTTTTTCTTTTATTTAACAAAGGCATTTTGTACTTTCAATTTATTTGATAGTCAAAAGATGATTTGATCATTTTGACTGTTAATTCAAATGGTTTCTGTTATTTAATATGGATCTCTACAACCCTTTTGAAACTTCGAGAGTTTTTCAGTTCTTTTCGTCAACCTTCAAGGATATATATATCCTTTACCAAATTTGTAAAAGTAAATTATTAAATACAATTATTACAAAAAATACAATTAAATAAATTTTAATTAATTTTTATTTATTTATTTTGTTCCATATACTCATTTAATAAACAAATTAAATATAATTAACATATTATTTTATATAATATATTTAAAATTTCTTTTTACAATTTTCGCGCACTTGAGCGAATCATATGTGTGAAGCGCACTAGGCGCTACATGCATATGGTCAGTGCCCAATGGTGCTACTCGTATGCACTCCACGTTCGTGCAAGCTAGGTGTGCATAAGGGTTCCTTATATGTGTCACTCACGCGGCTCACGAAACCATGAGCGGCCTGCTAGTGTTGCGCGAGTCATGCGATTATGGCTCCCTCCCTACACACGCCACGTTCAACAACCTTTTTTTTCCCACTTAAATCACCTAATGTTTTACTCATTTTGTTCACATTCTATCATTTTTCACTTTAATCTACTAATTTTTAATACATCTATCACAAAAATCTATAATTTTCTCATATTATTGCACTACATTTTAAATTAAAAAAATTTACCAAGTATGAGTTGTGATATTCTTCTTTGTATACGTTGTCGTACTCTCTATGTTGTTGGTCTACATCAATGTTGCCGAATTGAATGTTTAACTTTTTTGATCTAAAGTTGAGGGGAGTATTTTGGTGTTTTGGGTGTTATGAGAGAATTTACTAGGAAAATATAATATGGGGACAATTGTGTCCTTTTTAAAATTATAAAAAAAATTAAGAATTTGGCTTGTGGCTAAAAAAGAATCAAGGCTTAAACGAGGAGCTAGTTCCAAAAATTTTCACAAAAGATTTTTATTTTTATTTTAATTTATATAGAGGTACATTTGTTGTAATATAATTATTTATTGACATTAGTTTTTTACTATGGAATATAATTAGAAATTTAAAATTAATTGTATTTTTTCAATTAAAACTCATATTTCATAATGGTACAATGAAGTTTATCAATAAATTTGTTTGGAGAGATAATTATAAATGACAACAAAATAAAAGCATGCAATACATCAATAAAGTGCTAAAAGAGCTGGAGATTTAATTCAATAAATAATTATTTATAATATTATTTTTTTAAAAATATATTTTTTTAAACCCTTTATAGATACTCGACCCAAGTTTAAATTAACTTGAATAACTTGATTTTGATCGAACTTGGCTCATACTTAAAAATATAGAATTCAAGTTTTGTATTTGAAACCCGTATAGGATGCAGCTTTTATCCTATGTTAATCGTAACCAGTTTTTTTTTTTTTGATACACTTTATAAGTGGTATTACATTAATAAATTAGTATTACAACGATTAGATTATAGTACAGATTACAATATCAAATTATAATACTAAGATCATAAAAAATAATATGTACAACTCAAAATATATAATATCGGGATCATCGAAAATAACACATACAATTCGAACTATAAGACTCTTGTAAGATGAGAGTAAAACTTACACTAACCCTGATATCTGTTAAGACTCGAACTCTTAACTTAGGTTAGAAAAGTGCACAGGGGTTACTGTTTGGGCAAGTTCTCAAGTGCCAATCTACTTTTTTTTTATTTTTAAAATTTTTAATTTTAAATATGAATTTCAAAGATACTTTTTTAAAAGAACAAAGTAAATATATTTTGGCAAATTGGAAATTCCCTAGCAACCCAATCTCAAGTTCAAAGTCTTTTTTTTGTCTAAAAAAGTTTTAAATTTGACAAGTGAAAATAATCTTAATTTTCTTTATTTGCAGATTTGATTTATGGTTACCTTGCAGTTTTACTTGTTGCTCTTCTATGATGTAAAAAGTGGAATCGTGGGGCAAGTGCTTAAAAAAAAAAACCTGTTCAAAAATGTGATAAAACAAGTGGCCCGCATGACTTATACGCATCGAGCGAAGAGCAAACGGAGACATGAAAAGACTTGAGTATTAGTGTTCTTTGGTTGCCCGATCTTTTCTTTTTTCAAAATCTTTTTACTATTTGATATTGTAAATTTTATTTTTTTAGTTGTTTGGGCTTCTAAATCAAATTCCTAAAGATAGAATTCAAATTCATCTAAAGTTCATAAAGTTTCAAGGCCAAAAAGACTTAGCACACACAATCCGAGTCCGAGTACATGGAGTACTCAGATTCAGAGTGAATTTTTTCATCTCTAACAGAACATAGTAATGAGAAAATAATTTTGAATAACAAAAAAAATAATATTTAAAATATTAATTTTTTCTCTCCAAAACTAAAAAAAATTAATTATACGTAAACCAAATTAAAGAAGAGGGAAAATTTAAAATGTAACGTGATTAACAAAACAGATCCAAACCTAAATTTTAAATTTCAGAAAATTAAAACTGTGCATCAATAATAACAACAATGTTAGGATTCTTCACACAAAAATAATTGAGAATGATAAATTTACAAAAAAATCAAAGAAGAAAAGAAAATACAAATCAAAGCACACAATATAAAAATTATGTGATTCAATAATTGTTTACGTCTATGGTGGATCAAGATTCTAATCTTTTTTTTTTATTAAATCAATGATTACAAAAAATCTCTCTTAATGGGATACAATAAATACTCTATTAATAATTCTTTAATTCTAACGTTAACAAGGGTTTATATATACTCTAAAACATCTCTAGAAATATAAAATCTTGTTAGAATAGGAGTCTATGTATTAAAGAACTCAAACTTAACTCAAATAAGTTAAAAGAACTTAAAAAAATGCAATATACCCTAGAGATTGGCGCCTAGGTGCCAAAGCCTGCACTTTGGCACCTTTTGCACTTTTAGGTCCCTTCTTGCTTCTATTTTCATTTTCATCCCCTTTTCGTACGTTCAATACATACTCGACCTCATGTCGACTCCTCATTATCTCTAACTCAAAATCAAACCAAAACTTGATTTTGAATCACTAATTTTTAATAAACCCCTCTTTGATTTAAAATTCCTAAGAAGTTTTCCTAATATCCACCATCTCCACATCACACGTTAATCTACTTAGCAATTATTCAAGTTAAGTTCTTGCACAAACTAAACTTAACTAAAGACAGTGTTTTAGTCAACATATTCGCAGAATTTTCTGATGTTGATATCTTTATTATACTAACTTCACCACTTTGTATAACATCTTTGATGTAATGCAACCTCATATTAATGTGTTTTAATCTTTCATTAAATAATTAATGTTTGCTCAGATGTATAGCATTATAGTTATCACAATGCATACAAGCTTTCACTTCCTTCATTGCTACTAGCTCTAAAGATATACCCTTCAACCATATGGCCTCTTTAATAGCTTCAACAACAGCTATATACTCAGCCTTTATAGTTGCTAGTGCCACCAAATGTTGCAAACTGGTTTCTAGTACACATTGCCCGTAAATACTATGGATATAAATCTAGTCAACAACCTCCTTCTGTTAAGGTCAACCACATAATTAGAGTTTATATACCTCTACTAAAATAAGATTATAACATTAATTTTGTCCTTAATGATATCTATACTAAAAATTCTCTTGGCTAACCCCAAGTCTTTCATTTCAGACTCACCATTTAATTTTTTTATCTCTATTTTATCTAGATATGCAATTAAATATCATTCATATAAAGCAGCAGATACATATATAAACTATCTCTCAATGCCTTAAAGTATACACATCTATCATACTTACTTTTGTTAAAGCCACACTGAAGTATATAATAACAAATCTTCTATACCACTGCTTAAAAGATTGCTTTAGCATATATAACCAAATTTTTAACAAGTATAATCCATTGTTCCCTGATCTTCAAAACCCTACAGATGTGGCATGTATAACCTTTCTTCTAATTATCTATGAAGAAATATTGTCTTTACATCCATTTTCTACAAATACAAATTCAAATTAATGCACATGGCTAGTAGAATCCTAATTTATGAGTGTTTGACTACAATAGAGAATATCTCATGAAAATCAATCACCTCTTTCTGAGTGAAACCTTATGCAACTAACATAACTTTAAACCTCGTGGACTCTACACCTGAGATCCCCTTTCTTGACTTTATAAACTCACTTACACCCAACTAGCTTCCTACCTTTGAGTTTAGCCACTAACTCTCATGTCTTATTCTTTCTAAAGAATTAATCTCTTCTTTCATTAAAGGTATGAGCAATTAAGTTTGCACGAGCATACCTTTTTGGTGGCTTAATCATTCTCCATAATATATCTCTGGCAAATTGGTATTCTTTAAGCTCTAACTCTGGAGTTTAAGTTTGTCTGTGGGTGGTCTTTAAGGTACTTTTTGGAGTTTATAGTCCATCTTCTGTTGTTATTTCTTTAAAGGGCTAACCCAAGTATATATCTGGCCTTATCTCATGTTCCAGTTCCATTCTCATAGTTTCTGGTGCTAAAACTATCTTAGGTACAAGCTCTCTCTCTTTTACTTCTTTCTTTGGGTTGAACTTCATCACAACTGGCTCATTGAACATCACATCTCTACATATGATACTTTTTGGTGGTTTTAACTATATGCATTAAACTTTGTATCCATTTATTTTTTCTAAATATCATAAGAATATCTCTTTCAAAGCTCTTAGTTCCAACTTGCCTTATTTGATATGAATAAAGGCAGGGCATCTAATACCCTCTGGTAATCGTATTTTAGAGTGTCGCTTGACCATCTCTCTTTTACTGTCATAAAGTTAATTATTGAAAAAAAAAACTTCTATTGATCAAGTAGGCTATTGTGACTACCGTCTCCACCCAAAATGCTTAAGACAACCCAACACTTGTCAGCATACATCTTACTACTTTATATAAGGTTATATTCATCCTTTCTACTAGCCTATTCTGCTATGATGTTAACCTTATAGTTTTATGCCTTGTAATACCACACTTGGTATAGAAACTATTAAACTCAATATTATAAAACTCAAGAGTATTATCTATCCTAATTTTCTTGACTCTTTAACTAGTTTGATTCTCCACAAGTGCTTTCTAAGATTTAAAAGTCTCAAACACTTGTTCTTTAATCTTTAATAAATACACCCACAACTTCCTTGAAAAGTCATTAATAAGCGTTAGAAAATACTTAGCTTTACCATGAGTAATAGTCTGTGTAGGTCCCAACAAATTTGCATATATATAATCCAGTGTACCTTTGGTCTTATGCTCACTAGTGTTGGACTTATCTCTATATGTTTTCCCATGCATATAATCTTTATAAAATCCTAATGGTTGAATTTCTTCTTTACCAAAAGCACCATAATCATACAATTCCTTGATACCTTTCTCACTGAAGTACCATAACCTTATATATCATAACTTGGTTTGTATAGTTACACCATTTGCATCAACTGATGCAGAATCAATTACAGCTTCTCCAAGCAATATGTATAAACTATTGTGTTTATCACCCTTTATCATTACTATAGAACCATTAATCTCCCTTAGTATTCTATTCCACCTTGACTGAATAACCAACTTGATCTAGCTATCATAAAGATAATAAGTTCCTCTTCAAATCAGAAACATGGCTTACATTCAGTAGCTCTCTTACTTTACAATCATGTTGTCTTAATTCAATGCTATCAATCCCAATGACTAAAATGTTATGTCATTAATCATTAAAACCTTCCCTTCATTAATAGGATGATAATTGATAAACAAGGACTTATTTGGATATATATGGTGAGTGCAGCCAGAGTGAAGTATCCATTAACCAGCGTTTTTCCCATATGAGGCAAATAATGTTTATGTTCTCTTGTAATCTTCTTCATAGGCTACTGCAACATCACCTTCTTTATTCTTGTCTTTCATTTTGTCTTTCTTCTCTAGGAAATCCTTAATGAAGTATCATTCCTTTTTACAGCAAAAGAAAGTCTTAGGTCTGCCCCTTAACTTTAATATGTAATTCATCTTTTTCTTTCATTTTTTTTATCGGACATTCCTCTTATAGTCAGTCCATCTATTATAGTGGTCTCTGATCTTTTTCCTAGTTCATTTAAGTTTAGAGATGCCTTGACATCCATCATTGTTAATGACTCCTTACTATAAAGGAGAGTATAAACAAAGTGCTCATAACTTGAAGGTAGAGAGCTCAATAAGATTATGGCTTTGTTTTTATCTTTAATCTTGATGTTAATCGTCTCAAGATCAATGATTATCTTGTTGAATGAATCAATATGGTCTTTGATTAGTGTACCCTTAGTTATGGATAATTAGCACAACTTTTTCTTTATATGCAAACGATTCGCTAAAGACTTTCTCATCTAAGGTCATCAAGCTTATTCCAAAGATATATTATCATTTTTTCTCTAGTGACCTCCCTCAAAACCTTATCATTCAATGAAAGAACTATAGTGCTGCAGATATTTTTCTAAATGAAATCATGATCTGGATGAGGTTTAGATGTTTTAGGCTTTTTCTCATTACCAGTTAAAGCTACAATCTCTTCAAAGGGAGAGTCGAGCCTTGACTTACCAGTAAAGCCATAACCTTGACCTTCTATAGGTTGAAACTATTCTACTAATTAAACTCTTAACTTTGTACTTATGGGTAGCCATAACCAAAGCTCTTGTGCCACTTGTTAGAATTTTTCACACATAAGTAATTAGGAATGCAAAATTCACAAAGAATCAAAAAAGAAAAGAAAACACAAATTAAAGAATATAACACAACAATTACATAGTTTTGTAATTGCTTACATCTTTGGTGGATCAAGATCTTAGCTTCTTTTATTAAATTAATGATCACTAAAGATCTCTCTCAATGGGATACAATGAATAGTCTCTTAATGATTCTTCAATTCTAATGTTAACAAGGGTTTATATAGGCTCTAGAACATCTATAGAATTCCTAAATCTTGTTGGAATAGGTTGGAATAGAAGTCCATATTTTAGGGAACTCAAATCCAACTTAAATAGGTCAAAAGTGTTGAGTGTTGATTTATTTAGGGTGTATGCATGTGGTATATGTGTTTAACAACAAAATATACATATCTCATACATATATATTCACAACAGAAGTATAAAAATTTATAGTAAACATAATTATTACATATTAATCAAATTAACAAAAACGAAATTAAGAAATAACCCTTGAAGCCTTTAGATAAAAATTGTTGAAATCCATCGAAATGCAAACTTTGATCAATTCTAGTAATCAATAATAGTGGGATTGATTATCTAAAATGACAGTATTTGATCCAGTAAAAGTTTAACAAATTAAACTTATGTTCTTGATTTTTTTTTAATTAACACTTAATCAATTAATCAAAAATCTTATTTTTGCTTATTAGTTTTAAGCCTAATAAAAGGAAAATTTAATTATAAATTCAACAATTGAATTCAAAATCAAGAAAACAATTTTTCTTTTTTTTCTTTGTTATGACTGGCCAATCACTTAGCAAAAATTGAAATTAACCTTCTTAATTTTAATTACATTTTGATAATATATACAAATGAATTTAATTTCGTTTCATTTCACTTAATTTCGCTTAATTTAAATTTGCATTTAACTTAACCTAACCTTAGTTAATATTTAACCATAGTTAGGTGAGTTTAACTTAACCCTAAGGTTAAATAAATATTTAAATATTTTAACCATAGTTAACTAACTTAATCATGGTTAGGTTAACCTTTACTTAACCATTAAGTAAGGTTAACTTTTAACCATAGTTAAGTTAAATTATTTATTTAACTATTAAATAAATAAATATTTATTTTAATTATTTAACAATTAAATAATTATTAAGTGAAATTACATTTATGTCCTTACTAGGTTTCCAAGTTAACCTAAAGTAGGTCCCATCATTTAACCATATACTTTAGTTAACTCATTAGGTCCACACTCGATTCGTCAAATGAAACTATACTATAAGTCTGTGATGGATGCCCTATGCACACGTCACAGATATTACAAATCAACTTAGACCATACATGTTGAGTTTACTACATATTTATATAATCTTTCCGTCACTATATCCTGAATGGGCGAGATAGATCATCACTGTCAAATCCTAATAATCTCATTCGTGAACTTATCTCCACATTCGTATCTTAATGAACAATGTACGCAAGCACTTTTGCTATATTGTTCAACCCTGTAGAAAACTCTTTTTTCAGGTTCATTGCTTATGTCCATAAGACTTTATAAGATACAATCGCGAAACATCAGATATACAACCCACCTATATGAGCTAGCGATCCTGTATCTAAGCACACCGAACTCTATGAGTATTGGACCATACCTAGTGACACGTAGTGGTCAGACCATAAAAGGTATTTGACATATGTGAAACCAAAGTATAGTGGATCTCCCACAAGTTCACCGTCGCGCTCAAGTCAAAGGACCATGAATGCTACTCAACTAAAGAAGACCTGCCTTTGACTGATTCATAGGATATCTATTGGAGTCCTCATGAGTCTGTTCAATTTCTAGTCCTGATTGAATACCCGCATATCTATACGAGTTTTCACTAAGCTCATGGTCAACTAAGAATAATCATCTATACAATATAGATATAAACATACACAAATCTATATAATAGTGATTCACAGATAGACTCGCATTAGTGAACATAGATCAAGAACATTATTTTTGAAAATATACTTACATAATGACATTTCCTAGCACCTTTTGTAACTTTTTACAACTATGTCATTACAAGTAGACTCTCAGGTCTTTGTCCAATTATAGACAGGATTCTAACTCTTTAGATCTCGCTGACTCTTATAACCTACAAACTCTTAGCAGTGCTAACTCTTAGCATTTATTTCTCTCAGCATTGCTAACTCTTAGCACTAGTTTAAACTCCTTTAAATCAGATCTAAACTCCTTCAGATCGTACAATGTCTATAGTGTTACAAGCTTTAGTACCATTTAATAAAGGTTATTAGTGATTTAATAAAATATTCATTGTATAAATATTATAAAATAAATATTCATACAAATAAGGATGGCACGTAAGCAAAAAGAACCTAAGAAATCATATATACCTTGGGGGTCGGCGCCTAGCGCCAACTTTCTACCAAGGTTGTCGCCTAAGTGCCCAATCTTGATGCCTATGCACCAAAGCCTACACTTTGGCATCTCTTGTACTTTTGGGTCCTTCCTTGCTTTCGTCTTTCATTTTTGTCCCTTTCTTATATGTCTAATACATATTCAACCTCGTGTTAACTCCTTATTGGTCTCTAACTCAAAATCAAACCCAAACTTAATTTTTAATCAACAACAACAATAAACTAATTAGAATTCAATGAATGATGGCTAGTTATTAAAACTAAATTCATTGTAAAATATATCAAAATTACCTTGTAAAGAAAACATATTACACCTTTGAGATGCATAAAATCTTGATTTGTTTGATAAACTCAAATGACTAAGTAATTACGAAAAGAAAACTAATTTAAAGTTGTTAAAAGATGAGTAATAAACTTAGTTATAGTATTTAATCATAAAATAAAATAAATATATATATATATATACCATATTTACCTTTCTACGGCAAGAACATAAATTTATTATTATTTTTTACTTTTAGTTGTCTTATTTTTTAAGATTTAAATGACAGTAAATTACTTTTCTTTTTTCTTGACAAATCAAGTATCTTATTTTAAGTGGGTTAGTTAGGATATAAAAACCCAATCAACAACTTCTTGTAAATGACTCGTTATGATTAATGGCACAAGAAACCCATTATAATCGATGGTAGGAGAAAAATAACACTTCTTGTAAAAGACTCATTGCAATTAATAGAAGTAGAAGACACGTTTTGAAAACAAAAAAAGAAGCCTTCAAACTATTTTACATCCGTTGCCTTTAGATTTTAGGACTAGGCCTAATCACTGGCTTGACCCACCAAGTCTCAATCAAGAAAGAATAACCTCTAGGCCCAAGTACAATCACAAGCTTGACCCACCAAGGCCAATCAAGAAGGATGGACCTCTAAGTCCATACCCAATCATGACGTTTTCTTATTTGTCCAGATCTAATCAAGAGGACCAGTAGACCTAGGATCAATCTCAAGCTTAGCCTATCAAGCCCAAATAGGACAATGTCTAGGATTAGGCCTAAGGTCACTCGACCCAGTAAGGCTCCAACCTACCAAAGTCCTTATAGATCATAGGGGTCTAAATTCTCAGAGGCTGGAAACCGATAACTCAGGCATCTAAATCACACCCTTATTGGGAAAAGAGGCAAGCTAACCAACGAGCAATTATAGTTCCTTTATTCGAGGAGTCTCTCTAAACTTGAGAATGATCTACGAGGTATAAGAAACTGTCGATTGCTATTAAGCCCATGTTTTTCAATAAAATAGAAGATAACTATCTCATAAATGCCCTATTTGGGACCTCATTCCACGCTTCTAATTTCATGCTTCACTTTTAAATGTGGAAAATAAAGAGTGTAATTGATCACTCTTAAAATATTATAAAAGGGGCAGAGAGTTACAAGCGAAGGCATACAAAAAAAATGGAGAAAAAGAGAAGAACAATTTCCTCAAAAACAAAGAACAAAGAAGAAATTGATCACCTTCTTTCACACCCTCGTTGGGAAAGAAGGTGAGCTAACTAATAGGCACATATAGTCCTCTCACTTGAGGAGTTTCTGTAAACTTAAGAACAGTCTACATGGTATAAGAAACTGTTGAGTGTTATTAAGCTTGCATTTTTTGAGAAAACACTGGATAACTGTCTTATAAATGCCTCATTTAAAACCTCAATCAATGCCCTTGATTCACGCTCTACTTCCAAAGATGGGAAAATGACATGCAAAACAAAGAGTGTAATTGATTGCTCTTTAAAAACTTATAAAATGGAAAGCAGAGATTCATATGGGGCATGCAGACAAGAAGAGGAAAAAAAGAACAACTCCTATAAGAACAAAAAATGAAAAATATATTTTAGGCAATAATATAAAAAAACCCTATAAAAATCTTATATTTTTTCGTTTAATTTATCAAAAATATTAACTTATATATCGGAGGATTATCACCAAGATAACCACCAAAGCACTTTAAGTGAGTTTTGTGAGTTCATTCGAACTATCAAAACTCGACTTATTCTGGATCGCTCAGTTAGAGGATGGTTTCTCAGATAAAAAACCTAGTTGTAGATTAAGGCTCCATTCACGACTAACCATCATATTGCCCAAAGTTGCCTAAACTGAGGTCAATAGTGTTCGAATTTGATGTTTATGTAGAAGAAAAGGAGGAAAATTCTATAATACTGTAAGTAATCCCACAACATTGGTGCTTGCTATTTTTAAGGCCTTTAGATTAAAGATAGTTCATTCTCACCATTAATTTTATAGAATAAGTAGTTGGTTACATTTAATCTATTGCATAAAGTTGTTAATGTATGTGCTTATGTGCCATCCCTACTTGTATGAATACTTATTTAATAATATCTATACAGTGTATATTTTATTAAATTGCTAATAACCTTAATTAAATGATACTATTGCTTATAGCGCTACAAACATTGTATGATCTAAAAGAGTTTAGATTTGATCTAAAGGAGTTTAGGCCAGGGCTAAGAGTTAGCATTGCTGAGCGTTATAAATGCTAAGAGTTAGCATTGCTAAGAGTTAGTAGGTTATAAGAGTCAGTGACATCTAAGGAGTTAGAGTCTCGTCTTTAACGAGATAAAGACCGATGATATACTAGTAATGACATAATTGTAAAGAGTTGCAATAGGTGTTAAGAAATGTCATCATACAAATATATTCCTAAACACTGTGTTCCTAATCTATTTTCTATGAGTGATTTTAAAACTCGGGTGCATACATGTGGGTTTGTGTCTATCATTTAAATATAGTATACGTATCACATACATAAATGCGCAGCAGATGAGTGAAATACAAATTTCATAACGATAAACACAAATAAACTTTACATATTATCTCACAAATGTAAAATACATCAAGATTGAGAAATAGTACCTTGTCAAGCCTTTGGTATTTGGTCGAACTGGAGTACCCGTCTTTGAAGCAACCCGTTCATAATTCTAATTTCTCAACACAGTGGGCTTGGGGAAGCTAGAATAGCAGCTTTTTCAGCAAAAGATTCAACTCTTGAATCCTTATTTTTACTGGATATAAGACAGATTCACGAGGGCTTCCGATAGACACCCTATGTAAACTGTCAACGGAGGGTCCTCTCGAGTTAAGTAGTATACGTGGTCCTTTGACCTGAGTGATGCAATGGGCTTGTAAGTGATCCACCATACTTTAGTTTCACGCATGTCACAAACCTTTCATGGTGTGACCGCCGGGTGTCACTAGGTATGGTCTGATGCTTATGGAGTCTGGTGTGTACAGATATGGGATCCGTTAAATCGCATAGGGAGTTTGATATCCAGATGCTTCAAGAATGTATCTCAAAAGTCTTGTGGCCACAAAAATTAATCCCGGGAAAGAGTTTCTGCTAGGGTGGAACAATATGGCAAAAGAGTTTACACATATTGTTCAGTGAGATACAAGTCTGGAGATAAAACATGGATGAGCACATGGGAATTTGACGGTGATAATCTATATCCCTAGCATATTCAGAATATCATGACAGAAGGACTATACGTATGCGTTGTAACCTCAACTTGTATGATTTAACGCACTAATTTGTATAATGATCTGTGACGTGTGTGTGGGGCATTGCTCATGGACTCATGGAATAGTTTCATTTGACGAATCGGATGTAGACCTAGAGATTTTCGCGATATAGAGTGTACTCGTTGTGCACTGGGGTAACGTGCCGAAATAAATTATTTAATCAAGTAATATCTAGCACTACTATAGGAATGCATACGTATCTGTATTTAAGTGTTAAAAATAACAATTAGTCAATAATTGTTATTTAGTAATTGTATAATGACATGTGGTGTATTATGGACCATTGGTTGAGTTTACCTAAGTGTGAAATTTGGTAGGACCCGCTAGGGATAGACTTAGTAACTATTTATGAGGGATAAAATAGTTATTTTATACATTAATTATTTAATTTTTAAATAATCAAAATATCTCTTTATAATATATTAAAATATATTATTATTTTATTATATGGTGCCAAATAGTTGTCAACCATTATTAATATTATATTATTTTTTATTTTTTATATATATAAGAGAAATGTATGTGATGGTGTAAGGGTATGTATGTGTTACGGGAGAAATGGAGAAATGAGAAAGGGAATTGAAATTGTTTCAATTTCTTTAATATGTCGGCAAGGAGATGAGAATGAAAATGAATGGTTACATTTTCATTCATGGCGTCGAGGAAAAAACAAATAGAAAAAATAAAATTGTTTCATTTTTTATTATGGTACCAAAAGAAGCAATTGTGAATTGCTTCATTCTTAATTTTGGGGTGAAGAGTTAATCTCGTGCTAGATATAGGGCAGTTGTTCTAGCTCACCAAGTCCACTGAATTGGTGACTAGAACTTCCACTAATTGGTCTCCATGCGGACTCCGAAAAAATACAAGTATAATGTTACATATTTAGGTGAGTTTTCAACACTACTAATATATTAATGTGATTAATATATTTTATTTATTGTATATTTTAATACCTCTGCCGCGTTAAATATGTATATGATACGTATTTTAGGTAATAAACACAGTTACATATGAATACACCCACGTATATTAGATCCCCTACAAAAATGGTATCAGAGCCATTTAGGACATATTTGGGTGTTGTTTAAGTGAATTGATGCAAAAGGCCCAGTGTAAATGGTGTATTTTAAGTGTTGAAACGGGTATGCCAAAGGGGATTCAATGGCCGTAACAGCGTCAAGGTGCTGGCGTCGTGATGCTGGAAGTTCAACCTTCCAGCACTGCAACGCTGAAGGTCTAGCGCCATGGTGCTGGAAGTTCTTTCTCCCAGCATTGAGGGGCTGGTAAGCCCAACCTGGGGCGTTGAGATTCTGGAATTTGCACCCCAGCGGTGATGGATTGGTGCTGCGGAGCTAGGGTTTCAACCTCTCAACGCTGCAATGGGGTAAGTTAGCTCCATAGCACTGGGGGTTCGACCTTCTAGTGCTATAGCAATGCAATTTGGCGCCGTAGTGATGTATTGTTCACTTAAACAGTAGCTAACGAACAGTATTTTGTACTATTCATAGCTACAGTAATTTTGAACAGTGTTTCAAAATTAATTTTGCATGTGTAGGTTTATGAGATATAGTGATAAAAGTTATTAGTCTCCATTATAAACTGGGGTTTATGAGATACAGTGATAAGAGTTATTGGTCTACATTATAAATCAAGATTAATTTTTGTGTTGGTAACCACAATGGAAACCTTACTGTGAGGGTTAGTTGTGCTTACATAGAAAAATTAATTAATTGAGAATCACCCTCCTTATGAGATAGAGACCTATGATAAATAGAAAATCTCTCTTAATCAGATTGAAGAATATTACATTATGAGATAATGTTTTATTTTGATCCATCTTGTCAATACAGTGTTAGACGAGTCACGTTGGCCTTTTTTCAATATTGCTACAGCATGAGGGACTTGGTTGATTGGGCTTGGACTATACCAGTTAAACATGAAATGAGACAAATATATGCGAAAGTATTGCCCAATATTGCTACAATGTGAGGGTAGTATCGGTAGCATGTATTTGATCATTGACAAGTTAATCTAGAATACAATTACCCAATATTGCTACAGCGTGAGGATAAGGTGTATTCAAGATCAAGTGATAAATGTTGCATGAGATGTAATTGACAAATGTTGTCTACCTGTTGGGTTTACAAAGGCCAATATTGCTATAGCGTGAGGCCCGAGTAAATTACAATGTGATTTACTTCCCGTTGTATAGTTTAAAAGAGTTTAAATTATCGTCTTCTGGTTCAAGAAATTACCAAGATTATGTGAAGTAGTGGGAGGGCGTTTTAAATCAAAAAATGTATAATTACTATACCCATGATTTAAAATATTTTATTAGCGATTTAATGACCATTTTGCTTACATCTCCCGTTAATTTTAGCTTGTCTCGTATAATGCCCACTACGAACCAGTTGGTGTGCATAGTTGATGTAATCCAACTCAATGGTACTAGGAATTACTCTAACTGGCGTATGAATCTAAAAAATGTTATGGATTCAAAAAATCTTGGATTTATTATTTATCAGAGAACGCCATAAGGTATTTTTGATAATACCTTTCTAGGGGGATATAAGTTGAGAGGGTATGACCCTCCTTATTCAGGGTGCTTCATTTTCTACTCTAAGTATATCTAGTGAGACTAGATATGTGAGGAGAAGAAGATGAGGCAGATACACAAGATAAATCCTCAGAGGCAATATTTATCCAAAGATCAACAAAAGAGCAATGTAGATGAAAAGTGTTTTTACTACAATAAGATTGAGTATTGAAAATCCCTCTATCCTAGAAGCCTTATAATTGTCAGAAAGACTGCCACATGTTTGTGTTTGACAAATATAAAAAAATTTATATCATATGATATCATTTCAAGCTCAGTATGAGATACCGCATGTGCCTCTTATATATCAATATGTTTCAGGGATTGAGAGAGACTAGAATGTAACAGCTTGTAGAAGTAATGTTAAGAGTAAGAAATTGTGATTTCTTGCAAGTCTAAGTTGTTGGGAAGCTTGACTTGCTTCTTGTATGCATACAATAGTTGTATTGCATAAGTAGTATAATATCCCAAACATCATTTAACATATTGTGTCCATTCCTGTACTTGACAATGAATGATATTATATGAATATTAGGAATTGTTCCTTATGTTCATGTGATGTGAATAATGTTTTATTAGCTGTATATCAGTTAAAAAATAGATATTATATACAGTTACAAATGTTTGTAGATCAGAATCCTTAAATGATACAGAGCTTTGGTATATAAGCTTTGGTCATTTAGGCGTGAGACGCTTATTCGTCTAGTTAAGGATGGTTGGATTCCTAATCTGACCATAAAGACTTAACCAGTTTATGAATAATGTATTCAAAAATATGACCAAACATATCATAATGTATATCACATCCCTTCGATTAGATCAAGGTAGTGAGTACATTAACAGTAAGCTTTCCGTTTGTTTAAGGAAGAATGAGATTCTCACTCACTATACTTCTTCGGGTACTCCACAACATATTGATGTTTTAGAGAGAATGAATCAGACTTTATTAGATATGGTCCGAATGAGTGTTGCTGATCTATGTGAGAATATGCACCAAATACGTCTACTTATTAAGTAGAGTTCCATCAGAAGGTTTTCCTTCTATTTCGTATAAGATACAGAGAGGAAGGAAGTCGTATCTTATATATGTTAAGAGTTACGCAGCAGGATATCTTGTTTTGTAAGAGTTACTCTGCAGGATATGCCAACACCCAATGGCTACAAGTATAGGTTCATTGAGTATCCTATAAATTCAATAGGATACTAATTCTATGATTCAGAAAAGTGAAGTGTTTTCGTTTCTTGATATACCACAATTCTAGAGGAAGAGTTTCTCATAGATCATAGGAATCATAGAAAAATTGAACTTGGTGAAGTTAATCTAGAAATCAATAAACTAAGGATGGGAACTCATACTCAATCAAGCAGTAGCCTTTTAGCACACTCTCCAAATGGGTTGAAAAAGATGTCTAGGTTCTATTAGGTATGTTTGATGCCTAAAGGTGAACTTGGAGTTTTCTTGGTATAAGAAAATAATCCTTTGACCTATAGGGAGACAATGTTAGACATCGATTCGCAAAATGACAAAAACTCATGAAAACAAAGTTTAACTCTATGCATTATAATCAAGTCTAGGACTTGGTTAAGCTACCCGTGAAAATTGTTAGCATTAGTTGTATAAGGTTTACAATAGGTAGTGGGAGCCAGAAGAAAGATAGAGACCCTCTAAACCCTATATTGGTTTTAGAAAGGTAATCCTCAATGATCTGAGATCATTTGAGAGGAAACCTTTGGACCAATATTGATGCTAAAGTCAATTAGAACATTATTGGCTCTTGCAGCATATTATGACTTTAAGGTTTAACAGATGGATGTAAAGACGACATTCCTGAAAGGGTACCTCGACTAAAAGATATTCATGGAATAGCCTGAAAGTTTTATGTCCAGCCAGACTTTTGGTCTGGTGTACAGGTTAAAAAAGTCCATTTATGGGCTTAAACAAGCCTTCCGAAGCTGGAATCATTATTTTGATAAGATAACCAGATTGTCTGGTTTCATAAAAAATGATGAGAAAGTCAGTATACATGAAAGGTCAGTGGGAGCATGATAGTCTTCTTTATGCTTTTTGTTGAAGGCATACTGGTGATTGGGAATGATGTCAGTATGTTATAGTCGGTCAAAAGTAACTCGTAAGAATTTCTCTACGAAGGATTTGGGAAAGACTTTCTTTATATTAGGTACAAAGTTTTATAGAGATAAAACTAAGAAGTTGATAGAACTCTCCCAAATTATTTCACATCAATAGCGTCTAAGAAATGTACAATTTTCTTAACTGTAAGTTAGTTAACATATCTTTTAGACCTAGAGTTCATCTTTCGAAGAGAATGTCTCTTCAGATGGAAGATGAGAGAGTTAGAGTATCTGACGCACTAGATACATTAGCTATTGAGAGCTTACAAGTCGATTTCAGTCTGATTCAGGTGACTACCATTTGATGGTAGTCAAACATATCTTGAGATACCTTGAGGGTACAAAGGATAAGTTTCTCAAATATGGAGAAAGTGGCTTACAAATGAGAAGATGTATGTAGTTAGACTTTTAATTTGACCTAGATGATAGAGAGTTTATATTTGAGAATGTGCTCATTCTCATTGGTACTAAGTGAGTTTAAATTGCACTAAACTAGGATTCACTACAAACTTATATTGGTGCAGCGAAATAGGCAATGACAAATCGTAGGTTTATCGCTGAGCTTTGAAGAGTTCCAAGACAGATGTATCCTATCTCATAGTTTTGCGACTGACCTAGGTCATTGTATAGGCCGAGGTGTCAAAATGACACCAATACTATAATTATGTTGAGAAGAGTCTCACATGACTAGAGGGATCTTGGCTTAAGAAGATGTAATTATTTGTAGAAGCATTCTATAAATAATTTACAAACTCACTATCTAAGGCCATGACTCCAAAAGTGTTTATAAAACACTTGGAGTCGATGTGCATGAGATGCCATTAGGAATAGCACTAGAGCAAGTGGAAGATTGTTAGGGTTGGTGCTTATACTTGTGTATTTATACAAGTGTACATTCCCATTAAATCGCTAATACCTATTTATATAGTACTATGCAATGTAACGTTACAGACATTGTACGATCTGAAAGAGTTCAGATCAGATCTAAAAGGATTTTGATAAAGGCTCATAGTTAGCTATGCTGAGAGATATAAATGTTAAATGTTAGCACAATTAAGTGTTTGCTAGTTATAATACTCAGCAAAGATTTAAGAGTTAGAGCCTTGTCTATAATAGGACATAGACGTGGGAACATACTAGTAACTGCATAGTTACAAGAGTTGCAATCGGGTGCCAGAAAATATCAGTTGCACAAGTATATTCTCAAATAATTATCCCTCATCTATTTCTACCAATGCGGGTCTGTTGGTGGATACTTTTAATATAGATCAGCATATATCAAACCTATAGGGTATAGATGGTCATTCCTAGCTGACCGTGAGCTTGGAGCTCGTATCTACATATGGGTATCCAGTTAGGACTAGATATAGGACAGATTTACAAGGGCCTCCGATAGACACCCTATGTAAGCCGTCAACGGCAGGCAACCCGTTCACAATTCTAGTTTCTCAACACAGTAGGCTTGGGGAAGCTAGAATATCATCTTTTCCAGTAAAAGATTCAACTCTTGAATCCTTAATTCTACTAGATATAAGACAGACTCACGAGGGTCTCCGATAGACACCCTATGTAAGCCATCAATGGAGGGTCCTCTCAAGTACAATAGTATACGTGGTCCTTTGACCTGAGTCCTATAGTGGGCTTGTAAGTGATCTACCATACTTTGGTTCCACGCATATCAAAGACCTTTCATGGTGTGACCGCTGGGTATGGTTCGATGTTTATGGAATTTGGTGTGTATAGACATGGGATCCATCAGCTCGCATAAGGAGTTTGATATCCAGATGCTTCGAGACTATATCTCAAAAAAGTTTATGGCCACAAGCATTAATCCCAGAAAAGAGTTTCTGCCAGTGTGGAATAATATGGCAAAAGCGTTTTCACATATTGTTCAGTTAGATGCAAGTCTAGAGATAAGACATGGATGAGCACATGGGGATTTGATGATGATAATCTATATCCCCAACACATCCAAGATATCATGATGGAAGGACTATACGTATGCATTATAACCTCAACTTGTATGGTTTAATGCGCTGATTTGTATAATGATCCATGACGTGTGCGTGGGGCATTGCTTACAGACTCATGGAATAGTTTCATTTGACGAATCAGGCGTAGACCTAGAGAGTCTAGCGATATGGAGTGTACTCGTTGTGCATTACGGTAGCGTGCCGAATTAAATTATTTAATCAGGAAATATCTAGCACTACCACGGGAATGCGTGCGTGTCTGTATTTAAGTATTAAATACAATAAATAGTCAATAATTATTATTTACTGATTGTATAACGACACGTGACACATTGTGGACCATCGGTTGAGTTTACCCAAGTGTAAAATTTGGTAGGACCCATTAAGAGTAGACTTGATAACTATTAATGAGAGATAAAATAATCATTCACATTTTGGAATCCTTTAATTTTTAAATAATCAAAATATTTTATTATAATATAATATTATATTATATAATATTATTTTATTATATGGTGCCAAATAGTAGCAAACTATTTATTAATATTATATTATTATTTTATTTTATATATATATATATATAAAAGATGTGTGTGATGGTATAAGGGTATGTATGTGTTGTATGAGAAATGGAGAAATGAGAAAGGAAATTGAAATTGTTCAATTTCCTTAGTGTGTTGGTAAGGAGATGAGAATGAAAATGAATTGTTTCATTTTCATTCATGGCACCGAGAAAAAAAAAAAGAAAAAATGAAATTGTTTCATTATTCTCTATGGTACCAAAAGAAGCAATTGTGAATTACTTCATTCTCCATTTCTTATCCTTTTAGAGAAACGGAAGAATATGCACTACGGACCATTTTTGGGTTAAGAGTTAATTCCATGCTGGATATAGGGCTGCTATTCTAGCTCACCAAGCCCACTGAGTTGGTGACTAGAACTTCCCACTAGTTGGTGTTCATGCGGACTCCGAGGAAATACGTGTATAATATTACAAGTTCAGGTGAGTTTTCAACGCTACTAATATATTAATGTGATTAATATATTTTATTTATTGTGTTTATTGTATGTTTTATGCTTCCGCCGCGTTAAATATGTATATGATACGTATTTTAGGCAATAAACACAATTGCACATGCATACACCCACGTATATTAGATCCCCAACATGATATGCACGAGACCTGACATCAACATGGCTGTAAGTGTTACGAGCCGATATCAATCTAATCCAGGTGACAACCATTAGATGGTAATAAAAAAAATGTCCTTAAATAACTTAAGGGTACAAAGGACAAGTTTCTTATTTATGGAGAAAGTGATTTGTTGGTTAGTGGATACACAGATTCAGACTTTCAGTATGATCCAGATGGTAGAAAGTCTACATCTGGATATGTATTTATCCTTAACAGTGTTGCAGTAAGTTGGAAGAGCACCAAACATGGATCTACAGCTGATTCAACAATTGAAGCGGAATACATTGTAGCCTCTGAGGCAGCAAAGGAAGCAGTGTGGATACGTAAGTTTGTCACCAAGCTCGAGATTATCCCAAGCTCAATGGATCCTATCCCTTTATTCTGTAACAACAATGAAGCTATTGCACAAGCAAAAGAGCCAAGAGCGCATAAGAGATCTAAACATGTGGAGAGAAAATACCACATAATTAGAGAAATTTTGGTAAGGAGAGATGTAATAATTTATAGAGTTGACTCTGCAAATAATGTAGCAGACCCACTGACTAAGTCCTTAACTCCAAAGGTGTTTGAGAAACATGTGGAGTCTATGGGCATAAGATACCACTATGAATGATACTAGAGCAAGTGGGAGTTTGTTGGGATTTATGCTCACTTGTCATCCAATTGTTGTATGAATATTTTATTTTATAATATTTATCTAGTTTATTATTTGTTAAATCGTTAATTATTATTATTAAATGGTTCAATGCTTGTGACACTATAGACATTATATGATCTGAAATGGTTCAGATTTAGTCTAAATAATTTTAGATCAATGCTAAGAGTTAATATCACTGAAAACTATAAATGCTAAAGGGACGCATGTTATATTAATCAGTGAAGTCTAAGTGTTAGAATCTTGTCTGTGACACTACAAAGATCTGAGAATATATTAGTAATAACATAGTTGCAAGAGTTGCAATAGGTGCTAAGAAATGTTATTCTGCAAATCTATTCTCAAATTATACGTTCTTGGTCTTAATTCACCGATACAGGTCTGACGGTGGAATCCTTTTACATATACCGGTATATATTATACCTAGATGGTCTATATGGTTGTTCTTAGCTGACCGTGAGCTTACTAAAAGTTCGTATAGCATATAGGTGTTCAGTGATAACTAAATACTGAATAGACTTAATGAGAACTACAATAGATATCCCATGAAGCTGTCAATGGAAGGTTCTCTTAAGTTGAGTAGTATACGTGGTCCTTTAACCTGAGTACCACAGTAGACTTGTAAGTGATCCATCATACTTTGGTTCTACGCATGTCACAGACTTTTTCACGGTGTTGTTGTTAGGGATCTAATATATGTGGGTGTATGCATGTGCAATTACATTTATTGCCTAAAATACGTATCATATACATATTATACCCGCGAAAATGTATAAACATGCAATAAACACAATAAATAAAATAAATTAATCACATTAATATATTAGTGAGGTTAAGAAATTATCTGAACGTGTAACGTTACACATGTATTTTCTTGGAGTCTGCATGGAGACCAACTCGCGGGCAGTTCTAGTCACCAACACGGTGGGCTTGGTGAGCTAGAACAGCAGCCCTATATCTAGCACGGGATTAACTCTTAATCCCTAAAATGGTAGAGTGTGTATTTTTATCCTTTTCTCCAAAAGAATAAGGAAATTGAGAATTTGAAGTAATTCACAATTGCTTTAATTGGAACTATAGAAATGAAACAATTTCATTTTTCTCTATTTATTTATTTTTCTTTCTACTTTCTTCTTCCTTCGGTTCCTGTTTCTCTCTCCTTTTCTCTTCTCCATTTTCGTTTGCTTCTCTTGGCCAAAATCACACACTTTCACTCAATTCACATCTCTCTCTCTTTATATATATATATATATATAATATAATAATATAATATATTATATAATAATAATAATAATAAATACATAATGGGTGCCAACTATTTGGCACCCAAAATAAAATATTATTATATATATAATAATATATAATATAATACAATAATATATAATAAAGAGATATTTTGATTATTTAAGAATTAAATAATTAAAATGTGAAATGATCATTTTGTCGTTATAAAATATTATTATATATATAATAAAATAATATATAATAAAGAGATATTTTAATTTTTAATAATTAAATAATTAAAGTGTGAAATAACCATTTTGCTATCGTAAATAGTTACCAAGTATACCCTTTAGTGGATCCTACCAAATTCCACACTTGGGTCAACTCAACCGAGGGTTCACAATGTGCCACGTGGCATTATACGATTAGAAAATAATAATTATTAACTAATTATTATATTTAATGCTTATATACAGACACACACACATTTCAGTGATAGTGCTAGATATTGTTGGATTAAACACTTTAATTTGGCATATATGCCCTAGTGCACAACGAGTACACCCCATATCACTGGACTCCCTAGGTCTTACGCCCGATTCGTCAAATGTAACTATTCTATGAGTCCGTGAGCAATACCCCACGCACACGTCACGAATATTACAAATCAGCGCTTTGAACCATACAAGTTGAGGTTACAACGCATACGTATAGTTCTTCTATTAGGATATCCTGGATGTGCGGGGATATAGATTATCACCGTCAAATCGTTATGTACTCATCCATGTCTTATCTCCAGACTCGTATCTCACAGAACAATATGTGCAAACTCCTTTGCCATATTGTTCTACCCTAATGGAACTCTTTTCCAGGGATTAATACTTGTGGCCACAAGATTTATTTAAGATACAATCTCGAAGCATCTGGTTATTAAACTCTCTATGTGATCTGACGGATCCCATATCTGTACACACCAGACTGCATAAGCATCGGACCATACCCAGCGACACCCAGCGGTCACACCATGAAAAGTCTGTGACATGCGTGAAACTAAAGTATGGTGGATCACTTATAAGCCCACTGTGGCACTCAAGTCAAAGGACCACGTATACTACTCAACTCGAGACGACCTTCAGTTGACGGCTTACATAGAAAGAATATCGGAGGCCCTCGTGAGTCTGTCCCATATCCAGTCTTAACTGGATACCCATATGTCAATACGAGCTCCAAGCTCACGGTCGATTAGAAACGATCATCTATACCCTGTAGGTATGACATATGCTGATCTATATAAAAGGGTATCCACCGATAGACCTACATCGACAGAAATAGATCTGGGACAATTATTTGAAAACATACTTGCGCAACTAGCATTTCTTGGCACCCGATTGCAACTCTTGCAACTATACAGTTACTAGTATATTCTCAGGTCTATGTCCCATTACAAACAAGGCTCAAACTCTTGAATCTGCTGAGTATTATAACTAGCTAATAGTTAGTTGTGCTAACATTTAGCATTTATATCTCTCAGCGTGGCTAACTGTAGGCACTTATCTAAACTCCTTTAGATTTGATCTGAACACCTTCAAATTATATAATGTCTGTAACATTATATTGCATGGTACCATATTAATGGGTATTAGCGAGTTAATGAGAATATACACTTGTATAAATACACAAGTATATATACATTCAGGGATGGCACGTAAACACTGACCCTAACAGGTGTGATTGCTGGGTATGGTCTGATGTTTATGGAGTTCGGTGTGTACAGATATGAAATCTGTCAGCTCACATGGATGATTTATATATATCCAGATAATCAAAGACTGTATCTTAAAAAGTCTTATGGCCATAAGCAACATACCTAAGAAAGAGTTTCCCACGGGTTAAACAATATTGTAAAAGTGTTTGCATATATTGTTTATTAAGATACGTGTTTGGAGATAAGTTCACGGATGAGATCATAGGGATTTGACGGTAGTGATCTATATCCCTGCTCTTCTAGGATATGATTGGTAAAAGGATTATACGTATGTGCTATAACCTCAACTTGAATAGTCAACTACACTGATTTGTAATATCCGTGATGTGTGTGGGGGGCATCAATCTCGGACTCATAAAATAATTTTATTTAACAAATAGAGAGTGGACCTAGAGAGTCCCGCAATATAAAGTATACTCGTTGTGCACTAGGGTAGCGTATTGGATTGAATAGTTTGATCCAAAAAATTCCAGCAGACCGGGCATTTACTTCGGTTTCCCTCAGGTCATGCACATGTCAAGACTTAAGAGTTAAGTAAATCAATTAGTTAACAATTAGTTGTTGACCAATAGGATGTTGACACATGGCACATATGGGCCAATTATTATTTGATTTAAAAATTACCAAAATGACCTTATTTGTTGGACAAATAATATCATTATTTTATTCATTAAAATGTTTTTTTTAATAAATTAATAATAATAATAATAAATGATATTATTATTTAAATTAAAATCAAACAATTAATCTTTTTTTTTAAATTGGCATATTTTCTACCATGATTTAATATGATTAAATTATTTTTTAATATTAATTAAATGATAAGATAAGTGTGAGTGATTTTAAACCTAGAGTGCATGCATGTGGGTTTGTGTCTATTATTCAAATATAACATATGTACCTCATACATACATTCGCAGCGGATGAGCGGAATACAAATTTCATAATGATAAACACAAGTAAACATTACATGTTATCTTATAAATGTAAAATACTTCAAGATTGAGAAATAATACATTGTCAAGCCTTTGATATATTGTCGAACTGGAGTACCCGCCTTGAAGCAACTGGTTCATAATTCTAGTTCCTCAATACGATGGGTTTAGGGAAGCTAGAATAGCAGCTTTTTCAACAAAGAATTAAACTCTTGAATCCTTGTTTCTACCTTATAGTATGGGTGACCAAAAATAGAAGGAAAAAAAGAAAGAGGTATTTTTGCTCTCAACACTTGAGAGAATTTCTAACACTTAGCCTTTCAAAATTCTCTCTACCATTCACTTAACCTGTTGCACGAATTTTTTATGATTAATTGAGCAACTAATTGCTCTTTCATTTATTTATTATTATCTTTCATTTTTTCACCTAATGGCAACAATTATGTTTGTCATTAGTGTTTTATTTATTATTATCTTTTATTTTCTCACCTAATGGCATCCATTATGTTTGCCATTAGTTTTTGTTTATTATTATCTTACAATAAATCAAATTAAAACAAAACAAAATGGAATATCAGTTAAATGAACTTAGCCTTAATTTAGGCCAAATGAGAAAATATTTTCTTATCATTAAGAAACATTTTAAGGTCTACTATTAATAAATGTCACCCATTTATACTTATCTTATCATTTAATCATATTAAATTATGGTAGAAACACATGCCAATTTAAATAAAAAATTAATTGTTTGATTTCAATTTAAATAACAATATCATATATTATTATTATTATTTTATTCAATAAACATTTTAATAAATAAATAATAATATTATTTGTCCAACAAATAAGGTCATTTTGGTAATTTCTAAATCAAACAATAATTAGTCCACATGTGCCATGTGTCAACATCCCATTGGTCAACAACTAATTATTAACTAATTGATGTACTTAACTCTTTAAGTCTTGACACGTGCACGACCGGAGGAAAACTGAAGTAAATGTTCGGTTTGCTAGAAGTTTCTGGATTGAACTATTCAATTCGTTACACTGCCCCAGTGCACAACGAGTGCACAACTAGTGTACAACAAGTACACTTTATATTGCGGGACTCTCTAGATCCACTCCCAATTTATCAAACAGAACTATTCTATGAGTCTGAGATCGATGTCCCACGCCACGTTACGGATATTACAAATTAGTACAGTAGGCTATACAAGTTGAGGTTATAGCGAATACGTATAATCCTTCTGCCAATCATATCTTGGAAGAGTATGGATATAGATCACTACCGTCAAATCCTTATGTACTCATCCGTGAACTTATCTCCAGACACGTATCTTAATAAACAATATATGCAAATACTTTTACAATATTGTTCAACTCTGTAGGAAACTCTTTTTCTTAGTTTGTTACTTATGGCCATAAAACTTTCTAAGATACAGTCTTTGAGCATTTGAATATATATAACTCATCCATGTGAGCTGACGGATTCTATATTTGCACGCACTAAATTTCATAAGCATCAGACCATACCCAGCGACACCCAGTGGTCATACCATAAAAGGTCTGTGACATGCGTGGAACCAAAGTATGGTGGATCACTTATAAGCCCACCATGGTACTCAGGTCAAAAGACCACGTATACTACTCAACTCGATATGACCTTCTATTGACGGCTTCATGGGATGTCTATTGGGGTCCTCGTTAAGTCTGTTCAGTATTCAGTCCTTATTGAACACTTGTATGCTATACGAATTTTCAATAAATTTGTATTCCTGGAGATATGAAACACACCCTAACTATTCTTCATGTTAATCCATAGAGCTGGAGGCTGCAAAATAAAATATAGTCGCGGTTTAGTTGGTAAGAGTGCTGTTGAAAACTCTATGATGTTTAAGTCAACCCATAATATAAAAATATTTAAGAAAGAAATCATAAAAGCGATAGAGGAGATTCAAAACCTATCCCATTTTAGTGTAGAGCCTCTATTTATATAATTGTTGTAATAGATCTAGTGCGATGAGGCTTTTTAGAAGTTGAAAGCATAGTTGGCCCAACCATTCCATCTTGTAGTGCCAAAAACTTATGACCAATTGATGATAACTTAAGGGTCTTATAACAATGGTAAGTGCAGTATTAGTCAAAGAGGATGTAAGAGTCCAGAGGCCATATACTTAGTCAATAAGGCTTTCATATATCCCAAAATTCATGACCCCTCAGTTGAGAAGATTGCATTAACACTAGTCATATCAGGATAAAAATTACAGTTATATTTTTAGGCCCATACCATAATCGTCATCACCAATAAATCCTTGAGACAAATTCTTTATATGCTCAACTTTTTCAAGTGTCTAATCAAATGGAAAGTCGAGCTCAATAAATTTGACATTCAATATGCATGAACTGATAAAAAGGTCACATCTTAACTTGGACATTCTTCATCAATGTTGCCTCTAACTTTAAAGGCTATAGGGGTGGCATTATTCTTGTCAGCCCAAAGAGAGATGAGTTCCTTTATGTGGTTAGATTTGGCTTCCCTACTTTAAACAACAAAGTTGAGTATGAAGCCTTTCGAACTAGATTAAGAGTTGCCTGATCACTCATTGCCAAGAGAATCCTCATTAAGAGTGACTCATAGCTCATTGTCAACCAAGTCAATAAGAATTTTGAGGAGCGAAAAAATTGCATGACCACCTAACTTAAGAAAGTCAGCAAGAAAATAAAGTCGTTCGAAGAGGTTGAGATCTAACAGATACCGAGGGATGAAAATCACAAGGTAGACATAATAACGCGAATAGCTTCGACTGAAAAAGCTCAGAAATTGTGATCAATCCCCTTCGAGAACCTAACAATAAAGAAACCAAGACCAAATAGACCATACATATTGATAAACTCCTAAGCTGGATAAATCCTATTTAACAATACATAGAAAATGAAAAGTTGCCACAGGATAAACTAGAAGTGAAAGTTGAGGTACAGGTCAACTCGATACCTTCATGATGGCATCTTCTATCGATGAGAACATTCCTACCTATGCTTGAGATGTTTAACACCCGATAAAAATGAATACATGCTCTAAGAAATTCATGAATGAATTTATGAAAATCACACTAGAGTTGAGGCCTTAGCTCACAAGATTTTCATAAAGGGTTACTAAAGGCATACCACACTTCGAGATGCAAAAGAACTGGTTAAAAATGTGATACATGCAAAAAAATATCTTTATAATAGTGATGCCTTACCAGAGAATTTAAAAACAATGACTAGTCCCTAGCCTTCCATACAATGGAAGGGCTCGACTTGACCAGCCCATACCCCGAAAAGAGGCTCATCCAAGTACACCATCCTTACTATCAATTAATTTACCAAGTGGATAAAGGCAGAGCTCCTGGTAAACATCACCATAAAAAATGCAATGGACTTGGTATAAAAAAACCTTCTAACAATTCGACAATGAAAGCTTTACAAATTTCTACAAATAGCTTAGAATATAGCTCATGTTTGCCACAGGTAAAACCTTCTAACAAGTTCATCAAAAAGCTGTTGAAGAAGAAACTAGCCGAGAAGAAAAAGGGCTGAGGTCGATGAGTTGCTCGAAGTATTGTAGGCACTAAGGACTAATAGTAAGATAACCATTAGTAAGACCTCTTTCTCTATAGCCTTCCGATGTGAGGCTATAGTACTAGAAAAAGTAGAATGTCGACCCACTAAGTGTAGTGCTTTAATGAGAGCAAGAACGAGGAGCTCAAACGAGAGAACTTGGATTTAATTGAATAGAAGAAGAAACTAGCCAATATTCGAATAGTTACTTATCGGCAAAAGATTACCTGCATTATAATAAAAGAGTATGAGCCTAAAAATTCCAAGAAAAATATCTGGTTCTAAGAAAAATGTTGCTAAATATCAAGGACTTAACTAAAGGGTTCTTGGACAAAACTAGAAAGGCCCTTATAAAGTACTCATAAAGATCTAACCAGGTACTTTCAAGCTCAGGCATGCAAATAGAAATAATTATCTATAGTCATTCTTATTATACTCCTTAAACTTGTAAAAGTTAAGAAGTCATCAATAAAATATCTTTTTATTTTCAAGAATAATATACAAGCACACGAGTTTTGGAATACATAATTAACATAGATCCTTAAGGGGCTCTGGGGGTATCGTCAATACTCAAATAGGGTAAAGGTTGAAGATCTCCTTGATATACATACAGGATGGCAAACTATGACCAATAATATATTTGTGAAGATGCATCTCGATTAGTGTGTTAAAGGAGATAAATAAGCTCTAAATCAAACCCACAGGACATATTCCTAAAGACTCCCTTAAAACACTTTTTAGATGATGAACCCTCTAAAGAAGCCTTAAAACAAAACTCGAAGAGGCATACATCAGGTCTTACAACATAAAAATTTAGTTAATTCAACATTTCTAAAGCCTAAAAGACTAAGAATGAATATTTGACATGATACATAAAGTTATAGGCAAAAAAAAGAAGATTTCCATTAATATGTTAAATATTTACAATAATATATACAATGAACATAAAAAAAAAAAGAAATAAAACTTTCAAGCATCGATAGTAAGAGGGGAAAATTGGTCATCAATTAAAGGTTGAGTGAGAATAAACAGGTGTAATAGAATGAATCTATGTAAGAGAGTCATCATCATCCTCCTCGCCTGACTCATTAAGAGTATCATCTAATCATTGAAGGTCGATGTCCAGATAATGCTGTTTGAACAACTTAACATTTCTTTTAAATCTATGTATGAGGTAATCTCCTTTTCTTTGGCTATAGTTGCCTTGTTAGCTCGATCCTCGGCCTTTTGCACCCTATCTCGAGTTGATTAGACTCCTTCTTTAGAGTAACAACCAGTGCCTTCATATTTGTCATTCACTCTTTTAGGAGTGCATTCCACCTTTTCAGTTCTAATATCTTGCTTTTGGTTAAGACTAGCCCTTCAACGACCTTGATATGATTGACTTTATTTTATTGCTCGAGATTAAAAACTCGATTTTCATCCGTAGCTATCTTAGTGTCTATTCCAAGGTTCATAGGTTTACGGGTCAGGTTACTTAATTTACTTTAGTGTTGTGTTGCGGGCCAGGTTACTTGATTTGTTTTAGTGTTATGCTGAAATCTACTCCTTAGGCTTGCTTTGGGCTTTAAAGCTTAAATATACTTCTTAACCTTGGTCTGGACCTTAAAATGATAGAGTGGCTCGGGATAAGGGGCTCATTTAATAAGGTGTTCAACAGATGTCCCCTCACAAGTGAAGAATAAGGGTTTAGCCTAGATCCAAAGTCTTGCATGGCATATTTCTTCACTCCCTAATTCAGCACATGACATGTGTCTTTCTATCATGCCCCAGACCCAAAAGATCTAACACGCGACATAACTTACATTCATTCAATAATGTGCACTCATAAATAATATTACATAAAATTTCAAACTTTAATTCAATATAGGAATCCTTAGCAAGTTGCTAGTAAGTTCAACACTAAAATCAACCCATAACCTAAAATATAAACATAAACATTTATCGACAATATTTGAACATTCATTTCAATTTTTTAGAATTATAACTATTGAATTATGACTGGTAGTAAACCGGAGATACACAGAGTTTTCTCAGAGATTAACACTCTACTACATCACCAGTAGCAACTTTGTTACTAGAAGCCTAGAATATATTCATTGCAAGTTCTTACTTAAAATCAACCCATAACCACACTTAGTGAAACTTAAACCAAATACAACCATACTCAATAAAATAGTACATAAGTATTTATTCAATAGGGACAAATCAAATATCTTAAATTATGTGTCCACAAATGAAACACTTAGCAACTTAGGGAACCCAAGGGACAGCAGAAGCCTTGCCAAATTCGTTAAGCACATATGTACCTTATTTACCTAAAATCACCATAAACTATAATGAGTATAAAACTTAGTAAGTGTACTAGTTTTTTCATATATCAAATACAAATACATATATGTACACAATGTATGTGTATGATATGTTGTGATAAATCAAAATCATAATCTTATCAAATCACATGTCAGGTAAGCGCTTACACATTCTTTCAAAACATATAATAGGAATACCATCACTTAACTACTACTTAGTAGGACTTTCATATCACACATCACATAATGAGCCAAATGTCACTCGTATGTGACATACCGTATAAGAGAAATAGTACAAGTGAGGTTTTAAATTACACATATATAATACTCATACTCGAAGGTAAAAGCCAAACCCTCACCCTAATCATCGGTGAGTCCTCTCACATGTACCAATACGCCACCACACGAATGTGGTGACTCACTCTTCCTTTAGGTACCAATAGGATCCTCCTTATATATGGAACACATAACATATACCAATCTCGAAGGAAAGGCCACACATAAAGGCTCCACAAATCACATAAAATACCTACTAAGTCAACAGTGAGTTCAAACATCCTCAAAATACAAAATGTTTCTCATTGACATATTACACTTCAAAAGCTTCTCTTTGTTAAACACATTTTATTTTGAAAGCTCACTTTCAAAAACACATATATGTCATGTATGTCCATGCTCACATTCATAAACACGTGTCTTCACATTTCATATCAAAATATAATTTGACATAATATAAACATATTCCTAACCACATTTACAAAATCATGCATAACAATTACTATGTTTATTGTGATTTCAGTAAAAAGTCTAGTATATTTACCTTTTAGCACTTTCGGCTACAAGGCTAAATTCTCCTTAACCTATAAATAGAGATTAATTTTTTCATAAGCCTCAAAATTCACATAAAACACTTTAAATAGCTTACAAAATTATACATTTTGCACTTATCACATCGAATTGGTCTAATTATTTAATTTCTCAAAACTTGTCATTCTGACCACTTACACTTAACAAAATTTTCTTATACATCAAATGATGTCCAATTACTTCAAAATCAGAATATATCATTCTTGACTCATATATCCTTCTTACGTATGAATATTATATCATAATTGCTACACAATCCATTCTATAAACACCATCAAATCCAAACTATTATCCTGACAGGATCAAGATATTTACTGAAGAGTATTCAATCTCTCAATTTTATAAAATCATATATTAACTCAAAAATTATAAAAATATCATAGAATTACTTTTGACACAAATATAAATCCATGATAAATATTTCACTTCAAAATCACTGTCAAAAATATTTTAAAACTATTTTATTCTATAGCTTTAAAAAACTGTTAATCAAATACTGAAATGAGCTGACACTGTTTAGAAAATTATAACAATTTAACCACATTGATCTAAATTCTCAATTATGAGTATATCATATTAGACATATAAAATTATCATATTCCATAAATTTGTAATTTGTAAAGATCATTCAGCAGATCAAAAATTATTTGTCACTATATCATACTATTAACACAGGAAATTTTCAAAATTTTAGAGTTATTTTGATAAATTCACTACAAATGCAATTTCTAAAATTTTCAATCTATTCAAAGTTTCAAATGATTCTAGATATGTCTAATTTTATATAATCAAAATCCAAAATCAGAATCAAAGCACAGCAATTTATAAAATTTTCGGATCAAGAGATTATCAAGAAGAAATTTTGCAATTCATCACGATTTATCAAGCTATCTACATAAATCATCATCAATTCTCACAATATCTTACAAAATTCACATCAAATTCTCAATTGTACATATTTGTAGAAATCAAAAATTAAAGGAATTAACTAATTTAACACCAAGAAACTAAGAAAGGGTTATAATATACCTCTTAAAGCTTAAATTCTAACTTTCTTCTTCTTCTTCTCTTTCTCTCCCATTTCTTTCTCTCTTTTCTCACTCTAAAAGAGGTATCTCGACCAAAATGAGTGAATTAGGGTTTCAAATGTGTATTTTTATATTAAGAGGCTAATTTTTAGTATTTACCAATTAGCCCCCAAAACTTTTAAAGTATTACAATTTGGTCCCTAAAATAAATTTAAAGTCTTGCAAATAAACCCAATACTAATAGTAGGTCCTTAATACAAACACTACTAATGACAATACATAAATTAAGTATCACCCACATACAAATAAAATATGTATATTTATATATATATAAATATTTATTCTTATCGGTTGTGGATAAGTGATTACTATAATTCTTCCTTTCTTATAAGAATTTCGTCCTCGAAATTCATGACTTAAGCAAATATATGAGGATTCTTAGATCTCATTTTCTCTTTTCATTCCTAAGTTGCCTTTTCAACTGTATGATTTATTCATAAAATCTTTTCAAAGCAATCTTCTTGGTATATGAAATTTGCTCATTGTAGTGGTAAACACTCATTCATCCTTGAATGGTATCTTTCTTCCTCTGCATACTGTTCACCACGAATAGGACTCTTCATTTTTAAGGTGACATTTGATTTAATAAAGGCCATTTCTCACTTATTATTTAAGCTCTTTCCTATTTCAATCTCTTTTCACTTTCAAATTTCAAAAGGTCCACTTCTCATTTTGCAATTTCCTTACTTTTTAGCTAGCCTGATTTGTTTTCAAAATAAAACTCTTAACTTTCCTTTTCAAAGAAAAATTTTCATGGCTAGAAACATTAACTCATTTCCTCTGGATGAACTAAAATTGTTTTCCAATTTTCTATAAGGGTAAATATTAGAAATCTTCCCTAAAAAGAATCCCTTTCTGAACTTTCATCCGTTAAACCAAGTGAGCTCCCACTTTGTAAGGAATACCTTAATTGCTTTCATCTTCCTACTCCTCATCTTATCCATGAATTTCTTTATATTACTGGTTCTCTCCAGATCCACCCCAATGTCTTCATTTATTACAAGACATTGCTATTCTTAGCCACATGGTTTCTCCCCTGTATTGCTTTACTCTTTTTGATATCTTTTGCATACACAACCTTCAACACTCAAGAAATAACTATTATTGGTCTCCCAAAGGAGAGCAAAAATTATTTTTGATTTTAAGGATAAAAAAAGGGCTTTGAGAAGTATGTTGTAGTGATTAATGGAGATTAGAAGCGTTCAGGGTATTCTTATAACGTTGCCACTACATTCGGGGCATTTGATTGCAAGATGAGTCTTACCAATTTTTTTTAAAAACATTTAAGGATGAAAAAAATTTGTTTTTAAAAACATATTTAAATTAGTATTTCAAAATTTTAGGTTATTTTGAAAAATACTTATAACAATTTGCAAACAAATTAGAAATAATAAATAATTAATATTTGAAATAATATGAAAACAAACACTATTAAACTTATAAAGTTGTGATACAAACTGATTGGTGTTGTATAATTACTAAATTAATGAGGATTAAAAATTCAACAATTACTTAATACATAATACTTATTAAACAGTGACATATTATATGGGATATGAAGTTTGTATCTCAACGTTCTAAACCTAACACTACTAAAAAATAAAAAAATTTACAAAGGCAATCTACATAAAAGTTTTAAATTTAAAATTTAAAATTATTAAGTAGCAATATAATTTATTTGGGTGTGAGTTAGTTTACCCCATGGTAAAATAAGAGGTACGAGGTTCAATCAACTCGCAGTAATTAACGTAATGGTTCAATTTATATTAATATAATTAAAAAAGTAGCTACATAATTTATGATATCTTATTAAATTAATAGTGCTACACATCTCAAATTTGGATTCCAAATTTTGGATTTGAAATTAGGTGTTAAACAACTATTGATTATTTAATTTTTGTAATTTTTAAAATGACTCATTACACTATTTTCTAATCCAATAATTACTTAATATCTCATTTAAAATTAAAAAATTGAGATATAATTTGAAAAGTGCACTATTACTCTTTATTAAGTAGGTCTAAATTATCAGTTTCTTAAATTAACTTTTGACATCATATACCTATTTGTTATTTGTAATTGAATTATGAGTTATAAAATTCTATAGATGCCTCCTCAAAACAACATTTGAGAGAACAAAAATGTAATTTGAAATTATTTAATAAAATATGTAATATTTTAATTTAATCACTGAAAAAAGACAAATGATAAAACAAAAAATAGAAAAAGAAAAAAGAAAACAAAATTCGCATTATGTAGCTCAATTTTGTTTTTTTTGATAAAATTATGAAGCTCATATCAATAATAAGGGAGCCCCTTTAGTACAGCCGGCTGTACCATTCAATCGGCTGTCTCAGCCATTGGATTAATCCAATGACTGAGATTTGATGATATGAATTTGTACAACAAGTTAACTGAAAAATATCAAAAGCTTCCCTTAATGTTTACTTAAATATAAAATAAATCTTTTAAAATTAAATCATTAACAAAATACCCCTTTATGACATTAAAAAATTAAAAATAATAAATTACATTATATGTTATAATTTTAATTTTAATAATATTAAATTTTATAATTCTAATTCTAATTTTAATTTTAATTACATTAAATCTTATAATTTTGATTTTAATTTTAATTACATTAAATATTCTAAGTTCAATTTAAATTTTATTTTAATTTGGTTAAATAATTTTAATTTCAAATCTAATTTTAATTATATTAAATATTATCATTTTAATTTCAATTATGTTAAATGTTACCATTCTAATTTTAATTTCAATGATGTTAAAATTTTATAATTTCAAATTCAAATTCAATTTTAATTACATTAAATATTATAATTTAAATTCTAATTTCGATTTTAATTACGTTAAGAGTTATAATTTCAATTCTAATTCCGATTTCAATTTCAATTACATTAAATATTATAATTACAATTTTAATTACATTAAATGTTATAATTCCAATTTCAATTACTTTAAATGTTATAATTCTAAATTCATTTTGATTTTATTTATATTAAATGTTATAATTTTAAATCTAATTTCAATTTCATTTACGTTAAAAGTTACAATTCCAATTTCGATTATATTAAATGTTACAATTCTAATTCTAATTTTAATTACATAAAATATTATAATTCCAATTTTAATTTCACTTACTTTAAATATTATAATTCAAATTTCAAATTTAATTACGTTAAAAATATAATTTTATTTCTAATATCAATTTAAATTTAAATTTAAATTAAATATTTTAATTCCAATTTCAATTCTAATTTTAATGACATAAAATAATATAATTTCAGTTTTAAGTACGTTAAATATTATAATTCTAATTTTAAATTTAATTTTAATTTTAATTTTAATTATGTTAAATATTATAATTTCAATTTCAATTTCAATTTCAGCTTCAATTACATTAAACGTTATAATTCCAATTCCAATTTTAAACTCAATTTCAATTACGTTAAATGTTATAATTAATAATTTTAATTTTAATTTCAATAGCGTTAAATATTAATTTCATCAACGTTAAATATTATAATTTTAATTCCAATTTCAATAACGTTAAATGCTATAATTCTAATTCTAATTTCAATTTTAATTACGTTAAATCTTATAATTCCAATTTCAGTTTCGTTAAATGTTATAATTCCAAATCCAATTTTAAATTGATATTATATAATTAGTTTATATTTAAAAAAATATTTTTAAAAATAAATTAAATTAAATGATAAAAATTTTAAAACATAATCTGTAACTGTCATCGAAAACAACGGCCAACTGGTGGCTATACGCCATTTTTTTGCGATACTTTAGAGATAAAAAAATTAAATTTTACATCATTAAACTCTTTTTTGCTTAATTTACACAATTGTTGGTCATTTGTTTTACCAAAAACAAAGATTGAAAAAATACCAAATGTAGTGATGAGGGGTGGTGGCCACGGCCCCGTCAAATGATAAGGCGGTGATTTACACCACCCCTACCTATGGAAAAATCGTCGATCTATCCATAGATGGAGGCGATGCAAGTCATCGCCCCATCATTTAATAGTGAGTGATGAAGGCTGTCGCTTCTCACCACCACATTTGGCCATTTTTTAGTATTTTGCTTCTAAAAATGTCTATACTATTTTGTAAATCAGAAAAAATAAACTCTAATGACTTAAAATATGATCTTTTTTATGCTAGAGACTTGCCAAAAAATGACACTGGCAGTCATCTCCGAGGACAGTTACATATCTTTTTTTTAATGATTTATCATTTAATTTAATTTTTTGTAAAAATATTACCAATTATATAATGACACGTGTTATTTTGTGTCACGTTCTAATTTTTAATTTAATTATATGATTAAATTACTTTTTTTATCTTTTCACCATTAAAACTAACGATAAAAGTTAACAGATTAGGAAAATTTGAATATTTTATCTCTAATTGGGATAAAGTTGTATTTATGCCTAAAATATTGAGGTAAATTTATTATTATCCCTTAAATCTTATAATTCAAATTTTAATTACGTTAAATGTTATAATTTTAATTAGATTAAATAATTTTAATTCTAAATTTAATTTCAATTTTGATTTCAATTACATCAAATGTTATGATTTGAATTCAAAATTTTGAATTTGTTATATATTTTTGAAATTAAGAGTTGGAATGTTAAGATAGTTTAATAAATGCCATAAAAATTAATATATATATATATATATATACGCAAAATATAAAAACACCCAAATAAAAGGTAAATGTTAAAACTTAAAAACAACCAAAAACTTTAATTTAGCTTAACTAAAATATTTTGTTATATATTTTTATATTTAATATACTTTAAATTTTATTTATAATTTTAACAAAAAGTGGTTACTTGAATATTAATTATTCATTAACTTAGAACAATAATTACTATTTTAAGTATTAATTAAATAAAATTTAATAAGAAATTAAAGATTAAATATAAAAATTTCAATTTCAATATAACATGACGACCTGTGGTGGTGCCAAGTGGCGATGCTTTTTTATGTTAACTATGGTTATTTAAGACACATATAAATATCATCCCTCTGTATTATATTAAATTTTGGTGAAATTAAATACAAACTCAATTTATAAATAAGTGGGAACACGTAGTATATTGAGTGGGAACATGTAGTAAATTGAGTGGGAAGACGTAGTATATTGAGTGAGAATACATTGTATATTGAGTGAGAACATTTAGTATATTGAGTGGGAATACGTTATATATTGAGTGAGAAGATTTAGTATGTTAAGTGGGAACACGTAATATATTGAGTGAAAAAATGTAGTAAATTGAGTGGAAACATGTAGTATATTGAGTGGAAACACGTTTATATATTGAGTGGGAACACGTAGTATGTTAAGTGAAAACACGTAGTATATTGAGTGGAAACACGTAGTCTATTGAGTGGAAACATTTAATATGTTAAGTGGGAACACATAGTATATTGAGTGGGAAAACGTAGTAAATTGAGTGAGAACACGTAGTATATTGAGTGGGAACACGTTATATATTGAGTGAGAATATTTAGTATATTAAGTGGGAACATGTTGTATATTGAGTGGGAATGCAACACGTAATATATTGAGTGGGAACACGTAGTAAATTGAGTGGAGACACATAGTATATTAAGTGAGAATATGTTATATATTGAGTGAGAACATTTAGTATGTGAAGTGAGAACGTGTAGTATATAAAGTGGGAACGTGTAGTATGTAAAGTGGGAACGTGTAGTATGCGAAGTATGAACATGTAGTATCGAAACATGTAATATATGAAGTGGGAACGTGTAGTACGTGAAGTGGGAACGTGTAGTCTGTGAAGTGGGAATGTGTAGTGTCTGAAGTGAAAACGTGTAGTCTATGAAGTGGGAACGTGTAGTGTACAAAGTGGGAACATGTAGTCTGTGAAGTGGGAACATGTAGTATCGAAATATGTAGTATATGAAGTGGGAACGTGTAGTATGTGAAGTGGGAACATGTAGTCTGTGAAGTGGAAGCGTGTAGTATATGAAGTAGGAACGTGTAGTATATGAAGTGAGAACGTGTAGTATGTGAAGTGGGAACGTGTAGTCTGTGAAGTGAAAGCGTGTAGTATATGAAGTGGAAACGTGTAGTATATGAAGTGGAAACGTGTAGTATATAAAGTGGAAACGTGTAGTATGTGAAGTGAGAACGTGTAGTCTGTGAAGTGAGAACGTGTAGTATTAAAACATGTAATATATGAAGTGGGAATGTATAGTATCGAAACGTGTAGTATCTGAAGTGAGAATGTGTAGTCTTTGAAGTGAGAATGTGTAGTACGTGAAGTGGGAACGTGTAGTTTGTGAAGAGGGACCGTGTAGTATCTGAAATGGGAACGTGTAATCTTCTACCTCCATATCCTCTTTAAAATTAGATTTGTAATTATAACATTTAATGTAGTTAAAATTAAATTTAAAATTAGATTTTAGAACTATAATATTTAACGTAATTGAAATTAATATTAAATTTGAAATTATAACATATAATTAAAATTAAAATTAAAATTATAATATTTTACGTAATTAAAATCGAAATTAGAATCGAATTTATAATATTTAACATAATTAAAATTAAAATTTGAAATATAACATTTCATGTTATTGAAATTGTAATTAGAATTATAATATTTAACATAATTAAAATCAAAATTAGAATTGGAATTGTAACATTTTACGTAATTGAAATCGACATTGTAATTAAATATAACATTTAAAGTAATTAAAATTGTAATTGTATTTGAAATTGTAATATTTAATATAATTAAAATTAATATTAAAATTATAACATATAATATAATTGAAATTAGAATTCAAATTGTAATATTTAATGTAACTAAAATTAAAATTAAAATTATAATATTTAACATAACTGAAACTGAAATTAAATTTAGAACTATAACATTTTATGTAATCAAAATTGAAATTACAATATTTAATGTAATTAAATTTAAATTTTAAATTGAAATTAAAATTATAAAATTTAATGTAATTAAAATTAAAATTAGATTTAAAATTATTAACATTTAACATAATTAAATTTAAAATTAAAATTAATTTTAGAATTATAAAATTTAACTTGATTTAAATTAAATTTAAATTAGAATTAGATTATAATATTTAACACAATTAAAATTAAAATTGATTTTAAAATTATAATATTTAACCTAATTGAAATTAAAATTAAAATTGAAATTAAAATTAAAATTAAAATTTATTAAAATTAAAATTAAAATTTAAACTATAGCATTTAACGTAATTGAAATTGAATTTGAAATTATAATATTTTATGTTATTAAAATTAAAATTGAAATTAAAATTATAACATTTAATATAATTAAAATATAAATTAAATTTAAAATTATAATATTTATTATAATTAAAAGTAAAAACTTTGGGTATATATTTTGTCTTTATTTTTTTATTGATTATTATCATTGAATTAATATTTAATTTATGTTTATAAATTTTTATATAAAATATATTTTATTTTTTTAAAATAAATATTATAATAAAATTATTTTTTTATTAATTTATTTTTAAATTTAAATAATTTTAAATTTATAACATTATTATATATATTAATTATAATAATATATAAAAGATTTGTAAAAAAAAAATTAAAATGACCGACAATATTTTATATTACCGGTCATTTTAACTATGTCTCTCCGTAGCGACCTCGGCGCTATCCAGCCCAAAAGCAGCACGTTCTGATGTTTTGCTCTTTATTCTGCCCGTCTCTACCTAGATTGCAACTTTAATCGCCCCACCCTTCCACATGCTCTTTCAACGTATGCACACATCCTCTTAATTTCGGTTTTGCTTTGATTTGTTAATTTATTTTCACCAACCTCCATTAACATTCAATTTCTCGCTTAAAATTTCATTCCGTTTATTGGTTGCTCTCAGATCTCAAATTTTGCGAGTTGGTTCTCTTATTTTTCTCCAAATTATCTCCCCTTTTCTTGATTTTACCTACGCGGGCATCTTTAATTTCCACTTAATAGCTAGTTATTTGTTTTTCTGCTCATTGGGTCTTCTCAGATCCCAATTTTAGCTTCTGGGTTTTCTTTATTTTCATCTAATTCTCGTCCTTTCTCATAGTTTAACCCTCATTTGAGTCCATAGGTTTTTGGTGCTTTACACTTGATATATATATATATATATATATATATATATTTCAAATTTTCTCAATTGCGTAATCTTGAATCTCAAATTCAGAATTTGGGTTTTTATAATTTACCCAAATGTCACAAGGTTATGCAATCGAGCTTTATTTCGATCCAGCTTTAGAAAACCAAGTCTTGAAAGCATGGAACGTGCTGGCTCGTCGCCAAATCAGTACTCAACTCATTGAAATCGAATCACGTCCACACATAACCCTCTTTTCAACTCCCTCTATAGAGACAGCAAAACTTGAACCAATAATCAAGACCTTCGCTTCAAAGCAAGAGCCGTTGCCTTTCTCTTTCTCATCAATTGGCAGCTTCTGCAATGACAACAACGTCTTATTTCTTGCACCAACGCCTTCAATGTCACTTCTTCAGTTTCAGTCTCAGTTGTGTGAAGCAATCAAGAAAGAAGGGATTGAGATTGACGAAGAGTATCGTTCTGAGAATTGGATTCCTTATTGTTCAGTTGCCCAAGAAGTGCCCAAGACAAGAATGGCCGAGGCATTTTGTGTATTGAGGGAGTTGAAATTGCCTGTTACTGGCTATGCTATGGATGTTGGGTTGGTCGAGTATTCGCCTGCTCGTGAGTTATTCTCGTTTGTGCTTGGTAACACTGTAGAAGCTTGAGTTTTTCATGGCTTATATTATTGTGTTAATTAATGCTTTTAGTTATATAAGTTGAATGTGCTACATTTTTTGTTTTAGTTTATATGAATTATGGAAGCAAAAGCTCTAGTTGGAGAAATTGTAGTTTATGGTTCTTTGAAAGTAGTTGCCAATTGACTTACTATCTAATATTGTTTTATCGACTATTTCTCCTCCAGGGTTGAAAATGGGTTTGAAATTTATATCATTACATGCTCATTGGATTTCTATCGTCAGTGGTAAAATCTTTTTGCTGCTTGAATTAGTTAGCAACACTTTTTGTATAGTTTTGGATGTTCAGTGGATAACAGAGATGGTCATTCTTTTCTTATTTGTTTTGGATAGCTTCTATAGAACCTGATGCCAGGTGTTCTGTTATACAATCATTTGTCAGTTGATTTTGTAAGGTGAAAACATCACCAAACTTTATTGGACATGTGATACAGTTATTTGGCTCATGTTTCTACAGTCTAGTCTTCTTCTAGTCCACAGTTCAGTTATATTTTTTTTCTTTTTTGCTTCCTCCTTTGGTTGATTCTCCTCACTAATTTTTGTTCATTGTCATACCTATAGCTTATGCCATGTTTATGAATTTTCTAACATACTTCTTTACTTTTACTTGAACCTCTATATCATCACACTCGTATTTTGACATTATTAACTTGGCAGTGCATGCTCATATTTTGAATGTTCCCATTTGCCCTCAACTTTTCCTCGTAATTGCCCTTTTTAAAGAATTTCACATGCAACATTTAACTAAACTGCGTCATTATAGTTAGTTATATGTTCTATGCTGCACACCACAACATGATCAACCTAGAAATAATAGAAATTTTCATCCTCATTGAGTTATTTACCATAGAAAAATTGAATAGTTTACGCCAGATCTTCAATGTGTAAGACTTTGTATGTAAATCTGGGTTTATTTAAGTTGCATTGTATGCACTGTTGTTTTGCTCTAGCTTAATACAATTTATGTTATCAATGAAGAAGTTATGTTATTGAACTTAGTATGTATAAGCAATTTGTTGCTTTGCAACAGAAGGTTTGGGTTTGCTGTCATTCTTTTGATAAACCATTTAAACAAGTATCTTAAGCTGCTATAGCATGAAATTCATGCATGATATTGTTAATCTAATTTCTGATGGTGCAAAAGAATGATCATTATCAAAAAGAAAGAGAGGTCTCTTTTTTTTTTTTAAAAAAAAAAATTGGCTTGGTATAGGTCTGTGTTATGTGGTTTGTTGCACGTGTCCAAGTATTATTTGCTAGGGATCTTAAGTGCTTTCATACCAAATGGCCTTTGTTTACTTTTGCTTATTTAATGAAAATTGAGTCGAAAGAGAGATATAGGATACATAACCTAGTGGGAGTAGTATCTTTGTTTGGTCGCTTATTGCAGGATCTCTCGCAATAAAGTGTTTGTAGATTTACTTGGATTTGCTTCTCTTATGTCCAGATCATTTAGATTCTGCTTCAATATGCTTAAAGTTGGTGTCTAACTCTGGAAACATATATCATACTCTTAAATTTGGTTTGAGTTGCATTGACTCTTGCTTAAGTTCAGCCTAGAAACAGATTACAAGTATGTGCTTCTGTAGAAATTTGGTGATATAAAGCAGCAAGCTCTTTTGTTGATCTTCGATGTGCAGTCCTCTAAATTGTTATGATGTACAAATGAAATTTATGTCCAAAACATTTGTTCATATGGATTGGTGATTAATAGTTTGCTAAGCTGTCAGCTTGTCACCTAAGATTATCATGGGTTTAGTATTGCGAGAAACTTGTTTGCTCGTCTAGCTTTCTTAGATGGGATGCAGAATGAAGATGTAGGCTTAGGCTTAGCCTATATTGGCTATCATATTGGAGTTACCTAACTTACAAAAACCAGTGAAATCAATAGGGCAATTTATTTAGCAATATGAAGCTATTGATATTGCTGTTCTTGGCATTTTTCCTACTGTTGTTTTTAGTTCTAATGGCTATGCGATATTTCCTATTTTATAGGTTGAAATCAGGGAACATTAGCAAGAATGAAGAGATGCTTTATCTTTCTTTCATTTCTATTATTGTCTTTTATGTTTTATCTAGACAGCTTTTCTTGTAAGTGGTTAGGCTTCGTTTCAAGGTTTTCAACATTTTACAGCAGAGGGTAAATATATGTCATACCAGTTATCATAATTAGGAAGATGAGCCTTTATATTCCTGAGTTAATTCAGTGGAAGGTAAATTGGTTGTTCCTTTATGGAACAGGAGTTAATGGTCTTTTTTTTATTTTATTTTTATGGAATACAGATACAGATTGATGAATAATTACTACACATACAATTTACCTATACACACTCACCATACTAATTGACATGGTATAATAACATTGGATCTGTAAAATAATATTATTACCATATCTTTTGTTTTCATGATTGATATTTGATAGTCAAAAGGAATTCTCTTTTAGTATTAGTTGTTGTCCTTATATCTACTTTTACATCTTTCAGCAAGTAAGAATAATGTATCTACATGTAGACAACTGATTACCCTTTGTAATTGTTTACTAATCATTTTTAATTAGCTGAGTTCCTTAAGAAGCTAGTCCCGTTTCTATTTCTAGAATCACCATTAAAAATTCATTCCACAAATCAGTGGGATCTGGCAAGCACCAATGAACACAATCTTTGTATTCTTTATTCCATTCATTACCCCAGTGATCTCCGGGGTCCCCATTAGGTCTCATCATCGTTACTTTCGTTACATCTATAATTGCAAGGGTCTTGTCATGCTTTTTGCCTTTCATTGTCACTCGTTGAGTCTCATTTACTTGATTATTCCTTATGTTCCACCCATTTAAGTTAATTCGTGTTTCATCAAAAGGACTTGTTTTGTTGCAGATTCCTCCTGTATTCCAAGTTCCATTCTCGAAATGAGCTGGTGAAAATATCCTTACTATTGTCACTATTCCCTGGCATCCTTTACAGCCATTTATGTAATCTAGTGCATTTCGAGCCATCCCAATTGAATCGGCAATACTAAATTTTGTGACATTTGGTTTATCGCAAAATATGCAACCAACTAGTTTGCCACCTTCATATAGGTAATTTGGTCGAGAGAACCAATGCCCACTTGAGATGATAACATGGTCTATTATTGGGAGGCTTGGGGACGTTGATCACTAGCTGCTCTGCAACTATCAGGAAGTTGCTCTTGAGGATCATGAAGGTGAAGTCGTGCAGGAAAGTGCCATACTCTGAACCGTTGTAAACATCTTTCGCAGTTTTCTCCTGAAAACTCATTTTGGACCACTTTTGTTTTTCTTGAAGGAAATAGCTAATAATTCCGAATCAATTGCCAAAGTTCAATTGAAGTTTCAACTAACAAGTACACAAAGGACATTCATGTGATTGACATAGTATTTGTATTGATGACAGTTACCCGAGACAAGAATCATAGAAGGGAATCAATCCATTTGATTCTTGGAAACAAGAGTATCCTACTAAAGCCAATTTCTTTCTCGTGCAATATCCAGAAAATCTTGGCATCAAACCTTGGAAGTTTGCAATCACGAGGTTTCCATCTCCAGTTGACAAAATATTTATCAGGCCTCCCACTGAAGAAACAATTTCTCACCTTGGGAAGCGTTGGGCAAGTGGAATTCTTATAACTTGAAGCTTTACGGTCTCGCTACCCAGCGACCCTTGAACAAATCACAATTTAAAATTCTCGTGTACACAGCACGCTTAACAATCATTATTATCATCGTTCTTCATCCATGACCAAACAAAATGATCGAAATATATAATACCTTGAAATCGTTTGATGATGAGGTCAGCCTTTTGTGAATATGACGTTTGAACGGCCTCAAAGTCAAAACAGATCTGGAGAATAGTGGAAGAGCATGAGAATTATGGATACAGCTAAAGAAGACAACACGAGAGGAGTTATTCTTTCATTATTGTTGAGGGATTTGTCCCTTTTGTTGTGGAGCTTAGGTTTATCATGAAGAATTAGGATGCCTCATTTTCCAGGTATCCGTAGAAAGAGCGAACAAGCGAAATTGACAGAAGGGTACTTTATAGTAGGAGAAATATTTTCTTCTTGAAAAGCAAAGGATTTGAGTACCTATACCATTTAATTAGTGTAAGACAATCTAATGCTCAGCCTACCCTTTCGATTTGCAAAATTGGTAATGCAATGTTATTCAACAACTGTGTTTGGGTACATGTGATGTGATTCTGTGGAGGGCCTCTTCCTAGTTACTCACATTTCTCGGCGCAATGCAATCTCATCTTTGTTTCTGGAAAATAGAATGACCCCTTATTCGTATTTTTAGTAATTTAGATATTTTCGGTTCCCATGTTTAACTTAGCACATACTCTTCACCAGGACAAACAAATTAGTATGCACGATGTCATATGGAGAGTCCAAGGATCGTTAGTTTTGTTCTAAAATTATTTTAGCTCTATCGACATCAAATAATCAGATGTCTTTTGGCAGAAGGATTAGTTCTATTGCAGCTTCCTATATTATTCCAAGTTTCATTTGTTGGGTCAAGGCCCGTGGCTCAAAAAAATAAATAAAAGCCCAAGTTATTTAAAAAGTAAAAGACAAAAGTAGAGAACCTTTCTGAAATTATGCAAGTGAGAACTAAAATGAAATTCGGCAAGAGATGAAATGTGCTAAAGCACAAGACCTGTTATGCTTTTTGGCCGACAGAAAGAAAGTGGTTTTGAGGTTTTGGGATTTGATTTTGACTTTAATGATTGTAATGTGTTTTAAACTTCAATTTTGCTGTAAATTTTCAGCTTCACTCTAAATATCTTGTAATTTGGCTTTGTATTTTATTAGCATTTAGTGTTTTTTGAGTTTAACTTGTTGGTTCTAAATGTAATCGATTAATAATTTTATAAACAATTAAATTAATGCAGAATAAAAATAAAATTATAAATGAACATACTTTCCGCCATTATTAATTCTATCAATTCAGAAATGAATTTCGAAAGATTACGAACTTTTAAGTCTTAATCAATCCCATAATGATAGTGTAAGAGACTGAAAATAAGATTGAATAACATTGTTTAGTTTCTATAATGCATTCTTCTATTCTATTTATAATGAGCATATTCTTTATCAAAAATGGATTAGGAATATTCTTATCTTATTAAGAGATGAATATGGATAACTTTTAATTCAATCAAGACTCTTAAGTGATTGAATTTGAATAGTATTCTAAAGATTAAATTTTAATAAAATTATAACATTCTCTCACTTGGTCTATATTCCATCATTCGTCATATTAAGAAACAAATGCTTGAATCATAACATTAGGTTCTTTAATAATGAGTATTATTTTCTATATATTACAAAATATTATGTCTCTTAACACTAGTCTATTTTACTTAATGAATAAATTATATATTTATTTAAAGTCCAAACACTAATAAAATTTTTTAAATTAATAAATGTGTACACAATTAAGAATCAAATATAAGAAAATATTACTACTTAAATAAAATTTTATCTCAAATAACATTCGTCCTTATGACGAAAATTAGATAAAGGAACCCAATCTCATTCTTTCTAAATGATTCTTCTTAGGAGTTAACTGTCTTAAGGTGATCTATGAGATCTTTTAGTGAACCTTCTATCTATGAGAGACAATCCATCACTAGACCCTCTTTCTTTGATGGGATTGATTATAACTACAAAAAGAAAGGACGAGGATTTATCTCTAATTCATTACTTATGAGCCTTAGTTAGCTATTGAAAATGGTTCTTATATTTCAATAAAAATGGATAATAAAGAAAACAAGGTCCCCAAACTCTAAAATGAGTAAGATGCTTTTAAGCATAAGAAAGTCACTATGAATACCAAAGCCATGAACAAAATTTTAAGTGTTGCATATTGAAAGGAATTTATTAGAAATTTTAGTATAAATCAGCATATGCTATATGAAAACACTTACAAGGCTCTTATTAAAGGACCAATCGAATTAAAGAATCCAAGATTAGTAGACTTGCTAAGGAGTATGAGCTCCTTAAGATGAATCATATGAAAGCACACATAAGATGAACACTTGCTTATAACTATTATTAATCAACTAGGTTTTCTTGGTAAAAGTCACTCCATGTGAGAACAAGTGAAGAAAACTTTTAGGCTACTATTTAAGGAATAAAAGGAAAAAACAACATCTATTAAGGATGAAAATGACTGTAACAAACTATCACTTGATGATCTCATCGAAAAGCTCATAGGATATGAAATTGAGTTTACGGATGATACAAGAGAAGAAACTTCAAAGGAAAAGACCATTGCATTCAAAACTATCATGAGTAAAAAAAATAATGATGTTGATAATGAAGATGAGAGTTATGAAAAAGATGCTTGTAAGAAAGTTCAAGAAGTTTCTCAAATTTAAAAAGACAAATGAAAAGAAGTTTAGGAAGGAGGTGAACAAAGAGAGTAGCAAAACTAAGAAGACAACGAGAGATCATATATTATGCTTTGAATACAAGAAGCCCAGACACAAGATTTATGAATTTCCTTTCATCAAGAACAAGAAGGGAAGAAGAAAGCAATGAATGTCATATAACATGATTGTGACAATGATTCATCAGAGGAAGAACAAGAATGTGAGATTTGTTATTGGTTGGATCATGAACAAGTTGTTAGAGATGGTGCTTACGTGTCATTCCAATATTGTATGAATATTAATTGTTTAATATTTATACAATAAACATTGCAAATAAAAATTGTTAATTTTATAATCATATGGTTTAATGCTTGTAACACTATAAACATTGTATGATCTGAAGGAGTTTAGATATAATCTAAAAAAATTTAGACTAGGGCTAAGAGTTAATAATTCTGAGAGTTACAAATGCTAAGAGTTAACACTATTAAGAGTTAGCAGGTTATAAGAGTCAGTGAGATCTAAAGAGTTAGAACATTGTCTATAATAAGACAAAGACTTGAGAGTATACTAGTAATGACATAGTTGCAAAGAGTTGCAATAGGTGCTAGGAAATATCATATGTAAGTATGTCTCAAACATCATGTTCTTGATCTATATTCACCAATACGAGTCTATCGGTGAATCACTATAATATAGATTAGTGTATGTCTATATCTTGTTAGGGTTGGTGCTTACGTGCCATCCTTAAATGTACAAATACTTGTATATTTATACAAGTGTACATTCTTATTAAATCGCTAATACCCATTTATATGGTATTATGCAATGTAAGGTTATAGATATTGTAGATCTGAAAGAGTTCGGATTAGATCTAAAAGCGTTTAGATAAGGGCTCATGGTTAGCCATGCTGAGAAATATAAATGCTCAATGTTAGCACAACTAAGTGTTAACTAGTTATAATACTCAGCAGATCGAAGAGTTGGAACCTTGTCTGTAATGGGACATAAACTTGGGAATATACTAGTAATTGCATAGTTGCAAGAGTTGCAATCGGGTGCTAAGAAATGCTAGTTACGCAAGTATGTTCTCGAATAATTGTTGATGAACACATGAAAATGCATATTTGTTAAGAGATTCAGTCACCATTTAATGTCACTAATTTAGCATTTTATTTTGTATTTTTAGCTTGAAATAAAGTGTTCTCCTTAAATTGTGATTAATGAATATTATTTGTACAGGTTTAGGTAAAATTGACATAATTCTCAATGTAGAAATCGAAATGAAGAAATTCTTAAACTTGGAGCAACATGAATCAATCTTACACAAACTTGAAGAATAGTTAAAAAGCCAAATCCAACATGTTATGGGCCAAAAATTGAGATACAATAGAATCGGGCTACAACTTCAGCTCAGCTTGACCCAACTCATGTATTTGGATCGTATCTCACAAAATACGTACTCAATTGGTATAATTCTTGAAGTTGTGAAATAAGGACGTAATTATCAACAACTCTTATGTTTATGGTAAAGTCCACATTAACTGTTATCATAGACCAAATTGCATTGTAAGGGGGTAAAAGGGTTGTTAGCCGAAATCTAATATTTCTTTGAAAGTTTGCTCATATCTCATTGGATACTTATCCAATTTGCATGAACTCAATGCCTATGGAAAGAAAAGACAAAATGATACAACTTTTATGTTAGTCATAGAGGCTACATCGATCATTTACATTATAAAAAATATGCTGCAAGTGGCTGAACGATTTATTGGCCTAAACTTATTGAAGATTGATGTCACACATAACATATTTTCATTCATTGCCTATATAAGGACACTTTTAGAATGTTTTCAACATTAGATAATTTTCTCTTATTTTCTTCTCATTAACATGCATTGTAATCTAGGCTAGAGTTCTTGGCAAGGCTAAGAGATGAACTTTTATATGTAATAAATCTACTTCTATGCTTTGATTCATTGTCAAGAGCTACAAATGTTTGTAAGTTTGGTTTTGATTAAACTCTTATCTATTTTATTTTCTATAATCCAAAGGTTATAATTCTCATGTCTTATATATATTCAGTCATGCTTTTCTTATGTGATTCTTGTTGAATTATAATTGTTCTTGGTTACATTGTTTTATATGTTAATCTTTTATTGCAATATTGTCGATTGATATATTGTCGATCTTGGATAATATGTAAAGACAATAAATGTTTGATATTCAAGTTGATCTTTTACTGCAATATTGTCAAAATGATATATTGTCGATCTTAGATAGCTTGTATAAATGAACATGATTTGTGTTAATATTTGCTAAAGAGTTTAGTCACATCAAATGTATGTGTTATCAAATGTGCTATATTTTACATATCTTTCGATTGATTGTTTAGATGTAAAACTGTCAATTGAGTTATAAATATTAAATCAAAGTGTAAAGTAGATTTATAAAGCATAACTGTAATTCTCGAAGCCTTGTTTAAATCATTATAAGACATTTTTGCTAAATTCATAGACAATTCTATCTCATCTATTTAAACCAATTAATTAATTTTCTCATTTGCTACTGCTTTAATATTTTACTTCAACAACCTATTTTGTCAAAAGCTTCCTCGTGGGATTGACATCTCAATCTATACTGTGATAGTCGCATTACATTTTGAGCGTAAATAAAATTTGACGCCGTTGCCGGGGAAGCACACTAAGTGAAAGTCGGTTGCGTTTATCAATACTAAAGTAGTAAGTTTGTACATTTTCTTTTCTTTGTAAAATCTTAGTTTTATTTCCTTTGTTGTAATTCATTTTATTGTTCATGGTTGGTTCTACCACCTAATTTATTTTGTTTTCTTTAGTTAATTTATTATATTTTATATTATTTTAATAGCTGATTTTACCGCATAAAATAGTTCATTTTCTTTTATTTATTTATTGTACTTCGCACTTTATTTTCTTTTATTTATTTATTGCACTTTACTTTTTATTTATTTATTACTGTACTTTATTTTTTTAAAGTTAATTTATTGTATTTTATTTTATTTTAATGGTTGGTTGTACCACCTAACTTAATTTTTATTTATTTATTTATTGCACTTTATTTATTTATTACACTTTATTTATTGTACTTTATTTTTATTTTATTTTATTTAATTATTGTACTTTATTTTCTTTAGTTAATATGTTGTATTTCTATTTTATTTTAATGGCCGATTCTACTATTTAACTTTTTATTTATTTACTTATTGTACATTTTTTTTATTTATTATACTTTATTTTATTTATTTATTGTACTTTGCATTTTATTTTCCTTTATTTTTTGTACTTTCTTTTCTTTTATTTATTGTACATTTTATTTATTTACTTATTGTATTTTTTTTATCGTACTTTACAATTTATTATCTTTTGTTCATTTATTGTATTTATATTTTATGTTGGTCTTAGCACCTAACTCATTTCTATTTCTTGTTGTATTTTATTTCACTTCTTAATTTTTCTTGAGCATTTCTTTCATAAAAAAAAAAAATTGTTAGGATGTATGCATCGACTTAGAGACAAATAAGAAAGATTTGTGAGAGAAGTAGAACTAGAACCATTACCACAATTTGTAAGTGTTTACGCTCAAAATATAACGCGGCTATCGCAGTATAGATTGAGGTGTCGATCCCACGAGGAAGCTCTTGGCAAAATAGGTCAGTGAAGTAAAATATTAAAGCAGTAGCAAATGGTTAATTGATTTAAACGGATGAGATAGAATTGTCTATGAATTGAGGAAAATGTCTTATGATGATTTAAGCAAGGCTTTGAGAATCACAATTATGCTTTATAAATCTACTTTATACTTTGATTCGATATTTATAACTCAACTGAAAGTTTCACATCCCAAACAATCAATCGGAAGGTATGTAATATATAGCACATTTGATAACACATGTATTTGATTTAGTTAAACTCTTTGCAAGCATTAACACACATCATGTTATTTATACAAGTTATCTAAGATCGACAATATATCATTTTGACAATATTGCAGTAAAAGATTAACTTGAATATCAAACATTTATTCCCCTTACATGTTATCCAAGATCGACAATATATCAAATTGACAATACTGCAGTAAAAGATTAACATATAAAACAATGTAACCAGTAACAATTATAAATCAACATGAATCACATAAGAAAAGCATGACTGAACATATATGAGACATGAGAATTATAACCTCTGGATTATAGAAAATAAAATAGATAAGAGTTTAATCAAAACCAAACTTACAACATTTATAGCTCTTGACACCGAATCAAAGCATGGAAGTAGATTTACTACATATAAAAGTTCATCTCTTAGCCTTGCTAGGAACTCTAGCCTAAATTACAATACACGTTAAAGAGAATAAAAGAAGAGAGAATTATCTATTGTTAAAAACGTCCTAAGTGTCTCCTTATATAGGCAATGAATGGACATATGTCATGGATGACATCAATCTTCAATAGTTTTAAGCCAATAACTCGTGTATCCACTTGCAGCACGTTTTTGATAATGTAAATGATCAATTCAGCTTCTATAGCTGACATGAAAGTTGTAGAATTTTGACTCTTCTTTCCATAGGCGCTGATTTCATGCAAATTGGATGAGTATCCAATGAGATATGAGCAAAATTCCAAAGATACATCAGAATTCGGCCAACAACCATTTTATCCACTTGCAATGCGATTTGGTCCATGATAACGGCTGATTTAGACTTTACCATAAACATACGAGTTGTTGATAGTTAAGTCAGCAATTCACAGCTTCAAGAATTATACCAATTGAGTATGTATTTTGGGAGATACGGTCCAAATACGTGAGTTGGGTCAAGCTGGGTAAGAGTTGTAGTTCGATTCTGTTGTATCTCAATTTTTGGCCCATAACATGTTGGATTTGGCTTTTCCACTATTCTTCAAATTTGTGTAAGATTGAGTCATGTTGCACCAGGTTCAAGAATTTCTTCATTTTGATTTCTACATTGAGAGTTATGTCCAATTTACCTAAACCTGTCCAAATAACATTCATTAATCATAATTTAAGGAGAACACTTTATTTCAAGTTAAAAATACAGAAAATACTAAAATTAGTGACATTAAATGGTGATTGAATCTTTTAACAACATGCATTTTCATGTGTTCATCACAGCCCCCAACCAGCTTATTGCTAGTCTCTAGCAATTCAAGCGTAAATAGAATATGCAAAACTACCTAAGCATTTCAATCAAAACGTCAGTTCGAGATCACTGTTGCTATCATGGTTTTTTTAATTACAACTTCCATAATTTGTGTGTGTGTGAACTAAGCCATAATCATCTAACCACAAACTACAATAGATATAGCCTTGAGAATTTCTCCAAGTAAAAGCCTCAACTCCATATCCTCACAGGTGTATGACTGTTTAAAAGGTTAGGACTTCTCTTATGGAGTTGGAAAACAGTTAAGCACTCAAGAAAAAGTCAATTTTAAGGACAGACATATAAACTAACATTGATCCGAAGATAGGAAAATTATTTGTTTAAAAATCAATTATTCATATCATACGCCAGTTTTAGAACTTTAATTGGCTTGTGAGAATAATACAATTATAACTTGGTGAGAAAACTGTTTTACAAGATATTTGTCTTCTAAAATTGAATGAAGACTTTATTAAACTGAATTGCTTCTTTTTTTTTTTATTGTTTTTGGTATTTTTGTGTTTTTTTTTTGTATTTTTAAAGAATACAAGGAAGCATTACAAAGGTTTCTCACCAAATTATATTATGCACAAATGCAACCAACTTATCCCTTAATTCAAATAATATCATTCTAAACAAAAATTAACCAATTCAAAGGATCAATGGAGGTTCATAAGCTGTTTTCTCAACCTTGCCACTTACTCACAAAAGATATGTGAGATTAGAAAAATATATACTTAAACATGGAAATTCTCTTGGCTATATAAATTGAATCATCCATCTTACCACAAGGCTTAGCATTGTGCTCAAAAATATTTTGGAAGTCATTATTTAGTAACCTAGATAGAAACAGTGACTCAACCTAAACAATTCTGAAATCATACTTAGGCAGAAAAGCAAATTCCTTTATACAAGAATTACCAAGACTACAAGCAGTAAACGACAATGCATGAAATATAAAACAAAACAACAAAAAGTTAGTTAAAATGCATTTCAAAAGTTAGTACTAAAACTCCTTACTCTGCCATTCTAGAATGCGTCTCAAGAGTTCAAGAATGAACTCTTTACTCTGCCATTTTAATCAAATGTCGGACCACAAATTTTTTTTTTTTGGCAAAATGCAACGTATGTCTACTATCCTCCCCCCAAACTAGATGAAACATTGTCCTCAATGTTTAAATAGAAAGAGATAAAGTATATGAGACATTACCTGAAACGCCAGTTATTTGAAAGAAATAAACCTGAGAGACACTTAAGCAAATATAAACTAAAATGATGGTGCTGATAAATAAATAAAAAAAAAGAAAAATTTACAAACGAAGTGTCAGATCCAATTTTCGCTTGTTAAGGCCTACTGACCAATCGATCCGAGTTATTGCTGGGTCAAGTTCGTAGGTAACTGCCTGTAATTTATTAATCAATTCATCCGCCTCAGTAGCAAAAACCAGGATCTGTCGCGCCGAATGTGAAATAAAATTCGGTTCCATAGCTTGATCAAGAAAACAAAGTAATCAAAATAGTTATTAACATTCAACAAACCTATGGGTTTTCGGTGGATATTCAGTTGGGCCCAAGAGACAATTTGAAAAATTTCTTCCAAGGTACCAAAACCACCTGGTAAAGCAATAAAAGCGTCTGCATTACAAAGCATTCTGGCTATACGTTCATGCATAGATGAGACTCGTAATTCTTCCCCTATTGTTTTCCCGGTCAGGTTTTCCACGGCCAAAACTGTAGGAATAATACCTAAAACTTGACTTCCTCCTAAATGTGCAGCTGTTGACACACACCCCATTAGCCCAAGGCTACCTCCTCCATAAATCAAATGAATTTTTCTTGCAGCTAATGTTTTTCCTAGATTGTTTGCTGCTTCTATGAACACTTTACTCTCCTCAGGACTAGATCCACAAAATACACATATATTTCGAAATTGTCGAACTTGGGTTTCCTCCATATCTACTCTCACCTTTATCTCAATATATGAAAATGAAGAAACTGAGGTGCTGTATTTATAGAGTGCCAAATGATAACAATGATTATGGTAACCCGACAGTTTGTTAAAAGAGAGTTAAACACAAAAATTTAAACATAATGACCCACATGCATTATTGAACAAAAAGATTTGAATTTAAGACATCTACATGAGTAGCCCTACTATTCATAAAATAAAGTTTGAAATTAAAACACATGTATTTACAAGTAGTTATGATTGTGGCTCACATCTTCCTCTGGTTTTACGTCCAGTAACGGCTTAAACGCCCTCTATGGGTCGGGGATAGGCTTCCCATCCAATTTTCTTATAAATTGGCAAACAGGGTCTTTTAGAGTCAGATTCCCGAGACTATACCGTTGATGTTCATTTTTGAATTTGTTTCATAAATCGAGAAGTTCACGTTGCACGAGCCCACAGAGATGCGTCTCAAGAGTCAATAGGATATCATCCAAAGAATCCTTACTCAGTCCATCCTTAATGATCTGAATTTTATCTTCTCAATTTCTAGATACGAATCCTAAAGAACGACAACTCCGATTACAATTCCATCGAGCACATTTATGACAGACTTGAAACCTTTTTGCTCGTCGCCTTTTGGCATAGGAGCTTCTTCCAAGACCAGGCATATGAGAAACAAAATCATTTTCAAACTCACCAGACAACCGAACCTTGTCTTCAATTAACCAACGAAGGTCCACAGGGATATTACCCAACATCAATAGCCTTAGTCTTTCACACCGTGCTTTGTAAATCTTAAGTAGAGCATTTTGAGGAAATGAAGGAAAACGTTTTTTAAGGTTGGCAAGAATGCGATCCATTTTGAAAGAAAGAAAAGAGATGAATGCACAGTTTGAGGGACAGTTTTTAGGGAATTGAGAAACCGACTTTAATAGTCACGGAGTACCGTATCCGCCACTTCACCGGGAAATAAAATCACACTGAAGAAAAAATAAAAAGAAGAAAATAAAGTAAAATAAAATGTGCAAGAAAATAAAAGCAAAAATAGAAAGTCAAAAGGTAAAATATAGACAAAATATAAAATATGGTACAGATAGATTGAACCTGATCAATCACGATAGACAGGATCTACAAGAGGGATCTCGCCTAGGTACATAGAGTCATTTACCTTTTCCACGTAGCCTTTTAGCCGCTGTCCATTCACTTTGAAAGTCCGTCCATCAGTGGGGTCTTCTATTTCAACAGCACCATTAGGAAAAACACGTCTTACCATAAATGGACTAGTCCATCGAGATCTCAACTTTCCAGGGTGTAAATGCAATCGAGAATCATAAAGATAGACCCGTTGATTTGGCTCAAAGTGTTTCCTTGAGATCTGTTTATCATGAGCTACTTTCATTTTAGCTTTGTAAATTCTGGAGTTGTCATATGCGTCATTTTGTAGCTTTTCTATTTCTGACAATTGTAACTTTCTCTGGAGACCTGCAGCATTCAAAGCTTTAAGAGAACGGTTACAGAAATGTGTTCCTTGGTTACTAATGATGACACGTGGTGTCCCAAGGTTTGATGGTTTTGGTTTCTCCCTCTCTCGTGGCAACTTTTCAATGCCTGGTTTCCAAAATCGAATCCCTTTATCCTGTGAGTCAAAAATATTAAACATATCAGTTGTTTCATCAGGATAATACAATTCTTCAATATCAAAATCAAAGAGATTTTCTAAATAATTAGAGCCATGATTTTTATAAGCTTCCTCCGCTCCAAGTGTGTCTATCATATATGAATGATAGCATTCGTCTTCTTCTCGTGATTGCTTATCAATATGAAAAATGTTCACCTCAAGAGTCATATTCCCAAAAGATAATTTCATTAGACCATTTCTGCAATCAATAAGAGCATTAGCAGTGGCAAGAAAAGGTCTCCCCAAAATAAGAGGGATTTTTGACTCCATGTTAACAACAGAATGAGTATCTAAAACAAGAAAATCAACAGGGTAGTAAAATTTATCAATTTGTAACAAAACATCTTCTACTATTCCTCGTGGTTTCTTGATTGATCGGTCAGCTAATTGTAGGACTACAGATGTTGGTTTAATCTCACCAAGTCCCAATTGCAAGTAAATAGAATAAGGCATTAAATTTACACTTGCTCCTAAGTCCAATAAAGCTTGACCAAACTCATGTGTCCCAATTTGGCAGGAGATTGTGGGACATCCTGGGTCTTTATACTTGGGTGGTGTCTTTTGTTCAATCACTGCACTTACCTGTTCTGCCAAAAATGCAGTTTTCTTCACATTATGTTTTCTTTTGATAGTACATAAATCCTTGATGACTTTGGCATAAGTTGGAACCTCCTTAATCAAATGTAACAAGGGAAGATTAAATTTAACTTGTTTCAAATGTTCCAAAATCTCACCTTGAATTTCTGAATTTTTCCCAACCGGTCGAAGAGCTTGAGGAAAAGGCACTGGGATTGAAAACTTACTTTCGGGCTCTTTTTCCATTGTGGCCTTTTTCTCAAGGGGGGAGTCTTTACTACTCGTAGATGTGTTAATTTCAGGAGTAGGCTCACTTACAATCTTACCACTTCGAGTAGTAATGGCATTGACTTCTTTGAGATTTTGAACATCAGAAGTAGAAGCTTGTGCCATGAATTGTCCTTTCGGATTGGATTGAGGTTGAGATGGAAACTTACCTCGCTCTTGTACAGTTAAGGCACTGGTCAACTTTGTGATTTGACTCTTGATTTCTTTGTTTTCGTCCACCACCTGTGCAAGAATTGTTTCAAATTTTTGATTAGTCTTACTTTGTGCCTCCATAAATGCTTGTAATGTATCCTCTAAAGAACTCCTAGTTGGTCGTGCATCATATTGAGGTGCAACATAAGACTTGGGTGCTTGTTGTTCTTGTTTCCATTGGTTGTTGGCTTGTTGGTCAGATTTCCAACTGAAATTTGAGTGGTTTCTCCAGTTAGGATTATATGTTTCAGAGTAGGGTGAATAAGGCTTCTTGTACATCCCTAGGGCATTACTTTGTTCCTCATATATCCCTCTCATCTCACTATACGTGGGACAATTCTGAGCTAAGTGTTCCGCTCCTCCACAGACAAAACAGACATCGTGTGACTCAACTCTAGCAACCGTGTGGGTGACCCTTCTATCTTTGGTTTTCAAGGCCTCTAACTCTCTAGTTAAGACCTCTAATTGGGCTTTGAGGTTATCCTCTTCCCTAAGATGGAAAACTCCATTGGGTCGTGACCTATTTGTGCTTTCAGTAATGCTAGGTCCAGTCCATGTATGGGCTTTTTCGGCTAAGTCATTAAGGAATTCTATGGCTTCCTCAGGATCTTTGTGAAGGAACTCCCCATTACACATCATCTCAACAAATTGGCGCTCTCTAATTGTGAGTCACTCATAGAAATAACTAACCAAGCACCAATTTTCATACCCATGGTGAGGACACAGATTTAACAATTCTTTAAACCTTTCCCATGCTTGATATAAGGTTTCACTGTCTTTTTGGGAGAAGGAAGAAATTTGTCTTTTTAGACCATTAGTTTTGTGTTGTGGGAAGTATTTATTGAAAAATGCTTGGGTCATTTCTGCCCAAGTTCCTATAGACCTCGGCCTCAAAGAGTATAGCCAACTCTTTGCTTTATCTTTCAAAGAAAAAGGGAAAAATTTAAGTCTAACAGTGTCTATGGCTTCAGGTTGGCTATGGAAGGTGGCAATTACCTTTTCAAATTCCCTAACATGTACATAAGGATTTTCACTATCTAGACCATGAAAAGTGGGAAGAAGTTGTATCATTCCAGGTTTAAAATCCGAATGTGGTGTGTTAGGTGGAAATATAATACATGATGGTGTGGCTATGCGAGTAGGATGCAAGTAATCTTTTAGAGTTCTAACGGGGTTTTCTTCGTGTTGGCTCATTGTGTTAGAATTACAAGATGAACTAGAAGGTGAATTCTTTACAAATTGTGGGGGTAGTTCTAGTTCTAGTTCTAGTTCTAGTTCTCTCACAAATCTTCCTCGTTTGTCTCTAGGTCGATGCATACATCCTAAATTTCTTTTTTTTTTTTTAAGGAAAGAAATGCTTAAGGAAAATTAAGAAGTGAAATAAGCACAATAAGAAATAGAAATAAGTTAGGTGGTAAGACCAACCATGAAATATAAATACAATAACTAAACAAAATACTATAAAGTACGAAAAAAAAGTACAATAAATAAATAATAAAAAAACAATACAATAAGTAAATAAATAAAAGGTTAGGCGGTAGAACCGGCCATAAAAAGAAAATACAACATATTAACTAAAGAAAATAAATTGCAATAAATACGTAAAAGAAAATGAAAATAAAGTACAATAAAAAAAAGTGCAATAAATAAATAGAGTACAATAAGAAATAAAGAAACTAAGTTAGGCGGTAGAACCAGCCACAAAATAAAAAGAAAATACAACAAATTAACTAAAAAAAAAGTACAATAAATAAATAAAAGAAAGTGAACGAAGTTAGGCGGTAAAATCAGCCATTAAAAAAAAGTGCAATAAATAAACTAAAGAAAATAAAGTGCGATAAATAGATAAAAGAAAATAAATTAATTAGGCGGTAAAACCAGCCATTAAGATAATATAAAATATAACAAATTAACTAAAGAAAACAAAATAAATTAGGTGGTAGAACCAACCATGAATAATAAATAAATTACAACAAAGGAAATAAAACTAAGAGTTTACAAAGAAAAGAAAATATACAAAGTTACCACTTCAGTATTTATAATCGCAACCGACTTTCGCTTAGTGTGCTTCCCCGGCAACGGCGCCAAATTTTTGTTTATGCTCAAAATATAACGCGGCTATCGCAGTATAGATTGAGGTGTCGATCCCACGAGGAAGCTCTTGGCAAAATAGGTCAGTGAAGTAAAATATTAAAGCAGTAGCAAAGGGTTAATTGATTTAAACGGATGAGATAGAATTGTCTATGAATTGAGGAAAATGTCTTATGATGATTTAAGCAAGGCTTTGAGAATCACAATTATGCTTTATAAATCTACTTTATACTTTGATTCGATATTTATAACTCAACTGAAAGTTTCACATCCCAAACAATCAATCGGAAGGTATGTAATATATAGCACATTTGATAACACATGTATTTGATTTAGTTAAACTCTTTGCAAGCATTAACACACATCATGTTATTTATACAAGTTATCTAAGATCGACAATATATCATTTTGACAATATTGCAGTAAAAGATTAACTTGAATATCAAACATTTATTGCCCTTACATGTTATCCAAGATCGACAATATATCAAATTGACAATACTGCAGTAAAAGATTAACATATAAAACAATGTAACCAGTAACAATTATAAATCAACATGAATCACATAAGAAAAGCATGACTGAACATATATGAGACATGAGAATTATAACCTCTGGATTATAGAAAATAAAATAGATAAGAGTTTAATCAAAACCAAACTTACAACATTTATAGCTCTTGACACCGAATCAAAGCATGGAAGTAGATTTACTACACATAAAAGTTCATCTCTTAGCCTTGCTAGGAACTCTAGCCTAAATTACAATACATGTTAATGAGAATAAAAGAAGAGAGAATTATCTATTGTTAAAAACGTCCTAAGTGTCTCCTTATATAGGCAATGAATGGACATATGTCGTGGATGACATCAATCTTCAATAGTTTTAAGCCAATAACTCGTGTATCCACTTGCAGCACGTTTTTGATAATGTAAATGATCAATTCAGCTTCTATAGCTGACATGAAAGTTGTAGAATTTTGACTCTTCTTTCCATAGGCGCTGATTTCATGCAAATTGGATGAGTATCCAATGAGATATGAGCAAAATTCCAAAGATACATCAGAATTCGGCCAACAACCATTTTATCCACTTGCAATGCGATTTGGTCCATGATAACGGCTGATTTGGACTTTACCATAAACATACGAGTTGTTTATAGTTAAGTCAGCAATTCACATCTTTAAGAATTATACCAATTGAGTATGTATTTTGGGAGATACGGTCCAAATATGTGAGTTGGGTTAAGCTGGGTAAGAGTTGTAGTTCGATTCTGTTGTATCTCAATTTGTGGCCCATAACATGTTGGATTTGGCTTTTCCACTATTCTTCAAATTTGTGTAAGATTGAGTCATGTTGCACCAAGTTCAAGAATTTCTTCATTTCGATTTCTACATTGAGAGTTATGTCCAATTTACCTAAACCTGTCCAAATAACATTCATTAATCACAATTTAAGGAGAACACTTTATTTCAAGTTAAAAATACAGAAAATACTAAAATTAGTGACATTAAATGGTGATTGAATCTTTTAACAACATGCATTTTCATGTGTTCATCAGTAAGGGAAGAAAATTCACCATCTAATTCATCTTATAATTCTAACACAATGAGCCAACACGAAGATAACCCCGTTAGGACTCTAAAAGATTACTTGCATTCTACTTGCACAACCACACTATCATGCATTATATTTTCACCTAACACACCACATTTGGATTTTAAGCCCGGAATGATACAACTTCTGCCCACTTTTCATGGTCCAGATAGTGAAAATCCTTATGTACATGTTAGGAAATTTGAAGAGATAATTGCCACATTCCATAGCCAACCTGAAGCCATAGACACTGTTAGACTTAAATTTTTCTATTTTTCTTTGAATGATAAAGTAAAAAGTTGGCTATACTCTTTGAGGCCGAGGTTTATAGGAACTTGGGCAGAAATGATCCAAGTATTTTTCAATAAATACTTCCCACAACACAAAACTAATGGCCTGAAAAGACAAATTTCTTCATTCTCTCAAAAAGACAGTGAAACCTTATATCAAGCATGGGAAAGGTTTAAAGAGTTGCTAAATCTGTGTCCTCACTATGGGTATGAAAATTGGAGCTTGGTTAACTATTTTTATGAGGGACTCACAATTAGAGAGCGCCAATTTGTTGAGATGATATGTAATGGGGAGTTCTTTCACAAAGATTCAGAGGAAGCCATAGAATTCCTTAATGACTTAGTCGAAAAAGCTCATACATGGACTGGACCTAGCATGATTGAAAGCACAAATAGGTCACAACACAGTGGATTTTTCCATCTTAGGGAAGAGGATAACCTCAAAGCCCAATTAGAGGTCTTAACTAGGGAGTTAGAGGCCTTGAAAGCCAAAGATAGAATGGTCACCCACACGGTTGCTAAGGTTGAGTCACACGATGTCTTTTTTGTCTGTAGAGGAGCGAAACACTTAGCTCAGGATTGACCCACTTATAGTGAGATGAGAGGGATATATGAGGAATAATGTAATGCCCTAGGGATGTATAAGAAGCCTTATTCACTATACTCTGAAACGTATAATCCTAGTTGGAGAAATCACCCAAACTTTAGTTAGAAATTTGACCAACAAGCCAACATCTATTGGAAACAAGAACAACAAGCACCCAAGTCTTATGTTGCACCTCAATATAATGCACGAACAACCAGGAGTCATTTAGAGGATACATTAGAAGCATTTATGGAGGCGCAAAGTAAGACTAATAAAAAATTTGAAATAATTCTTGCGCAGGTGATAGATGAAAACAAAGAAATCAAGAGTCAAATCACAAAGCTGACCAGTACCTTAACTATACAAAAGCGAGGTAAGTTTCCATCTCAACTTCAATTCAATCCAAAAAGATAATTCATGGCACAAACTTTTACTTTTGATGCACAAAATCTCAAAGAAGTCAATGCCATTACTACTCGAAGTGGTAAAATTGTGAGTGAGCCTACTTCTCCAACTAACACATCGATAAGTGGTAAAGACGCCCCCATTGAAAAAGAGGCCATAGTGGAAAAAGAGCTCAAAAATAAGTTTTCAATCTCAGTGCCTTTTCCTCAAGCTCTTCGATCAGTTGGGAAAAATTCAGAAATTCAAGGTGAGATTTTAGAACATTTGAAACAAGTTAAGATTAATCTTCCCTTGTTGCATTTGATTAAGTAAGTTCTAACTTATGCGAAAGTCATTAAGGATTTATGCACTATAAAAAAAAATACCATGTAAAGAAAACTGCATTTTTAGTAGAACAGGTAAATGCAGTGATTGAACAAAAGACACTACCCAAGTATAAAGATCCAGGATGTCCCATAATCTTTTGCCAAATTGGGACACATGAGTTTGGTCAAGCTTTGTTGGACTTAGGAGCAAGTGTAAATTTAATGCCTTCTTTTATTTACTTGCAATTGGGATTTAGTGAGATTAAACCAACATCTGTAGTCCTACAATTAGCTGACCGATCAATCAAGAAATGACGGGGAATAATAGAAGATATTTTGTGGCAAATTGATAAATTTTACTCCCCTGTTGATTTTCTTGTTTTAGAAACTTATTCTGTTGTTAACACGGAGTCAAAAATCCCTCTTATTTTGGGGAGACCTATTCTTGTCACTGCTAATGCTCTTATTAATTGCAAAAATGATCTAATGAAATTATCTTTTGGGAATATAACTTTTGAGGTGAACATTTTCAATATTGGCAAACAACCACGAGAAGAAGACGAATGCTATCATTCATATATGATAGACACACTTGTAGCGGAGGAAGCTTATAAAAATCATAGCTCTGATTCTTTAAAAAACCTTCTCAATTTTGATTTTGAAGAATTGTATTATTCTGATGTAACAACTAATGTTTTTAGTATTTTTGACTCACAGAATAAAGGGACTTGATTTTGGCAACCGCGTTTTGAAGAGTTGCCACGAGAGAGGGAGAGACCAAAATCATCAAACCTCGAGACACCACAAGTTGAGCTTTCTCCACTGCCTAAAGGTTTGAAACATGCATTCTTAGGACCAGGTGATACTTTCCTATCATTATTTCTTCTGAACTTAATGCTGAACAAGAGAAAAAATTGATAAAATTATTAAAAGAACATAAAAGACCCTGTTTGCCAATTTATAAGAAAATTAGATGGGAAGCCTATCCGTGACCTATAGAGGGCGTTTAAGCCGTTACTGGACGTAAAACCAGAGGAAGATGCGAGCCACAATCACAACTACTTGTAAATACATGTGTTTTAAATTCAAAATTTTATTTTATTTTATGAATAGTAGGGCTACTCATGTAGATGTCTTAAATTCAAATCTTTTTGTTCAATAATGCATGTGGGTCATTATGTTTAAATTTTTGTGTTTTATTTTTAACTCTCTTCTAACAAACTGTTGGGTTACCACAATCATTATTATCATTTGATACTCTATAAATATAGCACCTCATTTTCTTCAATTTCATATATTGAGATAAAGGTGATATGAAGGAAACCTCAGTTCAAATTTTTTGAAATATATGTATAATTTGTGGATCTAGTCCTGAGGGAAATAAAGTGTTTGTAGAAACACGAAACAATCTAGAAAAAGCATTAGCTGCAAGAAAATTTCATTTAATTTGTGGAGAGGGTAGTCTCGGGTTAATAGGGTGTGTGTCAACAGCTGCACATTTAGGAGGAAGTCAAATTTTAGGTATTATTCCTATAGCATTAACTGTGGAAAACCTGATTGGAAAACCAATAGGGGAAGAATTACGAGTCTCATCCATGCATGAACGTATAGCTAGAATGCTTTATAATGCATACGCTTTTATTGCTTTACCAGGTGGTTTTGGTACCTTGGAAGAAAATTTTCAAATTGCCTCTTAGATCCACTAGCTGAATATCCACCAAAAATCCATAGGTTTGTTGAATGTTAATAACTATTTTGATTGCTTACTCTGTTTTCTTGATCAAGCTGTGGAACAGAATTTTATTTCACATTCGGCGTGATAGATCCTAGTTTTTGCTACCGAGGCAGATTAATTGATTGACAAATTACAGGCAGTTACCTATGAACCTGACCCAGCAATAACTTGAATCAATTGGTCAGTGGGCCTTAACAAGCGAAAATTAGATCTGAAACTTCGTTTGTAAATTTTTCTTTGTTTTATTTATTTATCAGCATCATCATTTTAGTTTATATTTGCTTAAGTGTCTCTCAGGTTTGTTTCTTTTGAATAACTGGCGATAATGTCTCCTATACTTTATATATTTCTATTTAAACATTGAAGATAATGTTTCATCTAGTTTGGGGAAGGATAGTAGACATAAGTTACATTTTGCAGTAAAAAAATAAATTGTGGTCTGATATTTGATTAAAATGGCAGAATAAAGAGTTTATTCTTAAACTCTTGAGACGTATTCTAAGTCAAATTAGAATGGCAGAATAAGGAGTTTTAGTTTTAACTTTTGAAACGCATTTTAACTAACTTTTTGTTGTTTTGTTTTATGTTTTATGTATTGTTGTTTATTGCTTGTAGTCTTGGTAATTCTTGTATAAAGGAATTTACTTTTCTGCCTAGGTGTGATTTCAAAATTATTTAGGTTGAGTCATTGTTTCTATTTAAGTTACTAAAGAATGACTTCCAAAATATTTTTGAGCACAATGCTAAGTCTTATAGTAAGACAGATGATTCAATTTATATAGCCAAGAGAATTTTTATGTTTAATTATATATTATTTTCTAATCTTGCATATCTTTTGTGAGTGAGTGGAAAGGTTGAGAAAACAACTTATGAACCTTCATTGATCCTTTGAATTGATTAATTTTTGTTTAGATTGATATTATTTAAATTACAGAATAAGTTGGTTGCATTAGTGTATAATATAATTTGGTGAGAAACCTTTGTACTGCTACCTTGTATTCATCAAAAATACAAAAAAATCAAAAAAGAAAAATGAAAAATGAAAAAAAAATAGAAAGAAAAAAAAAATTGAGAATCAATTCAGTTTAATAAAATCTTCATTCAATTTTAGAAGACAAATTTTTTGTAAGGCAGTTTTCTTACCAAGCTATATTGGTATTATTCTTACAAGACAATTGAAGTCCTAAAGCTAGTACATATTAAGAATAATTGATTTCTAAACAATTATTTTTTCTATCTTTGAATCAATGTTAGTTTATATGTTTGTCCTTAAAATTGACTTTTTCTTGAGTGCTTAACTGTTTTTCAACTCCATGAGAGAAATCATAACCCTTTAAACAGTCATACACTTGTGAGGATATGGAGTTGAGGCTTTTACTTGGATAAATTCACAAGGCTATATCTGTTGTGGTTTATGGTAAGATGATTACGGCTTAGTTCACACATACACACACAAGTTTTAGAAGTTATAATTGAAAAAACCATAATAGCAACAGTGATCTTGAACTGACATTTTGTTTGAAATGCTTAAGTAGTTTTGCATATTTTATTTATGCTTGAATTGCTAGAGACTACCAATAAGCTGGTTGGGGGCTGTGATGAACATATGAAAATGCATATTTGTTAAGAGATTTAGTTACCAATTAATGTCACTAATTTTAGCATTTTCTTGTATTTTTAGCTTGAATAAAGTGTTCTCCTTAAATTGTGATTAATGAATATTATTTGCACAAGTTTAGATAAAATAGATATAACTTTCAATGTAGAAATCAAAATGAAGAAAATTTTGAACCTATAGCAACATGACTCAATCTTACACAAACTTGAAGAATAGTTAAAAAGCCAAATCCAACATATTATAGGCCAAAAATTGAGATACAATAGAATCGGGCAACAACTTCTGCTTAACTTGACCCAACTCACATATTTGGACCGTATCTCATAAAATATGTACTCAATTGGTATACTTCTTAAAGCTGTGATACTGACTTAATTATAAAAAACTCTTATGTTGATGGTAAAGTCCACATCAGCTGTTATCATGGACAAAATTGCATTGCAAGTGGGTAAAAGGGTTGTTAGCTGAAAGCTGATGTATCTTTGGAATTTTGCTCATATCTTATTGGATACTCATCCAATTTGCTTGAACCTGGTGCCTATAGAAAGAAGAGACAAAATTATACAACTTTTATGTCACCTACAGAGGCTATATTGGTCATTTATATTATCAAAATGCACTACTAGTGGGTGAACGAGTTATTGGCCTAAAATTATTGAAGATTGATGTCACACATGACATATTTCCATTTATTGCCTATATAAGGACACTCTTAGGACATTTTCAACATTAGATAATTTTTTCTTATTTTCTTCTCATTAACATGCATTATAATCTAGGCTAGAGTTCTTGGCAATGCTAAGAGATGAACTTTTATGTGTAATAAATCTACTTCTATGCTTTGATTCATTGTCAAGAGCTACAAATGTTTGTAAGTTTAGTTTTGATTAAACTCTTATCTATTTTATTTTCTATAATCCAAAGGTTATAATTCTCATGTCTTATATATATTCAGTCATGCTTTTCTTATGTGATTCTTGTTGAATTATAATTGTTCTTGGTTACATTGTTTTATATGTTAATCTTTTATTGCAATATTGTCGATTGATATATTGTCGATCTTGGATAATATGTAAAGACAATAAATGTTTGATATTCAAGTTGATCTTTTACTGCAATATTATCAAAATGATATGTTGTCGATCTTAGATAACTTGTATAAATGAACATGATTTGTGTTAATATTTGCAAAAGAGTTTAGTTACATCAAATGCATGTGTTATCAAATGTGCTATATTTTACATATCTTTTGATTGATTGTTTAGATGTAAAACTGACAATTGAGTTATAAACATTGAATCAAAGTGTAGAGTAGATTTGTAAAGCATAATTGTGATTCTCGAAGCCTTGTTTAAATCATCATAAGATATTTTGCTAAATTCATAGACAATTCTATCTCATCTATTTAAACCAATTGATTAATTTTCTCATTTGCTACTGCTTTAATATTTTACTTCACCAACCTATTTTGTCAAAAACGTCCTCGTAGGATCGACACCTCAATCTATATTGCAATAGCCGTATTACATTTTGAGCGTGAATAATTGTCCTTGATTTATTTCTACTGACGCGGGTCTGTCGGTGGATACCTTAAATATAGATCAACATATATCATACCTATAGGGCATAGATGGTCGTTCCTAGCCGATCGTGAACTTGGAGGTTGTATTGACATATGTGTATCTAGTTAGGACTGGATATGGGACAGACTCGTGAGGGCTTCCGATAGACATCCTATATAAGCCGTCAATAGAGGGTCCTCTTGAGTTGAGTAGTATATGTGGTCCTTTGACCTGAGTGCCACGGTGAGCTTGTAAGTAATCCACTATACTTTGGTTCCACGCAAGTCATAGACCTTTCATGGTGTGACTGCTGGGTATGGTTTGATGCTTATGGAGTCTGGTATGTACAGATATGGGATCCGTCAGCTCGTATAGGGGGTTCGATATCCAAATGCTTTGAGACTGTATCTCAAAAAGTCTTGTGGCCACAAGCATAAATCTCGGGAAAGAGTTCTGCCAAGGTAGAGCAATATGGAAAAGGAGTTTGCACATATTGTTTTGTGAGATACAAGTCTGGACATAAGACATGGATGAGCACTAGGTGATTTTACGGTGATAATTTATATCCCTACACATCTAGGATATCATGACGAAAGGACTATAAGTATGCATTGTAACCTTAGCTTGTATAGTTTAACGCGTTGATTTGTATATCCGTGATGTGTTCATAGGGCATTGCTCACAGACTCATAAAATAGTTCTATTAGACAAATCGGGCATTGATCTAGGGAGTCCCGTGATATGGAGTGTACTCATTGTGCACTGGGGCAGCATGCCAGATTAAAGTGTTTAATCCAGCAATATTTAGCACTACCACGGGAATATGTGCGTGTCTGTATTTAAGTGTTAAATACAACTTACGTATAGTCAGTTGAGTTTACCCAAGTGTGTGATTTGGTGAGACCTACTAGAAGGTATGCTTGGTAACTATTCATGAGGAGCAAAATGGTCATTACATACTTTGATTATTTAATAGTTAAAGAATCAAAATATCTCTCTTATTATATTACATAATATATTATTATTTTATTATATATATATATAAAGAAAGAGAGAGAGAAGTGTGTAAGTGTGTGCTCGTGAGAAAGAAGAAAGAAATTGAGAAGAGAAAAAAAGAAGAAGAAATGGCCGAGAAAAAGAAGAAGAAGAAAAAGAAAAAAAGAAGGAAAAAAAAAGGAGAAAAATGAAATTGTTTCATTTTTCCTCTATGTGCCATGGAAGCAATTATGAATTGCTTCATTCTCCATTTCTTATCTTTTTAGAGAAAAGGATAAAAACACATACCTGACCATTTGATGATTAAGAGTTAATCCCATGCTAGATATGGGGCTGCTGTTCTAGTTCACCAAGCCCACCGTGTTGGTGACTAGAACTGCTCGCGAGTTAGTCTCTATGTGGACTCCGAGAAAATATGTGTATAACGTTACCCGTTGAGGTGAGTTCTCAAACCTTATAATATATTAATGTGATTAATATATTGTATTTATGGTGTTTATTGTTTAATGTAATGCTTCCGCTGTGTAGAATATGTAATATCCAATCCCTATTAGTAGTATTGGCACCTAAATTTTGGTATAGAGCAAATAAGACACCGTAGGGTTACTCGATTTTAACCCTATTAGAAATATTCCCTTTATAGTGCACGTGAGAGATATTAGACCTAATTTGGTAATTTCACACTCGATCGGTGCGCTAGACGACCCTAGAATATTTTTGAAAATTTTCTCTATTGGCTTAGAAAAGGAAATCCTAATTTACTACATGAATTTTCATTTAAGGGTTATGAATGGAACAAGCCTTTGTTGAAAAACATAATCCATATATTGGAGAATGGACCAATTAGAAGAAATCTCATGGATTGCCAAGTTGGAAGTTCTAGTTAGTTTTTTGAACTATTCTAACTTGATAGTTACAAATGAACTAATTACATAATTAGTTTTTAACTAATGAAAAATTAGTAATTTTGAGTAAGTTGAAGGGCAAAATGGTTAATTGAGGGAGCACTATATATATGTTAGAAGTGTGTAGAATTTTCAAGTGATCAAAAAGCAAACACTTAGAGCAAATTCGGGCAAGGTGAAGAGGTGCTGCTACAGTGAAATTTCAGTTTTTTTTTTCATGATTTTTCATGTGTAATCAAGCTAAAATAAGGTTACATATGAATCCTTAAGCTCAATTAAAGCCTTAATTAGTGAAAATTCAAGAAAAAGAGGTAAGAAAAGCATTGTTTTATGAGTTTGATAAGTGAACTTTCAAGAATGCTCAAATTGACATTCTTATGTGTATTCTTGGCTTAGATTGAGTTGAATTCTAGTTTGGAGCTTGAAGGAGTCATCAATTTGAAGAAATTGGCAAGGTGAGAATTAGGGTTTTTGGTGATTTTGTTGTAGAGATTTCAATTGGTTGTAATTAGGGCTTTAGAATGAAATTGGCATGATTTTGTTGTAATTGGAACAAGAAATTGAGAAAAGGAATGTGTTGGAACCTATGGTGAAATTCTGCCACTTTAGAGAAGTTAGGAATTGAGTGGTGTTTTGATTGAATTGTTGTGTGTAAATGGTGCATATTGTAAATTGAATGTATATGGTTGATGGAAAAACCAAAAATGAAGAAAATAGGACATAATTGTCCATGTTGGAAAGGTGAAGGGCAATTATGTCCAACCAAGTTATAAGGTGTTCAATAATTTTCAGGGCGCCGGATGGTGAGTTAGTTTCGATTATGGCTCCGTAACTAAAATCGGAAAGTAGTATGCATCCGGGCTTTGTATGCCGATTAGGGCGTTTAGTAGTTAAATGAGATTCTAGCATTCGATTTAGTTCTAAATGTCATTTGTGGCGCATAGGTGAAAATAACCGAGAGCGTTAACGGGAGCAGAAATTGGGAGCGAAATTGAGCGCGGAGCGGTTGTGAGTGGAAATCTGCCATTTCTTTTACTTTGCATTTATTATGTTTTCACATAATGAATATGCATGTTTTATGAGCTTTCGATGCATAACCATGATTTATGATCTTGATACATATTCATAGACACGCCTTTACATGTTCGAATTGAGAAACAGTTTTAAAATTTCTGCATTCGTTTTTAAGGCCATTAGTACCCTCAGATTATAGTGGTGATGATTGTATTAGACCCGGCCGGTATATTCCATGCACATGGGCAGGTCTTGGAGGTATGTCACTAACTCCGGGAAGTCGAGAAGTTGAGTCATGTGAGTCGCTCTATGTGTACGGGGTATTGTCTCGCTATATGCATGCGATGTAGGATTCCGCTGTATAGCCAGTGAGATGTCTTAAGATGTCACTGTGGGTGCTGCTAGTTGAGGTGCCCCGTGACCTACTTACATATGCGGTGCTAGTTGAGTCGCTGCGTGGGTATAGAGCTTTAGGGTTACCATTGGTACAGTTTAGAAAAAAAATGGCCGAGCGAGGATTTTACTAGTTTTCGATTTACCGATAGCATTTATGCATTTATATGCACACAACAGTTATTATGTTATACAGATTCTGAATATAGTTTTTCAAAGATGTAGATAAAACCCGCTTGGCAAGATTTCAATAGCATATAATGTTAGAAACCGTTTTACAATTTTACATCAGTTTTAGAAGCATGATTTCTGCGTGGACTTTAGAATTTGCTATCTATACATGATGTTATTTTATTGAAATTCTATTTGCACTCACTGAGCTCCTTTAGCTCACCCGTTTTATGTTTTATATTTTCTGAACCCCTTTCCCAAGTGCAAGTCTCGGTACCCAAGCTGCTGATTCTCCTATTGCTAAGTAATGGGCCGAATTCGAAGATCATTTTTGTACATGTAAATGTGCTAAATAGCACCCTTTACTTTATGCATAATAGTTGTAGGCATGTATATTTGGATGTATGTTTTGAACCGAGAAGAAGAGATTTTAATTTTATGATGATCGTTCTTTTTACTTCTATGATTACGTTTATTTGTGATTCAAATGAATAATTGAGTTGTGTTGGATTTGATTTGAGAAGAACCGGAGGTCCGAATTGGTAGAGTTGAGATGTATTGGAAATAGAAGTGAAATTGCATTGCAGGTTTTATATGGATTTTTTGAAAAATAGGGAAACTCTGTCCGTTTGTTTTTAAAATTAAGATGTCGTTTTCGTGTATGTTACTAGACCTTCTTAGTAGTAACAAGAATTAAAAAGGGGTTCGCCTCTCGAAATTTCTTAACATACCCAATTAGGTTCGGAGGAACTTTCGTCGGGGTGCCCGGCAGGGCCGTTGGGATCTATAGTAGAGGGTCTCGGGTCGGGTCCTGTCAGAATATGTATAAGATATGTATTTTAGGCAATAGACACAATTACACATGCATACACCCATATGTATTAGATCCCCGACAACATATCTGACTGGTTCAGATGGTTATTCTTAGCTGACCATGAGCTTAGAGCTTGTATAGACATGCGGGTATCTAGTCAAGACTGGATACTGAATAGATGCACATGGACATTAATAGATATCCTATGAAGCCGTCAAAGGAAGGTCCACTTGAGTTGAGTAGTATTCATGGTCTTTTGACCTTAATGCCATGGTGGGCTTGTGAGTGATCCACCATACTTTAGTTCCATATATGTCAGAGACTTTTTATGGTCTGACAGTTATGTGTCGCTGGGTATGATCCGATACTCACGGAGTTCGATGTGCATAGATACGAGATCCGTTAGCTTACACCGGTAAGTTGTATATTCGATGCTCCGAGATTGTATTTCATAAAGTCTTAAGGCCATAAGCATAAACTTAGGAAATGATTATTCCATAAGGTTAAACAATATCTCAAAAGTATTTGCGTATATTATTTATCGAGATACTAATTTAGAGATAAGTTAATGGATGAACAAATGGGGATTTGGCGGTGTTGATCTATATTCTCGCACATCCAGGGTATAAATGATGGAAGGATTATACGTATGTGTAATGACCTCAACTTGTATGGTATAATGTGCTGATTTGTAATATCCATAACATGTGCGTAGGGCATTGATTACGGACTCATGAAATAGTAAAATTCAGCAATTTACTAAAGTTACATTAATTAAAGTATATAGTTAAATAGTGAGACCCACTTTAGGTTAACTTGGTAACCTAGTAAGGACATAAAAGTAATTTCACTTAATAATTATTTAATTATTAAGTAATTAAAATAAATATCTATTTATTTAATAGTTAAACAAATAATTAACTTAAATATAGTTAAAAATTAACCATATGGTTAAGTTAAAGTTAACCTTACTTAATGGTTAAGTAAAGGTTAACCTAACTATGGTTAAATTAGTTAACTAGGATTAAATTATTTAAATATTTATTTGACTTAAGGGTTAAAGTTAAACTAACCTAACTAGGGTTAAATATTAATTATGGTTAAGTTAAGTTAAATGTAAATTAAAATTTAAGTGAAATTAAAGAAAATACTTGTTAAATTAAATTCATTTAATTTTTAAATGAAATTAATATAAGTAAAAAGTTAGATTTTTGCCAAGTTTTTTGGCTAGCCATCTAAAAAGGAAAAAGAGAGAAAAATTTGTTCTTCTCAATTTATAATTTAGGTGTTGAATTATGGATTAATTTTTATTCTCTATTAGGTTTAGGCCATTAAACTAATTAAGTGTTAGATTTATGAATTAAATTTAATTAAAGAAAAATCAAATACTTAGGGTTTAATTTGTTAAACTGATTGCGGAATTAACATACTGCTATTCTAGACAATCAAACCCACTATTTGTTGATTACTAGAATTTACAAAGTTATTGTTAGGGTCGGAGTTTACGTGCCATCCTTGAATGTACATATACTTGTGTATTTATACAAGTGTACATTCCAATTAAATCGCTAATATCCATTTATATGGTATTATGCATGTAACATTGTAGACATTGTAGATTTGAAGAAGTACGGATCAGATCTAAAGGAGTTTAGATAAGGGCTCATAGTTAGCCATACTGAGATATATAAATGCTAAATGTTAGTACAGTTAAGTGTTAGCTGGTTATAATACGCAGCAGTTCCAAGAGTTAGAGCCTTGTTTGTAATAGGATATAGACCATGGAGTATACTAGTAGCTGCATAGTTACAATCGGGTGCCAGAAAATGCTAGTTGTGTAAGTATGTTCTCGAATACTTGTCCCTGATCTATTTCTACCGATGCGGGTCTGTCGGTGGATGCTTTTAATATAGATCAGCATATGTCGTACCTATAGAGTATAGATGGTCGTTCATAGCCGACTGTGAGCTTAGAGCTCGTATTGACATATGGGTATCTAGTTAAGATTAGATGTGGGAGAGACTCATGAGGGCTTTCGATAGACATCCTATATAAGTCGTCAACGGAGGGTTCTCTCGAGTTTAGTAGTATACGTGGTTCTCTGACCTGAGTGCCACGGTGGGCTTGTAAGTGATCCACCATACTTTGGTTTAATGCATGTCACAGACCTTTTCAACTTGCATTTAGGATATCATGATAGAAGGACTATACGTATGCGTTGTAACCTCAACTTACATGATTCAACGCGTTGATTTGTATATCCATGATATGTACGTGGGGGCATTGCTCACGGACTCATGAAATAGTTTCATTTGACGAATTCGGCGTAAGACCTAAGGAGTCCCGCGATATGGAGTGACTCGTTGTGTACTGGGCCGCGTGTCAGATTAAATTATTTAATCCAGCAATATTCAGCACTTTTACGGGAATGCATGCGTGTTTGTATTTAAGTGTTAAATACAACAATTAGTTAATAATTGTTATTTACTAATTGTATTATAACACGTGGCGTATTGTGGACCCTCAGTTGCGTTTACCCAAGTGTGAGATTTGGTGGGACCCACTAGAGGGTGAACTTGGTAACTATTTATGAGGGGCAAAATGGTCATTTTGCATTTTGATGATTTAATTGTTAAATAATCAAATATCTCTATTTTTATATTATATTATTATTATTATATTATATATATATATATATAAAGAAAAAAAGAGAGAGATTTGGTGTGTGGAAGAGGGCATTTTCCCGAGAGAAAAAGAAAGAGAAATGAAGGAGGAGAAAAGGAAGAAAAAGAAGAAGGAGAGAAGAAAATAAAAGGGAGGGAAAATGAAATTGTTTCATTTGCCTTATGCTTCAAATTGAAGCAATTGTGAATTGCTTTAAATTCTCAATTTCTTATTCTTTTAAAGAAGAGGATGAAAAATACACACCGACTATTTTAGGGATTAAGAGTTAATCCATGGCTGAATATAGGGTTGCTGTTCTAGCTTACCAAGCCCACCGTGTTGGTGACTAGAACTGTACACGAGTTGGTCTCCATGCAACTCTAAGGAAATACATGTATAACGTTATACGTTATGGTGAGTTCTCTAACCTTTATAATATATTAATGTGATTAATATATTTATTTATTGTGTTTATTGCATGTTTCGCGCTTCTGTTGGATTTAAATTCGTATATGATATGTATTTAGGCAATAGACACAATAGCACATGCATATACCATACGTATATTAGATCCAACAGTTTACATTTTAAGTGGACTTCAAGCAATTTTAATTCAAAGGCTTCATGGGTTTAATTCTTAATTTCGTTTATTCATTTGATTAATATATAATAACTGTGTTCATTATAAAGTTTTATAATTCCATTGTACAGATATATGTATGAGATATGTATATTTTTTATGATGAACACATCCCACATACAAGCACCCTAGAATAATCAACACCCAACAGAAGTGTGCACACATTATATGATTCTGTATTGCCTGAGTCATCGGAGGTATATGTAACACTAATTATTTCTGTTATTGGCCAAGTCATCAAGGGTATTGATGACATTATATGATATGAGCAACTACTATTTGTATTGTATTAATTTTCATATGATTTGTTTTCACTAAATTATGTTGCTTTAATGAATTTTGTTTGATAAAATAATAAATGGACTTATTATATATCTTTTTGGATAAATTGAAGATAGAGTTATTTGATATTATGCATATAAATTTATTATGTTTTATTAGCTTTATTTTTTTTAAATAAATTTTTACAAAATTTGTTATTTAATAAATGACTTATGCTATCAAAGAATTTGATTTGACAAATTTAAAATTGGAACTCCTTAAGCTATTACTAATGACATTTAAAAAGGTTTGCAACCTTTTGAAACAACCATTGTTGCACATTATGAACAAGTTTACTTATCAAGTTGACGACTTATCCCTCGTCATTAAAATTTTTGCAGAGTAATTAAGTATTACGTAATAATTCAATAAACATTATGGAATAGTGACATTATAGAGAATATTTGTTGCAATGTTTTGGAAATGAAGCCTTTATTGATAAATGTACAAGTATGGGATTTTTTGGAATCTCTTTGTCATACACATTTTGAGGTTTCAAATTTCTAGTATGAATTTGAAGAAGGGTAATTGATCTATTCATTGTAAAGGTAGAGAGTTGAGTTTTCAATTAAATGTAAGATCACATCTTTTTATGGTTAGAAATCACAGACTAAGATGAGCAAAAACATTGGAAGAAGATTTCATTGTGTGATTGGTTGGAAATTTCTTAAAATTTATTAGGTGATTTCAGCATTGGTATTATATATGTGAGACATTTGTATTATAGCATTATGAAGCTTTGGATTTTTCATTGCAGATAGAAATTGTATGAATTTGTGTAATGATTCAAGATTTTGTTAGTATCATCCCATGTAGCATGTATTTATCAAGTGCCAAATTCAGGAGTATTACAATGTGACAACTATTCTTATGATGATTTAATTAATGCTTTATGTTAACTTTTTTTTATATATTATAAAGAAATTATTGAAACGATATACCTTACGATTACAATAAATTTTAGTGCAAATCTCAACTATTATCCCATAAATATTTATATATCTCATTATAATATGAGTTTTACCAAAATTTTGGTAAATTTGTCCTTATCTTTTGGATATTCTTAAACTACAACTTAAAGAATCAACATTTCTATATTCTTACACAAGTAACCATACTTCAAAACTTTTTATTTCTCATCTATAATACAAAATTGTCACCATCAAAATAAATTACAATCATATAACCAATTCATCTACTTATTCTGGGCATCTAAAACGAACTCCCTTACCAAAAGATCTTTTTTCTCAATGTGTTTTCTTTTCTTATGGTATCTCAGTTCTTTGGATTGTACTTTTGCCCTACTATTATCATAATTAATAGCAACAAAAATTTTAGCATTAAGTATCACCTCAAACTCCATAAGAACTTCTAGAGCTAAACAACCTCTTTAGTAGCTTCAAATGTAGCTACATGTTCACATTTTATGATAGAGTTTGCAATACATGATTATTTTGTGCTCCTCCAACTTATAATCTTACGACCTAAAGTGAATACATTGTTGAGTTTAATGTGTGATTTACGAGTGTACATATAATTTTAAAAATTTACAACACGCAGTGGAAGCATGTTAACAAAATACACTCAATTACTACAATTAAACACATGTATCACATATATGCGTATGTTTAACTATTATACAAAATTTATAAATGATGAACAATTGTGCTAAAATAACATGTAAAAAATACTTACCTAATGAAGGTAGCTTTACAAAACTTCAAGTCCTCTAATTTTTCAAGTGAAGAGCTCACCTTGAAGTGTATTATTGAACAATTTTAGTCCACAACAGTCCGGTGAAATTGTGAAGCTCTCCTTCTTGGCCAACCACCTCTGAACTATACCAAGTCGCCATAAGGAGACCGCTGTATGCCTCTAAATCTACCGACCACTTCACTTAACTACTTCCCTACCGTTAGCCATAAGAATCAACTTAAATTCACGATCATTCTGTATCTTCATAGTGAATACCGCCTCATTTGCAGCTATTGCTGCCCCAATCCTCAACCAAGGAAAATTGTGGCTGCTTGACGATTACTGGCTAGCAGCCACACACGCTGCTGCCACAAACATATGGCAACATGCACAATAGCTCAAGCTTACAGCGGTTGCTACTATCTTGCAGGAAAAATCATTTAGCTAAAATGTTTCTCTTTTTTTCCCTCATCTTTTTTATATTAGTAAATAAAAAAGAGCAATAATAAATAAAAAAGAAAAATTTAATTATTAGATTTATAAATTAAAACCCATGCCATTAAATGGCTTACAATAAATCTAAGAACGCCAAAAATTAATCAAGAGGAAAATTTGTGATATTATCCCATCACCCCATCTTGTTCAACTTCTAAAAAAATAAAAGCAAATATTTAATATGAATTATTATCATTGAATTACAAAATTTGCATGTCTTACACATAAAATGCACAACGGAATGGAAATCTAATTTCTTATTTAGTAAACACACACTTAATAGAAGTTTTGTTACTTTAACAATATCATCAATTACGTTGGAAGCCTTTGGAAGAGATTTTCAAATTTGAGCTCACTTTGAAGTGCTCTCCTTAGCAATTCTAGATTCCAACTTGGTGGGCTTAGAATGTGATTGGTGCTATAATAGTTTAGCGCAAGCGCACGTTATTGTATCAAGTAATATGAGATTTTAAGTCCAAGTATTGATCCCACAGGGAATATGTGGTACAATTCTTTCAATCAAGTACTAAAATTACAACTACTTAACTTTTATTCAGAAAACTAAAAGCTAAAATTTATTTAACTAACCTAATTCTATAAATTAAATCAACCTAAATAGCAACAAATAAGAGATAAATTTACCAAAAGATAATAATCTAGGGCATAGACACATTCCTTAATATTTCATTGGACTCATTAATATCTTAGTTAATCACTTAATACGAATTAATTAGCTTAGACACTAATCTCATTACAAGCTTCTGTCGATCGTCAAATGACTATATTACTCATTTTAACAATCACATTTATGTTTATGGTAATCAAATTAGAATGTAATTCATTAAGATCAAGTCTAAATAATATCATACATGCCAGTTAGGTATATGTATATCCTAGATGGAACTTATAGTTATTACCTTATGATCATGCATCAAACTATCTTAGGCTAAACACATGAATCCCTTTGTCAAGTTCATCATGGTTCCTCAATCATTCATAATTATGGCCAGATATAATGAAAACAATAAACATAAAATAGAATGAAACAATTATATGTATTAAGTTCATAAACTAAGAATTAACAAAATTCAACTACATATTACGTTCACATAGTTTAACTCTAGAATAACAAGTTTAGCTCATCACAAAATTAAGAGTATCAAACTAATCCATAAAGAACAGCAAGAAAAAGAACAAAACAAAGAAAAGACTAGAAAAACTAATCAAGAAGACGTCTTAGGTTGCTTCTCTCTCAATCTTAAATTGAAGCTTGAATCTTGATCTTGAATCTTAATTTTTTTTTGGCTTTGATCTTTGATTTTGTGTTGTGAATTCTTTCTCTTATTTTTTTACCCTCTCCTTTTAATTCTTGAATTAGGCTTTTGAATTTCTATTTATAGGTTTATATCTTCAAATTATGGTAAAACATTAAATATAAATCAGATTAGGATACTATTTATAAGGCACTGTTCATGCAGCCCTAACTAGTATTTTAGCAATCTACTATAGTTGGTACTATAGCAATTTGATATTTTTGCCTTACTTTCTTTGGATTTTCATCCATAATTGCTCTATTGACTCCAAATATACAAAATAACAATAAAATACATAAAAAAATTCAAAATAATCTTAATTTAAACTAACAAATATTAAACTTGGAAGATGAAAATATTAAACTTAATTAACCCCTATCAGAATGGTAGCTTTTATTTTTTAGAATTTACGAAACAACTCTTGCTTTGGTCTCTTTCAATTTGGGTGAGAAAATTAGGACTTAGAAGAAAAGAGAAACATTTGCTAATTCTTCTCCTCCAAAAGTTCTTAATTCTCTCTCTTGTGAAGATGATAAAGAAAAACTTTTTTGTCCACCTTTTACATACCTTGGTCTAACCCTTTTACATGAAGGATAAAAACCAAAAACTATTTTTGTTTTATTTTCTTTCATATGGACGAACACTTTCCCAAGCCTTTAACAAATATCTCTTAAGGTTTTTATTATTTTAAGTCATCAAAGGTACACTTGTCACCATTTTAAACAATGTGTTCTTTTCTATAAACAAAGCTCATCTAATAAGTTTTATTAAGATAATAATACCATTGGAAAAGAGAAGTGTCCAAAGACTTATTCAAAGCTTATCTAATAAGCTTTAATAAAATAATTAAGTCCATGACTAGTATCTAACACTTGTTAAAATCTTACACCAATGCCTAACCATTAAGCATTCTTAAAATAATCAAATACATGACAAGTGTTTAACACTTGTCCAAGTACTATACCAGAGCTTATTCTTTAAGGTTTAGTGATGTGTCAAATTTTAACTATTATAATTTTACACATGTCCAATTTGAGAGGTCTTAATAACGAGCTGTCCCTCGGATTGAACTCTTCGACCAAGTGCGCTACCTACTCGAGAGGTCCCAATAACGAGCTCTCTCATCGGATTAAACTCTTCGACCTAGTACTGTCCATCTTAAGAAGTTTTAAAATTGAGCTCATCCACAATCTCCTTGGATCGAACTCTTCGATCAAGGATATGTCCTTCTTGAGAGGTCATAATAACAAATCTTGCTTATCCATAATGTCTTTGCATCGAACTCTTCGATCGAGGATGTTACCTTAGTACTCAACGTATACACTTTATATTATGAGACTCTTTAAGTTCATGCTCGGTTTGTCATATGGAGATCCTCTATAAATCCACAAATGATCCTCTACACACATGTTGTAAATATTACAAAGCAATGCATTGAATCATACAAGTCGATGTTAACCATATATATATAATCCTTTCATCATCTATATTCTTAAAAGAGTAAAGATATAGATTATCATCATCAAATCTCTATTTACTCGACTGTGAATTTATCTCTAAATTCATATTTCTATAAACAATATCCATAAATATTTTTGAGATATTATTTATTCCACAGAAAGCTCTTTTTCGGGTTTAATGCTTATGGCCATAAGATTTTCTAACATACAATCATTAAGCATCAAGATATATAACTCACCCATATGAGCTGACAGATCCCATATCTATACACATTAAACTTTATGAGTATCAGATCCTATACCCATCGACACTTAATGGTCATACCATGAAAGGTCTCTAACATATATGAAACCAAAGTATGATGGATCACTTACAATCCCGTTATGCCGCTTAGGTTAAATGATCATGAATACTACTCAACTCAAGAAGACATTTTATTAACAGCTTTATGGGATGTCTATTAGAGGCTCTTGAGAGTCTGTTCAGTACCCAATCCTTACTGAATACTTGCATCTCTATACGAGCTTCCACTAAGCTCATGGTTTGCTAAGACTAACTTGGACAATCTAGATATAGACATATACTGATCTAGATAAAAAAAAAAGGTTTCACGGATCAACCTGCATCGATAAAGATAGATCAAGAATAAGGTGTTTGAGAACATACTACATAATGACATTTCCTAGCACCATTTGCTACTCCTTACAACTATGTCATTACTAATATATTCCCAGGCGTTGTCCCATTTCAAACAAGGTTCTAACTCCTAGAATTTACTAACTCTTATAACCTGTTAACCTTTAGCACCGCTAACTCTTAGCGCTGACCTAAACTCCTTTAGATCCACAATGTCTGAAATGTTACAAGCTTCTTACTATATAATAAATAATATTAATGATTTTAATGAAACGTTGATTGTATAAATATTAAATAATAAATATTCATACATAATGGGATAACATGTAAGTACAAAATCCCAACAAAAAATTCATTATATAATTAAAACAAAAAGCAAATATAGATAAAATATGCAATTAGTGTCACAATAAATAATTATTACTATACATAAAAAATTATATATGTAATATGAAACAATGCGTCTCTAATACTAATTGTTGAGTGACCTTGTGCTTATAAGCGAGAAGCCTAAGATCTACGTGTTTAACCCAAAAGGTTAGTCTAGTTGGTAGAGTGACTATCCTACTTATAAACCGAAGTATCATTACTTTTTTTTTCTAATGTAGGAGAACTAACTAACTTAACAACCCCTCAATGAAATCTCCACCGGTGGTGGCCCAACCGGTAGTGAGTCCATCCACATTCTGGCTACCAAGTTTGACTCTGATACCACTTGTTTGTATAAAAGTTTTTTTTTATTTATATAATAAAATAATTGCAATGGAAGGAAGATCGTCTTATTCATTAGTACATGTATCGAGATGGAAGATTACCTCAATTTCTCGCTTGATAAACCTTGAATTAAATTGATGCAATCTTTTCTACTATCCTCAATTTTTAAACTCACACGTGTAGGCATATGAATCTTCCTTAATCTTTAAACTAATGCGTACTTAAGACAAATAGAAGAAGAGTAACCTAATTCTTTTTCTATGTAAGAATACATAAAAGAATTATTCTTATTATGTCTTTTTCCTTATACTCCCTACCTCTTTAACTATTGGCATCTTCTTCGGTTATTTAGAGTTTGATTGATTAAAGATATAGAGTTTGAATAGGATTTAAGCTAATAGTGGTACTGCAAGACCCATGGACTTCCTAGCTATAACTCAGAAGGCCCAGTTTAAGTTATCTCATGACTTATCAGTTCTTTTAAGTTACCCCATGCTATTTCACTAGAAGCCATAACTGCACTCTAGTAATCCATGTAAAATAAATAAAGTCCATTCTAATTAAAATCCTTTAATTAAATTTGATTTGGTCTTAAACAAACAATAATCACTTACTTAACCTCTAATAGATATCCATAATTAATATCAAGCCATGAAAAAATGAAATATCCAATCCTTATTAGTAGTATCGGCGCCTAGATTTTGGTATAAAGCAATAAAGACACTGTAGGGTAACCCGATTCTAACCCTATTAGAAATATTATTTTACTGTGCGCGTGAGACATATTAGACCTAATTTGGTAATTTCACACTCGGTCGGAGTGTCGGACGACCCTAGAATATTTTGTTGGAATTTTTCTCTATTGGCTTGGAAAAGGAAATTTTAATTTACTACATGAATTTTTATTTAAGAGTTATGTATGGAACAAACCTTTGTTGAGAAACACAATCCATATGTTAGAGAATGGACCAATTAGAGGCAATTTCATGGATTGTCAAGTTGGGAATTCTTGTTAGTTCCTTTAACTATTCTAATTAGATAGTTATAAAGAAACCAATTACATACTTAGTTTTCAACTAATGGAAAATTAGAAATTTAGAGTAAGTTGAGGAGCAAATTGGACAATTGAGAGAGCACTATATAAAGGCGGAATTGTGTAGAATTTTGGAGAGAGGAAAGCAAAAACATTTTAAAGCAAAAGAGAAGCAAAATTCGTCCAAGTGAAGAGGGGTGCTGCTACAATAAAATTTCAAGATTTTTTCATGATTTTTCATGCTTAATCAAGCTAAAATAAGGTCAAATACAAGTTTCTAAGATCAATTAAAGCCTCCATTAGTGAAATTCCAAAGAAAAAGAGGTAAGAAAATCATTGTTTTGTAATGATGATATGTAAACTTTCAAGATTGCTTCAATTGATGTTCTTGTGTGTATTCTTGTTTTAGATTAAGTTGAATTCTAGTGTGTAGCTTGAAGGAGTTATCAAATTGAAGAAATTGACAAGGTAAGAATTAGGGTTTTGGGTGACTTTGATGTAGAGACTTCAATTGGTTGTAATTAGGGCATTAGAATGAAATTGGATTGATTTTGATGCTATTGGAGTAAGAAATTGATGAAAAGAAATGTGTTGGGTAGTGGATGTAAATTCAACCACTTTAGGGAAGTTAGGGTTGAGTTGTGTTTTAGTTGAATTGTTGTGTATAAATGGTGTCTTATGTAAATTGAATGTATATGGTTGATGGAAAATCAAAAATGAAGAAAATTGGACATAATTGTCCATTGTGAAAAGGTGAAGGGCAATTATGTCTAACCAAAGTTATAGGGTGTTAAGCAATTTTCTGGGCATCGGATGGTGAATTAGATAAGATTGAATGGCTTCGTAAATGAATATTGGAAGGTAGTATCCATTCGGGCTTTGAATGCTGATTAGGGCGTTTAGTAGTTAAATGAGATTCTAGCGTTTGAATTGGTTCTAAATGTCATTTATGGCGTGTAGGTAAAGAAAATCGAGACCGGTAACGGGAGCAGAAATCCAAAGCTAAATTGAACTCGGAACGGTTGTGAGTGAAAATCTGTCATTTTGTTTATCTTTCATTTATTATGTTTCTCCATAATGAAATTGTATGTTTTATATGCTTTAAATGCATAAACATGATTTATGATTTTGATAAATATCCATACATATGCTATTACATGTTCAATTTAAGAAACAACTTTAAAACTACTACATTAGTTTCAAGAGGCCATTGGTACCCTCAGATTACAGTGATGGTGATTGTATTAGACCTGGCCGGTATATCCTGTATACATAGGCAGGTATTCGGGGGCGTGTCACTAACTCCAGAAAGTCGGGTTGTCCAGTCATATGCATCGCTTTATATGTACAGGGTATTGTCTTGCTATATGTATGCGATGTAGGATTCCCCTACATAGCCAGTAAAATGTCTTGAGATGTCATAGTGGGTATTGCTTGTTGAGACGCCCTGTGACGTACTCATGTGTGTAGTGCTAGTTGAGTTGCTGCGTGAGTATAGAGCTTTAAGGTTATCATTGGTACAGTTTAGAAAGAAAATGGCCGAGTATAGGCTTTAATAGTTTTCGATCTACCGATCACATATTATGCATTTATAGGTACATGCTAGTTATTATGTTGTATAGATTTTGGTTATTGTTTTTCAAAGATGTAAATGAAACCCATTCGGTGAAATTTCATCGGCATATCATGTTATAAACTATTTTACAGCTTTATACAAGTTTTAGAAGCATAATTATGCATGCTCTTTAGAATTTAATATCTATGTAGAATTTTATTTTATTTGAAATCTTAAATGCAATCACTGAGTTCCTTTAGCTCACTCGTTTTGTGTTTTATATTTTCTAAACCCCCTTCCCAAGTGCAGGTCTCGGTACACAAGCTGCTGATTCTCCTACTGCTGATTAGTGAGCCAAATCTGAAGATCATTTTTGTAAATGTAAATGTACTATGTAGCTCTCTTTTTGCTTTCTGCATAGTATTTCTAGGCTTGTGTTGTACATATATTTTTTTTAAATAAACTAGAAGAGATTTCGATATTATGATGAGCGTTTTACTTTTTATTAATATGTCAGTTTGTGATCAAAATGAAATTATTGAGTTGTGTTGGATTGGGTTTTAAAAGGGATTGGAGGTCCTATTTGTTAGTATTGAAAAGCATGTTTGAAATAGAAGTGCAATTTCTTGCAGGTTTGTGTTGGATTTTCAGAACAAACAAGGGAAACTCTGCCTGTTTTTTTTAAAAAAATTTAAGAAGTCAATTTCATGTATATTCTAGGATTTTCTTAGTAATAACAAAAACTAAAAAGGGGTTCATTTCGCAGAATTTCTCAACTTACACAATTAAACTTAGAGGAACTTCTGTCGGGGTGCTCAACAAGGTCGTTGAGATTTACAGTAGAGGGTCTCGAGATGGGTCCTATTAAAAAATCTCTTGCCTCTTTAATTATCTATTGACCCCCGAATCATTGAATATTTTAACAATCAGATTTCAAATAAATGATTCAATGAATAATTTACTAAATAAACCGCGACTATAGATCAAGTTAGGTGAACATAATCAAGTAGATTTTATTTTGAAAATATATGTTCCTATGACGCATAAAATTATATTTTCAAGCTATCAAGGTCTTGACCGTTTATATGGATCTCACTTTGGGATAACTCAAAAGATACAACACATAAGTGTAAGTTTATTACTTGCTTAGGATCAAGGTCAATCCATTGACATTGTACATGAAACTACTACTGCATATATACAACAATAAAATGGCATAGAAAAAAGAAAAAAATATGACTCTAATTGAAATAGTGAATAATATATTATGTAATTCTGGCCTTGGTAAAGCTTCTTGGCGTAAAGCACTATTAATTGCATGCATGTCTTAAATAGAGTGCCTAATAGGAAAATAAAAAGTATCCTTTATGAATTACGAAAAAAAGTGAAAGCCTAATCTTTTATATCTTAGAGTTTGGGTTGTCAAGCAATAAGTAGATTATTTGAATCTAAGAGAATAAATTAGGTGAAAGAGGTATTAAATGTATATTTTTAGACTATGTTGAACACAGTAAGGCTTAGAGGTATCTATTAATAGAACCTAACAACTCTCTTGAAATCAATACTATAGTAGAATCTATAAATGTCATATTTTATGAAAATAGATTTTCCATTATACTATAAAAGTATTGGTTCTAATAAGTTTAAGAAACTTTAGAAACTAGTTAAAAAAAAAAAATTAATGACACAAATTAACATAATAAACTTAGAAGGAGCAAAAGAATAAGGATTGAAAAAAAAATTTGGATCGAACTTTGTTGTATATTTAGTAGAGTAGACTAGAGAATTACAATATAAACAATGTTGGGAGTTGTACATTCATGGGTGTTTGCATGTGGGTTTTGTGTTTAATCACAATTTATACATATCTCATATATATAATGAAGCAGCGGAAGCTTAAAGTATTGCAGTAAACACAATCACAATATATTAATCAGAAACGAGATTGAGAAATAACCCTTGAAGCCTTTGGTTGGAGATTGTTGAAGTCCACCAAAATGTTGTCTTTGATCAATTCTAGTAATCAACAATGGTGGGTTTGATTATCTAGAATGACAGCTTTTGATCCAGCACTTGTTTAACTACTTAAACTTGTGTTCTTGATTTTTTCTTTTGATTAACACTTAATCAATTAATCAAAAACCTATTTTGCTAAATTAGTTTTAAGCCTTAAAAGAAAATAATGAATTCAACTCTTGAATCCATTAATTAGAAGACAATTTCTCTTTTCTCTCTTTGTAAAATGGCTGAGCTAATTTTGCAAAATCAATTTAACAAAAACCTTATGAATTTAATTTACATTTGTTTTATTTATACAAATGAATTTAATTTCATTTCATAACACTTAATTTCACTTAATTTCAATTTGAATTTAATCTAACCTAATCATAGTTAACTCTTAACTTTAGTTAGGTTAAACTAACATTAAAATATTCTAACTATAGTTAACTCTTAACTCTAGTTAATTAAAAGAATATTTAATTATTTTAATCATAGTTAACTAACTTAACCATAGTTAGGTTAACTTTTACTTAACCATTAAGTATAGTTAATCTAACTTAACTAAATGGTTAACTCTTAACCTTAGTTAAACTTAATTCATTTATTCAACAATTAAATAAATAAATATTTATTTGAATTATTTAACGATTAAATAATTATCAAGTGAAATTACAATTATGTCCTTACTCGGTTACCAAGTTAACCTAAAGTGGGTCCCACCATCTGACCATATACTTTAGTTAACGTAACCTTAGTAAATTGCTGGATTTTACTGTATTAAACTATTTAATACGGTACGCTGCCCAAGTGCTCAAAGAGTACATTTCATATTGGGACTCCCTAGGTCCACGCCCGATTCGTCAAATGAAACTATTTCACAAGTCCGTGAACGATGCCCCACGCACACGTTACGGATATTACAAATCAGCGCGTAAGACCATACATGTTGAGGTTACTCCATATTCGTATAATCCTTCCGTCATTATATCCAGGATGAACGGGATATAGATCATTACCGTCAAATCCCGATAATTTCATCCATCACTTTATTATCTTCAGATTCGTATCTTTATGAACAATTTACGCAAACACTTTTGCTATAATGTTCGAACCTGGAGGAAACTCCTTTCCCAGGTTAATTGCTTATGGCCATAAGACTTTACAAGATACAATCTCGAAGTTCGGATATACAACCCATCTATGTGAGCTGGCGGATCCCATATCTACGCACACCGAACTCCATGAGCATCGGACCATACCCAGCGACACGTAGCGGTCAGACCATGAAAGGTCTCTGACATACGTGGAACCAAAGTATGATGGATCTCCCACAAGTTCACCGTGGCGCTCAGGTCGAAGGACTACAAATACTACTCAACTCGAGAGGACCTTCCTTTGACGGTTGCATAGGATATCTATTGGGGTCCTCATGAGTCTGTTCAGTATCCAGTCCTAACTGAATACCTGTATGTCTATATGAACTTCAACCAAGCTCATGGTTAACTAAGAATAACCATTTGTACAATACAGCTATAGACATACACTAATCTATGTGTTTCACCGATAGACCCTCATTGGTAAACGTAGATCAGGAACTCTTTATTTGAGAAGATACTTCCATAACGACATTTCTTAGTCTCTATTGCAACTCTTTGCAATTTTGTCATTACTAATAGATTCTCAGGTCTTTGTTACATTATAGATTAGGTTCTAACTTTTAGATCCCGCTGGGTATTATAACCTACTAACACTTAGCATTTATAACTATCAGCTTTGCTAACTCTTAGCCATGGTTTAAACTTCTTTAAACCAGATATGAACTCATTCAGATCATATCATTTTTATAATGTTACAAGCTTAATTACCATTTAATAAAAGTTATCAGCGATTTAATAATATATGCATTGTATAAATATTACAAACTTAATATTCATACAAACTGGGATGGCGCGTAAGCACATACCCTAACAAACTCCCACTTGCTCTAGTGCCATGCATACTGGTATCTTATACCCATAGCCTCCACGTGTTTCTCAAACACCTTTGGAGTTAAGGCTTTAGTAAGTGGATCCGCTACATTATTTATAGAATCTACTCTACAAATTATTATATCACCCCTAGCCAAGATCTCTCTAATTATGTGGTATTTCCTCTCCACATGTTTAGATCTCTGATGTGCTCTTGGCTCTTTTGCTTGTGCAATGGCTCCATTATTGTCGCAAAATAATGGGATAGGATCTTTCGAACTTGGAACTATTCCGAGTTCTGCGACAAACTTACGTATCCACACTGCTTCTTTTGCAGCTTCAGAAGCGGCAATATATTCTGCCTCAGTGGTAGAATCAGCTGTGGATCCCTGTTTGGTGCTTTTCCAACTCACTGCAGCACCGTTGAGAATAAACACATACCCAGATGTAGACTTTCTATCATCAAGGTCAGACTGAAAGTCTGAATCTGCGTATCCTCTCACTTGCAAGTCACCATCTCCATAAACAAGAAACTTGTCCTTCGTACCCTTAAGGTATTTCAGGACATGTTTGACTGCCATCCAATGGCTGTCACCTGGATCAGCCTGGTATCGGCTAGTAACACTTACAGCCATACTGATATCAGGTCTCGTGCACATCATAGCATACATCAAGCTTCCTACAGCTGATGCATATGGCATGTTAGACATTCTAACTCTTTCATCTTCTGTTTGAGGAGACATTTTCCTCGAAAGATGAATGCCATGTCTAAAAGGTACACTAGTTGTCTTACAATTAGTGAAACTGTACCTTTCTAAGACACTATCAATATACGATGATTGGGAGAGTCCTATCAGCTTCCTCGCTCTATCTCTATAGAGTTTTATACCTAGTATAAAGGAAGCCTCTCCCAAATCCTTCATGGAGAAGTTCTTACTCAGATAGCTCTTGACTGATTGCAACATACCTATATCATTCCCAATGATAAGTATGTCATCAACATAGAGAACTAAGAAAACTATCATGCTCCCACTGACCTTTCTATACACACAAGCTTCCTCTTCATTTTTGATGAAACCAGACCCTCTGATTACTTCATCAAAACGAAGATTCCAGCTTCGGGATGCCTGTTTAAGTCCATAAATGGACTTCTTCAGTTTGCATATTAGACCAGAGGTCAAGCTGGATGCAAAACCTTCAGGCTGTTCCATGTATATCTCTTCATCGAGATATCCATTTAGGAACGCCGTCTTCACATCCATCTGCCATATCTCATAATCATAATATGCTGCAAATGCCAATAATATACGAATTGACTTAAGCATCGCTACTGGTGCAAAAGTTTCCTCATAGTCGATCCCAGATCGCTGAGTATAACCTTTGGCAACCAGTCTGGCTTTAAAGGTTTCAACCTTTCCATCAAGCCCACGCTTCCGTTTATAAATCCATTTACAACCGATTGGAACTATTCCTTCAGGAAGCTGAACCAAGTCCCATACTTGATTCTGATGCATAGAGTCAATTTCGGATTTCATGGCATCTTGCCATTTTCCCGAGTCAATGTCCAACATCGACTCTCGATAGGTCAAAGGATCATTTTCTTCAATTAAGAAAACTCCAAGCGCACCTTCAGGTATCTGACCATACCTAGTAGGTGGCCTAAACATCCTTTGTGACCTACGAGAATGGTGTGTTAAAGGTATTTCACTCGATTGAGCCTGAGTTTCCATCATTGGTTCATCAGTGTTTTGATTGACTTCATCAAGTTCAATCTTTTTACAATCCCCACAATCCATAAGAAACTGTTTCTCAAGAAAAGTGGCATTACGAGCAACGAACACATTTCGTTGTTCAGGATCATAAAATTGGTATCCCATTGAATTCTTAGGATACCCGATGAACCGATACTTATACCCCCTGGGTGCAAGTTTATTCTGTTGTGCAACATTTACATAAGCAGGACAGCCCCAAATTTTAAAATATTTGAGACTTGGTTTCCTTCCAGTCAATATCTGATATGGAGTGGAAGGAACAGCTTTAGATGGAACTCTGTTCAATATGTGAGTTGACGTTTGTAGGGCATGACCCCACAGATATTCAGGAAGATCGGTAAAGCTCATCATCGATCGGACCATATCCAATAAAGTCTGATTCCTCCTCTCCGATACACCATTATGTTGCGGAGTACCTGGAGGACTATATTGAGCTAGAATCCCATTCTCTTTTAAATAATCTGAAAATTCACCGCTCATGTATTCACCGCCTCGATCTGATCGAAGGCACTTGATGTACATTCCGGTTTGTTTCTCTACTTCAAGTCGGAATTCTTTGAACTTTTCAAAGGTTTCTGACTTATGTTTCAAAAGAAACATATACCCGTATCGTGACAAATCATCGATAAAAAGTACAAAGTATCGAAATCCACCCATAGCAGTATGATTCATTGGACCGCATACATCTGTATGTACAAGTTCCAATAAATCTGAGGCACGGTGTCCTACACCTGAAAATGGAGATTTGGTCAACTTTCCCTGAATGCATGATTCACAAACTGGATAAGGCTGTATGGTCAGATCAGGTATCTGTCCATCCTTAACCAGACGGGTTAGGCGTCTCACACCTATATGACCTAATCTCATATGCCATATTTTCGTTTCATTTAAAGTTTTCGAATTTCTACTAGTACTAGCTTGCATACTCATGACACTGCTTGTTGTATCTAATATATAATGCCCATTCACTAACCGACAATCAGCTAATAAAACATCATACATATCATATAATAATAAGGAACAGTTCCGAATATTCATATGATACCCTTCACTGTCGAGTACAGGAAGGGATATTATCTGTCTGATGATGCTGGGAACAAAATAACAATTATTTAATACAACATATTTATTACATGGGAGAAGTAAATCCAAATGTCCTACAGCTTCAACCTGCAGGAAATCACCATTTCCAGCTCGAAGCTTTACCTCTCCTGGCTGCAGCAATCTAACTTCCCTCAGACCCTGTAACATATTACAGATGTGAGAAGGACATGCTGTATCTAATACCCAGCCTGCATTAGCATCAAATGCTAAAGAAATGTCAATGATAGGAAAGCAAATACCTGAGGGAGCCTTCTTCAAGCTTGCAAGATATTTAGGGCAGTTACGTTTCCAGTGCCCCTCATCGCTGCAAAAGAAACATTTTCCTTTTGCCTTGCTTTTCTCTAGAGGTTTGGATATCGGTCGCTTCTGAGGACCTATTCGGGGTGTCTGCCTCATCTTCTTTTTCTTCCCTTTGGACTTCAAAGAAGCCCTCGGGGTAGAAGATGAAGCACCCTGAATTAGGAGGGATGAGCCTCCTTTATTCATATCCTCATATGCTGTCCTTAACATGTTATGAAGTTCAGCATATGTAGGGGTCAATTCTTGCATATTAAAGTTCATGATGAATTGCGTAAATGACCCCGGAAGCGACTGGAGAATCAAACTATTCCCCAAACTATTGTTTAAAGAAATTTCCATAGTCTCAAGCCTCTCAATATATCTGATAATTTTAAGGACATGAGGACTCACTGAACTACCCTCAGAAAGTCTAGCCTGAAAGAGTGCTTTGGCGACACGATATATCTCAATCTGAGGTCTATCACCAAAAAGCTCCTTCAGGTGGAGCATGATGCTGCTAGCATTTTCCATATGGAGATGCTCTCTCTGCAGCTCATGAGACATCGAGGCAAGGATGTAAGATTTAACTTTTAAATCTTCATCCAACCATTTCTGATATGTCACCCTTTCTTCTGGGGTGGCATCATCAGAAACTCCTGAGGTCATTTTCTGATCAACAATATACCCAAGTCTCTCAGAATTCAGAACAATTTTGAGATTAGTCATCCATTCTGAATAGTTATCAGCACCCTTGAGTTGGTTGGCATCTAGAATGCGCATCAAAGGGTTGTTTGAAGCCATATTAATCTTCACAAGACAAAATAGAATAGATATGTGTCAGCGGATTTTTAATTAATCAAATCGCTAATAAAAACGTTTTAAATCATGGGTATAACAATTATACAATTTTTAATTTAAAAACGCCCTCCTACTGCTTTACATAATCCCTTTAATCTCTCTAACGAGATAACGATAGTTTAAGAATTTTTAAACTATACAGTGAGAAGTGGACCCCACTGGCATTTTACTCCAGCCTCACGCTAAAGCAATATTGGCCTTTGTAAACCCAATAGGTAGACAACCCTTGTCAATTGCAACTCTTGCAACTCTTGCTACTGATCCTAAATACACCTTATCCTCACGCTAAAGCAATATTGGGTAAGTGTATTTCAGATTAACTTGCCAATTATCAAATATATGTTACTGACATTATCCTCACGCTAAAGCAATATTGGATAACATGTTCGCATATATTTGACTCATCTCATGTTTTACCGGCATTAGATTAAATCACACCGACCAAATCCCTTACGCTAAAGCAATATTGGGAAAGACCATAGTGACCTATTTAATACCGTATTGACAAGGCGGATCATTAAAATATTAACACATAACACAATAATTTTTTAATCTGATTAAGAGAGATTTTAAATACAGGCATTCATCTCATGAGAAGGTTATTCTCAATCAATTATTCAATCATGTGCAAACACAACTAACCCCCATCAGTGGGGTTCCCTTGTGGTTACCAACATGAAAAAAAAATAATTGTCCTGGTTTATCATGTAAATTAATAACTCTTATTATTACAACTCATAAACCCCCCCACATGCATAAAATAATAAAAAAAATTACTCTTTTTTTTTTTTTTTTATGAACGCCGCGGCGATGCTCTTTTAGCGCTGCGGCGCTAGGGCTTCAAAAGCCTCAGCGCTGCGGCGATGCTCCTTCAGCGCTGCGGCGCTAGGGCTTCAAAAGCCTCAGCGCTGCGGCGCTCTTTTAGCACCGCTGTGGCGCTGCAAAACAGTGCTTTCAGCGCTGGCGCGCCATGTACTCAGCGCCCCTGCGATAACCATCGCTGGCGCGTTATGTACTCAGCGCCCCTGCGATCACCATCGCTGGCGCGTTATACACGTAGCGCCCCAGCGTTCATATGAACGCTGCCGCGCTGAACATAAGCGCTGCGGCGTTCCAGGGACAGTTTTTTCAATTTTACATATTCAACACTTGAATTGCATCCGAACATCCCCAGAAATTGTCATACAATTTAACTAACATTTAGCCAACTATAAAAAACACCCAAAACAAAACAAAATTGCTCTGATACCAATTGTTGGGAGTTGTACATTCATGGGTGTTTGCATGTGGGTTTTGTGTTTAATCACAATTTATACATATCTCATATATATAATGAAGCAGCGGAAGCTTAAAGTATTGCAGTAAACACAATCACAATATATTAATCAGAAACGAGATTGAGAAATAACCCTTGAAGCCTTTGGTTGGAGATTGTTGAAGTCCACCAAAATGTTGTCTTTGATCAATTCTAGTAATCAACAATGGTGGGTTTGATTATCTAGAATGACAGCTTTTGATCCAGCACTTGTTTAACTACTTAAACTTGTGTTCTTGATTTTTTCTTTTGATTAACACTTAATCAATTAATCAAAAACCTATTTTGCTAAATTAGTTTTAAGCCTTAAAAGAAAATAATGAATTCAACTCTTGAATCCATTAATTAGAAGACAATTTCTCTTTTCTCTCTTTGTAAAATGGCTGAGCTAATTTTGCAAAATCAATTTAACAAAAACCTTATGAATTTAATTTACATTTGTTTTATTTATACAAATGAATTTAATTTCATTTCATAACACTTAATTTCACTTAATTTCAATTTGAATTTAATCTAACCTAATCATAGTTAACTCTTAACTTTAGTTAGGTTAAACTAACATTAAAATATTCTAACTATAGTTAACTCTTAACTCTAGTTAATTAAAAGAATATTTAATTATTTTAATCATAGTTAACTAACTTAACCATAGTTAGGTTAACTTTTACTTAACCATTAAGTATAGTTAATCTAACTTAACTAAATGGTTAACTCTTAACCTTAGTTAAACTTAATTCATTTATTCAACAATTAAATAAATAAATATTTATTTGAATTATTTAACGATTAAATAATTATCAAGTGAAATTACAATTATGTCCTTACTCGGTTACCAAGTTAACCTAAAGTGGGTCCCACCATCTGACCATATACTTTAGTTAACGTAACCTTAGTAAATTGCTGGATTTTACTGTATTAAACTATTTAATACGGTACGCTGCCCAAGTGCTCAAAGAGTACATTTCATATTGGGACTCCCTAGGTCCACGCCCGATTCGTCAAATGAAACTATTTCACAAGTCCGTGAACGATGCCCCACGCACACGTTACGGATATTACAAATCAGCGCGTAAGACCATACATGTTGAGGTTACTCCATATTCGTATAATCCTTCCGTCATTATATCCAGGATGAACGGGATATAGATCATTACCGTCAAATCCCGATAATTTCATCCATCACTTTATTATCTTCAGATTCGTATCTTTATGAACAATTTACGCAAACACTTTTGCTATAATGTTCGAACCTGGAGGAAACTCCTTTCCCAGGTTAATTGCTTACGGCCATAAGACTTTACAAGATACAATCTCGAAGTTCGGATATACAACCCATCTATGTGAGCTGGCGGATCCCATATCTACGCACACCGAACTCCATGAGCATCGGACCATACCCAGCGACACGTAGCGGTCAGACCATGAAAGGTCTCTGACATACGTGGAACCAAAGTATGATGGATCTCCCACAAGTTCACCGTGGCGCTCAGGTCGAAGGACCACAAATACTACTCAACTCGAGAGGACCTTCCTTTGACGGTTGCATAGGATATCTATTGGGGTCCTCATGAGTCTGTTCAGTATCCAGTCCTAACTGAATACCTGTATGTCTATATGAACTTCAACCAAGCTCATGGTTAACTAAGAATAACCATTTGTACAATACAGCTATAGACATACACTAATCTATGTGTTTCACCGATAGACCCTCATTGGTAAACGTAGATCAGGAACTCTTTATTTGAGAAGATACTTCCATAACGACATTTCTTAGTCTCTATTGCAACTCTTTGCAATTTTGTCATTACTAGTAGATTCTCAGGTCTTTGTTACATTATAGATTAGGTTCTAACTTTTAGATCCCGCTGGGTATTATAACCTACTAACACTTAGCATTTATAACTATCAGCTTTGCTAACTCTTAGCCATGGTTTAAACTTCTTTAAACCAGATATGAACTTATTCAGATCATATCATTTTTATAATGTTACAAGCTTAATTACCATTTAATAAAAGTTATTAGCGATTTAATAATATATGCATTGTATAAATATTACAAACTTAATATTCATACAAACTGGGATGGCGCGTAAGCACATACCCTAACAAACAAACCATGGTTAGCATATTATTGAGTCTGATCCCTTCACCTATAAAAAAGCAACAAAGTTACAAGATGTTGTCTTTTAGAAAAAAGGCTATTAATAATGAAATGATTTTGTAATGGGTAATACAACTTGAAAATTAATTGATATACCGCCTGGTTCTAAACTTATTAATTGTAAATGGATCATTAAAAAGAAGAAGAAAGTTGATTTAACAATTGAAATATTCAAAGCAAGATTATTAGTTGTAAATGGATCTTTAAAAAGAAAAAGAAATTTGATGGAACAATTGAAAGGCTTAAAGTAAGATTAGTAGCAAAAGGATTTACTCAAAAAGAAGATTTGAAGTTTTTTTTATACATATGCACCAATTTACAAGAATTGCTACTATTAGAGTCTTGATTGCTTTGGCCTTTATTTATCATCTTGAAATTTAATATATGAATGAAACTAGCTTATCTTAAAAAAGAGTTGGATGAAGAAATTTACATAAAATAATTAGAAGGATTTATTATGTGAGGATAAGAACATAAATGGAAGAGTCTTGATTGTTTTAGCCTCCATTTATCACCGTGAATCCAAAAAATGGATGAAAAATAACTTTGTTCAAAAGAGAGTTAGGTGAAGAAATTTACATAGAATAATTGGAAGGGTTTATTATGTCATGACAAGACCATAAAGTTTGTGAATTAGTTAAGTCTTTGTATGGCCTTAAACAAGCTCTAAAATAGTGGTATGAGAAATTTGATAAAACGATTATCTCTAATGGTTTTTTGGATACATGATTATGATAAATGTGTCTATAGTAGATTTAATGAAAATAAAGGTGGTAATTTTTTTATATGTAGATGACATGTTAATTTTTGGTAATAATAATGAAAGTATTATACTTACTAAATTATTTTTGTCATCTAATTTTGATATAAAAGATGTGGGGGCTAATGTGATTTTGGGTATTGAGATTGTCAGAAATGAAAACAACCTAGTATTAACTCAAACACATTATATAGAGAAAATATTAAAGAAATTTAATAATTTTGATTGTAAGTTTGTGTCAACACCTTTTGATTCTAACATAAGGTTGTACCCTAACATTGGAAGAGTAGTATCCAATTGGAATATGCTTATGTTATTAGGTGTCTTATGTATGTAATGACATGTACTAGGCCAGACATCGCTTTCACTATTGGAAGGCTAAGTAGATATACTAGTAATCTTAATCAAATGCATTGGCAAGCAGTGTATAGATCTTGAAATATTTGAAACATACAAAGGATTATAGTCTACACTATATTAGATATTCTTTAGTTTAGAAGGATTCTTGAATGCTAGTTGGATAACTGACCGAGATGATTACACATACAAAACTAGTGGCTATTTACACTAGTACAATGAAAAGGTTAGTTGAATAATATGAAAATGATAAGCTATTTAGTTTTTAATAAACTTATAACATGTTTATGTTAGAAGGTCTTAGCTATAAGGGCATTCTTGCTAAGTCTACCTATGTGAGCATTATAGGTGGTGCCCCATTTTATGTAACTTGACTGGTTACTAAAGCGCTTATGAAAACAAGATATAAACACATGGCCAATCCACGTGTCGACTAAAGAAAACCTAAGAATAAGAATGCTTATGTATGAGATATGTTTGGTTAGTTGAATAAGGTTGCAGGTCCAAAGCTTGTCCATATCAGCTTGACTAATTTTGATGTATTTCACTAAGTTAAAGGTTAAAATTCAAAAGATACTTTAATTTATATATAAGATTTCCAAGCCTATACATGAAAATTTTCAAAAGTTCACTCATTTTAAAAATGGTAGAGGATTGTTAGAGAATTTTTAAAATAAATAAAATTAATGAGTCCTTAAAAAAGACACTAATTCAAAATGATGCATCTTTATGAAAAGACATAAACATGTCTTTTGAAAGAGGCACAAATAAGTCTCTTTGAAGAGGCACAAAGGTGTCCCTTGGAAGAGACATAATTGTGCCTCTTAGAAAAGACATAACCTTATACATTTTGTGAATAGACACAACCATTCATGACACCATTTCATTTGAAATGGTACTAGTTTATTTTGGAATATAGATCAAAATTTTAATTTGATACAATGATCATAAATGAAGAGGTATGTGTAGAGAATCATTTTCCAAATGAAAGCGTACATGAACATCCATAAATAAAGAAATTGTTTAGGCCATTTTAGCACTCAATTAAGACTTCATAAGTCTCTCTTTTCTCTCATCAAGGAGCAAAAACAAATTTTGCATATTTTCTTCATATTTTTATGCATTAAATTCTCTAGTAAGCATTAAATTTTGGCAGGCTTGCAAAGTTCATGGGTATTCGGATTTGCTTTCGCTGGTGCACAACACAGACAAATACAAGTAGTACTTAATTGTATCCTGGAGACGTATTTTCTTAACCCACATGCATCACTCAATGGGTGGGGGCAAATATCATCTTATGGAAAGCAATATCAGTAACATGCTTGAAACACACATTTATTTATAGAGTTTCTATTCTAATTCTTTTTCTTAGTGCATATAAGATTTGTATACACTTTTCATTTTATAAAGGTTCCACCATCAATTTTTTAATTTTCCAACATTTATTATATTTTCTCTAAAAATCTGGGTAACGTAATAAGGTATGGTCAAATTTCCTCTTTGTTGTTGATCCTTTTTTCTTTAGAAGTCATCCTTATTCCTTTAGAAGCAGCGCCTATATATGTAATATAAGCAATGAGTAGCATTTAACATGACATTTTCTTAAAATTATAAATTATTTATGAAATCTTAAACAACAAGCAAAGAATGTCTTTTTTAAATCCTTTTGTTACAATGGGAGAATCTTTAAAGTTCATTTCAGACTGAGTTTTCCTTTTTCTTTAATTCAAGAGTAAGGTTGTTTCTTTAGGATAGTCTTCTTTCCCCTCGATGAAAACGAAGGAGTCAAAACCCATTTCTCATTTTTCCTGAAGAGGAATCAATCTTGGATGGACTAATTAAGATCGGCTTTGTACAAATAGCAAGGTTCCAAGTATACCAAAAATGTACTCCTTACTAGCAGAGCTTCTCTCAATGAGAAAAAAGATTACGCTCTGTTCGGTAGATAAGAAAATAACTAAGAAAGTTATAGAAAAGTGAACTTTAATAAGTGTTTGTTGAAGTTCAAGTAAGATAATTAACAAAGAAGCAATACAATATTTATACTGAGAGTCTACTAACTACTTCCATAAAGTATGCTGCAAGTTGCCGTTGTTATAACAACAATGGGCGGGAAGATATAAGTTTATTGAGGGGGAACTTTTGCTTAGTTTATATTGACTTCAATTGACTGCCAAGTTGCTTCTAAATCAACATCTTTCTGATGAGTCAACTGTCAGTCATCATCAACATCTTGAACGCATTCCTTTATATCCCCTCAAACTCAATGCCCTGGGAATGACATTGATTTTGTTTTCGAAGTATACAAATAGATTATTAGGCAATGGATTAGTGTAAATATCAGCAACTTAATTTTTTGTTGGGATAGTAAGCCACTTGAAGTTGTTTTTTGCTTATCTTTTCCGGATGAAGTGAATGTCGATTTGAATACACTTGGTCCTAGCATGGAAAATAAGACTAAAACAAGAGTTTTTGCACTAATGTTGTCACATAAGACTACTAGAGCATGGGTCATGTCAAATGTAATTCAGCAAACAAGGACTGAAGTCGTAGCAATTTGGTGTAAACTGATGCTAGTGCTCGATACTTTGTATCTAGGAACCACCGGCTGCTTCTTGGAAGACCATGTAATCAAATTATTTTCCAAAGATTCACAATAGCCATCAACTGGTCTTTTTTCATCAAGATCACAACCCCAATCAGTCTCAGAGTATGGATCTTGCAAATAGAAATCACCACTGAAAGTAAACTGATACTAAAAGAAATAAGACAAATAGTTGTAGGCAATAAATGGTACAAATAGTTTAGTAGCATTTTACCCGATGCTAAGACAGCCAACTGAAAGTCTAATGATTTGGTAGCAATGTCTCAATGTTATTATTATATTTTAGGTGACATTTTATAAAATGCTATCAATTTGTCTCTCGTAGCAAAAAATAGATGATACTAATTAGATACGTAGTGCCATTTTAGAAATGTTGTAAATAAGTTATGGCCTTTAGAAAATGCTATCAAAATTAAACTTATAAGGTCCATATTCTGTTGTACTTCTAAGATATCTAAGTAGTCTCTTAGAAGCCTATCAATTTTTAACAGTAGATTGTGCAAGAATTGACTGAGCTTGTTAACTAAGAAAGCAATTTCAGGCCTTGTGAGAGTCACATACTAAAGAGTCCCACCAATACTTCTATATAAGAATGAATTTACAAAAGTCACACTACAATATTTATAGAGCTTATAGCCTATACTCATTGGTGTAGAACACTCTTTATAATCTATAATTTTTTCCTTGGCTAATAGATCACTAATATACTTAGTTTGAGACAGGAACACACCTTGTTTGTTCTAAATCACTTCAATTCCAAAAAAAAAAAAATTAAAATGACCTAGATCTTCTAAAGCAAAAGACTCGCTAAGCTAACTAATGATTTGATCAATCATCACAGTGTTTGAGCCAGTAACAAGTGTATCATCAACATAAATTAAAGCTAACACTACCTAAAAATCTAACAACTTGATAAAGAGAGAATTGTCAGACTGAAAGTTACGAAAATGCCAACCGACCAAAGCTTTTCTGAATCTCTCATACCAGGGCCTTAGAGCTGCATTAGATTCTATAAGGCTTTAGTAAGTTTGCATATATGTGAAGGAATTTTTGAACTTATGAACCCTTCAAACTAATGTATATAAACTTCCTTAATTAACTCTCTATTAAGAAAAAACATTGAGAGCATGGGGGCTCAGCCAAGTTGGCTGAGCCCCTCAAGGTCTCACATCCCCACCTGAGTTCGACCCCCCCTCCCCCCCAGGTGGTGCGGAAATGTTGATAAAATGTTGTAATCTCCCCCTTCAAAAAACAAAAAAAGAAAAAATATTGTTAATATCCATTTGTCTGATCTTCCATTGAAGCATCATAGCAACACTCGTATCTGAGAAAGTTTTGGAAAGAGAACTCTAATAAGTGTTTGTTGAATGATCAAGTAATACAATTAAAAAAGAAGCAATACAGTATTTATACTAAGATTATACTAACTACTTCAAAAAAATTCGCTGCAAGTTGTAGTTATTATAACAACAAATAGGGCGGAAACTTTTGCTTAGTTAAAGGCTCTTTATGTTTACTTCCATTAACTGCAAAGTTAGCTTCTAAAATTAGCATCTTTCTGTTGAGTCACTTGCTAGGTCATCATCAGCATCTTAAACACAATCCTTTATACTCTCTTGCAATGAGAAAGTTTTTAGGAGTGACAAGATTTTTGTTAGATATAGTGAAAGAGGCAAATGATTTCAAGGCCTCAACAATTTATTCACTATCATCATGTTTATACCCAAAATTCACTGAACTAAAATATATATACATCTAAATAAAGAATCAAATTAATAAACATATAAAGATGTGAAAAAACCCCAAATTGAATAAAGTAAAAGTTTCTATAATTACCAATTTCCTTGCTAGTTCTTTGAATGTCAAAATTTAGCATCTCTTTGAAACCCAACTACAACTAACAATGGATGGACAACCTCGCCATCCCGTACCAAATCCAAGTATATCAGTAATGAAATTAAAACCTTTACTTGGCGGATGAAAAACTAAAAGTACCATAACCATCCCTCTTTAGAGGAAAAAAAAAAGATAAAGTAATTTCCATATATGTTATGTTGAAGGAATCGTTTAAGTGAAGAACCTAACTAAGTGTAACCTTGAGCCCTAACCTCTTTGCACAGTAAAATAATCAAAATATCAAATAAAAATAGTAAGAATATAAAACAGATAATGAAGAGTACAATACAATCACTTACGTGGTTCAGCTAATTGTCTACGTCCATTGTGGATCCAAGGATCCTAGCCTCTTTTAATTAACTCCCTAGAGAATTTATAAGAAAATATAATGAAGAACCCTCAAAAAGATCTAATGTTTAGTGTACCCTTTATTTCTCACGAACAATGAACACCCAAACAATGGTTGCACTCTAGCGCACACATACACTTCGTGTTTACTTAATTCTTCCTACTCTTAGAGTCTCTATTAATACTTAATTTTAAACTAAATAGTTTACAAGGATTTTTATAGGGGTTATTTCGTGCCTACTAACCCTAATCCTAATTGGAATAAGAGTCCACATATTTTGAAAGTCCAAAAACTTCCCAAAATTTAAAAATTCGAAGCCAAAATAAACTTCCTCGCATTTGGCACCGCGACATTGGGTGGCCAACACTATAGTACTGGCATGAAATTTGATCTAGTAACACAGTGCTGGCTGGCTAGCACTGTGCTCACGGGTTTTTATCATTACGGATTAAACTTTTAGTCCTCGCCTTTTTCGCTTCCTTTCGTATCTCTAAATTTTGTTTCGCTTTCCTCTTTGTGTCCTACACCTTATAGACTTCTTGTGACTCTATTTTTTGATATTCTTCATAATTCTTTCCAAAACAAGATTGTTGAATCACCAAAGCTTCAATATGTTAATTTAGATTAACTTGAGTAGAGGAAGCTTGGTGAATATACAAGTAAATAATGAATGGCTAGAGGAAAAGGCATTGAAGTCGTAGATAATGTCCTTTAAACATCACAAGCTTATCAGAAGTTATATCTTCTCCCTTCAAATAATTACTGGACTTATCGTATGGGTGAATTGGAATCCCTTTAGGCAAATCAATCGTTGTATATTTCTTAGTATTTTTCTTAGAATCAGTAAACATTTCTTCTTTAACTAACTTATTTAAGCGGTAAAGTTTCCTAATTTGGAACTTCCATATCAATTATCAACTTTTCCTTACGCACTTCTTCAATTGATGAAAGCACACTATCCTCCTACAAGAAAAACTACTTCAATGCTCAAGTCATTATTTATCCAAGAAGAGGGTGTTATTTGTGGAGGAGTGTTTGCATAAACAAATAAGATTGTAATTCTTTATGATTCAATTGAATTAAATTGAATGATGAATAAAAAAATAATTGTGTCTATTTATAGTGTATGTGAGTTCAAATTCCTTTCAATATATGCATATATAAATATGAATCCTTAACTAATCACATACCATTATTCTAGGTGATATTCAATAGTGTTTGAGGTGTATTTTTACTTCAAAGGCTAGTTTTCTATTAAAAATAAAAAATAATAATGTGAATGAAAGTAGAAATCATAATTTGATGTGCACTCAAGTTTTTGCAAAGCCTTTTACTCATTTATGAAAATTCACAAGTTGTTGGATCAAGTTACCTATTTATTGGACATTGGATCTAGATTTTAGGCTTTTGAATCACATAAGTTGCCCATTCTAGAGATTTGGATTGCTTTTCTAACTAGGTTTCTTCTTTAGGAGATATATAATATGGGTGCAAGTCGGTTAGGCCATTTAACTAATAGGCCTAAGGAGACAATACTAATATAGAAAGCAAAAAGTAGCATGACAGAATGGAAGACCACAGTTGACAAGGAGCAAATGAAGAGCTAGAAACTAGAGAAACATAAAGGGGATAGAAGTAACACCAGCCAATCATAAATATACAAAAAAAATAAAAGAATGAAACATTCACTAGGTTAGATAAAAAGTATGAGTAGCAACAACAAAGAAAGTACAAAAAAGAAAAAGGCCACTACTACTACAAAGGAAATTTGGTGATAGAAAAAACTATGATAAAACACAATTTGTGATAAAATTTATCAAATAATGATAGAGGCAACTTTGTGATAGAATTATTCCATCATAAAATTATGACATATGACAATTGAACTTACACATGATAATTGATGTGGATATCGTGATAGATGATACTATGACGATGTCATGTGGTTGATGACGTGACATGTAAATCTATCTCAATTTAGTAATAGATTTGTATCATTACATTGTAATATATTAAACTTTTATTTATAATAATAACTTATATTTATTTTTATATTTAAATTTATATTTACAATTATATTTTTATTTTTATATATTCATATAATAATGTATCAAGTAATTAAAAATTTATCTATAAAAACAAAATAAATTATCGACAAAAATTAAAAATATATTATAATATATCACTAGCAAGTTCTTAATTCAACTAATATCCAACAAATTTGTAATACATTAGCAAGTTTCTAACATATATCAAGTAATAAATCAATGATCAACTAAGTAATAATTTAGCAACTAATCGAACAACGTGTTATTCACCAAGTAATAAATCAATCAAAACTCTTGGTTAGCCTTATCAACCATCTTTTCTTTTTGTTATTGGTCATTTTTACGTCATCATCAAAAGTTTCCATGCATGCTCCAATACGTTTACCAATTCATATTCTGAAAAAAAAAAATAAATAAATAACAAGGAACATAATTTTCACAATCATTTAGACGAATTTTGATCACTGTATAATAAAAGAATGCAACAAGGAAATAAATTCCTCTCCCTTCTAAGAAGTAAAAACTCAAAATGCAGACAGTCAGCACATTCTAACAAAGATAATGATCGTCATAATTGAAATTATCATGTTCTTCACTTCTGATAGAAATAAATGTCAATCACATTCTATAGATACCAAAACACTGACACATTAAGGCTTGATAAAGAAATGGAAGTACTAAATCAGGTTGAATTTTTACCATTTAAGGTCTTCTTCACAAGCCAACATCCACACAACTAAAACCACAATTGAAACAAAAAGAATGGACTAAACAAAGCGATAACTCTATATAATAAACAAAGCAAACCAAAGCCCACCTTCATAAGGCTGGCAACAAGATTAAGCATGCTCATTTTGTTGCATTCCCAAATAGTTGGAAGCTGCATGTAAGAAGAAAACATGTAAGCAACTAGACGACTTTAAATAAGAAAAAGCATTTTGGAAGGAAAGTCACTCTTGCCAACTATTACAAATCTACACAAGTAGATAAGAAAATAAGATGGTGAAAGTGAAAGATCCGAGTAACTTTAAAAATAAAATAATAATAACTTTGCAAAGTGTTTCATTAAGCCTATTGTAAGAATATTGATTAAAAACCATCGGAATATGATTTGGGGATTAAGTCAAGTGTGTAGGGTGTGCACGGATAGAAGACGGATGCGAAAGGAGGCGAAAAATGAAAAAGGGCGCACCAGGTGCCAGCGCCGCGGCGTCAAGAAGCTAGTGCCGCAGCGCTCAGCAAAAGCGCGCCAGCGCCGCGGTGCTGGAGACGGGAACATTATCCCAAAATAAGGAAACTTTCTTATTTCGTCTCCCACTTGTTTTAGGATTCCCTAATACGACTTCCACACGTATAGGGTAAACTTAGGTCATCCCAAGGCCTATATAAAGGCTATCAATTAGCTTGTAAATACATCTTTGTGATCAACTAAAGATCTTGACAATCTTTGTGATAAACAAGAGATCTTAGTGGTTCTTTGTGAGAGAAAATCCCTAGAGTGTGAGAGAGAGTTTTTTTTGTGATCTTTCTTATAAAAGGAATACTTTGTGAATGCCTTGTGATTCATAATAAGAGAAGAGTGTGATCTTGATCCGCCGTGAACGTAGGTAAGTTGCCGAATCACGTAATTCTTTGTGTATTCTTCTTTTACCCCTTTCTCTATTTATTTCTTAATAACTTGTTCTACATTATTATATTGCTTTGGTAAATTTTTTGCTTGTTTGTGTGCTTCCGCTTCAACACCTATCTAGTTCATTAAGGGCAAAACCGTTTTGGGTACAAGGAACTCGTAATATAATACCCATAAACATGTGAAAAGTAGAATAAGAAATTAGCAAAAGAGAGAAAACTAATCGTAACAAAAATGTATTACGACAAGGTTGCACAAGTTGCTGAGATATGGCAACAACATCAGCCCTCCAAAACCAACATATCAGCACAAAATATGTCACAATCTATACAATCAAACGGGGAAAATTCTTGCTCTGTAAAACATCAGATCCAGTAACTTCATCAATAATACTTTGGTAGGATAGAGACATCAAAAAGTTTCTATATTAATGTAGTATCTCTTTTAGATAATGCAAATGTCATCTCAATACACTAAGGAAGCAATTATGAGGATTGGAAAACAAAGCATAAAGTTTACATACACTGACATCACTGTTGATCGTTGCATGTGGAAGCACAAGTCATTGATCATTATATATCTCAGTTCATGAAATATCATTTACCTTACTCTCACTTTCACATTCTTTATAATAGAGATATATAATCTGAGATTTCATTATAAAATAAAAGATTTCACTTAAAAATATGAATGCCTATCTGTCCCTAGGTGCTTACAAGTTGGAAAAATCAAGCAGGTAAAATTCAAAGAAAACTATATCTAAGTGGTCAGGATCCTGGATCTAGATGATAATTTAACCTTTTAGGCTTAATAATTATGTAAACTTTTAATTATCATTGACACTAAATATGTACAATAAAGCACTTGTACTCTTAGGACTTACTTCCCAATCTTGATAGCCTCATCCCTACTGTTTGATATCAAGAGTCTTTGGTTCAACTAGATAGAAGCCAAAGAAAGGATGGAGTCCCGGTGGCAACCAGCAGAATCAGTGGTGAAGTAATTTTGAAATAACTCAAAAATGTGTCACCCCATTTTCCTATTACTTGAGCTAAAAATTATACATGCTTACCTTTCTCTCCAATTAGTCAAATGACCAGCACCAATTTACTACTTATTTTCATCACGAAGTAAAATCAAAACTACCCAGCTTCAGCACAATGAAATCCCCAAGTAAAATAGTCACCTTATCCTATCCTAACAAAAAGGAGATATCTTACGAACAGACCAAATTTATTAAAATTAGCATACCTACACAATTTACACCTCAGAAGTAAATCTTGTTTCATGGAATTCATCATTTCCAACCCCCTTTAAATTTGGCCACAAATATAGTAACTTTTGCCAGGACTGCAAGATTAGATAAATGTGTTAATCAAACTATAGAACTACCATAAGGAACCAAACAAACAAAAATGGAATTGAAACCGAAACCAGAATCTGCACAGGTCGAGAAATGGCTTCAAGAGCACAAAAATCAAATTTTGGAAATGAATTCAACAAGAATATAGAAAGGAAAAACCGAGGTACCCAAATAAACTAAAATCTCAAAGTATTAATGTGTGTAAAATGTAAAGATAGTCATAAATATAATATACTCAATACCTCTATTCTATATCAAATGGCCTGGAAATGAGTTTCTAACAAAAGTTGAAAAAAAAAATGATTACTCAAGTAAAGAGAAAATGTAGAAGACAAATTAATAATGGGTAAAAAAGTAAAATAATAAAAAAGAAAACAACGTCATCGAATTGAATTTACTGGCGTGTACTACCGCGAGATGATGATTCAATGTGAGAACTCTTAAAAATCGTATGGCGCCCTCGCTTCAAATCGAGCTTGAGCCACGGCTTGCCATTACCGGACCAATGCAGTAAGCTAACTTGACCAAGGTGTAGGTTTTGAAAAAGTACCATCAAGTGAAGCACACAGTGCAGAACAAATAGAAGCAGAGATTCGTTCTTCCTATTCAGCTAGTCTTGTTCAGCACACGAGTGGCACACCAGTAGTTGGTTAGTTACAGCTGTAAGGTTTATCGAAAATAGTCCAGCTCAGCACACAAATGATGCACTAGTAGTTGGTTGGTTGCAAGTTGTAAAGTTTGTTAGAAGATTTTCCGCATTTCTAACAAACTGTATTTACTTTCTAGATTCTTCGAAGTCTATATAACTATAAATATTAGTGTTTTGTATTCTTTCATTATGTGTGTAAATACATTTTTCGAACCACTCAATAATACTTTACTTTCTCTCAAACTATTTTCTCTTTGAAAGCATTTCTACGGAAACTAATAATTTTCTTAGAAACACAAATCTTTAATACAATACTTAGAATTGTTTCATGGTATTAGAGCCTATGGCTAATTCCTTTAATTCATTTTACACACATCTCAAACTTAAATACATAAATGAACACACTTGCGATTACAAAGAATAGTGTATTCACTTTTTCAAATCCAGTCAAATTCGACTACAATAACTTTCTGTTATAAAAATCATAAATGTTGACCTGGGCTAGAGGAAATGATTTGCTGATTGGGGAAAAAATGTGTCCAGATTGATATATCGTTTTAGATTAAGGAGTTGAACCAATACTAAATCCTCAATACAAATAGTGGATAAAACAAAATTCTCTACTTGTGGGTTGATTGTTCTATTTTATGACTAATTCACTACTTAGTCCTATAGTTCAATATAAAACTTCACTTGAAATTTGAAGTATCTTGAATAAATTTTTTGAACTCAATCCTTTGCTAGGCTTACACAGCTTAGATCTCAACTTTAAACTGTGAGGAAGGACAATTCTAGTATGAATGATTATTACATGAAAGTAAAAAGGTTTAGTTGTTGGTTATGGTAGGGAAGTCTATAAATGATAAAAATTTGATTTCAAACTTGCTGGCTAGCCTTAGATAATCCAGTAGCTTTTTTTGTGTCTATAAAGTTAAGAGATATAACTTTGGTTAAGATTTATTCAATTCTCTTAAGTCAATAAGGTAGAATTGAGCTATCCAATACATTATTAGGAAGTCAAATGTCAGCAAACTCTGCAATTAAACAAAAATTCTAAACTAATAGTTATAATAAATACATTTCTTATGGTAATAATTGTTGGCGGAGGATTTAAGGCACGTGAGTGTATGTATGTGTAATTGTGTCTATTACTTAACGTAGTAGAAGCGTATAAATTTTACAATAAATACAATAAATAAATATATTAATCACATTAATATATTAGAAAGGTTAGAGAATTCACCTCAACGTATAACGTTATACACGTATTTTTCTGGAGTTCACATGAAGACCAACTCGTGTACAGTTCTAGTCACCAACACGGTAGGCTTGGTGAGCTAGAACGTTCAACCCGAGATTAACTCTTAATCTCCAAAATAGCTCGTATGTGTTTTTTATCATTTTCTCTAAAGGGATAAGAAATGAAGAATTTGAAGTAATTCATAATTGCTCCAATTAGAAGCATAGAGAAAAATGAAATAATTTCATTTTTTCCTATTTGTTTTTCTTTTCTTCTGTTTTTCTTCTTCTTTCTTTCTTCTTCCTTTCGTCTTCCATCTCCATTTCTTCTTCTCTTTTCTCTCGGCCAAATCTTGGCTAAAACACACTTCTCTTTTTTCTTTTTCTCTTTCTCTTTATATATATATATAAAATAATAATATAATATATAATATAATATATATTATATAATAATAAAAATAATATAATATACATAATGAGTGCTAACTATTTAAATCTAAAATAAAATATTAATATATATAATATAATATAAAAAGAGAGATATTTGATTATTTAATAATTAAATAATCAAAATAAAAAATAATCATTTTGTCCCTCATAAATATTTACCAAGTTTACCCCCAGTAGGTCCTACCAAATTTCATACTTGAGTAAACTCAACTGAGAGTCGACAATACTCTACGTGTTATTATATAATTAGTAAATAATAATTATTAATTAATTGTTATATTTAACACTTAAATACAGACACACACGCATTCCCATAGTATTGCTGAATATTGCTGGATTAAACAATTTAATCTGGCATGCTGCTTAGTACACAACGAGTACACTCCATATCGCGAGACTCCCTAGGTCCTACGCTCAATTTGTCAAATGAAACTATTCCATGAGTCCATGAGCAATGCCTCACGTACATGTCATGGATATACAAATCAGCGCGTTGAACCATGTAAGTTGTGGTTACAACGCATACGTATAGTCCTTCCGTCATGATATCCTGGATATGGGAGGATATAGATTATCACCGTCAAATCCCCTAGTGCTCATCCATATCTTATCTCCAGACTTGTATCTAACTGAACAATATGAGCAAACACTTTTGCCATATTGTTCTATCCTGACAGAACTCTTTCTCGGGATTGATACTTGTGGCCACACGATTTTCTAAGATACAGTCTCTAAGCATATGGATATCGAACTCCCTATACGAGCTGACGGATCTCGTATCTGTACATACCGGACTCCATAAGCATCGAACCATACCCAGCGGTTACAGCATGAAAGGTCTGTGACATGCGTAGAACCAAAGTATGGTGGATTACTTACAAGTCCACCATGGCACTCAGGTCAAAGGTATACTACTTAACTCGAGAGGACCCTCTATTGACGGCTTATAAAGGATGTTTATCGGAGGCCCTTGTGAGGCTGTCCCATATCCAGTCTTAACTGGATACTCATATGTCAATACGAGCTCCGAGCTCCAAGCTCACGGTCGGCTAGGAATGACCATCTATACCTTATAAGTACGATATATGCTGATCTATATAAAGGTATCCACCAACAGACCCGCATCGGTAGAAATAGATCAGGGACAATTATTCGAGAATACACTTGCGCAACTTGCATTTCTTGGCACCCAATTGCAACTCTTGCAACTATGCAATTACTAGTATATTCCCAGGTCTATGTCCCATTATAGACAAGGCTCTAACTCTTGGATCTGCTGAGTATGATAACCAAATAACACTTAATTGTGCTAACATTTAGCATTTATATCTCTCAGCTTGGCTAACTATGAGCCCTTATCTAAACTCCTTTAGATCTGATCCGAACTCCTTTAAATCTACAATGTCTGCAATGTTACATGCATAATACTATATATATGGGTATTAGCGATTTAATGAGAATGTACACTTGTATAAATACAAAAGTATATGTACATTTAGGGATGGTACGTAAACACCGACTCTAACAATCTCCCACTTGCTCTAGTGCCATTCCTAATGGCATTTCATACACATCGACTCTACGTGTTTCATAAACACTTTTAGAGTCATAGCCTTAGAAAATAGGCCCGTTAAATTATTTATAGAATACTTCTACCAATAATCACATCTCCTTCCGCCAAGATCTCTCTAGTCATGTAAGACTCCTCTTAACATGATTAGAGTACTGGTGTCCTCTTGGCATTTTAACTTGTACAATGGCCTTATTTTATCGTAAACTTATAGGATATGATCCATTTGTCTTAGAACTCTTCCAAGGCCAGCGATAAACCTACAAATCCTCACTACCGCTTCCACTCTGCCAATCTAAATTAGTAGTAAATCCCAATATAGTTCAATTCCAACTCCCTTAGTACTAATGAGAATGAGCATATACTCAGATGTAGACTCTCTATCATCTAGGTTAAACTTGAAGTCTGACTTTATGCATTTTCTCATTTGTAAGCTATTTTCTCTATATCTAAGAAACTTATCCTTTGTACCTTCAAGGTACCCCAGGATATGTTTGACTATCATCAAATGGTAGTTACCTGAATCAGACTAAAATTCGCTCGTAACTCTTACAGCCAAATTGATCTCTGGTCTCAAATACATCATGGCATACATCAATCTCCGAAGAGCTGATGTATCTAGTGTATTAGACACTCTAACTCTCTCATCTTCTATCTAAAGAGACACTCTCCTTGAAAGATGAACACCAGGTCTATCAGATACATTAACTATCTCATAGTTAATAAACCGTACCTTTCTTGGACGCTATTGATGTGAAATAATTTGGGAAAGTCTTATCAGCTTTATCGCTCTATCTCCATAAAGCTTTATACCTAGTATAAAGGAAGCTTCTCACAAATCCTTTATAGAGAAATTCTTACGAGTTACTTCTGACCGATTACAACATACTGACATCATTCCCAATGACCAGTATGTCATCAACAAAGAACATTAAGAAGACTATTATAATCCAATTGACCTTTCATGCACACTAGCTCAGAAAAGTCTGACTGGACGTAAAACCTTCAAGCTATTTCATGAATATCTCTTACTCGAGGTATTCATTCCGGAACACCTTCCTTTACATTCATCTGCCAAGCCTCAAGTCACAATATGGTGCAAGAGCCAATAAAAGTCTAATTGACTTTAACATCAATATCGGTTCAAATGTTTCCTCTTAATTGATCCCAGATCACTGAGGATTACCTTTCTAAAACCAATACAGAGCGTAGGAGGTCTTTACCTTCCATCTGGCTCCCACTACCTCTTTGTAACCTCTTTACAACCAATGAGAATAATTCTCACAGGTACCTTAACCAAGTCCCAGACTTGATTTTGATGCATATAATTAATATTGTTTTCATGGCTTATTGCCGCTTCTCGAATCAATGTCTAACATTGACTCCTTATAGGCCAAGCTGATTTTCTTCTACCAAGAAAACTCCAAGTTCACCTTCAGGTATCAACCATACCTAAAAGGTGACCTAGACATCCTTTCTGACCTATTTGGAGAGTGTGCTAAAAGGCAATTACTTAATTGAGCCTAAGTTTCCATTCTTAGTTCATTAATTTCTAGATTGACTTCACCAAGCTCAATCTTTCTATGATTCCCATAATCTATGAGAAACTCTTCCTCAAGGATAATGGTCTACTAAGAAATAAACACATTTCGCTTCTCTAAATCATAGAACTAGTATCGTATTAAATTCATAGAATACACAATAAACCTATACTTTTACCTCTTGGGTGTTGTCTATCTTGCTAAGTAACTCTTACAAAATAAGATACCCTGCTGCGTAACTCTTACGTAAGTAGGACAACCCTAAGTTTTAACTTATTTATGATACGGCTTCCTTCCTTTCTGTATCTCATACGGAATGGAAGGAACAGCTTCTGATGGAACTCTACTTAATGTATGTCTATATCTGTAGGGTACAGTTGGTTGTTCCTAGCTGACCATCATCTTAGAGATTGTATAGACAGATAGGTATTCAGTTAGGACTGAGTACTGAACAAACTCACGAGGACCCTAATAGACATCCTATGTTACTGTTAATAGAAGGTCTTCTCGAGTTGAGTAATATATATGGTCCTCTAACCTGAGCACCAAAGTGGACTTGTGAGCGATCCACCATGTTTCAGTTCCATGCATGTCAGAGACCTTTCATAGTCTAATCGCTGAGTATCGTTGGGTATTGTCCGATGCTCATAGAGTCTGGTATGCAGATATGAGATTCATCAGCTCTCATAGAGAGTGATATATCTAGATACTCTAAGATAGTATCTCAAGAAAATCTTATAGCCATAGTGAACCCGAGAAAGAAGTTTCCACGAGGTTAAACAATATAAGTAAACTCATAACAAAGAGTTTACTTATATTGTTTAGTGAGATACCATTTTGGAGATAGATTTTTGGATGAGCACATGGGGATTTGACAGTATTGATCTATAGCCCCACACATCCAAGATATATATGATGGAAGGACTATACGTATACGTTGTAACCTCAACTTGTATGGTTTAACGGGCTGATTTGTAATATTCGTGACGTGTGGGTAGGGCATTGCTCATAGACTTATGAAATAGTTCTATTTAACGAATTGAGCATGAACCTTGGGAGTTCCATGATATGAGGTGTACTTGTTGTACGTTGGGGCAGAGTACTGGATTGAATTGTTTAATCCAGTAATATCCAGCACTACTACGAGAATGTGCACATGTCTATGTTTAAGCGTTAAATGCAACAATTAGTCAATAATTGTTATTCACTAATTGTATAATAACACATGTAGCATTGTGGACCCTCAGTTGAGTTTATCCAAGTTTGAAATTTGATGAGATCTGTTAAAAGGTATACTTGATAATTATTTATGAGGGGCAAAATGGTTATTTCACACTATGATTATTTAATTGTTAAATAATCATAATAACTTTATTAAAATATATTATTTTATAATATTATATATTTTAATAATATAATATATATTTATGCATGATAGTTGCCATGCATTTATATATATAAAATATTATTTATTATTATTTTGCCCTAAGTGGCTAAATACAATTATTTTAATATATAATATTATTCATTTAATCAAAATAGAGATATATATGTGTGTGATAGGCGGGAAAGAAATTGAAGGAAAAAGATAATTGTTATCTTTCATTTCTTTTTCGATTTTTGCTCTTTAAAAGCGTTTAGAAGCAATTGTTGTTTCCTTTCTTCAATCGTGGGAAAGTAAGAGGAAAATAAAAGAGTCGGTCATTTTAGGGGTTAAAGAGTTATTCCCATGCTGAATTAAGAAGCTGCTATTCTAGCTCGCCAAGTCCACTAAATTGATGACTAAAGTTACCTACGAGTGAGACTCCGAGCGGACTCCCTATATACACATGTAAAACGTTACACGTTCTGGTGATTTCTCAACTTTACTTTTGATATATTAATTTCATTAATATATATTTATGTGTTTATTGTATGTTTTAAATGTTCTACTGTGCCAAATATGTATGAGATGCGTATTTGTTTTGCAATAAACATTATTGCACATGCATATACCCATATATATTTGATCCCCAACAATAAGTTAGTAAAATTGGTAGTTTGAAGCCTACTGCTAACTTCAAGTGTCTAAGCTTGTTTGTAAGAGAAGAATTTCTATACTACTCGCTTGCTCTTGGGGGGATGGGGGAAGTTTCTACCTTTCACCATTCTCAAAGAGTTAACGCAATAATTCCTTTATACCTCAAACTTTCTCTTCTAGAGGATCTCTAGGCTTAGGTGTTGAGTTTTACAGTTCATTGTTTCTTGATCCTATTCAGTGTTCTCGTTGCATCCACCTCAATTTTTCTTACCTCTCTACGTCTTTTCTATATTTCTCCGGTATCTCATACATCTTCATTTCCCTTTCTAAGCATGTCCAGTATCCTTCAATCATCTTATTCACCTAAATCGCTCCCATTCACACCGATACCTTATCTTTGTCTTTAAGTATTTGAATTATGAACCTCTAATAGACAAGGATCATAGTTGTGATTCCCTTGGTACGACTTCCTACTTAATGGATGAATTTCTTCTTCAGAAGACTCATTACAACTTTTTTTCCCCTTTTATTCTCTCGAGTAAGCCAATTAGGGTTTCTGCTCCCCGATTATTGAGAGGGTACTTCTATAATTCAGTAGATTGTGTTGTAGTTTGGTGATTTACCAGGGTTCTTGTGGTCTTTCTAAGTTCTTACACTTCTTTAGTACTTTATCCATCAAGCTTTTTAATTCATCAATCTCTTATAACGATCTTGTCAACTTTTCTTAAACTACTTCTTGCTAAGCTCGTGATTCCCAATCTTGATATAAAATGTTGTTATTTTACACTTCTATGAATTGTTCTTGATTTTATGATCCAAGATTCCTATCAATCGACTTTTGCCCGCTATTTTGAGCTAACATGGAGTGACTATTCATAATATTTGAATTCATGTTTCTCATAATTTCCATCCTTGTATTTAATAGCTTTTTGTTTGTTTTTCCATAGACGGCGCCAAATTGTTAACTCAAAATTTTTCTCAATCTCAAATCAACGAATTGAAAAATTTTCTTCTAGGAACAACAACTAGACTTTCATAAAAACTAAAGTGGACTAGTGCACTCAAAGGGCACCGAGCTTGCATAAAATCTTGCAACCAAAGAAGAGGTTAAGCCATGTCAAAATTTTTCCTAGTAATAGCATTATGATGCTTAAGTCATGGCTAGAAAATAAAAAGTGAAAAGAATAGAAAGGTAATGTAAAAGGCAACCACTAGTAAAGATAGGATTTATTGAGTATTTTGAGAGTAAAGGAAGCTTTACAACTTGCTAGAAGGGTCTAGAGTCGAGTTTCTAATGTCCCTATTTATAGGGTTGCAATGTGAGTTCAATACATAGTCTAGAATCCTATTAAGATTGGAAAGCATCAAGTTTTTTCTTTTCTTAGATTCATATTAGAGTTTTACTCAAACAAAGGTATACCTTGTTTGTCCATGTAGAACTCATGTCGAGATTATTAGAGTCATATTTATAGATGTAATCTCGAATCTTTGATTTTTAGTGGCAAGTTTGTTTTAAGATGTCTTATGCAACTATGGTTGTTAATTAGATTGAGAAACTATCAATGCCAAAGGCTCCTCTAGTAAGATGAGGACTACAATCTAGCTTGAGGACATTCATGTACTCTTGTAGTGTTTGTGCCCGTGCTTATGGGTCGAGCTATGATAAGGCTTTGTGAGCTGCATCAAATGGATTAGACTTAGTAGCAATTAGGCTTTTGGACTGAAATCTAAAGGAGAACAATTGGTATTAGACGAACATTATAAAAGAGTGGTCTACATGAGATTATTCTGTCATTATTTTCCCCTTAGCAAGTTAAAATCCGTTTTGTTTTTTTACGAGAAGATAAAGATAACGACTTTAGAATTAAGATTTTCTGCTACATGACTTGTGAAGCTGGGAGGAAGATAGTACATTTTTATAGGCATATAGTATGTGACTTGTTTTGCTCTCTCCTTAAATACATATTGTTCTTAAGAATGGATACAGAGCAATAATATGACGACTGCTATCAATAATTGAGATACAACTTCAGATCAGTACTGTCTCTTCAACTTGAAGACTTTGCAACAATGGGGTCTTACCATGAGATGAAACTCTCAGGGTATCAAAGCCAGTGTCATCGGTTACCCCTTCTACTTTCGCCTTTCCCCATATTACAGCATAGAATCCAATACATATTATTACTGCCCCAATAACGCTGCAAAATAATGAAAAATAACGACAAATGCATTATTCAAAATGAGTAAAACAGACCAGCCAGAGCAAGCAAAAAATTAAGGAGATAGATAGTTGTTCATTACCTTCCTAAATGTAGATCATCACCGAGGAATTTGACTCCAGTAATGGCTGCAATGACAATTGATAATGGCTTGAAATTTGCTACGAAGACCGGACCCTTCAAACCTAAGGCCCAAGTATGAACAACAGTACAGAAGGATATTACAGTAAATCCCTGAGAAGAGAGAGAGAGAGAGAGATTATATTTAGTCTCGCATTACAAATTTCCATTTGCCTTCTATCCAATTTAGTCTGGAAGATATTTATCGAGAATAGAACTGAAACGAACGCTATATCAGGTTTTAGTCTCCAAGCACTCAAATCTCTTTCTGTCATAAAGCAAACAGGTATAGATATAATAGTAGCGGACAAGTTGTAGAGAAACACTACTACCAATTCGGCTGAATATATCTTCATAACTAGAGTCTGTAAAGTGCCAATAAATTGAAATTTAGAGCCCCTGAAGACTTTGAAGGTCTGTGAAAAGTTTATGGCTTCATGGATTGCTTTATCTCTTCAAATGGATGTACCTGGATAATGCACCAGATTGAAGCAAGCAAGTAATTAGCTACAAGCAAAAGGCCGCCAATGATCCAGTTTGTTTCTGGTGAACCCAGTAGCTGTTGAAGTGACGTCGACCTTGTTGAAGACGAAGCCGAAAATATTGTTGGTCCCTTGTAAAGAACTACCACCAATGCACCTGATATTGATACTACGGTCCCGATGATTTTAGCCTGAGTGCTTGTGCTCCTTAAAGCTAGTTTTTCCATCCTTTTTTATGCACCAAAACAGAAAAATGAAAGGTAAAATGAAAAAAGAAGATAAGATATATATTAGGAAAAACAAAACAATAACGGATGCATCTGTGAGATTGCCTACGAGATTTATTTTTTAGTAATTGTCAATTATATTTAGAGATATTATCAATACTTTTGGGTAAGGCTAGGAATAGCACGAGTTTGAAAAATGTGCAATAATGTTTAATTATTAAAATTTTTTTTGTGAAAATTAATAAATTAGTGTGAAAAGATAACATTGTCTCTAACAATAAAATTAATTTGATAATAATAATCTTGGAATGATTTTTTTTCTTTAAATAACATTACAAAATTCACTGTTTAACATCAACCACTTCCAAATATTAATATAATATAAAAATATATATAATTAATCCAATATCAAAACTAACAAATGAAAAACTGTTGGTAATGTTAGTTAGGTCACCTATGATGGAATGATCTAACACAAACACTCATAACAAATATATAATTTGTTGATAAGAATAGAGAATACATTCACTTGAATGAAAAATCTATTAACGTAAATGGAGAAGTCATTAACTTGAACGAACAATCTATTAACATAAATGGAGAAATTATCATTAAAACTAATCAAAATAATGTTACGAGAGTGTCTATACAAACCAATATTTTGTTATAATCATAACTTTGCTATAATAATTCATTATTTACTATATTACTATCTTCAGAAAGATCTTGAAACAAGCTTTTCAACGATATATTTTTTGTCAAATATTGACGTAAATTGAGAGAGTGAGCCATTTAGGGTTTTGAGGTTAAGATGATGAATAGTATTCATCTGAGTCCCACTCTCTATACAGAAGATTGTGCTTCACCTCAACCTCAAACCGACAAATCGAGCATACCACTAAACTCGCCACATAATTTAGAGTCGAAAAAAGTGAGATAATTTTGAAATATTGTTGTATTACTACAAGTGGCATGCACGCGCCACCTACCGTGAGTGAACAAGTGCAACACTATGCAGTGCATGTTTATCTCCTTATTCTAGTGTGTAGGGTTCATGTGCCCCCTTTCTAGACTTCGATTTCGGTGTTGTTTGTAGCGGCGAGCTTAGAATTTTATTTAGTATTTTAAAATTAATTTTTAAAATTATTAATATATTTTATTTAGTTATATTAATATAAATAATTGAAAATCAAATAAAATATTGTTAATAGTTTAAAATTTCTAAAAACTATTTTTAATATTTTATGGAATGTACTTGAGGGTGTTGCTCTCTAGTGGGAGCAAAATAAATTTATTTATGATATGTATTCTCTCAATTAAATTTACAACTATATTATCTCTTTTTTTTTTTTTTTGCTTTTTGTTAATTAATAGTATAATAGAGAATTTTTGTTTTGGAATGAATCACATTGAATAAAAGGGTTTGTAGACAATATATGAATATTTTAGAGAAATGTTTTATGAATATTGTCTTTTACATTATATTTATTTATTATTTATGTTAATGAACATGATTAATAAAGCATATATGATATTTATGATTTGAATATTTTGCTACAATGTCCATATATATATATCACATAATATTTTTTAAGTGAGAGTTATATTTGGTTAAAATTCTTAGGGAATAAAAAAATGTGTGTAAATGATAGAAGCATCAACGACGTTTCGACTCTAATCCTTGTGTTAAGTTATCATGTATTTTTGTTTTTGTAATTGTGACAAAATAAATAAATGTTTGTAAATGATATTATGTTAATATCTTATTAATATCTCTATAATTACTTCTATTGAATAGAAATGGTAATTACAAAAAATATTGTAGTCAAATTAAATGAAGGACAAAAACTGAATGGTGATAACTAAGATATTTGGCACCGTAAAATTCAGTATATTCTTGAAGAGCAAGAGACTGTTGAGGCTATTTACAACACTATGACTAAGTCACACTAATAAAAAAAATAAGTTTCACAAACACCATACTACTGATAGTTTTTTAAATGGTGTCAATGAAAATTTATGTCAGCGAATTGTTGATATCACAGTATCAAAAATACAAAGTGTCAATAAATTATTAATATCATAGTATCAAAAATATGAAGTATTAATAAATTAGTAATACTATAGTGTCAATGAAATAATAAAGTTTATTTTGTTTAAAAATATTTTTATTAAAAAAATTAAAATATATAAAAATTAATATAATACTCAAAACGACATCATTTTGATTAAAAAAATAATTATTTTTTATGTTTTATTTAAGAAACTTAATTATTGAAAATAATTTAAATTTATAAAAATATAATTTTGAAAAAGATTAATTAATTAATAATAAATATTTTAAAAATTAAAGTATTGAATAACAGATTTTTTGGATAATTATTTTAGAATAATGATTAAATGAAGTATTAAAGTTACATAATTTTCTTTAAAGAACAAATATTAAAACAACAGAAAAAACAAACCCCATAGCGACTGGGATTAAAAATTGAAAGAAAGAATTCCAAACGCGTGTTTTGGGAGTTAAATTCTTTTTAATTGTTTAGAAAAATAGGGCAGCAAAACGACCTCGATTGGGGTTAGCACAACTTATGTTTTCTTCAATCGTCTTCTCCATATACTCTAAAATCACACGCTAAAGAAAAGCTTCTTCGATCGTCTTCTCCATTTATCTTAAAATTGCATGTCGAAAATGGCTTCGCTAGTCTTACTCCATCTCTAGATATTTCTAAAGATTTGTCAAGTGTTCTTCATCTTCTTCAATTACCTTAAAAAGAAAGCACCAACCTTCTCTCTTCTCTCAGATTACATGCACATCTTTTTACCAATGACGACTCCAGATCTAGGCCAAATGGATGAGGCGCTGGAGCTAGCACACGCAAAGGATACCAATGAGCAGATGACGGGAGTGAAGCGCCTCCACCAACTTCTAGAAGCTTCTTGAAAGAGTCTTATTAGCACCGAGGTTATGTCACTCACTCGTTGACTGCTGCTTGGATCTTTTGCAAGACAATAATTTTTGGGTTTCTCAAGGCGCACTTTAGTCTCTTACCTCCGCTGCCGTGCTCTCCGCCGAGCACTTCAAATTGCATTTCAATGCTTTTGTGCCTGTTGTTGTTGAGTCACTAGGTGACTAAACAATCCGTCCCTGACGCTGCTAGATGACTCTTGCTCACACTCATAGAGGTAATTTTGTAAATTAGTTGAATTTGATAGATTTTTTTCTTTTTCGTTTTTCTGTTTGTTTGGTTTCACTACTCAGTTAATATAGTTTAAAGTAATATAATTTAATGAGATTTGCTAGCTTTTATAATCTGAACAAATAATGGCTATAATTTTAATTAATTTTTATTAAATGAAATGATTGATTATTGAATATTGAACTTCATTAATAAATTAAAATCCTACTTTTTGTCGTAGCAAGCTATAATTCCTTTTACATTCTTCATTAGAACAATCAATGCAAGGATTTCTTGTTGGCTAACAATTATATATTGTTGCAGGTTTCTTCTCCGATAATTATGCCTTCTTTTAGCTTGTTTGAATTTTTCAATTAATTTTTATGAAAATTATAGTAGTTACTTTATGGATTATACAGGGATATCTTTTTTCTGATTAAAAAGAGGCAATTTTAATTATTATGCTTATCTTATGAGACCTTATAGATTTCTTTAAATTGACTCTTTTTTTCCTCCAAAGCAATATTTTATTGGATATTTTTTACTTTTTGAAATGAATGATACTTGTAAATATTTTTTTATCCAATTTGGTATTGGTCTAGTTGCTTAGGTGAAAATTTGAATTTTCTAGACAGAAATCTAGCTCAGAGTGGTACCTAGTGACATTTAGGCCTGTGTGAGCTGATTTCTTAATTACTCTAGAGTGTATGTATTTTGCGATGAACTTGATCATTTAATGCTTATTCTCCTACTTACAGACTATTTGTTTTACTAGGCAGTTTTTTTATGATTGTGCATTTTCTATGGCCCTTCACAAGTGGGTGATTAGGGGCATTTGCATTATTGTTCTCTATTATTTTATGATCTGGATTTTCCGAGGCCACCATTTTTTGGGAAAATTAAGTTAATTTTCACTTGCCCACAAAGTTATAAAAACAAAGAGAGAAGGGTACCTTCACTGAAGCACTTGAAATTAAACACTTTTTTTTTCTTTTACCTGAATATTTATAAGATTGTTAACATGTTGGGTGTCCTTTTTCTTTTCCTGTTTGGTTTTGTGAGAAAGATGTAAAGTGTGAACCAAAGGAAATTCTTGGGAAGCCTCAAAGTCTCATCATGTTATATAGTAAGTTACTCATGGAGTTTATATATTTTTTAGTTGCAATGAATCACTTTAAGAACATGGCAAATTGAAGCCAGATTTCTAGAAGCTACAACCTTTCACATAATTGACATTTCTCAGTTAAAAGCATCATTTCCCTTTTACATAATTGAGAGGACATTCAGAAAACTAGCTGTGAGTCGATTGGATTTGTGTATATAAGATAGAGAAAAACAAAAGAATCACTTCTTGTAAGGTGGGGCTGATATTTAACTTCAACCCTAGTACAAATGTTTCTGCATAAGGGAGATATTGTGTTGATTTAGCATGTCCATATTTGTTTTTTTTTTCCTTTTTTTTTTGGCGTTGTCATAAGAATAAGAGTGTGGTTAGTAAAAACATTCCTGTTACTTTTGGTATTATCTTAATTTGTAAGTTTAGGTTAGATATTAGTTATTTTTTATTAAATTTCTCCTCACGATTCCATGAACTGTTATGTTATACTCACTGACCAGCGCTAAGGGGCATTACCTTTTGTTTTAAGATTGAATTATATATGTCATTATTACAAGTGAGCAAAAGATATGTTTTTTATTCTCATATTTCTTCAAAGTCATAGATCTTGATTTTAAGTCTTGGTTTTTGTAAGTATTGCTGGTCCTGCTGCAATTGTCAATGGAAATGGTCTGGCATTGTCTTCAACTACTATTCTACTACAGATATTGATTATATACTATTGTTATTTCAAATTCCTCATATTGAAGATTTAAGATTACTTAATATAAAAGTTTAATTTACATAGATTTTTCTTTACATGTTATAGGAGTTTCAAGTGAGTTAATTGAAGATTCAAGATTTGTTCCTTTAAATGCTGGTAATTGATTGAGATATTTCTATCTTCCTCATTAAAAATGTTGACTTTTGAACCAATTTAACAGTATATGTTAACAGTAGTTGTACATCTCGATCATTGATCTCAATACCCTTATTTCATGTTGTACTAAGACTTCAATTTTTTACAGGACTGGCTAGATATGGACTTCAGAATTGCAGAGGGTACTAATTTAATGGCAGTATCTTTTGTTAAGTTAGCTGAAGTAATTAAACATCTAAAGAGTTACATTGTTGTATGAACCTATTGTACTTTTTAAAGATTTAATTAGAGATGTTTTGACCATTTAATTTGTTAGGTATCCCAATAGTGGTGTTAGGGACTATTGTAGTTTTTTTTTAAAGATTTAGTTTGAAATATTTTGGACTGATTATGAAATTTAGTTTGGATGCTTTATAAATTGTAGTTTTATTTCACTTTGTGATATTTTGACCATCATGATTATTAAATATAGTTTTATGATACTTAATAATTTGATATTTATTTAAATTTTATATTTACTTATGGAATTTAAGATTATAAATAAATTCAAATTTTAAATCAAATTAAAATTAACATTATATAATTTAATTTTTGATATCATAGTGTCAGTGATTCTTTGATACCGTGGTATTAGTGATTCTCTTATACTATGGTGTCAGAGATTCGTTAATACCATGGTATTAGCGATTCGTTGATACCATGGTATCAGTGATTCACTAACACCAAATATAGTGTCAATAAATTTCGGTGAAACCATTCACTGAAGCTAACTTAGCGTCAGTGAAGATCATTTTTGTAGTAGTGTCACCTCATGGAAGTACTGTTCAATATAAGAGAGATTATGAGGCTTATCAAGCCCGAAGAAAAAATAGCAATGCTCGCATTACGTTACTAATCAGTATGCAAGATGATCTATTTTATGAATATGAGAAGTATGAGATGGCTCAAGGGATGTGGCTTGCCCTAAAAGACAAGTTTGGAGGTACTTCCACAACTAAAATTAGTAGGCTTACAATCAAATTTGACTCTTATAGAAAATGCCAAAATCATACGATAAGGCAGCATTTAAGAGTGATGTCAAATATGATTCAAGAGCTCAAAAATATTGGACATATACTGACTAATAAGCAGCAAGTGCAAGCAGTAATTCGATCTCTTTCTAATAGTTGGGAGCATATAAGAGTTAACATGACGTATAATGATAGCATCAAAATATTTGATGGCATAGGGTGTCATATTGAACTAGAAGAAGAATGCTTGGAGACTGCTAATGCTTCTAATCAACTCTATATGATAGATTTCATCTTGTGTAAAGCTTCGGGCTTTAAGCACAAAAGGAAAAGAAGTGATCCATTCTAGCATAAAGGATTTTGGAAAATGCAATAAAGGAAAACGTGTTAATCAAAGGAAAGACAAAATTAAGATGAGTTGCTATAATTATGGCAAGCTTGGGCATTTTGCTCGTGAATACACTGAGCCAAAAAAGGTACAAAAATATTTTACACATTTGCTTTTATAGTTATGTGATCAATTCTACATTTATGATGGAATCCCATCCTTTATGGACTGTACATTCAGGAGCAACAGACCACATAGCTAAAGATTGTGGAGCAACTGTGAAGTATCGTTAGATTAGTTAAGGGATTAAATAGATATACATCGGAAAAAACTCAAGAGTTGAAGTAAAGAGAATTGGCACTTGTAAACTAGAGTTGCGTGATGGCCGAACTCTTCTTTTCTATGATGTCTTATATGTTCTAAAAATCCAAAAAAAAAAAAATTAGTTTCTGTCTTAGCCCAACTTATATTTGGATACAATCCAAATTTTCATCGTGTCAGTTTAAAAATCTCGTATAACTCGGACTTAATTGGCACTGGTTATTTGTTGGATGATTTTATAATTTTGGACACCATTACTAATACTAGTTGGTTTTTCATATGATGCATCTTTTAAAGTGGATGTTAATATTTGGCATGCTACACTTAGACATATATGACAAAATAGAATGAACAGATTAGCTAGAAATAACTTATGGGCTCACTGGCTAAAACTAATTTGCCTATACATAAAAATTATTTAGTAGGAAAAATAACTCAAAAACCATTTGGTAAAGGAACTAAAGCTGAATATCCTTTGCAATTAATCTAGTCAGACATCTCTGGTCCAATAAGTGCGAAGGCTAGACATGGAGCCTTATATTTTATCATATTCATTGATGACTTTTTGCATTTCGGTTATGTCTACTTAATCTCTTATAAATTTAAAGCATTGGAATGTTTTAGATCATTTTTAAATTTGGTTAAAAATCAATTAGAAAAGAGAGTGAAAGCTTTAATAATTGACCAAGGATGTGAATATCTTTCTGAAAAGTTGAAGAAACTATGTTATGAGAAAAGTATAGAGAAGCATTTAACCATTCTTGGGACTTTGCAACAAAATGGTGTAGTAGAAAGAAGAAATAGAACATTACTCCAAATGATTAGGTCTATGATGGTGTAATGAATCTCTTAGTCTTATGTTATAGAGATGCATTATTAACTACAACCTATATACTTAATTCAATTATGAGTAAATTAATTAGTTCTACATCATATAAGCTTTGGACAAGTAGGAAACTTGACCTAACTCATTTACAACCATGGGAGTCGGAAGCATACATTCATGACCCATCATATAAAAATGAAAAATTAGGTCCAAGATTGAAGAAATGTATCTTTATAAGATACCTTAAACACTCCAAAGGGTATATGTTCATAGGTGAACATGAGGATGGAACAATAATTAAACTTGAACCATGAGATGTCACATTTCTTGAAAATGAATTTCCTAACATTCAAGAAGTAGACATGGATATTCAATTATATGAATTAGATGATCCACATGATATTGTCACTTCTAACACACGATTGAGAATGACTCATATTTACTTGTTCCTAGTGAGAGTCATCTACCTCCAAAGATGACTTCATAATCAATTCAATGAAATAATCATATACCTATCCCACATTGTCATTTTCAGATTAAAGGGAAAACATTTGTGGTTGCTTCAATGATAGTGATGAGCCAATAAACTTTAATAAGGCTATCACATCATCTGCTAAGAAATTGTGGATTAAAGTAAGAGATGAGAAAATAGATTATATAAAGTTAATCCATGTATAGGAATTTGTTGATTTATCGCATAATTGAAGAGCTATTAGAAATAAATGGGTTCTACGTATCAAAAGCAAGGCAGATAGCACAATTGAAAAATACAATGCGTGCTTAGTAATAAAAGGCTATACTTAATAAGAGGGTGTAGACTATAAAGAAACCTTTTCTCCTGTGGTTAGGTTTGCCTAAATTCATTTGATTCTAGCCATCGTTGCACATATAGACCTAAAATTACATTAGATGGATGTCAAAATTGCATTTCTCAATAAAGAACTACACAAGAAAATTTATATGCAATAGCCAGAAGGTTATGTAACCAAAGGCCAAGAGCTAACGTTTGCAAGCTCAAAAGGTCTATATATGAACTGAAGCAATTCTCTAGACAATGATATCTTATGTTCTATGAAGCTATTATGTCTTACGGTTTCATAATGATCAAAGAGGACCATTGTGTGTATGTTAAAAGGTCATAAGATAATTTTGTTATCTTATCTTTATATGTGGACGATATGTTTTTGGCTGAAAATAATAAAGAGTTTGTCATCAGTATTAAAGAATGGTTATACTCTAATTTTGAGATGAAAAATATGGGCAAAGTAGCCTACATCTTAGGAGTTAAGATCCATAGGGATCGTTCAAAAAGACTATAGACTCTCTTATTGCAAAACGGACAAACTTTTAGCCTTGATATGTACCCTGAGAATTCTGAAGAACGAGAATTAATGGCACGAGTTCCGTACTTTAGTGCTATTGAGAGCCTCATGTACGTTATAATGTGTGTGCAAGGCGTGATATTTGTTATGCTCTGGGATTGGTAAGTAGATACCAATCAAATCCTGGATGCAAATATTGGACTACAGTTAAGAGAATTTTGGCATACTTGAAAGGCACTACTGATTACTAATTATGCTATCAAGGGGGTGATTTTTGTTTAATTGGCTATACAAACGTTGATTGGGGAGGTAATCTTGATGAGAGAAAATCAACCTCAGTTTATGTATTTTTGATTAGTCATGGTTGCATATCTTGGAGTACCATAAAGTAGACATTTACAGCTCTATCAATAATGAAAACTGAATATGTGGCATGTTCAACGGCTACACAAGAAGTTGTTTGGCTTAAATCTTTTAAAGAAGATCTCAAAATTGTTACCTCTAGACCAATGACTTTATATTGTGATAGCTAAGCAGCTATATCCTTTACAAAAGATGCCAAATATTACAGCAAGTTAGAACATATAAAGACCAAATACAATTTTGTAAGAGATATTATGGCATGTAGAGAGGAGTCAATACAATATATATCTACGCATTTAATGATACCAGACCTATTTACCAAAGTCATGACTAGAGATATTTTCATCTCACATACATATGCTTTAGGTTTGCGTAGATTATAAAAAAAAAATTACCTAATAAAAAACTTTTTTTGCATTGGATATTTTATGTATTATAAATTTTTATTGGCAAATTACATAAATATTTTTGAAAATATGTTAGTTTTTTATCGCCTTTTCTTACACGAGCAGTCACTTTACTTACTAGAGAAGCAAGCTAAGATGAGACATTAAATGACAAGAATAAAGAGGATTTATTCTTATAGAACTAAGATTCATTAAATGTTGCCTTGATTGGGTTAATATTGTTGGGTTATGGGGGGCGAATTTTCTTAACTTAGGGTTCTTGCATGTGGGTTGTGTTCATCATACAAACAATATACATATCTCATACATACATGTGCACAGCGGAAGATTACATATAATGAACACAGAAAATAACATTTGATTAATCTGAAATTCGAGATTGAGAAATATCACCAATGAAGCCTTTGGATTAATTTTCTTGAAGTCCACCATGAAATGAATCTTTGATCAATTCTAGCAATCAACAAGGGTGGGTTTGATTGTCTAGAATGGCAGCATCTTAATCCAGCATTTGTGTTTAACTCTTAAACATTTTACAAAGTTAAACCATTTAACTTAATTAAATTTGTTTTTCCTTTTATTCAACTCTTGAATAAATAAAACAAATCTTGTTTTTAGTTATTACATTTAGTAACCATTAATTCAATTTGTTTTGTTGTTCTAACACTTAAAACACAAAACAAACAATTTCAATTTCTCAAATTGAATTGGCTCCCAAAATGCAAAACCTAAAAAACTAAATCAATTTTCATTTTCAATTTCATTTCACTTTATATACAAATGAATTAATTCCAAACTAATTTGAATTTCATTTGCATTTCATTTGGCTTAACCTAACCTTAGTTAACATTTAACCTTAGTTAGATTATTTTAACTTAACCTTTAAGTTAATAAATATTTAATTAATTTAACCATAGTTAACTAACTTAACCATGGTTAGGTTAACCTTTACTTAACCTTTAAGTAAGGTTAACTTAACTTAACCACTTGGTTAACTTTTAACCTTAGTTATGTTAAATTAATTTATTTAACAATTAAATAAATAAATATTTATTTTAATTATTTAACAATTAAATAATCATAAAGTGAAATTACTATTATATCCTTACTCGGTTACCAAGTTAACCTAAAGTGGGTCCCACCAATTTAACCACATACTTTAGTTAACGTAACCTTAGTAATTGCTGAATTATACTGTATTGAACAATTCAATACGGTACACTGCCCAAGTGCTCAAAGAGTACATTTCATATTGGGACTCTCTAGGTCCACACCCGATTTGTCAAATGGAACTGTTCTATTAATCCGTAATCGATGCCCCACGCACACGTTACGAATATTACAAATCAGCGTGTCAGACCATACAAGTTGAGGTCATAACGTATACGTATAATCCTTCCATCATTTATATCCTGGATGTGCGGGGATATAGATCAGCACCGTCAAATCCCCATTTGCTCATCCATAAATTTATCTCCAGATTCGTATCTCGATAAACAATATACGCAAACACTTTTGCTATATTGTTTAACCCTATGGGAAACTCTTTTCCCGGGTTTATGCTTGTGGCCACAAGACTTTATGAAATACAATCTCAGAGCATCGGATATACAACTTACCTACGTAAGCTGACGGATCCCGTATCTACGCACACCGGACTCCATGAGCATCGGACCATACCCAGCGACACATAGCGGTCAGACCATGAAAGGTCTCTGACATATGTGGAACCAAAGCATGATGGATCACTCACAAGACCACCGTGGCGCTCAGGTCAAAGGACCACGAATACTACTCAACTCGAGAGGACCTTCCTTTGACGGTGTCATAGGATATCTATTGGGGTCCTCATAAGTCTGTTCAGTATCCAGTCCTGACTGGATACCCGCATGCCTATACAAGCTCTAAGCTCATGGTCAGCCAAGAACAACCATCTGAACCAGTCAGATATAGACATACACTAATCTATATAAAGTGAATCACTGATAGACCCGCATTAGTGATTATAGATCAGGAACATTATGTTTGAGACATACTTACATAATGATATTTCTTAACTCCTATTGCAACTCTTTGCAACTATATCATTACAAGTATACTCTCAGGTCTTTGTCCCATTATAGACAAGGTTCTAACTCTTTAGACCTCGCTGATTCTTATAACCTGCTAACTCTTAACAGTGCTAACTTTTAGCATTTATAACTCTCAGCTTTGCTAACTATTAGTTCTGATCTAAACTCCTTTAGACCAGATCTGAACTCTTTCAGATCAAACAATGTCTGTAATGTTACAAGCATTATACCATATTAATATGATATTAACAATCTTTATTCGAAATGTTTATTGTATAAATATTAACAATTAATATTCATACAATATTGGAATGGCACGTGAGCACCAGCTCCAACAAACTCCCACTTGCTTCAGTGCCATTCGTACTGGTATCTCATATCAATACACTCCACGTGTTTCTCAAACACTATAGGAGTTTAGGCTTAGGGGGGTTCGCTACATCCAAGGATTATTCCCTAGATTTTTATTACAACTCTTGTTGCCAAGAACTTTCTAATTATGTGATTTTCAGAGTTCACATGATTAGAATACTGGTGTGCCTTATGGCTTCTCGGCTCGAGCAATTACCGTTATTTTGCAATATAGTGGGATAGGATCCACTGAGCTTGGAACTATTCAAAGCTCTGCAATTAATTTTGAATATCCATAGTACTTTCTTTGCTGACTTCTCAAGCCGCAACATATTCTACCTCCAAGACAGAATTACCCATGGACATTTACTAACACACATTTAACTAGCTCCGGTACTGATAAAGAGAAACACATAACTAGATGTAGACTTTCTACCATTCAGTTCAGACGTAAGTCTGAATGTGTATCCCTTCTTTTGTAAGAAACTTTCTTCATATTTTATAAACTTATCCTATATACTTCTCAAGTATATATTGATATGTTTCACAACCATTTAATGGTCATGATCTAGATTTAACAGATACCAGCTTGTAACACTTACAACCATCTAAATCCAGATTTCGTACATTAGACGGTATGCATTAATCTATTTCTAGCTAATGCATCTGAGATGTTAGACACTCTAACTCTCTCATCTTCTTCCCGAGGACACTTCCTCTAAGAAAGATGAATGCCACTTCTAAAAGGGACTTTAACTGTCTTACAGTCAATGAAGTTGTACCTTTTCGTGGACTTATTCTATATACGAAGTTTGAGAGAGTCTTATTAGCTTCCTTGCTATATCTCCATAAAGCTTTATACCTAGTACCTAGTATATAGGAAGTCTCTCTCAAATCTTTTATGAAGAAGTTCTTTACACAGATAACACTTATCTGATTTACTTGCTATACTCCAATCATCGTTTCCAATATTGAGTATATACTTTCCACTTTAGAGAACTAAAAAGATAATTATACTCCCACTGCCCTTTCGGAACACACACGCTTCCTCTTTATTCCTGATAAAACCAGACTTTCTGATTTCATCATATAAACAAAGATTCCACCTTTGGAAAAATCTACTTAAGTCCATAAATGGACTTCCTCAGTTTGCACATTATACTAGAAGTTAGGCTTGGATGCAAAAACATCAAGTTGTTCTCTGCATATCTCTTGTTAGAGATATACTTCCCAGAACACCTTATTTACATTTATAAGCCAGTCCTCATTATCATAATATGCAGCAATAGCCAACATAATCCAAATTGACTTTAGTATGGTTACTGATGAAAAAGGTTTCCTCATTATTGATCCTAGATCTCTGAGTGTAACCTTTCAACATTAGTCAGGCCATGAAGGACCATTCCTTCAAATAGGGCCCACATTGCTTCCTCTGCATAAACTGATTTACTGCTGATAGAAACAGTTTCTACAGGAAGCACAACTAAGTCCTAGACTTAATTGTCATACTTAGAGTCAAATTCGAATTTTATGGTATCTTGTCATCAACAAAATCTAAATTGACTTTAGCATGGTTACTGATGAAAAAGGTTTCCTCATTATAGATCCTAGATCTGTGAGTGTAACCTTTCAACATTAGTCAGGCCATGAAGGACCATTCCTTCAGATAGGGCCCACACTGCTTCCGCTGCGTAAACTGATTTACTGCTGATAGAAACAATTTCTACAGGAAGCTCAACTAAGTCTTAGACTTAATTGTCATGCGTTGAGTCAATTTCAAATTTTATGATATCTTTTTATTTTTCCGAATCGATGTCAAACATCATCTCTCCATAAGTTAAAGGATCCATTTCTTCAACTAAGAAAATATCAAGGGTACATTCAAGTATCAAACATACCTAAATGATGGCCTTGATATCCTTTTGGACTTATGAACTTAGTGTGTTAAAGGTATTTCACTCATTTAAAATTAAGATTCCATCGTTGGTTCATCAATATTTAGATTGACTTCATCAAGTTCAATCTTTCTATAATCTCCACAATCCATGAGAAACGCTTTCTCTAGGAATGTGACATCATGAGAAACGAATATATTTCGTTCATCTGAATTATAGAATTGGTATCCCATTATACACTTAGGATACTAAATGAACCGATACTTGTACCGTTGGATACAAGTTTATTCTGTTGCATAACTCTTATGAAAACAGAATAACACTAATTCTTAACATACTTAAGACTCATTTCCTATTTAGTCTATATCTCATATAAAGTAGTAGGAACGATTATGGAATTATTTAATAAGTGAGTAGCAGATGCTAAAGTATAACCTCATAGATATTTTAGAAGATCAGCGATTCTCAATATCAATCAGACTGTATCTAATATAGTCCGATTCCTCATTTCCTAAGCATCTTTATGTTGAGGAGTATTTGGAGGACTATGCTGAGAGAGAATCATATTCTCTTTAAATAATTTATGAATTTACTGATTATGTATAAACTACTTCGATCTAATCGCAAGTACTCAATATACATAAGGGTTTATTTCTTTACTTTCATTGTCAGAACATTTTGAACACTTCGAAATTATTCTGACCTACGTTTCCTAGAAACACATGTCCATATAGTGACAATCACTATAAAGACAATGAAGTATCGAAATCATTTATAACAGTAAGATTTATTGGACTAAATACATCTATATGTACCAGATCTAATAAACCAGTGGCTTGGCGTCTTACACCTACATAAAGATTCGGTCATATTCTTTTGAATTCATAATTCATAAACTAGTCAATGTACTATAGTCAGATCAAATATCTGACCATCCTTAACCAGTTAGGATAGTCGTCTCACGACTACATGACCTAATCTTATATATACCACTGTTCATTATTATTTAAGTTGCTGAAATACTATATATTCTGTTCACATCTACATTTATAACATTTCCTGTTGTATATCAGATATAACAGCCATTCATTAACTGACATTCAGTTAGTAAATCAGTATCATTATCACAAGGAACTATTTCCAATATATTTATGATAACCCTCTCTGTCAACTACAGGGAGTGATATGATTTACCTAATAATGTTTGGCACGTAATAGTAATTATACAACATTAATGCTGTTACTAGAAATAAGAAGTAACTGTGAAGTCTTAACGGCTTCCACGTTCAGGAAATCTCTATTACCTACGTGAAGCTGAACTTCTCATTTCTTAGTAATCAAGCATTTCTCAAATCATGCAACATCTTGCAGATATGATAATAACAAGCGGTATCTCATACTCTTGCAGAGTTAACATCAAATGCTAATGAAATGTTAATTTTTTGGTCAAACAGATATCTAATGAGTCAATCTTTCTTAAGTGAAGGTGCGATGAATAGTAACATTTACTATTTCAAACCTTATAACAGTGGAAACACTTTCCATTATGACTTTTCTCTATCTGTGGTTTAGTAATATCAAATATTATTGAATCTAGAACTATTCTTAGATTCATAAGCAAGTCTTACATATTTTATTCAGTACCCTATAGTTATTGGTATTTGTTCAAGATTAGTAACGGATTGCTCGTACTCATCTTATCTCTATAAGACAAGTATCTTATCTCTATAAGATAATCATCTTATCTCTATAAGACAAAATAGGAGATGCGTAGCAGAACATTTCTAATTGTTAATAAATTACGTTTTAGATCATGGGTATAACTGTTATACATTTTTTAATCTAAAAACGCCCTCCCACTGCTTTACTTAATCCCTTTAATCTCTCAAACGGGATAACGACAGTATAATATTTTAAACTATACAGCGGGAAGTGGATCCCATTGGGGTTTTACTCCAGCCTCACGCTAAAGCAATATTGGCCTTTATAAATCCAACAGGTAGACAACTCTTGTCAATTGTATCTCATACAACTCTTACTACTGATCCTAAATACACATTACCCTCACGCTAAAGCAATATTGGGTAACTGTATTTCAGATTAACTCATCAATGCTCAAATATATGTTACTGACACTATCCTCACGCTAAAGCAATATTGGATAATATGTTCGCATATATTTGATTCATCTTATGTTTTACCGGCATTAGACCAAGTCACACCGACCAAATCCCTCACGCTAAAGCAATATTGGGAAAGACCATAGTGACCCATCTCACACCGTATTGACAAGACGGACCATTTAAAATATTATCACATAATATAATAAATTTCAATCTAATTAAGAGAGATTTTAATTACAGGCTTTCATATTATATGCGCTCATCACATGAGAGGTTATTCTCAATCAATTATTCATTTCTGTACAAGCACAACTAACCCCCACCAGTGGGGCCCCCATTGTGGTTACAAAAATAAATAAAATAATAAAAATATTATTTTCTTGGTTTATCATGTAAACTAATAACCCTTATCATTACATCTCATAAACCCCCACATGCGGAAAAATAAAAAGATTTTTTTTTTTTTTTTTTTTTTTTTTTTTTTTTTTAAGAACGCCGCGGCGCTGGTCTTATAGCGCTGCCGCGCTAGGGCTTCACAAGCCTCAGCGCTGCGGCGATGACTTACTAGCGCGGGCGCGCTGGAAGCAGTGCTTCCCGCGCTGGGGCGCCAGAAAACCAGCGCCCTCGCCCTTGTCCAGCGCTGGGGCGCCAAACGCTTAGCGCTCCCGCGTTCATATGAACGCTGCCGCGCTGGACCTTAGCGCTGCAGCGTTCCAGGTGCTGTTTTTCACTGGTTTGCATTTTTAACACTTAAAATGCACCCCAACAGCCCCGGAACTTGTCCTACAATTTAGCCAACACTTAGCTAACACTAAAAAATCACCCATAACAACACAAATTGCTCTGATACCAATTGTTGGGTTATGGGGGGCGAATTTTCTTAACTTAGGGTTCTTGCATGTGGGTTGTGTTCATCATACAAACAATATACATATCTCATACATACATGTGCACAGCGGAAGATTACATATAATGAACACAGAAAATAACATTTGATTAATCTGAAATTCGAGATTGAGAAATATCACCAATGAAGCCTTTGGATTAATTTTCTTGAAGTCCACCATGAAATGAATCTTTGATCAATTCTAGCAATCAACAAGGGTGGGTTTGATTGTCTAGAATGGCAGCATCTTAATCCAGCATTTGTGTTTAACTCTTAAACATTTTACAAAGTTAAACCATTTAACTTAATTAAATTTGTTTTTCCTTTTATTCAACTCTTGAATAAATAAAACAAATCTTGTTTTTAGTTATTACATTTAGTAACCATTAATTCAATTTGTTTTGTTGTTCTAACACTTAAAACACAAAACAAACAATTTCAATTTCTCAAATTGAATTGGCTCCCAAAATGCAAAACCTAAAAAACTAAATCAATTTTCATTTTCAATTTCATTTCACTTTATATACAAATGAATTAATTCCAAACTAATTTGAATTTCATTTGCATTTCATTTGGCTTAACCTAACCTTAGTTAACATTTAACCTTAGTTAGATTATTTTAACTTAACCTTTAAGTTAATAAATATTTAATTAATTTAACCATAGTTAACTAACTTAACCATGGTTAGGTTAACCTTTACTTAACCTTTAAGTAAGGTTAACTTAACTTAACCACTTGGTTAACTTTTAACCTTAGTTATGTTAAATTAATTTATTTAACAATTAAATAAATAAATATTTATTTTAATTATTTAACAATTAAATAATCATAAAGTGAAATTACTATTATATCCTTACTCGGTTACCAAGTTAACCTAAAGTGGGTCCCACCAATTTAACCACATACTTTAGTTAACGTAACCTTAGTAATTGCTGAATTATACTGTATTGAACAATTCAATACGGTACACTGCCCAAGTGCTCAAAGAGTACATTTCATATTGGGACTCTCTAGGTCCACACCCGATTTGTCAAATGGAACTGTTCTATTAATCCGTAATCGATGCCCCACGCACACGTTACGAATATTACAAATCAGCGTGTCAGACCATACAAGTTGAGGTCATAACGTATACGTATAATCCTTCCATCATTTATATCCTGGATGTGCGGGGATATAGATCAGCACCGTCAAATCCCCATTTGCTCATCCATAAATTTATCTCCAGATTCGTATCTCGATAAACAATATACGCAAACACTTTTGCTATATTGTTTAACCCTATGGGAAACTCTTTTCCCGGGTTTATGCTTGTGGCCACAAGACTTTATGAAATACAATCTCAGAGCATCGGATATACAACTTACCTACGTAAGCTGACGGATCCCGTATCTACGCACACCGGACTCCATGAGCATCGGACCATACCCAGCGACACATAGCGGTCAGACCATGAAAGGTCTCTGACATATGTGGAACCAAAGCATGATGGATCACTCACAAGACCACCGTGGCGCTCAGGTCAAAGGACCACGAATACTACTCAACTCGAGAGGACCTTCATTTGACGGTGTCATAGGATATCTATTGGGGTCCTCATAAGTCTGTTCAGTATCCAGTCCTGACTGGATACCCGCATGCCTATACAAGCTCTAAGCTCATGGTCAGCCAAGAACAACCATCTGAACCAGTCAGATATAGACATACACTAATCTATATAAAGTGAATCACTGATAGACCCGCATTAGTGATTATAGATCAGGAACATTATGTTTGAGACATACTTACATAATGATATTTCTTAACTCCTATTGCAACTCTTTGCAACTATATCATTACAAGTATACTCTCAGGTCTTTGTCCCATTATAGACAAGGTTCTAACTCTTTAGACCTCGCTGATTCTTATAACCTGCTAACTCTTAACAGTGCTAACTTTTAGCATTTATAACTCTCAGCTTTGCTAACTATTAGTTCTGATCTAAACTCCTTTAGACCAGATCTGAACTCTTTCAGATCAAACAATGTCTGTAATGTTACAAGCATTATACCATATTAATATGATATTAACAATCTTTATTCGAAATGTTTATTGTATAAATATTAACAATTAATATTCATACAATATTGGAATGGCACGTGAGCACCAGCTCCAACAAATATGAGGTTCATTTTATTAAGTATTGAGCTAACCATAACATATCCCACTGTCATGAAAACCTGATTAGGCCAGATATGAGTTTTGTGATTTAACACTTTATGAAAAAAAAGCTTATCAAGAACTCGGGTTTGGCACCAGAGTGATGACTAAACTAAGATATGTATAGTAAACTTGTAAGACATATACTCTGTAGAAGAAAATTCATTGTAGCATGTGAATAATACCATTTGTGCTTTTTTAGTGACCAACTAAAGGAAAATGAGTGAATGGATCTCTGTTTGTTCATTATGTAAATTTCTTTGAGGTAAAATATCCTTATTACCATCAACTATATTTTGAAGTGAGGATTGATGTTAGCTACCTTAGCATATTTTTTATTATTATGACTAATTCATTCTATGGAACATGACTAGGAAAGCAATCAATTTGAATCTGAAAAATATGATTTGGATGGGAAGATTTATTTTTATGCATCTGACTTATGTATTCATCGATCGATCAGTCGTACAATCCCCAAAAGAATGAATACAATTATGAATACATAGAGTGCATGAGATTAAGTATAACTACTATTTAGGGATTAAGTATGCTTAAACTGATGTAATGAAACTAAATCTAGTATACAAAATGGATAAAATTGTTGGGTTGGGCGAATTTACTATAGTTTGCTTGCATGTGGGTTTGTGTTCATCATACAAACAATATACATATCTCATACATACATGTGCACAGCGGAAGATTAAATACAATGAACACAGAAAATAACATTTGATTAAACTGAAATTCGAGATTGAGAATATCACTAATGAAGCCTTTGGATTAATTTTCTTTGAAGTCCACCATGAAATGAATCTTTGATCAATTCTAGCAATCAACAAGGGTGGGTTTGATTGTCTAGAATGGCAGCATCTTAATCCAGCATTTATGTTTAACTCTTAAACATTTTACAAAGTTAAACTATTTAACTTAATTAAATTTGTTTTTCCTTTTATTCAACTCTTGAATAAATAAAACAAATCTTGTTTTTAGTTATTACATTTAGTAACCATTAATTCAATTTGTTTTGTTGTTCTAACACTTAAAACACAAAACAAACAATTTCAATTTCTCAAATTGAATTGGCTCCCAAAATGCAAAACCTTAAATCTAAAAACATTATTGATTTTCAATTTCATTTCACTTTATATTCAAATGCATTAATTCCAAACTAATTTGAATTTCATTTGCATTTCATTTGGCTTAACCTAACCTTAGTTAACATTTAACCTTAGTTAGATTATTTTAACTTAACCTTTAAGTTAATAAATATTTAATTAATTTAACCATAGTTAACTAACTTAACTATGATTAGGTTAACCTTTACTTAACCTTTAAGTAAGGTTAACTTAATCAACTATATAATTAACCTTTAATCATAGTTAAATTAAATTATTTATTTAACAATTAAATAAATAAATATTTATTCTTATTATTTAACAATTAAATAATCATAAAGTGAAATTACTATTATATCCTTACTCGGTTACCAAGTTAACCTAAAGTGGGTCCCACCAATTTAACCACATACTTTAGTTAACGTAACCTTAGTAATTACTGAATTATACTGTATTGAACAATTCAATACGGTACACTGCCCAAGTGCTCAAAGAGTACATTTCATATTGGGACTCTCTAAGTCTACACCCGATTTGTCAAATGGAACTGTTCCATTAATCCATAATCGATGCCCCACGCACACGTTACGAATATTACAAATCAGCGTGTCAGACCATACAAGTTGAGGTCATAACGTATACGTATAATCCTTCCATCATTTATATCCTGGATGTGCAGGGATATAGATCAGTACCGTCAAATCCCCATTTGCTCATCTATAAACTTATCTCCAGATTCGTATCTCGATAAACAATATATGCAAACACTTTTGCTATATTGTTTAACCCTATGGGAAACTCTTTTCTCGGGTTTATGCTTGTGGCCACAAGACTTTATGAAATACAATCTCGGAGCATCGGATATACAACTTACCTACGTAAGCTGACGGATCCCTTATCTACGCACACCGGACTCCATGAGCATCGGACCATACCCAGCGACACATAGCGGTCAGACCATGAAAGGTCTCTGACATATATGGAACCAAAGCATGATGGATCACTCACAAGACCACCGTGGCGCTCAGGTCAAAGGACCACAAATACTACTCAACTCGAGAGGACCTTCCTTTGACGGTGTCATAGGATATCTATTGGGGTCCTCATAAGTCTGTTCAGTATCCAGTCCTGACTGGATACCCGCATGCCTATACAAGCTCTAAGCTCATGATCAGCTAAGAACAACCATCTGAACCAGTCAGATATAGACATACACTAATCTATATATAGTGAATCACCGATAGACCCGCATTGGTGATTATAGATCAGGAACATTATCTTTGAGACATACTTACATAATGATATTTCTTAACACCTATTGCAACTATATCATTACAAGTATACTCTCAGGTCTTTGTCCCATTATAGACAAGGTTCTAACTCTTTAGATCTCGCTGACTCTTATAACCTGCTAACTCTTAACAGTGCTAACTTTTAGCATTTATAACTCTCAGCTTTGCTAACTATTAGTTCTGATCTAAACTCTTTTAGATCAGATCTGAACTCTTTCAGATCAAACAATGTCTCTAATGTTACAAGCATTATACCATATTAATATGATATTAACAATCTTTATTCGAAATTTTTATTGTATAAATATTAACAATTAATATTCATACAATATTGGAATGGCACGTGAGCACCAGCTCCAACAAAAATAACTAATAAATCTCTCATATATGGTTACAATTGAGATTTCTTATCAGCTTCTACTTTTATAATATTTTTCATGGGTCACACGTTGCATTTACCTGTATGAGTATTGTGTTAAAGATTGATGGCCTAAGAAACTCTCATTGCTCTATATATACTACCATCCCATTATGTGTGAGTGTGAAATGTTGGTAATTTTAGTTAGCTCACCCATGATGGAATGACCTAATAAAAGCACTCATAACAAACATATAATTTGTTGATAAGAATGGAGAATCCATTAACTTGAATGAAAAATCCATCAATATAAATGGAGAAACCATTAACTTGAATAGACAATCCATTAACATAAATTGAGAAACCATTAACAATTAAAAATAGTCAAAATAATGTTATATGAGTGTCTATATAAACCAACACGTTTCATTGTAAATGAGTGCAAGAAGTATGAAAGTAATATGTATGGAGTATGAAAAAACTTATATACACTCTTAAAATGAAATACTAAGAAAGTGTGTGTGTGAATGACTCGAGAGTTATTGGCTAATGAACACAAAGGTTCATGCAACATGAATTGAGGAAACTTTCCGCTTGTGATTGTTTTTTGATCAAAATGAAAAGCAGTGACATAAATTCATTCGGTTCTGTTTTTGAGCTTCCGTATCAACATCCGAGTATGTTGTTATTATTTGTTATTTCCTTCAAATAAAATTTTTAGATAATTTCACTTCTTTTAGCATATAGATTGAATTTTTCAAAAAATATCTTGAACAATTTGACAAGCACACTCTAATTTAGAAGAATTCTAATCATACCCCCTATCTTTTAAATCCAATCTTACGAAAGGAGAAAATAAAATAGCAGGAGGTTCGTTCTTCTTTTTCTCCTCCCTTTCCTCCGACAATTAAGCTACACTTCCTTTTTACAAGTGGCTAAAAGTAAAAAAGCAACGTTGGCCTATTAGCAGGAGGTTCGTTATCCCCTTTTTTTTTTCAGTCTGGCTATATTACGGAACCTAAACTTGAAGCTATGATTAGATCTAATTAGATTTGATCCGTTCAGATTCCATAAATTCAACTGATTTGGTCTGCTCCTATCTAACCTAACTCTAGAGCTTTGAACGGCCGACATGTTTTAGATGGAAAAATGCGTCGAGGGAGAGTCGTACCGATAGAAACAATTGCACAAGTTAATATTTTATGTTTCGTATTTCCACAGAGGTGTGAATGGAAATAATAAACCTTAAAACGCTCTTAGTGGCATTACTTGGTCGCTACTATTGCCGCCATTGGTAGGGGTAGAGGTGCTAGTTGTGGTGCGACAGTTGGCCGTAATTGAGAGTAGTTGAGATGAATTGTTTAAGGATATTAGGATTTGTTAAATTTGAGAGTGAAAAGAATGAGAAAAATTTACTATTTCTAAATTTTTAAATTTTAAAAAATTCTTCTAAATGAGATTAAAAAAGAGAAATTCTTTGGGTGTATTAGCTGTTTTCCTTATTTTGATGAATTTTTAGATGTATTTTCTGTCCTTTTATCTCGTTCACACGTATTTTAAGAGACAAGATTCTGATTCACTCACTAAATTCCCGTTTTCTACATAGAATTTTCCGCATTATCATAAACGTTTTGAATCTTGATGCATATTAAAAGAATAATTCAACCACATTATAGAAGAAAAAAGAAAACACAACAAAGTTGAATTTCTTTCAGCTGCTTTGAGACTCAAATAGATGTTCATCATAATTTTTTTTCCTTTTTCCTGTTGATCAGAAGCATCCAGCAGCGATTGGGTTACTAATCGCCTGTTGGGTTAAGCTACTAAGCTAAGCTGCTGTTGGGTTACTCGGTAGAAGCGATTTGCCGCTTAGGCCTCTCTAGACAAATGAAAAAAGAGGAAGAAGATTGAACCTGAAAATGATGGCGAGTGCAAAAGTAAAAGCAGGTGTGAGATTGCTTATTGTTGAAGACAGGGTCGGAGAGCTGTATACGATGCCTTTAAAGCTAAGCATCTGAGATAAAAACCTGTCTTTCAAAGAAATAATCAAAGAGAGAAAAACTAAACAACCACTGCTTTTATAAGCAAGAAATTCCATATACATATATCCATCTATATATATACCCCAGTAAGACCAAGGAGGCAGATTCTTGAGAAGAGAGGGAACTTGAATGTTGGAAGTACTGCTGTGCTGTATATCTCAAACAACAAGGAGATAATGTTAGTGTTAATGGACATCTTTTCAATTTGTCAAGAAGATATGAATCATTTGAAAAAAATATAAGAGATTGATTTGATAGAGACCTGGGAAATATAAAGAGAAAAGGCAGGAGGACAAGAGTGGCAATAGCACAAGTGTAGACAACGAATACACGGTAGCTCAACCCCTTTGAAGTCGCTGCCTTGAACAGAGTTGTTGAACCTACGCTTATGAACTCGACGGCGACCATGGCTGTGAACAGAAAAACTTCCTTGAAATAATTCCTTGTTTCCATTTCTATGGCTTCTGTATCACCGATACCAAACTGAACTTTTCTTTGATCATCCAGTTAGTTTATTGAAGTTCCTTTTCCCGCAAAAGAGAAATTTAGCACTTTATCCTCTCTCTTGTTGAATCTTGATGCATATTAAAAGAATCTCTTTATTTAAATATATGCTAAGTTTTACATAAATGAATATCTAGCCTCTTTCTAAATCATCATGTGTTATTATCATTTTGCCCAGCATAATTTACAGCATTTAATCTCTAGTGTCAAATTTCATGGCTTATTTTGTATAATTTCCAACCACTTTAGAACCTTTCTTTAAACTTGTGGCTTAACTTCCATGTATGATTTCAATTACTTAAGTGGTATCAAATTGAAGACCATAGCTGATTTTCCAATATTAGGGTAATTTGAATGAGATACAAATTAATTATTTCATTCAACTGAGTTCAGATTACACTAAGTAAATAGTTTTCTAATAATGCTATGTTTGTGTAATTTAGATACAAAATTTGTATCTCAAGTGATGTGATATCTGATGTACTAATTATTTATTAATATTTTATAACTACCATATTAATAATAAGTAAAAGTAAACAACTACTTAGTAAGTGGTAATTACTAATTGGTGACACATTATTTAAAATACAAACTTTGTATCCCAACTATGTATATGTAACACTAAAAATTTTCCGTTGAAAAATTTTTAGTTTTTGGAACTAGACTTTTAACCTTTGCCTCGGTTATAACCTTTCTGCCATTTTTTATCCTAATTTTTTTAAATGTCATAATATCCTCTTTCTCAATATTATTTTTTCTCTAAAAGTGATCAATAACCCCTCTCCACCCTTATGTGAGCAGGATTCGAATATTTAATCACTTAATTTTGCTCAAGAGATTTTATCAATTGAACTAAGTGACGCCCACTAATTAAATATGAATAATATTACACTTGCATTATCCTAAAAAAAATTAAATAAATTTTGAAATTTGTCATTACCCCTTAGCATAATTCTTAAAAAATTAAGATAGAAAATAATATAAATGCAAAGACTATTTATGTTTAGTAAGTGGGTGTTAGTTAGTTCAACTAGAAAAGCCTTTTGAGTAGAATCAAGATTTGAGGTTCGAGGTTTGAATCTCACTCACATTAGTGTGGAGAGGGGTACAGTTTGAAATTTTATGTAATAGAAAATATTTTTAAAATGTTTAATTAAGATATAGTCTTTTATTATATGACCATTTGGTAATATTGTACCTTTAGAAAAAATCATAGTTCTGTATATTATAGAAATAATCATCTGTAAAGAGAATTAATCAAGTTTTTAGTAAATATATATAATCATGGTGTTGAGGGTAGTATTAGTAAGAAACAACGATGATGATGATAATAATTGAAGTTCCTAAAAGTTGGAACCTTACAAAATTACCTCTTTGCTCTAGATCTCTCCTTAAATTTTAGAGAACATTGTTCTCCTGTAAAGAAAAATACTTGGATGCTTAAGTCAGTATTTGATCAAAAGAGATGGTCTTGTGCGTAAAAAGTGTCTCAAAGACAAACAGGAGAGTATTTTGATGCAATTGAATAATTTAATGAACCAAAAATAATAAGCTTACATATAGATGGAACCAAATTCGATTTAGGATTCATGTGCACATTAAATTATGTCTTATACAATGTAACTAGAAGAAGTAAAGATATATTAGGACTCATAATCATGTTTGAATTCATAAACAATAATCAAGAAAGGATTTATAATCATAATTCAAACCTAATTCCTTGTTATCACATATTTCACGTACTTATACCTAAATTCAGAAATAATATTCTAGATCCTAAACATTCTAATGTTATTAGGCCCTACATGAGGATGTATTTGAAAGTGTGTTGCACATAGGATGAAGGTATATATTTTAATTTTAATCTACACATCTCACATGCAAAAAGTACATAGTGATTCATTAAAAAAAATCTCATTATACTAATGAGATAAAATGGAGCTCAACTTTGAAGTGTACTTTAAATAATTTTAGTGAAGAACGTGGTAAGACTCCATGACCTGGAATGGAAGCCTCTTTACTTAGCAAGAACTTGTTAGTTGAAGCAAATTTCTTTCAAGTCTCTACCTAAGCTATAAATTTAGCTCAATTCACTTGTATCTTGCAAGTGGACCATGACCCCTTTATATAGCCAATGTTGTCGCCATTTTGGCCAACCGAATTGTTTACAGTGGCTGTATTTTACAAACATGAAAAGGCTTGAAAATTTTCATCTCATGCTTGTAAAATAGATTGGTGGCATGATGCTTGTATACGCATCCGAATATGAGCTAAAAGAGTGGCTATTTGTAATTAAAATTAATAAATGCAAGGTTAGCTCATGCTTCCATTAAGTATGAGAAAGCCTTAAGTTCATTTAATAGCCATTTGTTGGAACTGGTGCTTACGTGCTATTTCAAATTATATGAATATTAATTGTTTAATATTTATAAATGTCTATTTTGAACAAAAAATCGTTAATATTAAATAGATATGGTAAGATGCCTGTAACACTTTAGACACTGTATGATCTAAAGAAGTTTAAATTTGGTTCAAAGGAGTTTGGACCAACGCTAAGAGTTAGTTACGCTAAGAGTTATAATTACTAAGAGTTAGCAGGTTATAAGAGTCAACAAAATCTAAATAATTAGAGCCTTGTCTAAAATGGGACAAAGACCTAAGGGTATACTAGCAACGATATAGTTGCAATGGGTTGTAAATAGTGCTAAAAAATGTCATTGTACAAATATGTTTTTAAACGTTATGCTCCTGATCTATTTTCACTAATGAGGGTCTATTGATGGAAATATTATATAATGGAGATTGGTGTATGCCTGTATGGGGATAGTCTAGGTGGTTAGTCTTAGTAAACTATGAGCTTAATGGAAGTTTATACAGATATGCAGGTATTTAGTGAGAATTAGGTGCTAAATAGGCTGAATTAGGATATTCAATAGATATCCTATAAGTCATCAATGGATGATCCTCAAGTTGAGTAGTATTCCTGGTCCCTAAACTTAAGTACCATGGTGGCCTTGTGAGTGATCTATCATACTTAGGTTCCACACATGTCAGAGACTTTTAATAGTCTAATCGATGGATATTGTTGGGTATAGTCTGATGCTGATAAAGTTCGGTATGTGTAGATATGGGATTTAATAACTCATGTAGGTAAGTAGTATATCCAGATGCTCCAAGATTGTGTTCTTGAAAGTCTTATGGCCATAAACAATTCACCCTGAAAAAATATTTCTCATGTAAGAAACGATATCGTAAAAGTGTTTACAGATATTGTTTATAGGAATACAAATCTAGAGATAACTTCTAGAGTTGAGCATATGGAGACTTAATGGTGATAATATTTAACTTCTAGAGTTGAGAAAATGGAGACTTAATGATGATAATCTATGTCTCCGTTCTTCCTGGATATAAATGACAGAGAGATTATACGAACATGTATTAACCTCAACTTTTATGGTTCAACATACTGCTTTGTTCTTTCCATAATGTATGTGGGGTATCGTTTATGGACTTATGAAAGAGTTCTATAAGAACAAATGGGTATGAACTTAGGGAGTCTCAATATATGAAGTGTACTAATTGTGCACTAAGGTAGCACACAAGGTTGAATAGTTTAATTTGGGAAGTTTTCGAAAAAATATTAGAAGTATTTCAAAGTCTCTCGAGTAGATCATGTTGGAGTTGTTGCTTACATGCCATTTCAATATTGTATGAATATTAAATTTTTATTATTTATACAATAAAAGTTCGAATAAAAATTGTTAATTTTATAATCATATAATATAATGCTTGTAATGCTACAGACATTATATGATTTGAAAGAGTTCATATCCGATCTAAAGGAGTTTAGACTAGGGCTAAGGGTTAGCAATACTGAGAGTTATAAATACTAAGAGTTAACACTATTAAAAGTTAACAAGTTATAAGAGTCAGCGAGATCTAAAGAATTAGAACCTTATCTATAATGGGAGAAAGACCTGAAAGTATACTTGTAACGACATAGTTGTAGAGAGTTGCAATAGGTGCTAAAAAATGTCATTGTATAAGTATGTCTCAAACATTATGTTCCTGATCTATGTTCACCAATGCAGATCTATCGATGAATCACTATTATATAGATTAATGTATGTCTATAAATGATTAATGCAAATGGTTGTTCATAACTGACCATAAGCTTAGAACTTGTATAAGCATGTGGGTATCTAGCCAGGACTGAATACTGAATAGACTCACTAGGACACCAATAGATATCCTATGAAGCCGTCAAATAAAGGTCCTTTCGAGTTGAGTAGTATTCGTGGTCCTTTGACTTGAGCGCCACAGTGGGCTTGTGAATGATCCACTATATTTTGGTTTTACATATGTCAGAAAATTTTTATGGTCTGATCGCTATGTGTCGTTGGGTATGGTATAATGATCATGGAGTCTGGTATACGTAAATACGGGATTCATCAGCTTACATAGGTAAGTTGTATATCCGAGAAAAGATTATTCCACAGAGTCAAATAATATTATAAAAGTGTTTGCGTATATTGTTTATCGAGATATGAATATGGAGATATTTTCAAGGATGGGCTAACGGAGATTTGACGATACTGATCTATATCTCCGCACATCTAGGGTGTATATGATGGAAGAATTATATGTATGTGTAGTAACCTCAATTTGTATGGTCTAACGCGCTGATTTGTAATATCTGTAACGTATGCGTGAGGCATCGATTACGGACTCATGGAATAATTTCATTTGACGAATCAGGTGTAGACCTAGGGAGTCCTACAATATGAAATACACTCTTTGTGCATCTGGGCAACATACTGTATTAAATAGTTCAATACAGTAAAATTTAATAATTTATTATGATTAAGTTAACTAAAGTATATAATTAAATGGTGGTTAAGTTAATTAAAGTATTTTAAACTATACATTTTTAATAATATTGAATATTTATTTTAGAAACTCTCGGGATGTTTTTTTTTCTTGTCAATGCAGAACCATGTGCCATTCAATATATTTCACCGCTCTACCAGAAATTCCCTCTGCCCAGCTGAGGTGAGCGAACAAGCAAGCCTCCTCTCATCCCACAGGAGGAATATATATGCCTAAGAAAGAAACTTTTATCCTTTTATCTATCAATCACAACCTTGATAGGGCCCGGGCTTTTTCCAGCCGTTCAATGTCCAATCTCTAAAATAGAGCTTATCTCTCCATAGTAATATACTAGTAGAAGGTGTAGGATGCTCATGTCAGTACTTAAGAGTTAAGTACGTTTATTAGTTGATAATTATTATTGATCAATTAAATAATAACACGTGACAGATAATGAGTTTTTATAATTTTTCAATAAAAATATATCAAACTTCATAACTAATTAAAAATATTTTAGGTGAGATAGATGTACCATATCATTAATATAACTTTTAATAAAAAATTATCATATAAATATAATTTTAACATTAATTAATTATGAGTTTTTATAATAATTATCATTAGCAAGAAAATGATAACGTGTCAACCGCGTCATATCATTAAATGCGTGCATGATTGAAGACATTCGACTATTCAAACTAAACTGTCTATTGAAGAAAAACTTTTGGAGTCACGTTTGTTTTAATGAAAGCAAAGATGGTTATTATAGTCGATGTAGAGACGATGACTTGCATAATGGAGGAATCAATTTATTGGAGATGGAGATTTTTTTAAGGGGAATGAAAACAATGTTTCAGAGTTCCTAAAGATAACGGTTTTGGGAATATTGTTGAAGCAATCAATTGCAGTAAAAAGAACGTTCGAGGGGAGCAATAAACGCTAAGGTTCGGGACTTTTGACGCTTTGATAGGTTGATTCAATGAAAAGATTATTGGTTTTTTTTTTTTCAATTGTTTTTCTTAAAGGAGAAAATTACTTGTTTGTTGATGGTTAGAAAACTCTTACATTTTATTTTTGAACATAAACTTCAATCTTAGTTAAAACTCTAATAATTTTTTAAATTAAAATTTAGGAGACCAATGCAAAATTAAAAAGATAATAAATATATTAGTATTAGTTAATTATGAAACTCAAAAGTTTTAAGTTGCTAAATAAAAGTTAAATATTTGTATTAGCAACAATTCTTAAGATATTCTGTCATATAAAACAAGGATTGATTTTAAGATTAGATGGATCTCATAAATTAAGAAGTTAATTAAAAATAAAACTAGTAGATTTGAATATAGGACGTAATTTGGCTCTGATATTATATTTGTGAAATTGTTTAATTTAAAATTTTAAAATATTAAATAAAAGCTTATTAATAACTAGTTCTTTTTTAGTATAAATACAAAATTTTAAAGTAAAAATAAAAGTTTAATATTAAATAAAAATGTCTTTGTAATATATTTCTAATTACATTACTATTATAATAAATACAACTGAAAAAGTCTATGTACCTAAAATATTTAAAATTTGGTCCCAACTTTATTGTCCCATTAAAGATTTAAAATTTGATCCCTTCTTTCTGGTCCCCTTAAAAATTGTGAATGAACGAGGTATAACAATTTGAGTCTGGTCCAACAAAAACTTAAATTAATATCATAACACCAACCTTTAAAATTGTGGGCCAAAGTTCCTTTATTTTTTTTATTACGAGGGCTCTTTTAGAATTTTTTTTTGTACTACATAAGTTTAAGCTTAAGATTGAGTTCTTCCTACACCTTTCAAATTTTTTTAAAGAATTCTAGGTTAACAACTCGTAAGAAATTTTGAAAAATTTTAATTTTTGAATTAAGCCGCGTTATAAAAATTTGGTGTTACAATTCATAATTTTTTTTAAATTTTAGTAACTTTTGATCGATTTACTACTCACCCATAATTTCTTGACAACACTAACAATTTTTTATTTTTGTACTATCTAGCCACAATTTCAGTATCAATGCACTTAAAGTTGTACTAGTTGTTTTTAGTTTCTTCGTCATTGCGTTTACATTTGTAAAAGCTTCCAAAAAAAATCAAGTGACACAAAAGGACAAACCAAGGAACAACTTCTATCCCCTTCAAGAGTGGAACCACGTCGGATTAGTAATTACAAGATTAGTGGCTAAAGGGACTTTCTCAAGACAAGGAATACACTCGGGCCCAAAATTGAAAAAGCTAAAGAAGTAATCCCGAAACCTTAGGACCAATAAAAAAGGTGTTACTTGGCACCAACATGACCAAAGAAAGGATAGTAAAGATTATTAATCTATTAAGGAAGAAGTAGGATGCCTTTGCCTGATCATACAAGGACGTGATATGAATATATCTTAAAGTAATGTGTCACAAATGGAGTATTAGAAAAGACAATACATGGTTCAATAGAAAAAAATGATGATTTGCTCCCAATAAATTATAAGATCATAAGTGACAAAGTAGATAGGTTGCTAAAAGTAGGCTTATCCGGGGAAAGTAAACTATCAACAGTGATTTCCAAAGGTAGTAGTTATGGAAAAAAGAATGAAAAGTGGAGAGTATATGTAGATTATACTAACCTAAACAAAGCCACACTGAAAAGATTTTTTTTTCAACTTTTGATGATCAACCAAATGGTGGACGCACCGACTATTATGGATGCATACAACAAGATACAATCAGATTGGGATGACTCTAGAAGATGAAGAAAAGACCGGCTTCATAATTGAACATTGGATCTGTTACTACATAGTAATGTCATTTAGATTTAAGAAAAGCCACCTTCCAAAGACTAGTCATTTAAGTCTACGAGTAGCTTCTAGGCAGAACGATGGAAGATTATATAAACAATAGAATACTAAAGAGCATGAAAGTAAAAAAATCACATTTCGGATCTATAAGTGTTAGAGTTTGTGCTTATGTACTACGGCAGTAAAGGTGTTAGGGTTTGTGCTTATGTATCATCCTTAATATTTGATATTTATCCAATGTATATTTTATTAAATTGCTAATTACATTAATTAGATGGTATAATACTTATAATGCTATAGATTTTATATGATATGAAAGAGTTCAGATCTGATCTAAAATAGTTTAGATCAAGGTTAAGAGTTAGCAATACTAAGAATTATGATTGCTTAGAGTTAGTAGGTTATAAGAATCAATGAAATCCAAAAAGTTGGAGCCTTGTCTATAATAGGACAAAGACCTAAGGGTATACTAGTAATGACATAGTTGCAAGAGTTGCAATAGATGCTAGAAAATGTCATTATGCAAATATGTTCTCAAATATTATGTTCCTAATCTATTTTCATCAATGCAGATTTGTTGGTGAATACCTTTTATATAGCAGTGTATATCTGTATCTGTAGGGTACAGAGAGTTTCCTAGCTGACCATGGGCTTGAAGCTCATATAGGCATACAGGTATTCAGTAAGGGATGGAAGTCATCAATGAAAAGTCCACTAACGTTGAGTAGTATTCATGGTCATTTGACCTAAATGCCATGGTGGACTTGTGAGTGATCCACTATACTTAGGTTCTATGGACATCAAAGACCTTTCATGGTCTGACCGCTACGTGTCACTGGGTATAGTCCGATGCTCACAGAGTCTGATGTGTGTAGATATGGGATCCGTCACTCACAAAGAGAGTTAAAATATTCGATGCTTTGAGATTGTATCTCAGAAAATCTTATAGCCATAAGCAATAAATCTAGAAAAGGAATTTCCCTCAGGATTGAACAATATAGTAAAGGTTTTTGCGTATAATGTTCATCGAGAGATGAACTTCAAGATAAGTTCATGGATAGTAATCGTTAATTCATAATTATATGTTAAGAAGCTTGCAACATTTACAGACGTTGTAGATCTAAAGGAGTTTAGATCTGATACAAAGGAGTTTGAGTCAGCATTAAAAGTTAGTAATTTTAAAAATTAAAATCTTGTTTAAAATGGGACAAAGACCCAGGAATATATTAGTAATGATATAGTTGCAAAAAGTTACAAATGGTGCTAAGGAACGTTATTATGGTGTATGTTCTCGAAAACATCATTCTTGATCTATGGTTACTGACACATGTCAATCAGAATTCCTTATGGATCAGTGTATATCTATATCTATATTGTCCAAATTGTTACTCTTAGCAGATTATGGGCTTAGCGAAAGTTCGTATGGGCATATAGGTATTCAGTAAGGACTGGGTACTAAACAGACTCATGAGGACCTCTAATAAATATCACATAAAGTTGTGATCTTTTGACCTGAGCACCATGGTAGGCTTGTGAGTGATCCACTCTGCTTTGGTTCTATGCATGTCAGAGACCTTTAATAGTCTGATCACTGGGTATTGCTGGGTATAGTCTGATGCTCATGGAGTCTGGTGTACATAGATGTTGAATCTGTCAGCTCATATGGGTAAGTTGTATATCTTGATGCTCCGATAAATATATTTTAGGAAGTCTTTTAGGAAAAGCATAAAACTCCGATAAAGAGTTTTCTGTGCTGTTAAACAGTATTGCAAAGGTGTTTACGGATATTATTTTACAAAAATACAAATCTGGAGAGAAGTTCACAGTTAAGCACATACCGATTTGACGGTGATGATCTGTGTCTCTGCTTTTCTAGGATATAGGTAATAGAAGGATTATATTAATATGGTTGACCTTAACTTATTTGGTTCATCACTTCGTTCTGTAATATCCATAATATGTGTATGGGGCATTATTCACAGATTTACGAAAGTGTTTCGTAAGACAAACGGAGGTAAACTTTGGGAGTCTCACTATATGAAGTGTACTCATTGAGTGCTGGGGTCACAATACAGATTAAATGGTTCAATTCAGAATGATTTCAGAAAGTAAGATACATTTTAGGACCTCTATGAAAAATGGGAAACATACTTTGCAAATATTGTAAAGAGGTCCATATTGCATGTCAAAGGAAATATTGACACATGCCACTTGTTTGACAAATGGCGCATTGGGGCTTTGCATGATTGACACTTAGCAAGATGCATGGGATGCATGAGTGACAAGTGTCAACTATGCAAAGATTGAGGCGGCTAAAAGTTTGTAAATGTTGCATTTAGCCCCCCCCATTTGTTATCTATAAATAACAAGTTTTGAACTTGTTTCATTATGGTCTTCATTTTTTAAATTAACAAACCACCCATTTTGAAAGGATTTTGAAATTGAATCGTACTAAAAATTGTTCAAACAATGCTACAATTCTAAAGTTTCAATCCCACCACTTTGTTAAAGCCTAGAATTGTTCAAGATTTCCATTGACATGGTTTTGTGGAATTGTTAGTGTAGCAAGACTTCAATTTTAGTATGTTTGTTGCTTAAGAAATTAGTTTCCAACTTCGCTGCATAATTATATACGATTGTCATGCGTGAGAAAAATGAGCAATGAACACAATCACATGCATGGACCATGAATACACATTAACAGTGGTATTAAAGTATAAATTCGTGTGTTTCTAGGTTACTATGATATGTTGAAAGTGTTGGGGATGCCCAGAATGTGTTAAATCATGTTTTAAAGTATTCCAAATGTAGGATTCTAGGTTTTGCCCAGATGAACACTGGGGCATTATGCTTGGAACGCTGGGGCGTTCATTTTTAGATCCACTCCATGACGTTGCTTGGTTTAACACAGGGGCATTCAAAGTAACCAATACTAGACATTAAAATGTATAACACTAGGGCGTTGGTGGTTACTTGGTGACATGTTCAAGAGTAAAATGCAAGGGTATGAAATATATAACGCCAGGACGTTTGCAACAACTCAATGCTGGAGTGTTAAATGAGTTTTTACAATTTTGTAAAAATTATAAAAGCGCTGGGGTGTCTGCAATAACTCAATGCTGCAACAACAACCTTAGTACAACTTAATCCTAAGGTTGAATGCCAAGGCGCAAAAAAATTGTAAAAACTTTTTATTTTTTGCTATATTTTTCTTTTGCCATGGCATTACATAGTATATTCAAGGGTGTTCAAAGATTTAAACACCAAGGCGTTCAAAATTTTATACTGCCAAGGCATTCTAAATAGTACACCACATTTTGCATTATATGCATGTGAGCTTTATTTTAATGCAAATTTAATTCTTATATTATTGTGTTATATAAACTATAAATATTTGTTTATATTGTTAACCACAGTAGGAGCCCTACTGGTGGGGGTTAGTTATGCTTACTTGAACAAATATTCTAATTATGAATTAGATCCGTATAAGAAGCGAAAAAATTATTATTATAAAGAAAATCTCTCTTAATCAGATTGAAATGTATTACATTTTAAGATAATGTTATACATGGTCCGCCTTGTCAATACAGTAATAATCTGATCAACTCGATCTTTTTTTCAATATCACTAAAGTGTGAGGAAATTGGTCGGTGTGAATTAAAATATGCCGGTTAAACATGAGATGAGGCAAATATAAGCGAAAGTGTTATCCAATATTGGTAAAGCTTGAAGATAATATCAATAACTTACATTTGATCATTGGCAAGTTAATCTAGAACACATTTACCCAATATTGCTAAAGTGTGAGGATAAAGTGTGTTCAAGATCTAAACTAAGAGTTGCATGAGATGCAATTGACAAGAGTTGTCTACCTTTTGGGTTTTACAAAGGCCAATATTGCTAAAGCCTGAAGCCTAAGTAGAATACTAATTGGATCTACTTCTCACTGTAAAATTTAAAATATTTAAGTTTTCGTTTTCCCGTTCAAGAGATATGTAAAGTAGTAAGAGAGGTCTTTAGATCGAAAACATATACTAGCTATATCTATGATATAAAAATGTTAATATTAACGATTAGAAATGAATCTGCTAAACATTTCTCGTCTTGTCTTATAGAGATAAGATAAGTTGAATACGAGCAATCAGTTAGAGATACACATTAGACACACACGAACTGAAAGGCACTAGAATAATAATTAGGACTGATTTAGAATCTTAGAATTGGAATAATTTAAAAATATCATAGATCTATGGATGAAAGAGGTATTTCTTATGGTACTTCTTCTGAAGAGGTTTAAATTATCAGAAAAGGGACAAAGATGATTTGAGAGTCAATTTACAAATATATCCTGACCTCAATATTTATTAATATTCAGTGGGAGCAAGTGTACAAGAATAATGCAAGTATTATAATGCTCCTTACTAAAAGAATTATTTTGATATACCTAAAATCCACAAGATGACAATAAGTACCAAGAAAATTATTTCCATTGCAACATTATTGGACGCTATAATCGTTACTGTCCAAGTACCTCGAAAATAGAAAATATAAATCCCTTAAATGAATGTTTACTAACACATTGACATTTCATCAATATTTTATGCTAGAAAAGGCTATGTATTAAATACCACCTATTCTTTTCATATCTATACTTGTTGTATGATTTGAGAAATGCTAAAAGTTACTGTAAGGAGAAGTTTATTTTCATACAAGAAATAGAGATTTCTAGAAAATGAAGTTGTTCAGACTTTTAGCCACCTCTCTCATATAGCAGAAGCGCAAAATTGTATATTAATTATTTTATACTGAACATTATCAAATAAATAATATCACTTCTTGTGTAAGAAATAAAGGTTATCATGTACATGAAAGGAATATTTTCTTATATTTACATGATATTGATAATGTATCGTCAACTAAATGTTAGTTGAAGACAGATGATAAGGCGTAATTGTATAAACTATTTTATCTTCCTAACTTGATATTTGTTCAATTTATCTCAATAATTTGGCTATTTATGCATATTAATGTTGTTTTATAGGTTTAAGCACTATCGGAGCAAAAATACCGAAAATCGGATGCAAATGAAGCTATTTGAGATGAAAATCCGAGAAGGGACTAAAATGCTCAAAACGTGAACAGTAAACGTGAACAGTGAAAATTCTATAGTGCATGAACAGTACAGCGCCGAGGCATTCAAATTGAGCGTCGCGGCGCCCCTTCCAGAGAGTGAGCACCGCGGCATTGAACCCGAATGCCGCGGCACTAAATTCTGGGCACTCTTTAAGGGCATTTTTGTCCTCTTTTTTGCAACCCTACCTATATAAACACTCATTGTTGAGCCAAGAAAGAGAGGAGGAGGAAGGGGGCAGTAGAGAGCACGAAAATAAACACTTCATTTGGGTCTTGGAAGCAAGAATCAACAACAAGAGGCAAAAATCAAGAGGAAGAAGAAGAATTTCTGCATTTTGGAGGAAGAACATCACCATTGCATCAAGGGAAATTTCTTCTTCTCTTCAAATTCGTATTTGTTGTTGATTCCAACATGTATAATGATGTTGTTAGATGCTCTAAACTTATGTTTTCAATTATGAACTAAGTTTTATTGCTAGGATTACAATGTGAACTCAATATGTAGCTTGGATTGATTATTTTTCCTTATTTATCATATTGGTATGGAATTTTTCAATTTGTTCTATGCTTAATGCTTCTAATTACATGAAAATGTATTAGATTGATTAGGGAACCTTAATGAACTTGACAAAGGGAATTTTGTGTTGGCCATGGATAAATTGATGTATGATCATTGTGTAAAAGCATGAGTTTCATATGAGATAGACATATACTCATAGGCATATATGACCATTTAGAGAATTTGAACTTAATGAATCTTATTTCAATTTGATTATCATAGACATATAGATAGTTAATTGAATGAGATATACTCACTTGACCTGCAAAAGAGGCTTGTGAGGATATTAGAGTTCTTGGTTGACATTCATATTGATAGTTCTAAGGGGAGTAGTTGGATTCAAGTGAAGTATTGAGGGATTATTGTAATCCTAGGAATTTGAGTATTTGTGCTATCACAATTGTTCTCCTTGCTCAATTCTTGTAATTATTATTATTTCTTGTTTAGTTAGTTTAGATATTAAAACCATTAAATTGCCAATAGCTTTAATAAGAATAGGAGAACATAATTTTAGTACTTAGCAAGTAATAACAATTCCCCGTGGGATCGACACTCTACTTATCATATATTACTTGTTGCGATAACGTGCACTTGCGTTAGTTTGTGTTATAGAAATCACACAACAACAGACCATTATAATTAAGATACAGTAGGAAATGTCTTGAATAATTTGGTGAACAGATAAAGTAGTAAGTTTGGGAACTTTGAATATTACGAAATTATGGCAAATGAGACTAGGACATACGGGCGTAAGATGGCTAAGCCGTCTGGTTGGGGATGGTCAGATACTTGATCTTATTGTGGGCCCCTATCTAGTTTATAAATCTTGTATTCAAGGGATGATGACCAAGTCTCCATTATTGGTGTATGACACTATAGCAATAGATTTATTGGAACTTGCACATGGTGATGTATGTGGTCTAATAAATTACACTACTATAGATAGGTTTCCTTACTTTATTGCCTTTATCGATGAATATCATGATCCAGACATGTGTTTGTTAAAACACAAGTTGGAAACTTTTTGAGATGTTTAAAGGGCTTTTGATATGAAGTAGAGAAACCAACCGCTAAATGTATTAATGTCTTTGATCAGATTGAAGCAACAAATACATAAGCAGTGGATTCTTAAAACTTTTAAAGGAGAATGAGATTCTCACTCACTATAGTCCTCCAAGTATTCCTAAAACACAATAGTATTTCTTGAAAAGAGGAATTAAACTTTATTAGATAAGGACCGATTGATAATGAGTTATACTGATCTTTCAAAAATATATACTGTGGTAATGCTCAAGAAACTGCTATTCACTTATTTAATAGAGTTCCATCAAAACCTTTACCTACTACTCCATATGAGTTATACACTAGCAAGAAATTGAGTTTTAAGTATGTTAAGGTTTGGGGTTATCCTGTTTAAATAAAAGTTACCCAACAGGATAATAATGCCGCTTTCCTAGAGAAATAGTTTCTAATGGGTTATGCAGATTATAGAAGGATTGAACTTGACGAAGTCAATCCATAATTATAGAACAGAGGATGAAACTTTATACTCAAACACGTGAACTACCTTCTAGACACATCATTCACGTATGTAAACAAGAATGTCAAGAAGAACTGTAAGGAATTATTTGATACATGAAGATGTCCTTGGGATTTCCTTAGTTGAAGAAAAAGATCCTATGACTTTGTAAAGAGGTGATGTTAGACATTAATTCAGGAAAATGGTAAAAAGTCATGAAATTCTAAATTGACTCAAAGCATGTCAATCAAGTCTAAGGCTTGATTAAGCTTCCCAAAGGAATGGTTCAGAGTGTTTTGTAAAAGAGTTTACAAGCAGAAGCCTTAAGGCCCATTGGAGGTGGAGACCTTTAAAGCCTAACTAGTGGTAAAAGGTTATACGCAGTAATCTGGGATCAATTATGAGAAAAAGTTTTACTAGTCACCATTCTAAATTTGATTCGATTTTCATTCGGTATTGGAACATATTATGATTTATAAAATTTGGTAGATGAACGTAAATAAGGTATTTTAGAATTGATGTCTCAAGTAAAGGATATACATAAAACAACCTGAAGGTTTTACATCTAGCTCGATTTCTAATCTAGCATGTAAAGTGAAGAAGTCTATTTATGGACTTAAGCAAGCCTTTTGAAGGAGGAATCTTTGATCAAGTAATAAAAAAAGTCTGGTTATTATCAAAAACAAAGATGAAGCATGTGTGTTCAGCAAGGGCAGTAGGAGCAAGATAGTCTTGTAGGTTCTCTATATAGATGACACACTCAATATCGAAAATGATATAGGTATGTAATAGTTAGTCAAGAATGATTAAGTAATAGCTTCTCCATGAAAGATTAAGGAAAGGCTTCTTATATACTGGGTATAAGAGCTTTATGAAGATAAATCTAGAGCTAGGAAGCTAATAGGACTCTCCTAAATCTTTGTACATAGAAACTTGAAAGGTATAACCTTAACAACTATGAGACAGTTAATGTACATTTCAAACACAATAATCATCTTTCTATGAAAATGTCTCATTAGATGAAAAATGAAATAGTTAGAATCTCTAACATAAAATAAGCATCAGCTATAAGTAGTTTTATGTATGTCGTATTCTGTACGAAACTTTACATTAGTAAAGTTGTAAGTGTTACAAGCCGATATCTGTTTGATATAGATAATGACTATCAAATGATCATTAAACATATCCAGAAATATGGAGAATGTAATTCATAAATAGGAAGACACATTGATTCAGACTTCGAGTCTGACCATGAGGATAGAAAGTCTACATCTGGATATGTGTTCTTCTTTATAGGTGCCGTAATTAGTTAGTAGCGTGTTTAGTAGATGTCCATAACTGATTCTAACTTGGAGGAAGAATACCTTGTGATTTTATAAGCTATAAAGGAAGAAATATGGATACGTAAAATAATCATTGAACTCAGAATAGTACTAGGTTCAATGGATCCTATCCAACTAAATTATGATAGTTAATAGGTAATTGCTCAAGTATAGTAGATAATAATACACCAGTAGTCTAAACATATGGAGATCAAACACAATGTATTTATACAAAGCTTAGTTCAAAGAGATGTGATAGTATCTAGAGTAGATCCTATAGGAAATATAGCAGATCTGGCCTTAAGGTGTTTGAGAAACACATAAAGACAATAGATATTAGATATCATCGTGAATGACACTAGAGTAAGTGGGAGTTGTTGGAGATGATGCTTATGTGCTATTCTATTTAACAATATTTATTTCAATAATAATCGTTAATTCATAATTATATGGTAAGAAGCTTATAACATTTATAGACATTGTAGATCTAAAGGAGTTTAGATCTGTTCCAAATGAGTTTGAGTCAGCACTTAAAGTTAGCAATTCTAAAAATTAAAACCTTGTCTGAAATAGGACAAAGACCTGAGAATATATTAGTAATGACATAGTTGCAAGGAGTTGCAAATGGTGTTAAGAATGTCATTTTGTAGTATGTTCTCAAAAATATTGTTCCTAATCTATGGTTACTAACATGGGTCGATCAGTATTCTTTTCAAATTAGTGTATGTCTATATCTTGATTGTCTAAATGGTTAGTCTTACCAGACCATTAGCTTAGTGGAAGTTCGTATAGGCATACAGGTATTCAGCAAGGATTGGGTACTAAACATACTCATAAGGACCTCCAATAGAAATCCCATAAAGCCGTTAATAGAGGGTTTTCTCAAGTTAAGTAGTATTCGTGATCCTTTGACCTGAGCACCACAGTAAGCTTATGAGTGATCCACCATTCTTTGGTTTCGCGCATGTTAGAGACTTTTCTTGGTTTAAACGCTAGGTTCGCTAAGTATTGTCTGATACTCTTAGAGTCTGGTGTGTGTAGATATGGGATCTGTCAACTCATATGGGTGAGTTGTATATTCTAGTGCTCTGAGAAATATATTTTAGGAAGTTTTTTGGCCAAAAGTATAAAACTATAGAAAAGCGTTTTCTGTAGGGTTAAATAATATCGCAAAGGTGCTTATAGATATTATTTTACAAAAATACAAATTTGGAGATAAGTTCACAGTTGAGCACATAGAGATTTGATAATGATGATCAGTGTCTTTACTCTTCGAGAATATAGGTGATGGAAGGATTATATGGATGTGGTTGACCTCAACTTGTATGGTTTAAGGCTCTGTTCTGTAATATTCATAACGTGTGGACATTGTTCATGGACTTGTAGAAGTGTTCCGTAAGACAAATGGAGATAAACCTAGGGAGTCTTACAATATGAAGTGTACTCGTTGAGCATTAGGATCGTAAGATGAATCAAACGATTCATTCCGGGATGATTTCAAAAAGCAAGATACGGTTTAAGAGCTCTCTCAAAAATGGAAAACATAGTTTGCAAATGTTGCAAAGAGGTCCTTATTTCCTGTAAAAGGAAATCTTGACACATGGCCATTTGTTTGACAAATGGCACATTGGGGCTTTGCATGATTGACACTTGGCAATATGCATTGGATGCACGAGTGACAAGTGTCAACCATGCAAAGAGTAGGGTGGCTAATATTTTACAAATGTTGCATTTAGCCCTTCACATTTGTTATCTATAAATAACAAGTTTTGAAATTGTTTCATTATGGTCCCCATTTTCTAAATTAACAAACTACCCAGTTTAGAGGATTTTGAAATTGAATTCTGCTAGAAATTAATAAAAAAATATTGCCATTATAGAGTTTTAATCCTATTACTTTGTTGAAGCATAGAATTATTCAAGAGTTGACTTCAAAGTGAGCTTTAAGTAAATAAATATCCAAAGGCTTCAAAGGTACGAGCAATGAACACAATCATATGCATGCACAATGAATACAAGTTAACATCTACGTCCCCGTACATCTAGGATATAAATGAAAAATGCTATATGTATGCATTATGACCTCAACTTGTATGGTTTATCGTACTGATTTGTAATATCCGTAATGTATGTATAGGGCATTAATCACGGACTCATAGAATTGCTCCATTTGACGAATCGAGCTTAAACAATATGAAGTGTACTTATTGTACACTAAGTCAGTGTATTGGATTGAATAGCTCAATCCAATGGAGCTGAATAATTGTTTGAGAAACCTTCAGGATGCGCGTGTGTCACTATTTAAAAAGTTAAGTACATTAATTAGTTTACAATTGTTTTTGACCAATTAATTAACGACACATGCTGCATAGTGAGCATTTTGGTCAAGTTTACTCAAATATGTGGTTAGGTCGGATCCATTGTGGGTTAACTTGGTAGCCTAGTGTCACGGATTGATTTCTCGAACCCACGCGGCCATGGACACTCTTCAAGCACTAAACAGCCTATAAGACCCAATTAACCAAAAAAAGAGATGAAGAAGAATACATACCAAGTGTTTGAGATAATGCTCCCGTATTTTATTACTAAAGAGAGAATTACAAAGTTATAGAATTACAAGCTATGAGTATTTCTACAATTTGAAGGATTGGAGGCTTGCTTCTCAAATGAAAACTCCACCTATTTATAGCTAAAGCTATTTACAATGGACGGCTAGGATTAAATTTAATCCAATGGTTCACATTTAAAAAGGAGAATATCCTAAGGAATATTTCAAAGATACCAACTACCAAAAGTATATCCCAAGGAATATGCCTTTTCTAGATTATTCTCTCACCTACCACAATAATGTAGCCTCAACCCAACTCCATTGGGCCTTCTAGAAGCTCTAGCCCATTTAACACACAATGGACTAAATACTCCCTTTGTGGTCTTGTTGCGCGCCAAATATTCGAGTAATTGCTTGAAAATATTTGGGGCGTGACATTCTCTCCCACCAAATTCAAGTGACGCCCTCGTCGCGTCTTCGCTGAAACTTGCACACCCTGGTCTTCAAACTCTGGCTATGCGCTCTCGTGTTCCAAATGTGTTCTCCCATCGGGCAACCCTTTCCACTCAACAAAGTACTCAAGGCTCGTCCTGAGTTTGTCCCCTTTGTCATGGCGTGTGGAAACCCTCAAAGGTTCTCAGTTGTGTGGTCCAAATTCTACATCTCCCGTACCTCCACGGTACTGCTTCCAACAGCTTTCAGAGTGCACTTGATGTAGCCACTGCCGCTGTTTCGAAGGTATCTCCACCTTATGCGAGACGTTGCCAACTCTCTTGGCAATAACCCTTGGCCCCTTGTCTCAATGATCAAGGACCTTGTGAAGTGGGCATGATGACTTTTATTATGTTGGAAGTATCGTCTCCATCACCAAGTTTCCCGCACTGTGTTTGACATGCCGCTGCTTGTCTTCGACCCACTCTTTGTGCTGTAAATGCACATCATGTGACACCTTAGACTTTTGGATGACAGCCGCATCCAACAACTCCTCGAGCTGCCCCTGCAACTCTCCCATATCTGATGGAGGCATCAACCCTATAGTTGAAAGCGTAATCTCAAGCTCCAACTTGCCCTCAATTACATCTCTTGAAGGCGGTTCTTCCAGTAAGGCAGTAGGCTTGACCCCATTGTGCTCCCCGAGCACTTCTGCAATAACCTTCGATATTTCATCCTTGGCCCCATTTGCCTCATCATCCATCCCCGTTGTTGTGGCTGGATGCATTTCCCCTTTGTGCTTAGCATCTTCCCTTAGTTACATCGCAGAAAGAACTTTGGCGTTTGACTTGGATCGCCCACCCTTGGGTATATCTACCATCGGTATCATTCGAGGCCCTCATTCCAAAATACACATATAGTTGTGTTGAGGAAGTAACACCACATTGTACTACCGTAAGAACTCCATACCTAGCACCACATCAAAATCATCGAGAGGTGCTACCGAGAAATTTACCTCACCGTGCCATTTGCCTAGGTAGATTTCAGCTCCACGAACCACCCTATCCAGCGGCTTAGCTTTTGCATTCACGGACTTGAGGTATCCCTCTCCCTTTTTTACATAAAGGCCCAAGTGTTCCGCTTCCGCACGCTTAATGAAGTTGTGCGTAGCCCCCGTATCAACTAACACTTGAGTCTTGATGCAATTGATATAGGCTTCAATGTACATGAGCGCCGTCCCTGTTGGCGCGTCTGCACGCCGCTTGGCTTTGAGGGAATTGACCAGCTGCATACAACCTATACGGCTCTGTCTGCCTTCCTCTTGTGCCTCGTACATTGCATTGAAAGCCTTCTTCTTCGGACAGTCTTTCACTCAATGATCCCTGTCACAAAGGAAACAGTTAGACTTCAGACCATGACCTCTATGGCCGTTGCATTTCTGCTCCTTCCACTTGGGCGATTTGTCTTTCTCCTCCTTGCTCTTCGAAGGTTGAAACTCCTTGGCTTCGCCACCATTGCTGTGATTGGGTTTATAATTCTTGGACTTTCCCGAATCTCCCTTACGGTAATCCATGAGCGTCTCCGCCATTGTAAGGGCATCGGATATATTCTACACTCCATGCCGCTTCAACTCATTGGCAGCCCAGGATTATAACCCATCCAGAAAATTGAACAATAAGTCCTCCTCAGTCATGTTGTGGATTTGCAGCATCAACAAAGAGTACTCCTCCACGTACTCCCCAATGGACTTCGTTTATTTCAACTCCTTCAACCCCTTGCGAGCGTCGTGCGCCACATTCTCCGGATAGAATTGGCGCTTTAACTCCCGTTACAATTCTTCCCATGTGTCTATGGTGCAGGTACCCTTGTGAATCTCTTCGCTTTTCCTATGCCACCATAGAATTGCATGATCGGAAAGGTATAAAGTTATGATACTTACCTTGTGTTCATCTCGCACGCCTATAGCGTCAAAATACCTCTCTATTTGCCAAAATAAGTTATCAAGCTCCTTGGCATCCCATTTGTTACTAAACTCCTTCGGTTTAGGGGCCTCAACCCTTGGTACAGCCACCGCAATTTGAGTAGCTATGCCATTAGCAACCGCTCGCTTGCACAACACCACATCCTCATTGACATCTTCAAACACTTTTCGTAGCTCTTCTACTTGGACTTGAACCTTGTCCATGGTGTTGAAGACCTTCTCCTGAAAATCCTTGATCCAGTCCTGTTGCTTGACAACATGCTCGTCAATGGAGCTTTCGATGAGGGAGCGCAACTCGTCCCCTTGAATATCGAGGCCTACCTCAAGATTCTCAACGTGCTCTTCCAGCTCCCCAAGGCGATCTGTTGCCTTGCTCACAGCACCACCGAGCCTTATAACCATGTCCCCTAGATCATGGTTCGGATCAATGAACTTTTCTGGTGAAATACTCCCATGTCTCTTAGCTTTGGGGTCTCTACCCTTCCCTTCAGTAACCTTGGATGAACCAGCAACTTCCTTCATCATCTTCTTTGAACCCGCTCTGATACCACTTGTCACGGACTGATTTCTTAAACCTGCACGGCCTTAGACACTTTTCAAGCGCTAAGCAGCCTACAAGACCCAATTAACCAAAGAAAGAGATGAAGAAGAATACACACCAAGTGTTTGAGATAATGCTCCCGTATTTTATTACTAAAGAGAGAATTACAAAGCTATAGAATTACAAGCTATGAGTATTTCTACAATTTGAAGGATTGGAGGCTTGCTTCTCAAATGAGAACTCCACCTATTTATAGCTAAAGCTATTTACAATGGACGGCTAGGATTAAATTTAATCCAATGGTTCACATTTAAAAAGGAGAATATCCTAAGGAATATTTCAAAGATACCAACTACCAAAAGTATATCCCAAGGAATATGCATTTTCTAGATTATTCTCCCACCTACCACAATAATGTAGCCTCAACCCAACTCCATTGGGCCTTCTAGAAGCTCTAGCCCATTTCACACACAATGGACTAAATACTCCCTTGGTGGTCTTGTCGCGCGCCAAATGTTCGAGTAATTACTTGAGAATATTTGGGGCTTGACATTAGTAAAGGCTTAAGGATACTTTTACATTTTTGATTGTTTATTATGTTTAAGATATGTTTTATTTTAATAATTAAATAATCCATAAATTAACCTAGGTTAAATAGTTAACTAAGATTAAGTTAACTAAATATTTAAATATTGTTTACTTTTTAGAAAAGTAAACTAACCTAACTATAATTAATCGTTAAATTTAGTTAGGATAATTAAATATTTAAATATTAACTATTTGTTGGACAAGAATATTAATCTAACTAGATTTAAGAGTTAACTTTACTTAGATTAAATTAACCACTACAAAAAAAGGTTCTTCACTAACGCTAAGTTAGTGTCAGTATTGCTCAAGCCACAAAATTACTGACACTATTTATGGTATCAGTGAACCTTCAATATCATAGTATCAGCAAATCATTGACATCAAAGTATTAAAGAATCACTAACACCATGGTATTAGAAATTTCTTATTACTATAGTATCAGTGAATCTCTAACACAATGGTATTAGAAATTTGCTGAAACCATGATATCAGAGAATCACTGATACAATAATATCAATGAATAGCTATGACATTTTTTAATCTAAAATATTTAAATACTATTAATGAAACATATAATTTAAATTTAATTAGAATATGAAAGTGACTAGTATAAATTTATTTAATAACAACAAAAGATTCATTCAACTAAATTTTGAATTACATTTTGATATTTCCAAATAAATGAAAAGTAATTAAGTATATTACAATATTGTTGAAAGTTAATAAAAAATATAGTACATCAATGTTACAAATAGAGTATAATTTTATTATCTAATTCAGATGCAGGTGATGATGTTGCTGACTACGTGGAACTCTTTACTTCATTTATAAGTTGTTGTACCCTTTATCTGCAAATAAATATAGCCTTCTCGCATTATGGAATTGGTTCGTGAGCTGTGGCCAATGCTACTTGTCAAAACATTAAAAATACTAAAAAAAAATGAAAGCTTTAGATAAAAAGTTGAAATAATTTTATTTTTCTAGAAGAAATAAAAAATAAAAAATGTTGTTCCTATATATAAATGAAGAAATGGCATATACCTAGTAAGCACTACCACCAAGCTTGAAGAAATATAAATTCAAGTAAGCAAATAACAAATGCAATAAACTTCTTGATAGATTATAAGTCAAATCATAATTGAAGGAAATGTCTGATATAATAGAGCAAAAAAGTTTTAAAAAAAAAACTACCCACCTAAGTGAACCCACTTTCATAAACTTCATCACCTCCCAAGTGAATAAATTTGTATTTAAAGACTTTCATTGAAATTTGAGATTCAACAAGATTGAAATTTGTTACATCATTGTCTTACTTTTCATTGAAGTTGATCATATTTATCTAGAGGGGAAAAAATGGTCCTAGCTAACCACAAATGAATTCACTGATGCAATGGATTAATTAAAATATACGGAAATTCTTGAAATGTTTAAGCATATTTGAGGAGGTTGAGTACAATGTGCATTAAGTAAGTTTTAACATATATATGGATGCTAATTTTCAACGAGGCAGAAATCAAGATATCATATGGTACACCATAAGCTTAAAATGATATGATTAGGAACTATTAAAGATGGACTAATCTTTTCTTTTACTTGCAAAGAAACAAAAACAGAATCTATTAATAGGATTTGAAAGAATTCAAAATTATGGACAAGTTTAAGTTGGATAAAAGTACAAAATGTAAAGCAAATTCTATATACTTCAAGAGAAAAAACAAATGCATAACTTATGTAATTGATACCCATTTTCCTGCAACTCACTAAATTCGGTCAAATACCCTGTTATTGTCTCTAGTCATAAGTTATACAATATGTTTGTGATACTTTTTGGCTTTTGAGACTTTATCCCAAGAGAATGATATTAGAGCATATCAAGGCTAATAAAATAGAATTATGTCATTGTAAAAGAAATAAACCTAAGGTCTAAAAGATGCAGCGCTCACATTAGCTGGTGTTGATTACAGCCACCATAATATTGTTCATGTGCATTAAAGATTGATTGGCTATGAATACTATCAATAATTAAAAAGTTAATATAAGTATACAAGATCAAAATACAACAAACCTTAATAGCCAAAAGTAAATATGCAACACCCATTTGTGACTAGTCTATTTTAACCAATAGCATGAAAACCTAAAACTTATAATCTGGGACAAGAATGTGAAACAAACGGTACAAATAAGTTAAGGTGAAATAGCCGCCAACAAAGAAAGTATATAAGAGAAGAATCAGATGGCAAAGAAAATTGATTGCATGAATTAAAGGAGCAACACGGATATATGTGATGAAAGTGGAGTCAAATGCTTATTAAGCCAAGAATAGAACAATGGAAAACCAAGATAACTGTTCAAAAAAAGACATCAGCAAGTTATAAGAGTTCATAGTTCACATCTGAAGAAATCTAAAGAGAGAATATTTACTCAATTTATTTACACACTAATGCTAAAGCTATGAAAATTATGAACAAATAAGTAATAAATATATAAACAAATAAGAATTTGACATCTATGATACTAAAAACCACCTATATGCACCTTATTAGGTATGCCAACACCAAAGGCATAGAGGATTAGAAATCCAGATTATTGTAAACCTTTGTAGCACCAAATAAATCCTAAATTTTCTAAGAATGAAACTACCTACGAGGGGAAATATAAAATTAGAAACTTTAGAAATTGACTCTTTCTCTATTCTATATAATGTTTCCTCTGTTTCGGAAGCGTTTTCAAAAGAATACTCTGAACCAAGCTTCTTAATGCTTGAATCGTTTCCTCATTTGCCAACCTTCTCAAGATTATCACAAAACTCCTCCTCCTTAGTTTTAATGTGCAACGCATTTGTCTCTCCCTTCATAGATAGAATATTCATAGGCAACTAAGTAGATTATGCTTGACTTTCTAAGAAACTCTTCCACTTATTTGATCTTTATACCAGCATATAAACAAAAAAAAGAATGTCAATTTATTTCTTCTCGAGTATAATTTTATTCAAATTCAATTTGGTTTTTAAGATAACATACCAAAGTACTAGTTTAACTCATTATAACTAAATAGTATTATTCTTTTGGTAGTAAATGGGTAGCACTACTTTGGTACTTTTTTACATTTAATTATTCATAAAACAAACCATTCACTATTATTTCAAAAGACAAAACAAACAAATTCATGTAGTAAATTAAAATTTTCTTTTCCAAGCCAATATAAAAAAATTCCAAAACTTTTCTAGGGTCGTCCGATGCTCTGACCGAGTGTGAAATTACCAAATTAAGTCTAATATCTCTCGCTCACACCATAAAAAATATATTTTTAATAGGGTTAAAATCGGGTAACCCTACGATGTCTTCATTACTCTATACTGAAATTTAGGCACCAATATTACTAATAGGAATTGGATATTACACTTACACTGGTGATGTTCCTTAGACGTGAAAAACTCCAAACTAAAAACTGTCGAGAAAAGTACATAGTGGAATAGAAATTTATTAGTTAGCAAACAGAGAGAAAAGTTTTCCTAATTAAATAAACAAGCTTTTAAGAACTCAGCTAAGCTATAATCATATTAAACAAATCAAGCATAGCTAATAATGGTAAACACCAAAACATGAAGGCCTATTAGTAATGAACTGAGCTCAGAAACTTAAATGTACTTTTCATATTCAAGATCCATGATTATTGCTCATTAAACTTCACAATGAATTTTTACTTTTGAACACACTTATCACTAGATCTGTACTGAAACAAAAGAACCCTTGATCAAATACTCAAACAAAGATGAAAAGTTTTAAAACACAACTGAGCAAGTTATTCTTGTAGGCCATTTTTCTAAATTCATAGACTATCAAAAACATTAATTAGTCATAAAAACATAGTTATTCTTTTAGTATTAAATAAAGAAATCCAATAACTCAATCAAGGAATATAAAACAAAGTAATCCAATTTTTTTTTTAAGATCATGCATATATAAAACAATAATATAAAACAAAGTTATCAATGCATCATAGTAGCTCTAAGAAGTGGAATCAAAGCATCACTTCAATAACAAAAGTCCAATTTCAACATTATTACAATTCAACATTGATAGTAGAAAAATTCTCTATTACACAGCATCAATTAATATCATGAAAGAAAAGATAACGCAGTGGCTCAAAATGCATTTCCAACGTACCAATAGTACATATAAAATTATACTATGATTCAGTAGTGAACCTATCAAGATAAGGAAGCTAACATGAGATAGGATTTTCTGTTGCAGCAAAAATATACATAGTAACATTTCCTAAGCTATGGCTGAGTTCATGACAGTCGACACAAAACAAGAAATACTCTGAGAAGAAATGTATCAAGAACTTACTAATTCTTCTTGTAAGGTTTGTAAGCTTTGAAATCATAACTTCAGCCTGCAAGGAATCCACAAAACTTTGCTAGAGCTTTCATATGCAAAATTTCTTAAACATGTTCAAGTGAATCAAGAACATTAAGTACTTAGTTGTTCAATTAGTGTTAGTGAACATAGAGAAATCCATAAATCAACATTCATATATACACCAAATTATTTAGATCTTTTACTTAATTTCTTCCTCATCCTTCACCGCCTTCGACGCTGCTTCCCAAACTTATTAACATCCCATGTCTTTTACTCTTAACTACTAGACTAACTCAATGACCACAACTGTTATCCTATCAATGTTGCCATTATCACTACCTTTAACATTTATAGGATACCTTCAACATAGCTAGTGGGCTTCTACAATACTGCAATATAATATCAACCGGCCACCAATATGATCAGTGAACCTACTTAACTTCACCACCACTGAGTATCTAAACAAAAGAACTACACATGATCTATTTCTCTATATCTAACTATCTTCACTTACTAAGAAGACTATAACAAGAGATATTTATATAAAAAAAAAGGACAAATTATATTTAGTTGTAAAAATCTTCAAAAACTATAGAACTTATTTTAGATAAACAAAGTGCTCTAACAAATTAATTACGTTATACTCTAACTTAATACAAGATTTTAATCAAATTGCATAAACTACATAGAATCAAAAATTTAATATTGCTTCAGAATACAATGGTGAAAGTAGTATAGCAACTGACAAATCAAAACACAAACATATCTGAATAAAATAAAAATGTGAACATACTTCTTTAATTGAAGTTGCTCTTCCAAGATTATCTGATACAAAGAACATAAAATCACAATCGCATTAAGGATTAAAAGCGAGGACCTTCTTGCATTGGGATCACATATTTCAATTTACTATAAAGAGACCAAAGAATTCACACAACGACTATAATAATAAAATATAAAAGACCAACAAGATCACATCTGAAATATTTCAAATAATTTGTTAATAAATCTTTAACATTGGTTAAACAGCAATGATTTATACACTTTATTTCTTTACGCGAATTTGTATTCAAGAAAAAATAAAGTAAAAAAGGGATAATCACACCTCTCAACAAATATTGAAATATAAGTTCACAAGTATTTGAAGTTCATCTTGGTTATTATCGCAGTCTACAGAATAAATTAATTATTTCAATTCATATCGTTCATTTTCAATCGATTACTAACCAAAATTATCGAACAATTTTACCTAAAACCTAAAGAAGAAAATTGTTCAGAAGCATAACATCAAACGGGTGGTAGGTGCATAATAAAACGTAAAGTTTACACTACTCAAAGAATAATTTTTCTTTTTTCACTTAAAAAAAACTATTTTACCTTCGAGCTTTCTTTGCACTATTTGTTATAAAAACGAGCTTTGTTATCTTGAAAATTTGAAGAACTTGAACTAATCTTCATGAGACAAAAATAATAATAGTGTCAAGAGTGGGGAGAGAAGGGTGAGCTATAACGAGCTTGGCAGTGTGGATGAGATTGCCCATTCTGATTCTCTGGCTGGCAAAGACGCCGCAGTTGGTTAACTCAGTGAGCGCAAATCTGATTAACGACGGCTGCGAGCTTTACTCTATTTGAACATATAGTGATTTGAAGTTAAGAAGAAGCAAAGAATTTGCTTCTTTTATGTTTGAACTCATTGTGATTTAAAGTTAAGAAGAAATATGGAATTTGCTTCTTTTGTGTTCCAAAGAGGGAAATCCAATGGCTATGATGGGCTAAGCACATTTTTTCATCTAGGATACAATTTTTTCCCTCTTTCTGCCGAACAAAAAATAATCAAAATGCCATCTATTGTGAATAGATGGCATTTGGTTCTCAATTTGCAAGCAATTTACAAATCGATTAGACAAAATATTAGAATAAATAGAGAAGGATCATTAATCGCCTTTTCTTTATTTATTTTTTAAATTTTCATAAATGAAGAAATTTCCATATGTAAATTAAAGAGATCGAAGTAAATTCAAGCATTGAAAGATAACATTCAAACAAAAATAAAAGATGAAAAAAGAAAAAGAAAAGGAAAAAAAAAAGAATTGAAAGAAGAGATTGTCAGTATTGGCTATAGGTTATAGCATGCGTTGCATGTTTGCCAATTAGTGGTATTAGCTGTGATTTGAGAGCAAAGAATAAAAATGTGAAAAGAGAGAAGATTAACATTTTTTTATAATTTTGTTAAATTAGCATTTTATTAAACTATTTTTCAGCTATTTGCGACGACTAAATTAGCCATCGCAAAGTCCAAGGCAAATCGCACATTTTCTTGTAGTGACTATTGTAAGAATCATCAATATCCATGATTGTACTTAACACTTCCAACTTGTCATAAGTCAACAAATTACACTAAAAACTAAAGTAAGAAAATATCTAAAACTCTAGAATAAGGAAAATTTGTTGTTACATTAACCTATTTGACAATATACGAATTGAGAATTTCAGCAAACATGTTATCTACTTGTTAAGCAATCATTTAATTCAAAATTAAATTTAATTTGGATAACTTTAAAGAGTGGAGGAAGTGCTCAATAATGAGAGATTAGAGGTTGTGCTTGCAGAGGAAGTGAATGCAAGACACGAACTCAGTTCTGATGGAGAGATCGCCTATGCCATTTAGGAGTGTTTGATACAATCGATTGATGATTGATATTCTTGAAATCTATCGACGAAAAAATAAATTAATTAAAGTAGACTAAAGTATGAGAAATTAGTCGAGGCATTTACCATTTTTGCGAGAAGATAACAGGAAACAAATGAGGGAAATTGAGAGAAAATCTAGGGCTTGTATTGAGACAAAAGAGAGAAATGAAGATTTTGCTAAGTCAGTTTGAAGAAGAATGAAAGTCTATAGGATTGTCAAGATTTTAGTCATTTTGAATGTCAAATTGACAACGTTGAGGCCTTTTTAAAAAAAATATTATTAACAATGATGTTGTTTTAGGTGTTATATTAATTTTTATATATTTAAATTACTTTTAATAATTAATTTTTTAAATAAAAAATTTTAAAAAATTTCATTGACATTATGGTATCACTAACTTACTTATACTTCATGATTCTAATACAATAGTATCAGTAATTTACTGACACTTCATGGTTTTGATACCATAGTATTAGTAATTCACTGACACCATTTAAAAAAGTGTCAACAACATGGTGTCAGTGAAGATCATGTTTTTAAGTAGTGAACCTAAGCTAAGTATTAACTACGGTTTAACTAAATTAATAGTTAATTTGGTTTATAATATATGTATAATTGAAACAAAAATCAAGGGGTTAATGCTTTAACTTAGCCAGCCACTTAAAAGAGGAAAAGTGAAAAGAAATTGTTTCTTTTATTTAGAATTCAAGAGTTGAGTTTACTATTCATCATCTTCTCCAACATACCTTGGACATTAAAAGCATTACAGTATTTACTTTATTGATCAAGGGTAAAACAATTAAATTTAAGGTTTAAGTGTTAAGCCTCTACTAAATTTGGAGCTAATGTTTTAGATAACTAAGCATACCCTATTAGTTACTAGAATTGTAAATGAGTTACATTTTAGGTGGACTCTAGTAGCTTTTGCTCAAACGTTACATAGGTAAAAATTCTCAAGCCAATATATATTAATGTGATTAATATATTTTATGTGTTTATTATCTTGTTTTATGCTTTTGTTGTGCTTTAATATGCATGTGATACATATCTTGGATAATAAATACACAATGCACATGCATACACCCTAAATTTAATTGACACCAATAATAGGATGTGCTTGAATATAGCCAAATGCATATTTGTGATCTCATTAGAGACTGTCTAACGACATGTCATGAGAACAAGGGGAATAGACAGCCCATCGCAAGTGTAGGAACTCAAGAACATCAGTATACCCAAGACACTAAAGAAAGTTCAAATGCTAACCAAAAGAGTAATAACCCTTACCATATTCACATCTAGAATGTTAAACAAGGGCATGCCTTCTTTGAAGCTATAACAGCTAAAAATGGAAACCTATAGTGACTGGAACAAAAGGAAGCATTGTTGAATCTTAAAGAGTACATGAGACAACATCTAATACTATCTATACCACTTCCTAATAAGACTTTGTTTTTGTATCTTGTAGTTTCTACAATAACAGCTATTTAGAGAAGTAGACAAGCAATAAAAACCTAACTTTTACATTAATAAATTACTCTTGGATATAAAAAATAGATACATTGTATCGCTCTGGTCCAAGCCAAAGATAAGCTTCTTAACTACTTCAAGACCTATGTAATAATAGTGTACATGTCTTATCCTCTGAAATGAATTGTATCCAAACTAGACATAGTAGAAAGAGCCACTAAGATGGCTATAGGACTAATCTAACAGACATTCAATACCAACTAAGGACAATAACCAAAGGATAAGCGAACAAGCAGTGCAAGATGACATTTAACATTAAGAGCTCGTGGAATCAAATGAAGCTTTGAAGATGAATATAGACAAAGCATCTAATAACAAATGAGCCGATTTGGGTACTAGAATTAGAAGCTTATAAGGATGGGCACTAGAGCACTTAATAAAGCTATTGTCTTTCATTTCTAACAAAAGGTCGAGTAAGCAACATTAATCAAAAGAATTACTATAGCACGATAATTGATGATAAAAAAATATGAGATCTACAGGGATTCAACATTTGTTAGTTCCCAATGAAAGATGGACTATATCGCTTAGAGAGAATGAATGAAGAGTTTACTCATAAAGGCAACAAAGGCTGTTGAACATCTCCAAGAAGTAACCACTTTCCAAATTCCATGAGAAAAGAATGCAATAATGGCAAGCTTTTTAAGGAATCTTTTGCAGTAAAACATCTACCCACTTGAACAATTTAACTCTAGACAAAAGTCACAACAAAAATCAAAGAAGACAAACTTAAGCTAGAAATTTATAATCAGGTGAAATTAACTATTTCAACTAGCTATATGAATCCACACATAGATTTCTTATACAATGGAAAGCTTTTTACAAACTGCCTAGAAGATAGGAAACTACACAACAAAGCTAGAAGATTCACCTTGATAGATGAACTATTGTACAGATGATTTTGTTAATGCATTTGTATGTTATGTCCTAGTTGACCATGAAATAAATATCTTAGAGGAGGTTAACGAAGGGATATGTATGAACTATTCCAATGAAGAAGTCTTCCCTTATAAAGCCATGAGATAAGGGTATTTACGACAATAAAAAAGGATGCACTATAGTATATTAAGAAATGTGTAAAGTGCTAGAAATATCCCACACACATCCATCTATTAGTTAGAGATGTGAATATAGTTTCCAGCCTATAGCCCTTCATACAATAGAGAATGGGTATCATAAAACCTTTTAGCTGCCAAAAGAAAACGATTCTTACATTTAGCTACACATTACTTCAAAAATAAGTGAAAACTAAGGCATACAGTAAAATCACTAGGTTAGAAGTCAAGAAATTCATATGATAGAGCATTGTAAAAAAAAATATGGGATGTAGCAAATACTAGTATCTGACGATGGAAAGAATTTTGTTCGCTCAGCCAACCCTTACTTGTATAACAATTCAAGATCCAACAGATATTCTTTTCTTATTGCTACTCTCGGGGCAACAAACAAGCGGAGATGACAAATCTGACTATATTTACGATGTTAAGGAAATGTTTGTTTACAAAGAAGGCAAATGGCTAGTTGAACTTCCAAGAGTCCTCTTGGTATAAAAAATAATGAGAACGGGTCAAAGAGAACATTTCCTTACTCTCTGGTATATGCAATGGAAGTTGTACTTCTTATGAATCTTTCATTCCAACTTTAAGGACCAAGCTAGTATAGTTAGACCTAAATGATGAGGCCAACTACAAAGAATTAATCAAAAGACTTAGAAAAGTGAGATAAATAATGATTACGAAACTCAAGATCTACAAGGATTTAGCACTGGTTACTTCATAATGGAAGAAGGACTATACAACTAAGGAGAATAAATAAAGCATTTACTCACAGAGGCAAAAAAGGGTTGAAATAGATTATGAATCAAACCACATAAGATGCAGATAATTACAAAATCTCAATTAATCAAATTGAAAATGTATTTCAATATGGATAATGTTATACACGGTTTATCTTGTCAATACAGTGCTAGATGGTTCACTATGATCTTTTTTCAATGTTATTAAAGCGTGAGGGACTGATGATAAATATTTGTCATATCAATCCCTATAAAATACCACTCATCCCCAGCCTTTAGAGATCATCTAAGAACATCAAGAACATACAACACAAATGTTAAAGAGCAATTAGAGCTTAATTGAAGCAGCTATATTGAGAGATTCAAGGCATTCTTTGGCATCAAGAGTTTCTTAGGAAGCGTAATTAAGAGAAATTCAATGTTTATATCGGTTTGCTATTGATTCTATCATGAGTTTTTTTATTATTTTTGTCATTGTTCTCTTGTAGCCATGAACTAAATTTTCTTTTTAGGGTTAATACTTGAACTCAATATGAGCGCTTAATTGTCATATCTTTCTAATATTTAATAAACTTAGTTATTTGTTATTCAAATTACTTGTTCTTAATGCTTCAATATATCTGGCCAACATATAGTGAATGAATTGATAATATTTTTGATAAACTCGGAAGAGGAATCATTATATTTAGACCTAGGTAATTTGATGCATAATTGTAGAGTAACATTCAATGTTGCATATGCAAGTTTCAAATTAGGATAGGAATATACCTAATTGGCTCATATGATCAATAAGACTTAATCTTAATGAATCTTAATTTATTATAAGTACCATAGGAAATTAGGTATTTGGTAAATTAAGGTATACTTGCACGCCTTAGGAGAGGCTTGTGAATACAATAGTGTCTTGATCAATAACAAACACTAAGAGAATTAACTATTAAAGGATTAATCATTGAAAAGCATATTAAAGGATGGTATTAACCCTAGGTTTTATCTATATTGCTATCGTCCAAATCTCTTTACATTGTTTCATTGCTTTTATGTTTTCTAAATTCATTCTTAGATTTTTATTTTTCTGAATAATTACTAGAAAGATATAATTTTAGTATTTGATTTAAAAGAAGATATTATCTTTGTGGGTTCAACATCCGACTCTTTTGTCCCTTTATTACTTGTGTACGATAGTGTATACGTGCACTTAATTTTAAGATATAAAACTATCTCATCAATTGGTCAATGTTATTTAGGCTATACTGGTTAAACATAAGATAAAACAAATATAAATGAAAGTATTATCCAATATTGCTAAAGCATGAGGGTAGTATTGGTAGCCTATATTTGATCATTGATAAGTTAATTTGGAACACATTTACCCAATATTTGCTAAAGCGTGAAGATAAAGCATGTTTAAGATCAGAAGTAAAAGATGTATGAGATGCAATTGATAAGAGTTATCTACCTATTGAGTTTTATAAAGGCTAATATTACTAAAGCATAAAGCTGGAGTAGAATGGTAATTGGATCTACTTCTCACTATAAAATTTAAAGTGATTAAATTTTCGTTTTCCTGTTTGAGATATGATAGGGGTTTAAATGTAGAATTATTTCTATCATTGGAAACTTACGTTTTGCTTCAAATTATAAATATTTAGCTACTTATTTATGATTTTTTTAAATCATATATAGGATTATAAACCAAGGAGTGAAGATATGGGATAAAATGGACACGAAACGGACTTAAAACGGCGAAGAATAAACAAACTGGAGAAAATCAGTTGGGTGCCTTACGCTCATAACTGGATGCCATGATCTCCAAACTAGTGAGTTGAGCACCATGATGCCCACCACCAGTATTGTGGCTCTTAGTGTGCTCTTAATGGTGGTAATTTCCATGTCTTAGCATCGCCCAACCCCTAGCGCCATGATGCCTGTTCGACAAATAAAACTCTTTCTCATTTTTGCTATCTTGACTTAGATTCAAATCTCTACAGCTTTAGAGTTACGAATACCTATAAAAAAAACTCTTTTTCTAAACAAAACACATGTAAAAAAAAATGAAAACCTAAGGTAAACAATATACAACACAAAAATAAGAGATGAAATGCAGAATTCAAGAATTGAAGATTAAGATTTGTGCATCAAGATAAATGAGAGAAAGAGGCAACCCAAGCATCAAGACTTGTGTTATTTATTCTCTTTTTTTAGTTTTGTGATCTTATTCATGATGTTTTTTATTAATTACTTTGATACTCTTGGATTTTTTATGAGATAAACTCTTTTTTATCAAGGTTAGGCTTTTGAACCTAATATGTAGTTGGATTTTATTAACTCTTTTAATATAAACTCAATAGATTAAATTGATTCATTCCATCTTGTGTTTAATACTTTCATTATATCTAACTAATATTTTAAATGATCAAGGAACTATAATGAACTTGACAAGGATTTGATGTGTTTAGCCTAGGATAATTTGATGCATGATCATAGGGTAACAACTATGAGCTCTATGTATGATAGAAATATACCTAGATGACATGTATGATATTATTTAGACTTGTTCTTAACGAATTGTACTTTATTCAGATTACCATAGATATATAGGTAATTGTTAAAATATAATATAATCACTCAACCATCGACATAGACTTGTGATAAGATTAGAGTCCAGCCAATAATTATTATTAATAAGTTAACTAAGAGATTAATAGGTCTAATGAAATATTAGGGAATAAGTTGAACCCTATATTCCTCCTGATTAGTGAATCCACGCTTGCTTGCTTTTGATTATAAATAGGTTTAATTTGATAGAATTATGTTAATTAGACATAATTCATATTTTAATTTTTTTGGATAAAAGTATGTAGAATAAATTTTAGTATTTGATTGAAAGAAAGAGATTAAACAGTCCCTGTGGGAATGATATCTGAACTTTAATCCTATATTATTTGATACGATAACGTGCACTTGCGCTTCGCTATTATTGCATACATCACATTTTTGGCATTGTTGTCGGAGACTAATTTTTTCTATTCTTTAGATCAATACTATTACCACACTACCTTACTTTTAATTAAGATTTTATTTTTCTTTTTTTATTTCATGTTGTTTTTGTTTTTATTTTGATAGTTCATGTGAAGGACAAAAAGTATTGATTTGACCTCTTTTATCCTGAGATCGAAAGAAGCTTAGACTTCGACGTAAATGACATCAATCTTTAAATATAGAGGAGAACCACAACAACATCAACAATCCTGTGTTTGAGCCCATGATACTACAGAGATATTTAAAGGATTATGCAGTCCATACTACAGATGGTATTCAATCTAATATTCGGCGATCAATTGTAATGCAAACAACTTTGAGATCAAGCCGAATACTATTCAACGCTAAAAGAGTTTGTACAGTTCAGCGAAGCTCGTAATGATGATCATAACATCCATATCATGAATTTTCTATAGATTTACGATGCATTCAAGTAAAATGAAGTCTTAGATGATGCCATTAGACTTAGATTGTTCTTTTTCTCCTTAAGGGATAAAGAAAAAAATTGGTTGATGTCATTGCTGTCCAGATCCATATTGACATGGGATGATCTACAGCAGAAGTTTCTAGTAAAGTTCTTCCCACCAGTAAAGACAGCAAAGATGAGCAATGATATAACTTTATTTGGTCAAATCGATGGTGAGTCATTATATGAAGTATGGGGGCACTTCAAGGATATGTTGAGGAAGTGTCCTCAACACGGAGTCCCTAAATGGCTATTAGACCAAACGTTATACAATGGACTAGTGGGGTATTTGAGGACTATTTTAGATGTTGATGCTGGAGGAGCTTTAATGAATAAATCTACAAATAAGGCTTATTAGATGAGATGGGGTTAAATAATTACTAAGAGGGTTACACCAAAAAACGTTGCTAGTATGCATGATATTGATGAATTCAATGCGTTGGCAGTGCAACTTAACATGTTATTCAATAAGTTTGATGCATTGAACACCTTCAAAACTCCGTAAGTGACTTGTCACTTTTGTGGTGATAACCACATGAATAGGCGGTGTATGAAATCAGAAAATTATACGGCAAACTTCAACTGATAGCAATATAACCCACAATCCAATAATAATTTATAAAGAGATTAATAGGTCTGATGAAATATTAGAGGATAAGTCGAAACCCTAAATTCCTTTTGATTAGTGAATTCAACCCCTTGCTTACTTCTAATTATGATTAGATTTAATTTGATAGAATTAGGTTACTTAGATACAATTCATATTTTAATTCTTTTGGATAAAAGTAAGTAGAATAAATTTTAGTACTTGATTGAAAACAATAGATTAAATAGTTCATGTGGGAACGATATCTAGACTTTAATCCTATATTACTTGATATGATATCGTACAATTGTGCTTAGCTTTTATTGCATACATCATATTTTGAAGTCTAAGAAAAGGGAAAAAGTGACTCTCTTCCTCAGTTTAAGATTAAAGTCTTTTCAGAAAGGCACGCAAGGAGAGTGAAGTAAAAGCTACTGCCCACAGCTTATTTGAAAAGATATGGAAGTCTAAAGAGAGGAAGGTCAATAATATCACAAACAAAAATGCTTCACCTTTGATCCACCATAAGAATATAATAAAACATCGTCAAACTAATGATATTAAACCAAATGCTTTTTGGGAGTCAACCCAAGCAAATTTTATTTTTATGTTTGCCTAGTTTCAGTTTTATTTACTTTCGTTTCTTTTCTTTTTAGGAATAAAAAAATAAGTCAAGCATTCAAGGAAATAACACAAGCAATTGCAAGGGTTATGAGACAAGGAAAAGTCGCAGTAACATCAATAGATATCAATGCTGTAATGCTTCAATTTAATTTACCAGGGAAGTCTCTTTCTTTCAATTCTTTATTTTTCAACATTAAGGACAATGCACAATATAAGTTCGGAGGTAGAAAATACTTTCTTGTGTTTATTTTGCTCCTTAAATTGAGTGATTGTCTTATAGGTTGATTTTATTTGTTAGTTTTGGTTGAGATGATGATCATTAATGCATGGTAAGAAACAGAATATTGATTAAAATTATTTTTACAAGTCCCTAGGAAACAATAGATGCTTGAAATAATTTTTATATTATAAATCTTAAATTGATTTTAATCTTATTTTTTAGCACATTGAAATAAGCATATATTAAGTTAAATATTTTTTTCCTTAAGAGATACTTCTTGTTTAAGTAGTACACCACAGTCTCAATAACCAACACTCTAAAACTTGTTTGATTATTACTTGAGGTTAAATCATAGGAAACACATGATAACAAATTGACATTATGCCATCTTTGGACAGATTTATCCATTTTCTAGCCTACCTTAGATGTATATTTATCCTTAGTTAACCCTTTTAGGCCTAAATACACAATTTTTCTATTTAACCGCATCACCAGCCTTAAGACTTTAAGCTTATTTACCCTAAATTACTCGTAACACCATAAAATTTGAGTTTACGTAGAAATATTCTTAAAAGAAAAAATATTATGGATGTGTGTAACAAAGGTTCTGAAGTGAAAAAGAAATAAATCTCGAAGGTACTTATCAATCTAAGTTTGGGGTTATCCATCATAAAAAGAAAAAAAGAAATCTGTAAATTCACAATACCCCCATCTTAAGAAAAAGTAGAAATACTTTAAACAATAGTGATTAAGGGAAAGTTAGGAACATTGTAAGTTTGGAGGATGAGATAAATTAAGAAGAAAAAGATCAAGAAGTTTCTAGGTAAAGTTTCAATGCTCGTGGTGTGATTTAAGCCTCATATATATATATATATAGATATATATATCTTTGTGTCTCACCTTGGCCATAGTCTTACATTCTAAGCTAAATAAAGTCCTAAATAGATTCCTAGACGTGTATTTCTACATTAAAGGAGAGTAATATGAAAAGCAGCCTTATGATAATGTTATTATAATTGAAATATAGCGAGACATCATCTTTATGTACGATTTTAAGCTATTGAGTAAATATAGGTTTCATTTGAATATTCACTTGATTATTTCACACATACACAGACAAGTGATCAATTATAGGGGAGAATGAAAAGCTTGATAAATGGTATTATGGATTATTGAGAGTTGTTTATTGATTCTTAAAAAGACTTGTACCATTTCAACAGCCTTTGTAATAATGAATATGATTATATACTTAATCTAGATTTTCTTAGTTTTAAGTTTTCATTTTATTTAGAGTTATTAAATTTTTTGATGGTTTGTTTTTATTTTGCTCGAGGACGAACACAGTCTAAAGTTTAGGGGTATTTGATAGGGGTTTATATGTAGTATTATTTCTATCATTCTAGACTTAAGTTTTTCTTCACATTATGAATATTTGACTATTTATTTGTGGTTTTTGATCGTTTATAGGTTTACAAATCAAGTTGTGAAGATACGGGGAAACACGGATGCGAAATGGACTCAAAAAGGCAAAGAACGGACAAAACAAAAAAACTAGTTGAGCGTTGCGGTGGCCATGGCTAAACACCGTGATGTCCAAACTAGTGAGCTGAGCACTGCGACTCCTAGTCATGCTCCTGATGGTGGCAGTTTCCAGTGTTAATGCATTAAATGGTGCATGCTTACTATTCTATACATGTTAAAATTTGCAAAATGCATGTCCAACATACATTGCGTAGCAGAATAAAACAAAATAATCAACATATATACATTAGAACTGAATACAAATAATACAAGAGTCGAATATATACCCTTGTAGACATTCGATAAAGATTGTTGAACTATGAAGCCATTTAAACATACAATGAAGTCCTCTCTTGAACAATTCTATACGCCAATATTTAGTAGGATTATAGTAGCTAGAATGGTAACTTTTGATTAGATTTTCGTGCAGGAATTAAACTAAGTTCAACACTTGAACTAGTTCTTGCATCATATGTTTAGGAATTGTGTTTAGGGACCAAAATGCAACTTTTGCAAAGTTACCATTTTCTCTCAAATGCTTTGCACAGATTTTTCATTCAAGAATTGAATTCTCTCTCAAAAAATAAAATCTTTCATTTGTTTTCATTTAGCCTAACACTTCCATTATAGATATATGTGTTGGGGATCTAATATATGTGGGTGTATACATGTGCTATCGTGTCTATTACCTAAATACATATCAAATACATATTTGAGTCTAACGGAAGCGTGAAAGTTGCAATAAACACAATAAATAAAATATATTAATTGTATTAATATATTTATAGGATAGAGAACTCACCTTAACGTGTAACGTTATACACGTATTTTCTTGGAGTCCGCATGGAGACTAATTGCAGGCAGTTCTAGTCACCAACACAGTGAGCTTGGTGAGCTAGAACAGCAGTGCTATACGCAGTACGAGATTAACTCTTAATCCCCAAAATGGCCAATGTGTGTTTTTATCCTTTTCTCTAAAAGGATAAGAAATGGAAAATTTGAAGCAATCCACCATTGCTTCAATTGGAAGCATAAAAAAAATGAAACAGTTTCCTTTTTCCCTTTTTTTTTTTTTTTCTTCTTCTTTCTCTTTTCTCCATTTCCTTTCTCTTCTCTTCTCTCAGCCAAATTGGCCTCAAAACATACACATTCACGTTCTATTTCTTTCTCTCTTTCTTTCTTTATATATATATATATATATATATATATATATATCTAATATATATAAAATAATAATATAAAATTAGTAATGGGTGCCAACTATTTGGCACCCAAAATATAATATTAATATATATATAATATCTAATAAAATATTATATAATATAATAAGAGAGATATTTTGATTATTTAACAATTAAATAATCAAAGTGTGAAATGACCATTTGTCCCTCATAAATAGTTACCAAATCTACCCCCTAGTGGGTCCCACCAAATTCCACACTCGGATAAACTCAACCGAGGGTCCACAATACGTCACGTGTCAGTATACAATTAGTAAAGAATAATTATTGACTATTTGTTATTTTTAACACTTAAATACAGACACGCACGCATTCCTGTGATTTTACTGAATATTGCTGGATTAAACAATTTAATTCAGCTCGCTGTTGAGTGCACAACAAGTATACTCCATATTATGGGACTCCCTAGGTCCTACGCCCGATTAGTCAAATGGAACTATTCCATGAGTTCGTGAGCAATGCCCCAGGCACATGTCACAGATATTACAAATCAGCATGTTGAACCATGCAAACTGAGGTTACAAAGTATACATATAGTCCTTCCGTCATAATATCCTGGATGTACGGGGATATAGATTATCACTGTCAAATCCCCTTTTGCTCATCCATATCTTATCTCCAGACTCGTATCTCACTGAACAATATGCGCAAACTCTTTTGTCATATTGTTCTACCCTGACAGAACTCTTTCCCGGGATTGATACTAGTACCCACTAGATTTTCTGAGATGCAGTCTCAAAGCATCTGGATATCGAACTCCCTATACGAGTTGACGGATCCCATATCTATACACACCGGACTCCATAAGCATCAAACCATACCCACCGACACCCAATGGTCACACCATGAAAGGTCTGTGACATATGTGGAACCAAAGTATGGTGGATCACTTACAAGCCCACCGTGGCACTCAGGTCAAAGGACCACGTATACTACTCAACTCGAGAGGACCCTTCGTTGACAGCTTATATCGGATGTCTATCGGAGGCCCTTATGAGTCTGTCCTATATTCAGTCCTAACTGGAAACCCATATGTTAATATGAGCTCCAAGCTCACAGTCAGCTCGGAACGACCATCTATACCTATAGGTACGACATATACTGATCTATATTAAAAGTGTCCATCGACAGACCTGCATTTGCAGAAATAGATCAAGGACAAGTATTTGAGAACATACTGTTGGGTTTGGGCGAATTTACTTAGGGTTCTTGCATGTGGGTTGTGTTCATCATACAAACAATATACATATCTCATACATACATGTGCACAGCGGAAGATTAAATACAATGAACACTGAAAATAACATTTGATTAAACTGAAATTCGAGATTGAGAAATATCACCTATGAAGCCTTTGGATTAATTTTCTTTGAAGTCCACCATGAAATGAATCTTTGATCAATTCTAGCAATCAACAAGGGTGGGTTTGATTGTCTAGAATGGCAGCATCTTAATCCAGCATATGTGTTTAACTCTTAAACATTTTACAAAGTTAAACCATTTAACTTAATTAAATTTGTTTTTCCTTTTATTCAACTCTTGAATAAATAAAACAAATCTTGTTTTTAGTTATTACATTTAGTAACCATTAATTCAATTTGTTTTGTTGTTCTAACACTTAAAACACAAAACAAACAATTTCAATTTCTCAAATTGAATTGGCTCCCAAAATGCAAAACCTAAAATCTAAAACATTATTGATTTTCAATTTCATTTCACTTTATATTCAAATGCATTAATTCCAAACTAATTTGAATTTCATTTGCATTTCATTTGGCTTAACCTAACCTTAGTTAACTTTTAACCTTAGTTAGATTATTTTAACTTAACCTTTAAGTTAATAAATATTTAATTAATTTAACCATAGTTAACTAACTTAACCATGGTTAGGTTAACCTTTACTTAACCTTTAAGTAAGGTTAACTTAATTAACTATATGATTAACCTTTAATCATAGTTAATTAAATCATTTATTTAACAATTAAATAAATAAATATTTATTCTTATTATTTAACAATTAAATAATCATAAAGTGAAATTACTATTATATCCTTACTCGGTTACCAAGTTAACCTAAAGTGGGTCCCACCAATTTAACCACATACTTTAGTTAACGTAACCTTAGTAATTGCTGAATTATACTGTATTGAACAATTCAATACGGTACACTGCCCAAGTGCTCAAAGAGTACATTTCATATTGGGACTCTCTAGGTCTACACCCAATTTGTCAAATGGAACTGTTCCATTAATCCGTAAACGATGCCCCACGCACACGTTACGAATATTACAAATCAGCGTGTCAGACCATACAAGTTGAGGTCATAACGTATACGTATAATCCTTCCATCATTTATATCCTAGATGTGCGGGGATATAGATCAGCACCGTCAAATCCCCATTTGCTCATCCATAAACTTATCTCCAGATTCGTATCTCGATAAAAAATATACGCAAACACTTTTGCTATATTGTTTAACCCTATGGGAAACTCTTTTCCCGGGTTTATGCTTGTGGCCACAAGACTTTATGAAATACAATCTCGGAGCATCGGATATACAACTTACCTACGTAAGCTGACGGATCCCGTATCTACGCACACCGGACTCCATGAGCATCGGACCATACCCAGCGACACATAGCGGTCAGACCATGAAAGGTCTCTGACATATGTGGAACCAAAGCATGATGGATCACTCACAAGACCACCGTGGCGCTCAGGTCAAAGGACCACGAATACTACTCAACTCGAGAGGACCTTCCTTTGAAGGTGTCATAGGATATCTATTGGGGTCCTCATAAGTCTGTTCAGTATCCAGTCCTGACTGGATACCCGCATGCCTATACAAGCTCTAAGCTCATGGTCAGCTAAGAACAACCATCTGAACCAGTCAGATATAGACATACACTAATCTATATATAGTGAATCACCGATAGACCCGCATTGGTGATTAAAGATCAGGAACATTATCTTTGAGACATACTTACATAATGATATTTCTTAACACCTATTGCAACTTTTTGCAACTATATCATTACAAGTATACTCTCAGGTCTTTGTCCCATTATAGACAAGGTTCTAACTCTTTAGATCTCGCTGACTCTTATAACCTGCTAACTCTTAACAGTGCTAACTTTTAGCATTTATAACTCTCAGCTTTACTAACTATTAGTTCTGATCTAAACTCCTTTAGACCAGATCTGAACTCTTTCAGATCAAACAATGTCTGTAATGTTACAAGCATTATACCATATTAATATGATATTAACAATCTTTATTCGAAATGTTTATTGTATAAATATTAACAATTAATATTCATACAATATTGGAATGGCACGTGAGCACCAGCTCCAACACATACTTGCGCAACTAGCATTTCCTAGTACCCGATTGTAACTCTTGCAACTATGCAGTTACTAGTATATTCCCAGGTCTATGTCGCATTACAGACAAGGTTCCAACTCTTGGATCTGCTGGGTATTATAACCAGCTAACACTTAACTATGCTAACATTTAGCAATTATATGTCTCAGCGTGGCTAACCATGAGCCCTTATCTAAACTCTTTTTGATCTGATCCAAACTCCTTCAGATCTACAATGTCTGTAATGTTACATGTATAATATCATATAAATGGGTATTAGCAATTTAATAGGAATGTATACTTGTATAAATATACAAGTATATGCACATTCAGGGATGGCACGTAAGCACCGATCCTAGCAATATGTCCATCGTGAAGCTTACACTTATCACATACGACTTCATGTATATTATCATTTATCATATAAATAGCCACGCATGGATGCCATATGTGCATTTTACTTTTTCATGTAATAGGGACTTGTTTGCAACATTTGCAAACTATGTTTCCCACTTTTCTAATAGGTCCTAAAATGTATCCTGCTTTTTGAAACTTTCTTGGATCGATCCGCATCGTTGCCTAGTGCTCAATGAGTACAATTCATATTGTGAGACTCTCAAAGTTCACACCTATTTTTCTAATAGAACACTTCTGCAAGTCTATAAATGATGCTCCACACACATATTATGGATATTGCATAACATTGCATTAAACCATACAAGTTAAGGTAAAACATATCCGTATAATCCCTCTGTCACATATATCATTGGAAGAGTAAAGATATAGATCATCATCGTCACATCTCTTTATGCTCGACCATGAACTTATCTCAAGATATATATTTCTGCAAACAATATCCGTAATCTCCTTTGTAAAATTGTTTATCCATATGAAAAACTTGTTTTTAGGATTTATACTTGTGGCCACATAACTTCTTAAAATACAATCTTGGAGCTTTAAGATTGAGACGACTCGCCTCAAATTCTCTCAGAATTTAGAACAAGTCTTGAATTATCTCTCTCTAGCAAATGATCTAGTCATCGAAGTTAATAGATTTTTTTCCCCCAACAATCCAAAAAAGTTCCCTTGCCTACTTTACTCTATCCACTTGCAATATTTAGCTCATCACATATCAACAACTAATTACCTATAACCTGTAACTTATTATCTTTTACCATTGATAGAGATCAACTCATCTTTAACAATTAAACATTATCATTTCAATACTCCAAATTACGTAGCTAACATTGAATACATAAGGTTGAATAATTATCATCCAATAAACTTTATTACAACTACATAAATATACCAACTCGAAAATAAATGACTTCTTATACTACCATCAAGTTTAACTTCTGGGCTTAAACTCCACCGAGTTGATTAGTTCCTGTAACCTCCTTGTGGGAGGGAATATAATTACAAGAAATGATGGTTGATTGACCCAGTTAGTAAATGTACTTTTAAAATTGAAATAGTTTTTACAGCATATGATAAACAGTTAAAATGAATAAAGTGAACTTTGCTTAAAATATATAAAATCGGTTACCATAAAAATGCATTTCTGAATCTCTGTGTACAAACAATAACTGAATCACAGTGGTATAAATCATCATAAAATCATGTACTCAAGTATAAATATCTAAAATCTATTGTCATACCTTTTCTTAAATGAGCATGGACAAACATATATCATATACTACTATATATACAAAAAATCACACTAAACTCGTACCCTGAAGGAATCCTCGTCGTACCCAGAATGTACTTCAAGCATAGCATTAGACGTATTCATCTCATATCTCACCTCATATTCCTTTGATATGCATACATGGAGCAATGTGCCCATACATACGGCTCAAAGCTTATGTGTGTACAGAGGGGCCCCAAAAGCTTGAATCTCATATCTGAAAATGGAGGGTACAGCCTAGTGGTTTCAAAACCATTTATTATATACAACGTATATACTTATAACATTTCATTATATCATACTCATACTTTTAATCTCAAACCATTTAGAAATCATTACTGTTGCTACATATCCTAAGCCAAGACCACAGTTTGAATGCTTGCTATTTAACATTAGAAAAATTATTTCATGAAGTAAAGCATAATTCTAGATAATTGGTAATCAAAGATAAACATATATATTATTAGCTATAAAAAAGAAACCATGCTCGCATATTTTAAAATATATTTCTAAAATCACGAAGTAGAAATCATAAAAATAATCTAAGTATCTACTGAAAAAACTCTTTGTGCATTTATCTATTTCAATTAGGTGCGCCTCTTAGTTTTGATTTGTGAGCTCGAGGTGGATTTTGTATTCCTTGACCCAAATCATAAGCTTATCTCCCCAGAGTCCTAAAATGATAATATTCAACAATTGAAACTATTAAAGTAATATAAATCTGAAGTTGAATCATAATTTAAAACTTAAGGTTCCTTAAAACCTTTCAATATTGACCACTATTATCTAACTGATTTTTCTTGTCCATAAAAAAATATCCATTTACTATATAATCAAATTCTATCACTCTTGAGACATAAATCATCATTAATCTAATTTTTTTCTCTTTCGAGATCTAAGTCATAATTATTCTTAAAACCAAGTCTTTAACTTGATCAAATCAGAACATCTATTAAGCAGCCTTTAGTCTCTGAATTGTACAAAATCACATACTTACTCAAACATTATAAAACTACCTCATAATTAGTCAAGAGATATATCTTAGCCTATAATAAATCATTCAAAGTTAAATTAATTTCAAAAGTATTTTTAAACGATTTCGTTTCAAGACTTCCAGATTCTGTCAAACAAAATCCTGCACTAAAACCACTCTCTTTTGAAACTCATAATAATCCAAAACTAATGATTTAGGTTCCCAAATATAGATATGTTGTACTAGATATGCAATATTATCATGTTTCAAAAAATCATAAGTTCTTATAATCATTTGATAGATCAAACCCAATTCAAAATCAGATCATATGCCTGAAACAGAGGATTCTCAGAATTTTAGAGTCAATTTTAAAAAATCACCAAATATCTATTTTACAGAATTTTCAAATGAATCAAAATTCCAGATGCTTATTAGGATGTCTAGTCTTATATATTAGAAAGTAAGATTAAAAATGGAACCATAATCATTTATAAAAATCTTAGACTAATCCATGGTTATACAATAATTTTACAAATCTTTCATGATTCATCATTTTAATCCATTTAATCATCCTCAATACTTAGTATATCTCATGAAATCATCATCAAAGCCTCAATTTATCAAGGTTACAGAAATTATAAGTTCACAAAATCACTTTACAAACGTAAAATATTAGAGAGAAAGCTATGGAAATACCGTTTTGGTCCTCAAAAGTCTTTATAACACCAATCCTCTTTGTATTCTCTCTTCTCCCTTTTCTCCAAATTTTGTGTTGGCCAAGAATGAGGATTTTGAGGAAAAAAGGTGATTTTATACTTGGCAAATTTTATTTACCACCTTTATTTTATTTATTATCAATCAAAATCCAAAATTACTCTTTTCCTCATAATAGCCCCTAATCCAAATTATAACATATGGGTTGGGCCTAGTCTAATTGAACCTCAAAGATTAATTCTAACTTATAACGCATGTATCTAAGCCCAATCTCAAAAAGCTCATATAGGCCAAAAATCTAACTTGATAATAAATCCAATTCTAAGAAATTATCAAATGCTTAATAAAATGAAAATTGTGTAAGTTCACTTGCTATGCTCACATAGTTATTACAACTCACCCTTATGAGCTGACAGATCCCATAGCTATGCATACCAAACTTTATGAGCATCGATCATGCGTAGAACCAAAGTATAGTGAATCACTCATAAGCCTACTGTAGTGCTCAAGTCAAAGGATTACGAATACTACTCAATTCAAGAAAACCCTCCATTAACGGCTATATGGGATGTCTATTAGAGGTCCTGTAAGTATGTTCATTATTTAGTCCTTGCTGAATACCTTCATGCCTATACAGACTTTCACTAAGTTCATGGTCTGCTAAGACTAACCATCTTAACAATTAGATATAGATATACATTAATCTAATAGGAATACCAATTGACTCATGTCAGCAACCATGAATCAAGAACAATGTTTTTGAGAACATATTGTACAATGACATTTCATAGCACAATTTACAGCTCTTTACAACTACTCATTACTATATTATTCTTAAGTATTTGTTCCTATTTTAAATAAGGATTTAACTCTTTAGAATTGTTAACTTTAGCATTGACCTAAACTCTTTTAGATCAGATCTATACTCCTTTAGGTCTATAATGTCTAAAAAGTTACAAACTTCTTACCATATAATTAAAAGTATGTAGTACGTAGGGTGAGCGTACATTTTAATTTTTTAATTACGCATCACACATACATAACTAAACGTAGCGATATATTAATAAATATTTCATTACACTAATAAGATAAAAAGAAGCTCACCCTCGAAGCGAACTTTATATAGTTCTAGTCGAGAATTCGGTGGGATCCTTTGAGCTAGAATTGTAGCCTTCTTTTTGACTGAAATAATTGTTTTTGAAGCAACACTTGCTTTAGTATTATCTCTTGGCATTTTATCTAGTTTTGCTTACATATCACTTACATTTTGCATTGTCATGGTTTTTTAAAAGGATGAATAATCACAAAACAAGTTCTAGGTGTATATTAAAATGGTTAGTGTTCTTAGCTTATTAAAGTAAAGCCAAGTTATGCTAAAAGAAAAGCATGACAATGCTTTATATATTTAAGCTTAATAAAATAATTGCCAGCATATGCATTAATCTTTTAACACTGCCACCTCTTGGTTTGCTTTTGATTTGGCCGAATTTAAGCTTTTAAAAGGATGCCACCTCCTGTTAAATATACTTGATAACAACAATTCAATTTAGGCGAAACTTGCATCTTACGTAAGTTTTAAACAAATTTTATATGTTTGGAAAAAATAAATTATTAACATTTAATAAATAGATGGGCCAACAAAACTATGCCATGTGTCATGCCATTACAAAATAATGGAATAACATATGGCATCCAATAGAAAGTACAAAACGACAAGCCCTACTTCTGAAACTTAGGCTTAACACTTAAACCCTATCATCTCCCTGAAAGACTTTGAAATAATTTTAATTTTACAAGAATTTCGCATATTGAACTATTCAATCTGATGCGCTACCCCAGTGCATAATAAGTACACTCTATGTAGTGAGACTGCTTAGGTTTACACTTGTTTTATCTCACAAAACTCATCTATAAGTCTATAAACAATGCCCCACACACATATTATGGTAATAACAAAACAGGGTGTTGAAGCATACAAGCTGAGGCTAATACATATTCGTATAATCCCTTCGTCGTTTATATACTGAAAGAGTAGAGACATAGATCACTGCCATCAAGTCTCCATATCATTAACACTAAAACTTATCTTCAAATTCGTATTCATATAAACAATATCTACAAACATGATAGACGTATTTTATACATTATATTGTATCTCTTCTAAACATAATAATTACTTAATTTAAATAAGAATGTAAAGTTTTTATGTTTATTTATTTTATTTTGTAGGTTTCAAGTTAATGGAGCTATTTCGAATGAAACTTCAAAGAAAACAATCAAAAAACCAAATTTGCTACAGTGTCGATAAACAATAGATGTGCTACAATAAGTTGATATAGTGCCAAGATGTAATATCCAATCCCTATTAGCAGTATTGGCGCCTAGATTTCGGTATAGAACAAATAAGACACCGTAGGGTTACTCAATTTTAACCCTATTAGAAATATTTTCTTTATAGTGCACGTGAGAGATATTAGACCTAATTTGGTAATTTCACACTCGATCGGTGCGCCGGATGACCTTAGAATATTTTTAGAATTTTTCTCTATTGGCTTGGAAAAGAAAATTCTAATTTACTACATGAATTTTCATTTAAGGGTTATGTATGGAACAAGCCTTTGTTGAGAAACATAATCCATATATTAGAGAATGGACCAATTAGAAGAAATCTCATGGATTGCCAAGTTGGAAGTTCTAGTTAGTTCTTTGAACAATTCTAACTAAATAGTTACAAATGAACTAATTACATAATTAGTTTTTAACTAATGGAAAATTAGAAGTTTTAAGTAAGTTGAAGGGCAAAATGGTAAATTAAGGGAGCACTATATATATGTTAGAAGTGTGTAGAAATTTGAAGAGAGATCAAAACCAACACTTAGCCAAAAAAAGAGAGAAATTCGAGCTTCAAAGGGGGGTGCTGCTACAGTGACTATTCAAGTTTTTTTTTCATGATTTTTCATGTGTAATCAAGCCAAATTAAGGTTACAAACCAATCCCTAAGCTCAATTGAAGTCTCTATTAATGGAAATTCAAGAAAAAGAGGTAAGAAAAGCATCTTTTATGAGTTTGATAAGTGAGAATTCAAGAATGTGTTAATTGATGTTCTTATGTGTATTCTTAGCTTAGATTGACTTGAATTCTAGTTTGGAGCTTGAAGGAGTCATCAATTTGAAGAAATTGGCAAGGTGAGAATTAGGGTTTTTGGTGATTTTGTTGTAGAGATTTCAATTGATTGTAATTAGGGCTTTAGAATGAAATTGGCATGATTTTGTTGTAATTGGAACAAGAAATTGAGAAAAGGAATGTGTTGGAACCTAGGGTAAAATTCTGCCACTTTAGGGAAGTTAGGAATTGAGTGGTGTTTTGATTGAATTGTTGTGTGTAAATGATGCATATTGTGAATTGAATGGATATGGTTGATGAAAAAACCCAAAAATGAAGAAAATGGGACATAATTGTCCATGGTGGAAAGGTGAAGGGCAAGTATGTCCAATTAAATTATAAGGTGTTCAATAATTTTCAGGGCGCCGGATGGTGAGTTAGTTTTGATTATGGCTCCATAACTAAAATCGGAAAGTAGTTTACATCCGAGCTTTGTATGCCGATTAGGGCATTTAGTAGTTAAATGAGATTCTAGTGTTCGATTTGGTTCTAAATGTCATTTATGGCGCGTAGGTGAGGATAATCGAGAGCGTTAACTGGAGCAGGAATCGGGAGCGAAATTAAGCGCGGAGCGGTTGTGAGTAGAAATCTATCAAAGTGGTATCAGAGCACGGTTTTTGAAGTTTTAGTTAAAAAAGTTCATTTTTAGAATGAGATTATTGAAATTGCTTGCATATTTTTCTAAGTTTAGAAAGTCGAATTCTTTGCATTTGATAATCATTTGCATCACTAAATTTTCAGAAAATATGCATCGTCGTGGAGGCCCACGTACTAGGAGAGCAGCTGCGGAGGCTTTTGCACCTGAAGAGGAGCAGGGAAATGAGTCAATAAATGTTCCTACGCCTCAGACCCCTCCTGAATCATTTCCACCCGCTGAGCCAGAGGGTGGAAATGTGAATATAGCTCAAATGGCCCAGATACTAGTAGCGGCGATCCAACAGCCGCGAGAGACCGGAGTGTCCATTGAACGCGCCAAGAAATTGGGCGCTAAGGCTTATGATGGAACTAGAGATCCCAAGAGAGCTCTATCTTGGTTAGAGAACAATGAATAAATTTTTTAGGTTATGGGATGTACGGAAGAGCATATGGTGGTATACTCTGCATTTCTATTGAAAGAAGGAGCGAAGGATTGGTGGAAGGCCTTGCAAAGGAGAAACGCCGATGGGGTATCTTGGGCGCTTTTCAAAGAGGAATTTCTGAATAAGTTCTACCCTAAAAGTTATAAAGATGCGAAGATAGAAGAATTCTTCAAGCTCGAACAGGGTTCCCTCTCGGTGGCTGAGTACGAGAAGAAGTTTTCGGAGCTCCTTCGTGCCGTTCCATTTATAGCCGATAATGAAGAGCAGAAGGCTAACCGTTTTGCAGTGGGTCTCAATCCACGAATCAGGGCGTACGTAGTATCGGCAGTCCACACTCAGTATGGATCATTGGTGGAAGCTACAACACGGGTTGAAAGAAGCATGACGGCCATCCCTAAACCGAAACAGCAGGGTCAGAAAAAAGGCTGGTCAGGTAGTTCTCGAGGAGGACTGAGTAAATTCCCCCGAACAGAGGAGAGATCTTCATGGTCTAGCAGTCGAAAGCCAAGCCAAGGAGCTCAATCCAGCCAAGCTTCCGTTCGGCAACCATCCGCCGGATTCTGAAGCACTAAGGAGAGTTGGAAGAATTTCCCGGTGTGTAATAGATGTGGCAAGGCCCATCCGGGGGATTGTAGGAAGGGGACTACCGGGTATTATAAGTGCGGGCAAGAGGGTCACTACATGAGAGATTGCTCGAATGATGGAGCTAGCAGCAAGCCAGAAGATAGACCACCAGCTCCAGGACAAATCAGCGGTGGTCGAGGGCAGATTCGAGGAGGTCCCCAATTTAGAAGATCGAGCGATGCAAGCCAGCCTAGTAGGGACGCCGATCGAGGAGGATCATTCGGTGGATCGCAAGTGAAACTGCATTCCTAGGCTAGGGTATTTGCGGTGACTCAACAGGAGGCGGATGCGGCCCCAGAAGTTGTGACAAGTACCATGTCAGTTTTTGATCGAAATGCTTATGTACTGATAGATCCTGGAGCGACCCATTCTTTTATTTCTATGGAGTTTGCTGCAAATGCTAGTATAGCGCCCCAGTTATTAGATGGCGCGGTAGTAGTGTCTCTTCCTACCGGAGACTCCATTGTAGCAGAAACGGTGTATAGGAGTAGTAAAATTAGTATTGAAAGCCAAGAGTTTATGGAGGATTTGATTGTGTTGGCCATCAGTGAGTTTGATGTGATTTTAGGGATGGATTGGTTGTCTAAATATCGAGCCTCAGTGGATTGCTTCCGGAAAGAAGTTAGATTATGTAGCCCTAGCGGAACGGAAGTTATTTTCCGTGGGGTGCGGAAATCACTTTCTGCCAGCATGGTGTCAGAAATGAAGGCAAGAAAGATGCTTCGGAAGTCATGTCAGGGTTACTTAGTCTATGCCATAGACGTAAGAGATGGTAGAACGAAATTGGAGGATATTCCGGTGGTGAGAGAATTTCTGGATGTATTCCCCGAGGATCTTCCGGGATTGCCTCCGGATAGAGAGATAGAGTTTAAAATAGAAGTAGCCCCTGGAACACAACCAATTTCTAAAGCACCCTACAGAATGGCTCCTTCAGAATTGAAAGAACTGAAGGTTCAGTTGGAAGAGTTGGTGAATAAGGGTTTCGTTAGACCTAGTACTTCTCATTGGGGTGCGCCGGTTTTGTTTGTGAAGAAGAAAGACGGAAGCATGAGATTGTGCATTGATTACCGGGAGATGAATACAGTAACGGTGCGTAATCAATATCCACTTCCGAGAATTGATGATTTGTTTGATCAGCTGCAAGGAGCCAGAGTATTTTCCAAGATAGATCTGAGGTCCAGCTATCATCAACTGAAGATCCAGGAGGAAGATGTTCCTAAGACGGCCTTTAGGACCCGATATGGGCATTTTGAATTTTTGATTATGCCTTTTAGGCTGACTAATGCCCCAGCTGCTTTTATGGATCTTATGAATAGAGTTTTTAGATCCTATTTAGATCGGTTTGTGATAGTATTTATTGATGATATATTGGTTTATTCAAGCAGTGAGAAAGAGCATACAAAACATTTGAGGATAGTTTTGCAGACCTTAAAGGAGCATCGGCTATATGCCAAACTTAGTAAATGTCAATTTTAACTAGATAGAGTTGCATTTTTGGGGCATGTAATCTCTGCAGAAGGGGTAGCAGTAGATCCCCAGAAGATCGAAGCAATAGTGAATTGGAGACAGCCTACGAACGTGACGGAGATTCGTAGTTTCTTGGATTTGGACGGATATTATAGGAAGTTTGTAGAGGGATTCTCAAGGATAGCCGCTCCTCTGACTAAGTTAACCCAGAAAGAAGAGAAGTTTGTATGGTCGGAAACGTACCAGCAGAGCTTCGAAGAACTAAATAGAAGGTTGACGTCGGCCCCTGTGCTTACACTTTCGTCAGGGAATGACGGTTTTACCATATATTGTGATGCTTCTAGGCAAGGTCTAGGTTGTGTGCTAATGCAGAAGGAGAAAGTAATAGCCTATGCTTCCAGACAATTAAAGAAGCATGAACAGAATTATCCTACACATGACCTAGAACTAGCTGCAGTAGTTTTTTCTTTAAGAATTTGGAGGCATTATTTGTATGGGGTTCCTTGCAAGATCTTTACGGATCATAAGAGCCTGCAGTACTTGTTCACTCAGAAAGAATTGAATATGAGGCAGAGAAGATGGCTGGAGCTTATTAAAGATTATGAGTGCACCTTGGAGTACCATCCAGGAAAAGCTAACGTGGTAGCAGATGCTCTCAGCAGGAAGCCTGTCAGTTCAATAGCTCACTTGAAGGTCGCATATCTATCGATGTTGATAGAATTGAGGTCTTTAGGTGTAAAATTAGAATTATCAGATTCGGGAGCATTATTAGCCACATTTCAGGTCCGTCCAATACTGGTTGATCGGATCAAAGAACTATAGACTCAAGATCCACAAGTAGTTAAATTAAAGGGTAAAATCGAGTTCAGGCAGCGGAAGGATCTTTTAGTGACCGAGGATGGTGTAGTAACCTTGGGTCGGAGGTTATGTGTTCCGGATGTAAATGAGTTAAGAAGAGAGATTATGGAAGAAGCTCATTCTTCTGCGTATGCTATGCATCCCGGGAGCACAAAGATGTACCATACCCTAAAAGAGCACTACTGGTGGAAGGGCATGAAGAAAGATATAGCTGAATTTGTCTCGAGATGCCTAACTTACCAACAAGTAAAAGCGGAGCATCAGAAACCTGCAGGGCTCTTGCAACCCCTTCCGATTCCGGAGTGGAAATGGGAAAGAATAACGATGGACTTCGTGGTAAGACTTCCGCGTAGCCAGAGAGGCAATGACGCAATATGGGTGATTGTTGATAGACTGAAAAAATCTGCTCACTTCCTACCCATTAGAAGCAGTTGTTCTTTAGATAAATTAGCCCAGTTGTACGTAGATGAGGTGGTACGACTCCATAGAGTTCCCGTGTCTATTGTGTCAGACAGGGATCCACAGTTCACTTCTCAATTTTGGCCCAGTTTACAGAAAGCTCTAGGTACAAAATTAAGTTTCAGTACGGCCTTTCATCCTCAGACGGATGGTCAGTCAGAACGGATAATTCAGACACTTGAAGATATGCTTAGAGCGTGTGTTATGGAGTTTAAGGGAAGTTGGGATACTCATCTACCACTAATGGAGTTCGCCTATAATAATAGCTACCAGGCTAGCATCGGAATGGCACCATATGAAGCATTGTACGGAAGAAAGTGCAGAACTCTAGTTTGTTAGGATGAGGTAGGTGAAAGGAAGCTGATTGGCCCAGAAATTGTCCAGATTACTTCGGAAAAGATTCAACTTATCAGGCAGAGATTGAAAACAGCTAATGATAGACAGAAAAGTTACGCAGATAACAGAAGAAGAGACTTGGAGTTTGAGATCGGTGATAAGGTCTTTCTGAAGATATCACCATGGAGAGAAGTACTAAGATTCGGGAAGTGAGGAAAACTGAGTCTCCGATATATTGGACCGTACGAGATAGTTGAAAGAGTTGGAAAGGTGGTATATCGTCTACGGTTACCCGAAGATCTATCTAGAATCCATGATGTGTTTCATGTTTCTATGCTTCGCAAGTATATAGCAGATCCTTCACACATCCTAAGGGAACAACTGGTAGAATTGAACGAAAACTTGACCTACAAAGAGAAGCCTATGCAAATCCTAGACCGGAAAGAGCAAGTCCTTCGTAACAAAAGCATTCCCTTAGTTAAGGTATTATGGATGAGCCATGGGGTAGAAGAAGCCACGTGAGAACGTGAAGATCAGATGCGAGTCCAACATCCTCACCTCTTTGAGACAGGTATGATTTAAATTTCGAGGACGAAATTTTTTTAAGGAGGGGTGAAATTGTAATATCCAATCCCTATTAGCAGTATTGGCGCCTAGATTTCGGAATAGAACAAATAAGACACCGTAGGGTTACTCGATTTTAACCCTATTAAAAATATTTTCTTTATAGTGCACGTGAGAGATATTAGACCTAATTTGATAATTTCACACTCGATCGGTGCGCCGGACGACCCTATAATATTTTTAGAATTTTTCTCTATTGGCTTGGAAAAGAAAATTCTAATTTACTACATGAATTTTCATTTAAGGGTTATGTATGGAACAAGCCTTTGTTGAGAAATATAATCCATATATTAGAGAATGGACCAATTAGAAGAAATCTCATGGATTGCCAAGTTGGAAGTTCTAGTTAGTTCTTTGAACAATTCTAACTAAATAGTTACAAATGAACTAATTACATAATTAGTTTTTAACTAATGGCAAATTAGAAGTTTTAAGTAAGTTGAAGGGCAAAATGGTAAATTGAAAGAGCACTATATATATGTTAGAAGTGTGTAGAAATTTGAAGAGAGATCAAAACCAACACTTAGCCAAAAAAAGAGAGAAATTCGAGCTTCAAAGGGGGGTGCTGCTACGGTGACTATTCAAGTTTTTTTTTTTTCATGATTTTTCATGTGTAATCAAGCCAAATTAAGGTTACAAACCAATCCTTAAGCTCAATTGAAGTCTCTATTAGTGGAAATTCAAGAAAAAGAGGTAAGAAAAGCATCTTTTATGAGTTTGATAAGTGAGAATTCAAGAATGTGTTAATTGATGTTCTTATGTGTATTATTGGCTTAGATTGAGTTGAATTCTAGTTTGGAGCTTGAAGGAGTCATCAATTTGAAGAAATTGGCAAGGTGAGAATTAGGGTTTTTGGTGATTTTGTTGTAGAGATTTCAATTGATTGTAATTAGGGCTTTAGAATGAAATTGGCATGATTTTGTTGTAATTGGAACAAGAAATTGAGAAAATGAATGTGTTGGAACCTAGGGTGAAATTCTGCCACTTTAGGGAAGTTAGGAATTGAGTGGTGTTTTGATTGAATTGTTGTGTGTAAATGATGCATATTGTAAATTGAATGTATATGATTGATGAAAAAACCCAAAAATGAAGAAAATGGGACATAATTGTCCATGGTGGAAAGGTGAAGGGAAAGTATGTCCAATCAAATTATAAGGTGTTCAATAATTTTCAGGGTGCCGGATGGTGAGTTAGTTTTGATTATGGCTCCGTAACTATTTTATTTAGTTCTAAATGTCATTTGTGGCGTGTAGGCGAAGATAACTGAGAGCGTTAACGGGAGCAGAAAGCGGGAGTGAAATTGAGCGCGGAGCGGTTGTGAGTGAAAATCTGCCATTTCTTTTACTTTTCGGTTATTATGTTTTCGCATAATGACTATGTATGTTTTATGAGCTTTCAATGCATAAATATGATTTATGATCTTGATATATTCATAGACATGCTTTTACATGATCGATTTGTGAAACAGTTTTAAAATTTCTGCATTTGTTTTAAGGCCATTGGTACCCTCAGATTATAGTGGTGATGATTGTATTAGACCTGGCCGCTATATTCCGTACACATGGGCAGGTCTTAGGGGTGTGTCACTAACTCCGGGAAGTCAGGATGTCGAGTTATGTGAGTCGCTCTATGTGTACGGGATATTGTCTCGCTATATGCATGCGATGTAGGATTTCGCTGCGTAGCCAGTGAGATGTCTTGAGATGTCACTGTGGGTGCTACTAGTTGAGGTGCCCCGTGACCTACTCACGTATGCGGTGCTAGTTGAGTCGCTGCGTGGGTATAGAGCTTTAGGGTTACCATTGGTGCAGTTTAGAAAGAAAATGGTCGAGCGAGGATTTTACAAGTTTTTGATTTAGCGATAGCATTTATGCATTTATATGCACACAGCAGTTATTATGTTATACAGATTCTGAATATAGTTTTCCAAAGATGTAGATAAAACCCGCTCAGCAAGATTTCATTAGCATATGATATTAGAAACCGTTTTACAATTTTACATCCGTTTTAGAAGCATAATTTCTGCATGTACTTTAGAAATTGCTATCTTTGTATAATATTCTTGTAATTGAATTCTCATTTACACTCACTGAGCTCCTTTTGCTCACTCGTTTTATGTTTTATGTTTTAAACCCCTTTCCCAGGTGCAGGTCTCAGAACACAAGCTGCTGATTCTCCTATCGCCAAGTAGTGGGCCGAATCCAAAGATAATTTTTGTACATGTAAATGTGCTAATAGCACTCTTTACTTTATGCATAATAGTTGTAGGCATGTATATTTGTAAATATGTGTTGAATCAAGAAGAAGAGATTTCCAGTTTATGATGATCGTTTTTACTTTTTATGATTATGCTTATTTTGTGATTTACACGAAATAATTGAGTTGTGTTGGATTTGATTTGAAAAGGACCGGAGGTCCGAATTGGTAGAATGGAGATGTGTTGGAATTAGAAGTGAAATTTCTTTGCAGGTTTATATGGATTTTCCGAAAAACAGGGGAAACTCTGTCCGTTTGTTTTTAAAACTAAGATGTCGTTTTCATGTATATTGCTAGATCTTCTTAGTAGTAACAAGAATTAAAAAGGGGTTCGCCTCGCGGAAATTTCTTAACTTACCCAGTTAGGTTCGGAGAAACTTCCGTCGGGGTGCCCAGTAGGGCCGCTGGGATCTATAGTAGAGGGTCTCGGGTCGGGTCCTGTCACAAGATGCTCAATGCTCGGTGCCCAGGTGCCAAATTACACAGGATTTGGCACCCAAGTGCCACTACTTATTTTATTAGCCATATTCTTTCCCTAATTTGAAGCCTATAAATACTACCCTTTAGCCACTTCTCAATGAAAAAAAAGAAGGCCACGAAATAGAGAGAGAAACTTGGGTTTTTATTGAGAGAAATAGCATTTAAGCTTGGATTGAGGGAGATTATTAACGATTGAAAGCTCCAAAGGCTTCTCCAACTAGTTTCTTCTTTTCTCTCTACTTCATTTACATTTATTTCTAGTTTGTAATTGTGTTTTGTGTTGAATTAAACATGAATACTTTTATGAACATTTAGGTGGATGTAATTGAATATTTCACAATGGATTGCTAAATTATATGTTATAGGCTTGGTGGAACTCTATTAAACTATGCATATTGATGTTATTTTGTGATTAATGACTATTTGATGTTTATTCATTTATGCTTTTTATATGCTTAATACTTCTAATTGCATTGGAAAATGGATTAGATGTTTTAAACATTTGGGTTATGTTCTTGGGAGAGTTTAATCTATATGTTGGTTGTAAAAAATATAGCTTTCAGTTTCTTGAGTTGGGAGACTAATGAACTTAGGGTAGTCACATAAGAGTAGCTTAATGTGTGTATGTATAACGGGTTAGATAGGGATATCAACTTAATTGTATATGCATAGAGTCTCATTTGACATTCGAGAGAGAAAATGAGATTAGTCTTAAATCCTTGATTAATGAATTAATTTATTTGTTATTAATCATTAATCACAAATAGCATAGAAATAATAGAGGGAAATCAAGTCCCTAAAACCCTATTACCATAGAACTCTCATTTCTTTAATTTATAGATTTATTTAATTTCAAGCATTTTTAATTCTACAATTCAACTTATCTTTTAGATTAGCCTAGATAATGTTAGGTTGCCAACACCGTGGTAATTAGCATTAATTTAGGACACCGATCATCGTAGGAACGATGCTCACTCATCACATTATTAGTGATCACTACCTATGCACTTGTGGTTACAAATCACATGTGTATAATTTCATGAACAAGGTTTTGCCACCGTTACCAGGGATTAAGAAGTTTGAATTAGTACTGATTGTTGGAGCTGGTGCTTACGTGCCATTCCAATTCTGTATAAATATTAATTGTTAATATTTATACAATGAACATTTCGAATAAAAATTGTTAATATCATATTTATATGGTATAATGCTTGTAACATTACAGACACTATATAATCTAAACGAGTTCAAATCTGGTCTAAAGGGGTTTAGACTAGAACTAATAGTTAGTAAAGCTAAAAGTTATAAATGCTAAGAGTTAGCAGGTTGTAAGAGTCAGCGAGATCTGAAGAATTTATTTATTTATTTTATATTCTTTTCTATCTTTTTAAAACATATTGCCCCCTTCTTTTCTTCTTCTCCACTTTCCCTCTCATCTCTCTAAACATTTTCAAAACCATAATTTTCCAAACACTCATAACTCTCTTGAATTACAAAAAGTCCACACTAGAAACTTCAAATTAAACACTTTTTCCACGTACAACAACCATTGCCTACATCTTAATCTCCCAAAAGCCCATAATCACCCCTTATTCCGAAAATTTTCAACTCTTACAAAGAGAGCTCGAATTTTCATGGACATTCTCCCATAAACTTCACATACCAAAGGTAAAACATTTTGTCACCCTTGTTCAATTTTATTGATCTTTGTTACCATATTTTAATTATCCAAGTGTGATTTTAGATATTGTTGTGAATTGTATATAAGCATGACATCTAGGGTTTGATATTGCTGCAACAGATATTACTAGGAATTAATTGAGAATTATTTGGTTTGGTTGGGTGCCATGAAGATAGGTGTATTGAGTATATTAATGTTGTAATTAAAACTGTTTTTACTGTTGAGAGTGGTATGCTTAACATTTATAATGAGTGAATTTTGATTTAGGAGAGTGGTGGATTGAAACAAAAATGTTAGGACTGAAGCCTAAGAAATTGGGGGTAAGTGTTGTCGAAGTTGGCGGGAGTTAATTTTGTGTTAATATTCTTTGGATTAATGGCTCCAAAGAAGGCAAGAACCACAGCGGCTGCAACACCGAGCTACAACACCATAAAGTTTGTGTCATCTGCTGCAGCCAAACGTTATGTGTCCTCAGTTGTCAATAAGGTTGCCATTCCTAAAATTTTGTTGGATATTGTAGTATACTAAACTCTTCATTTTGATGAAGTAATCAGAGAGTCTAGTTTTATTTAGAACTAAGAGAAAGCATGTGTGTTCAGAAATGGTAGTGGGAGCATAAATTATCTTTTTAATTCTCTATATATATATAACATACTGATTGTCAGAAACGAAAATGGTATGTTGCAAGTCAGTCAGTTAAGAGTTAACTGAGTAAGAACTTCTTCATGAAAGATTTGGTAGGGGCTTCCTATTTACTAGGTATAAAGCTTTATAAAGATAAAGTTAGGAAGTAGATAGGACTCTCCAAATCTTCGTACATAGACTAGGTCCTGAAAAAGGTGCAATTTTAATAACTATAAGATAGTTAATGTATCTTTCAAACATGGTATTCATCTTTCTAAGAGGAAGGGTCCTCAAGTACAAAAGGAATTAGTCAGAGTGTCTAAAATATAATATACATAAGCTAGAAGTAGCTGATCAGTATACCATGTTATGTACTAGTCTTGGATTTTGATGGCTGTAAGTGTTATGAGCTGGCATCAGTTTAATCTATGTAACAACCATCGAACGGTTATGAAACGTATCCAAGTAATACCTAAAAGGTATGAAGGATAAGTTTCTAATTTATGAAAAACATTGCTTACAAATGAGAGGATACATAGAATTAGACTTCTAGTCTGAGTCGGATGATAAATAATCTACATCTGATTATGTATTATTCTCAACGACACCACTTATTGTAGAATAACTAAAATTTAAATGTCCACATTTGGTTCTACCATAAATATGGAATTTGTTGCAGCTTGAGAAGCCTGCAAAGAAATTTTTATAGTTATTCAAGTTAGTTGCAGAGCTTAAAATAAGTTCTAAGCTCAATGAATCCTATCACACTAAAAATGCAACGTTAATGGGGTAATAGCTCAAGCTGAGATACCATATAATTAAAAGTATTCTGGCTTATGGAGATGTAAGAGAATCTAGGAAACATCCGTATAAATTATAGCGAACCTGTTTTCTAAAGCCTTCACTCTTAAAGTGTTTCATAAACATTTAGAGTCAATAGATATTAAATACCATCTTGAATGGCACTAGAGCAAGTGGGAGTTTGTTGGAATTTGTGTTCACGTGCCATCCTATTTTGTATAAATATTTAATGATAGTATTTATACAATTATCATTTCTAATAAAATTGTTAATATTATTTATAATAAATGGTAAGATGCTTGTAACATTTTATACATTGTATGATCTGAAGGAGTTCATATATGGTCTAAAGGAGTTTAGATCAGTGGTAAGAGTTGGCAAATTAATGGAGTTAGAGTAATCTAAATAGTTGGAGCCTTGTTTGAAATGGGACAATGACCTAAGAATATATTTATAATGACATTATTGCAAAGAGTTGCAGATGGTGCTAAGAAATAGTATTATGCAAGTATGTTCTCAAACATGATATTCCTAACTAATTTCATCTATACGGGTCTATCAGTAGAACCCATTAATATAGATTAGTATATATCAATATATGGATGGTCTAGATGGTTAGTCTTAGCAAACTATAATCTTAGTGGAAGCTCGTATAGACATACAGGTATTCATTGAGGACTAGATATTGAACAGACTTATAAAGACCTCTAATAGACATCTTACAAAGCCGTCAATGAAAGGTCTTCTAAGTTGAGTAGTATTTGTGGTCATTTGACTTGAGTGCCACAGTGGGCTTATGAATGATCTACCATACTTTGGTTCCACACATGTCAGAGACCTTTTATAGTCTGATCACTGTTGAAAGAAAAAGGAACTTCTCTTTATCTTATTCTTTCATGAATGGATCAAAATGAATAAATGAAAATGGAGAAAGAGAGTATTAATTATAGACAAGAGTTATGCTAAAATTAATTAATCTATGAAAATTGTTTCCATTATTTAAACAAACGTTGTATGTAAATGTTTACCATCTGCATTTAAGAATCAAATAATTTTTATTCGAAGAGTTTAAATACATGTGCTGGAAATTGTAAGAATAAGCTATCTAGCTCTATAATCCCACCAAACCATTATGGACTAGAATTGTTCAACAATTCACTTTAAAGTGAGCTCTTCAATTGGATTGTTAGAAGACTTAAGATTTTGTAAAGCTACCTTAATTAAGTAAGTGTTCTTTACATTTTAATTTTATGTACATAATTGTTCATCATATATATGTTGTTGTGTAATAGTTATACTTAAGCATATATGTAATATATGTGATATATGTGGTTAAATTTATTAAATTAGGTGTATTTGTTAACATGCTTCTGCTGCATATAGTAATTTTTTAAATTACATATACACTCGTATGTCACACTCGATTTTCATCATATTAGCACCAATTCAAAATTCTCAATCCCTAGCAACGACACCAAAAACTTATTCACGAAATTATACACACGTGAATTTAAACCGCACGTACACAGGTCGTGACCAAGTAATACAATGATGAGTGAGTATTATCCCATAAGGATTGGATTCTAAAAAAATGCTAAGTACTACGGTGTGGCAACCTAACTTTATCTAGACCAAGTTAAGGTTAAGTTGAATTAAAGAATTAAAAATTCTTAAAACTAAATAACTTGGCAAATTAAAGATATGAGAATTCTATGGCAATGGGTTCTAAAGTCTTGATTTTCCTCTATAGTTCCTGTGTCATTTTTTATCATTAGTGATTAACAACTAATTTTATACATTCATTAGTTAAGGGTGTATAATTAATTTCATTACCTCTCCTGAATATCGAATAAGACTTTCTGCATATACAACTAAGTTGATATCCCTATCTCCCAACACAACAAACTCAAAGTTATGCTTTTTACAACCAACATATGGATTAGACTCTCCCAAGTACATAACCTAAACAATTAAAACATCTAATTTATTTTTCAATGCAATTAGAAACATTAAGCACATAAAAAACATAAATGAATAAACATCAAATAGTCATTAATCACAAAATAAGATGAACACATAGTGTTCAATAGAGTTCCATCAATCATTAGAACTATAATCTAGCAATCTATAGTGAAATATTCAATTACATCCATTCAAATATTCACAAAAGAACTCATGTTCAAATCAACACAAAACATAATTACAAACTAGAAATAAATGGCATGACATGTTGCATCTAAAAGAAAAGTAAAGCGGCAAGTCCTACTTGCCGAGATCCTATACTTAACACTTAAAACCTATCATCTCATGGAGAGACTCTAAAATAATTCTAATTTTACAAGAACTTCCCAAATCAAACTATTTAATCTGATGTTCTACCCTAGTATACAATAAGTATACTCCATATAGTAAGACTCCCTATGTTCACACCTATTTTGTCTTTCAGAACTCTTTCGTAAGTCTATAAATGATGCCCATACACAAGTTATAGTAATAACAAAATAACGTGTTGAACCATACCAGCTGAGGTTAATACATATTCATATAATCTCTCCATCTTTTATATTCTGGAAGAGTGGAGACATCAATCATCAATGTCAAGTCTCTATATGCTTAACACTAGAACTTATCTCCAAATTTATATTCTCATAAATGATATCCGCAAACACATTTAAGACATTGTTTCTCACAACAAAAATACTTTTCCCTAGGTATTTACGTAATGCTGTAATATTTTCTAAAACACAATCTTGCAGCACTTGCCTTAATGCCATTTACGATGGCATCGAATGCCCATTAACTCTACATGTTTTTCAAATACTTTTAGTAAGTGGGTCCGCTATATTATTTATAGAATCTACTCTACATACTATTACATCTCTTCTAGCTAAGATTTCTCTAATGATATGGTATTTCTTTTCCACATGCTTAGACTTTTGGTGTGCTCTCGGCTCTTTAACTTGTGCAATGGCTCTGTTGTTGTCGCAAAACAATGGTATAAGATCCATTGCACTTGGAACTATTCCAAATCCAGCGATAAAATTACGTATCCATACCGCTTCTTTTGCTACTTCTGAGACTGCAATATATTCTGCCTTTGTTATGGAATCAACTATGGACTACTATTTGTTGCTCTTCTAACTAACTATAGCATCGTTGAGAATGAATACATATCCAGATGTAGACTTTCTATCATCTAGACCAGACTGAAAGTCTGAATCTTTATATCCTCTCATTTGTAAGTCATTTTCTTCATATATCAGAAACTTATCCTTAGTACCTTTAAGATATTTGAGGACATGTTTCACAGCCATCTAATAGCCTTCCTATGGATCAGACTGATACCGACTTGTACCACTTACAGTCATACTGATGTCACGTCTCATACACATCAAGCTTCCTACACCTGACGCATATGGTATGTTAGACATTTTAACCTTTTCATCTTCACTTTGAGGACACATTTTTCTCGAAAGATAAACGTCATATCTAAAAGGTATATTAACTGTCTTACAGTTACTAAAATTATACATTTCCAAGACATTATCTATGTATGATGATTGAGAGAGCCCTATAAGCCTCTTAGCTCTATATTTATAAAGCTTTATACCTAGTATGTGGAAGCGTCTCCCAAGTCCTTCATGGAGAAATTATTACTAAGGTAGCTTTTAATTTACTGTAATATACCAATATCATTTTTGATAATGAATATGTCATCTACATAAAGAACCAAGAAGACTATTATGCTTCCACTGCTCATTTTATACACACATGATTCTTCTTCATTTTTTATGAAACCAAACCCTCTAATTACTTCATCAAAATAAAGATTCCAACTTCGAGAAGCCTGCTTAAGTCTATAAATAGACTTCTTTAGTTTGCATACTAAACCAGAAGTTTGGCTAGATGTAAAACTTTCAGGTTGTTCCCTATAGATATCTTCTTCAAGATATCCATTTAAGAACACCATTTTTATATTCATTTGCAAAATTTCATAGTCATAACATGCAACAATTGCCAGTAAAATTTGAATTAACTTAAGCATCGTTACTATTGAAAAGGTTTCCTCATAATCGATCTTAAATCGCTGAGTATAGCCTTTTGTCTCTAGACAGGCCTTAAAAGTCTCTACTTTCCCATTGTGCCCACGCTTCTACTTATAAATCCATTTACAACCAATAGGAACAATTCATTCAAGAAGCTCAACTAAGTTATAAACTTGATTTTGATGCATTGAGTCAATCTTAGATTTCATGGCCCTTTGCTATTTTCCTAAATCAATGTCTAACATTGCCTCTTTATAAGTCAAAGGATCATTTTTTTTAATCAAGAAAACATCAAGACCACCTTTAGGTATTGAACCACATCTTTTAGGTGGCCTTGATATCATTTTTGACCTATGTTGAGGGTGTGTCAAATGTATTATGCTCGATTGAGCCTGAGGTTCCATCGTTGGTTCATTTACATCCTGATTGAGTTCATCTAATTCAATATTTCTATAATCTCCATGATCCATGAGAAACTATTTCTCTAAAAAAGTAGCATTTTGAGCAACAAACACATTTTATTCCTCAGGATCATAGAACTGGTACCCCATTGAATTCTTAAGATATCTAATGAACCAATACTTGTATCTTTTAGGTGCAAGTTTATCATGTTGTGTAACTTTTATGTAAGCAGGACAGTCCCAAATCTTAGCATATTTAAGACTTGGTTTCCATTCATTCCATATCTCATAAGGGGTAGAAAGAACAGCTTTCGATGGAACATTATTTAATATATGAGCATCGGTTTTCAAAGCATAGCCCATAGATATTTAGAAAAATCAGTAAAGCTCATTATCTATCGGACCATATTCATTAAAGTCTGATTCCTTCTCTCTGAAACATCATTGTGTCATGGAGTAGCTGGAGGACTATATTGAGCGAGAATCTCATTCTTCTTTAAATAATCTAAAAAATCATTACTCATGTATTCACCGCCTTGATCTGATCAAAGGCATCTGATATACATTCCGGTTTGTTTCTCTACTTTGGTTCAAAACTCTTTAAACTTTTCAAAAGTTTTTGACTTATTTTTTTTATAAGAAACACGTATCCAAAAATTGATAAATCATCGATAAAGATAACGAAGTATCAAAAGCCACCCATTGCAATGTGATTCACTAGACCATATACATCACTATATATAAGTTCCAATAAATCAGTGGTATGGTATCCAACACTAATAAATAGAGCTTTGGTCATTTTCTCTTTAATACAAGGATTCACAAACTGAATAAAGCTCTATGGTCAGATCAGGTATCTAACCATCCTTAACTAGACGAGTTAGGCGTCTCACACCTATATGACCTAAACTCATATACCACAATTTCATATCATTTAAAGTTTGTAAGCTATTATCAGCATTCACCTGTACATTCATGACATTTCTTGTTGTATCTAATATATAATGGCCATTAATACTGACATTCAACTAATAAAATATTATCCAAATAATACAAATATATGGAACGGTTTCGTACATATATATGATATCCCTCATTGTCAAATACAGGAATGGAAATAATTTGCCGAATTATATTTCGCACATAATAATAATTATTCAATACAACAATTTTATTACATAGAAGAAGTAAATTAAAATGTCTAATAGCCTCGACCTGTAGGAATTCTCCATTTTCAACACCGAGCTATACTTCTCCAAGCTATAACAGTCTAATTTTCTTCAGACTCTGCAACACATTGTAGATATGAAAAGGATAAATAGTATCTACTACCCAGCTAGTATTAGTGTCAAACGGTAAAGAAATGTCAATGATAGGTAAATACATGATTGAGGGGGTCTTTTTAACTGTGGCAAGGTATTTTGGGCAGTTTCGCTTCCAATGCCCATCCTTGCTGCAATGGAAACATTTTCCTTTTGCTTTGTTCTTATGTTGGGGCTCGGACATGTGTTACTTTTGAGGACTAATTTTGCTTGTATACTTTGCTTTCTTTTTATTCTTTCTTTTAAACTTTCTAGAATTCTTCGGGACAAAAGATGAAGCACCTTGAACATAGAGGGTCGTGCCCTATTTATTCATATCCTCTTGAGCTATTTTTAGCATGTTATGCAGATCAACATAAGTATGGGTCAATCCTTGCATATTGAAGTTCGTGATGAACTGTGCAAATGACCCTAGAAGTAATTAGAAAATCAAATTGTTCCCTAATGTATTGCTTATTGAGATATTTATTGAGATATTAGATATTTATTGAGATATCTTGATGATATGAGGACTCACTGGACTGCCCTTGGGTAGTCTAGCTTGAAAGAGAGATTTAGCAACCCTATATATTTCAACTTGAGGCTGGTCACCAAATAACTCTTTTAAATAGAGTATTAAACTCCAATCACTATCCATATGGACATGCTCTCTTTGCAGCTCCGTAGACATTGAACTGAGAATGTACTATTTGACTTTCAAATTGTCATCCAACCATTTTCGATATAACTCCTTTTTTTTTCAGAGAAGCATCATTAGAAACGGCTCGGGGCTGGTGCTGATCAATTACATATCCAAGCTTCTCAAAATCCATTACTATTCTGAGATTCGTAAGCCAGTCAGCATAATTTTTTGCACCTTTGAGTTGGTGCACATCAAGGATACGAACTAGTAGCTTGCTTGAAGCCATTTGATCTTGACAAGACAAAAGAAAAGATAGCAAAATATTTCAATTGCATCTCATATAACTCTTACCATTGATCCTAAATACATCTTATTCTCACGTTGTAGCAATATTTGTTAATCATCAAATATATGCTACCAATATAACCTTCACGCTGTAGCAATATTAGGTAATACGTTCACATATATTTACCTCATCTCGTGTTTAACCGGCATAGCCCGAATCACCCCAACCAATCCTTCACGCTGTAGCAATATTAAAAAGACCGAAGTGAACCGTTTAATACCGTATTGGCAAGACGGATCATTACATAATATTTTCTCATAATAAAATATTATTTAATATGATTTAGAGAGATTTTTTATTAATTTAATTTTTTTTATTAATAATCATTACAATTATTATTATCATTAATAATTATAATAAATTTTTGCATCTTATACGAATCTAATTTATAATTAGAATATTTATTTATGGAAGCACAACTAGCCCGCACCATTGGGGCTCCCATTGTGATTAATAAGCATAAACAAATATATATGCAACATTTAATACTGATATAACAATTATAATTGTATTAAATGAACCTCTCATGCAAAAATTTCAAATTGGAGTGTATTGTTCAAAATGACCAGTGTTAAGTGTTGAACGTTATAGCATTCTACAATATAATGCTCCACGAAAAAAATTTACTCGTTTTGTTTCTGGTCTTCAGCCTTAAGCGGCCTGGGTTTCTGACTTATAAATGCCCCGATGTTCAACACTTGAACGTCCCCGCGTTTATCATTAAGAACACCTCGGTGTGTTAACACTTAAATGCTCAGGCATTCCCCAACGTTCTGTCTTTTAGCTCCCATATGTTAAGAACCTTAATGCCCCAGCGTTATATAACGAATGCACTAGCATTCACCGAAGAATGCTCCTGCATTCACTATTAAATGCCCCAGCATTTGGTTCCTAGTACCATAGCATTTTTTGACCGAAATTATTTTTTTACACTTTAAACACTTCAAAATGTAATTTTTCACTATTTTCAGGCATTCTAAACACTTCATATACCACTCCAACAACCCCAAAACACAGTAAACATGCTATGATATCACTTGTTAACATGTTTTAGGGTGTATGCATGTGATTGTGTACATGTTAAAAAAAACTAAATACATGTATCATATACACGAATTTCGCAGCGGAACTAAAAATGTAATCAACATACACCCATGTAATTTAAATCATTAACAACTTACAATTATAGAAACATACATTTGAAGACCTTCGGTGAAGATTTCAAATCCAGATTCTTCCTAGCTCTAACCTTGAGCTCACTTTGAAGTGCACTATTATTCAAATCTAGTTCACAACAATCTAGTGGGATTGTAAAGCTAGAATAGCAATAATTGAATTTTCAGCAACAAGGTTTTTATTTCTTGAAAGAAAAGTAATAGGAATTTATTTTTCTTTCTCTCTAGTTTTTCTCACAACCCTTTGTTCAAAGAAAAACTCTCAAAAAATCAAACTCTCTTTCAATCCCTCTCACAAAGCATAATTTTTGCTTCACCAATTATTAATCAATTGTTCAAAATAATGTTTAGGTGTATTAAGCACTTCATAAGTGCTTACAAAATTGATTAAGTGGCAAAACAAAACCAAAATATAATATTTGGTGGTAATTATACCTAATTAGGCATATGTCTCCCACCTAAACCAAAATAATTTCTAGATAAATATTATTATTTATATAAATAATGTTTACTCAATTATTCAAAAACTATTTGAATAATAATTTTTTACCTTATTTGATATTACTAACATGATTAATAGGTGAATTCATGGTGAAATAATTTATGGAACAAAATTGTGTCACATTTAATTAGTTAACAACTCTTATCAACTAATTAAGTAATGTATTTAACATTTAAGTCTAGACAAGTGCACAACCTGAGAAATCTTGAAATATATTTTCGGTTTGCTGGAATTTCTAGGATGGAATTGTTCAATCCATGATGCTGCCCTAGTCCATAACGAGTACACTTCATATTGTGAGACTCTTTAGGTCCACGCCCAAATTGTCATATGAAACCCCTCCATATATCCGTGAACAATGTCTTATACACACGTTACGAATATTACAAAGTGACGCATTAGACCAAAGAAGTTGAGGTTATAACATATTCGTATAATCCCTCTATCATTTATATCAAGGTAGAGCGGAGATATAGATCAACATTGTCAAATCTTTATATGCCTAACCGAAAGCTTATCTCTAGAATTGTATTTCAATAAATAATATTCCCAAACACTTTTGTGATATTATTTATCCCTAGGGTTAAACTCTTTCCTTAGAAATTTCTACTTATGGCTATAAGACTTTCTAAAATACAATCTTAGAGCATTAGGATATATTACTCATACAAATGAGTTGATGGATCCCATATCTATGCACATCGGACTCCATGAGCATCGGACCATACCCAGTGACACCCAGCGGTCAGACCATGAAAGGTTTCTGACATGTGTGGAACCAAAGTATGGTGGATCACTCACAAGCCCACTGTGGAACTCAGGTCAAAAGATCAAGAATACTACTCAACTTGAAAGACCCTCCATTAATTACTTTATGGTATGTCTATTAGAGGCCTTTGTTAGTATGTTTAGTATTCAGTCGTTACTAAATACCTGTATCTCTATACGAGCTTCCACTAAAGTCATGGTTTGCTAAGACTAACCATCTGGACCATCCAGATATAGACATACACCGATCTATAAATTTATTAAGGTATTCACTAACATACCAGCATCAATGGCGATAGATCAGGAATATAATATTTGAGAACATATTTGCATAATGACATTTCCTAGCATTATTTGCAACTCTTTGCAATTACGTTATTACTAATATATTCTCAGGTCTTTATCCTATTCCAGATAAGGCTCTAACGCTTTAGATATCGCTGACTCTTATAACCTGATAACTCTTATCACTACCAACTCTTGGCATTTATAACTCTCGGAGTTGCTAATTCTTAGCACTGATCTAAACTCATTTAGAAAAGATTTGAACTTTTTCAAATCATACAATGTCTGAAATGTTACAAGTATCTTACTATATATAAAATATAATTAGCGATTTAATGAAATGATATTATTAGTATAAAAATTAAACAAATATTCATACATAAAGAGATGGCACGTAAGCACAAATCCAACACATCAACACCTAGCGGTCAGACCATAAAAGATCTCTAATATGTGTGGAACCTAAGTATGGTGGATCACTCATAAGTTTACCGTGGTGCTTAGGTCAAGGGACCATCAATACTACTCAATTCAAAAAGATCCTGCATTTACGACTTTAAAGGATGTTTATAGGAAATCATAATAGAGCTTGTTCAATACACAGTCCTTACTAAATACCTGCATGTCTATACAAACTTCCATTAAGCTCATGGTTTGTTAAGATTAATCATCTAGACCATCCAGATATAGGCATACACCGATCTATATTAAATAAAGTTTTTACCAACAGACCCGTATCAATGAAAATAGTTTGAAAATATAACGTTTAAGAACAAACTTGCGCAATGACATTTCTTAGCACTATTTGCACCTTTTGCAATTTTGTCATTACTAGTATACTATCGGATCTTTATCTTATTTCAGAAAATGCTCTAATTCTTTAGATTTTTGCTAACTTTTATAACCTATTAACTATTAACAATTATAACTCTCGGCGTTGTTAACTCTAAGCCTTAGTCTAAACCCATTTAGACCAGATCTGAACTTCTTTAGATTATACAATGTATGAAATATTACAAGCATCTTACATTTTTTATTTAATATTAACGATTTCATTTGAAATATTTATTGTATAAATATTAAACAATTAATATTCATACAATATCAGAATGGCACGTAAGCACTATCTTTACACATTTAGGCCTCAGCATTACAGCACCTAACCTTCATGCAACAAATAAAACCTTATCTCAATTCTTTTATTTTGACTTAGATTTGAAACCCTACAACCCCAGGGTTATGAAGATGTATAAAAACACTTTTTTTGAGACAAAACACACACAATAACAGAGACAAACTAGGGTAAACAGTACACAACACAAAAACAAGAGAACAAAGGAAAAATTCAAGAATTGAGTATCAAGATTTGTTCATCAAGCCAACTGAGAGAAATAGGCAAGTCAAGCATCAAACCTTGTGTTTTTTCTTTTCTTTTCTTCATTTTATGATCTTTTTCATGATTTTTTTGATTAATTACTTTGATACTCTTAGATTTGTCATAAGCTAAACTCTCTTTATCTAGGGTTAGGCTTTTGAACCTAATATATAGTTGAATTTTATTGACTCTTTTAGTTATGATCTTAATAGATTAAATTGATTTATTCTATCTCGTGTTTAATGTTTTCATTATATCTAGCCTATATTTTGAAAGATCAAGTAACCATAATGAACTTGACAAAGGAATTTATGTGTTTCACCTAGGATAGTTTGATGCATGACTATAGAGTAACAATTATGAGTTCAATGTAGGATAAAAATATACTTAAATGGCATTTATGATACTATTTAGACATGTTCTTAATGAATTACATTCTATTTGGATTACTCTAGTTATATAGGTAATTGTTAGGGTATAATATAATCACTCGACCATCGACAAAGGCTTGTGATAATATTTGAGTCTATCCAAAAATTATTATTAAGAGGTTGATAGGTCTATTGAATATTATGGGATAAGTCAAAACCCTAGATTCCTTTTGATTATTGAATTCAACACTTGCTTGCTTTTGATTATAATTAGGTTTAATTTGGTAATATTATATTAATTAGATACAATTCATATTTTAATTCTTCTACATAAAAGTAAGTAGAATAAATTTTAGTACTTGATTGAAAGAAATAGATTAAACAGTCCATAAGGGAAAGATATTTGGACTTTAATCATATATTACTTGATACGATAGCGTGCACTTTCACTTGACTATTATTGCGTACATAAAGAGATTAAAGGGAATATGTAATATAGTGGAAGGGCATCTTTAGGTCAAAAATATATACTAGCTACATCCATGATCTAAAGTGTTAACTTTTCATGATTTGAAATATTCCACTAGACATCTCCTGCCTTGTCTCATGGATGTAAGATAAGAAGAGTATGAGCAATCTTTTAGATACACATATTAGATGCATAGAAACTGTACATCATCGAAAAAACAATTATGACTAGCTGATAAATAAGAATTATTTTAGATTCGAAATAACTTGTATATATCATTGATCAGAAGATGATAAGAGGATTTCTGATAATACTTCTTCGAAGTATCAAAAATTGATTAAAAAAATGATTTGAGAGTCAAATCATATAACTTGGCCTTGATATCTACTGATATTTAGTGGGAGTAAGTGAACATAAATAATATAAGTAGTATTATGTTCCATTTAAAAGAGTTGTTTGATATATCCAAACCACAGGATGAGAACAAATGTAAAGAAATGTGTCTATTTTGGTGAGGTTGGATATTATAAGCTTTACTATCTAAAGTACCCTGCTATAGAAAGATAAAACCCTTTAGGTATTTATTTACCTTTCATTGACATCTCGTTAGCATTTTATGCTAGTAATAATTGGGGTATTAGATAATGCATGTTCGTCTCATACCTCTAATTTGTTGTGTGATTTGAGCAATGCTAGGAAGCTACGAAAATGAGAAGTACAATTTCTCGTAGGAAATAGAAATTTCCTAAACATTGAAGCTATTAATACTTTTCAATTACTTCTCTCTTTTAGTAGAAGCATCAAGTTGTGTATCTATTATTTTGTGCCAAATATTATTAGATAGATAATATCCCTTCCTATGTTAGATATTGAAGGTTATCATGTATATAGAAGAAATTATTGCTTATGTTAATATGATGTTGATGAGGTCTCATTATTTGAGTGTCAGTTGATGAATAGCCATTGTATTTAAAATACAACAAAAAATGTCACGAATACATAGGTTAACTAAATAAGTAATAGTTTAGAAACTTTGAATAGTACAAATTATAGCAAATGAGATAAAGTTAAATAAGTGTGAGACGTCTGATCCATCTAGTTAAGGGATGCTTAAATAGTTGATCTTACTAAAGAACCCTATCCAGTTTATGAATCTTGTATTCAAGAGAAGATGCCTATTTTTTTGTGTTGAACATGAGCCACTGATTTATTGAAACTAGTACATAGTGATGTATGTGGTCTAATGAATCACATTGCTATGGTGAATTTTGCTACTTTGTTGTCTTTATAGATGATTTGTCACGATACGGACATGGGTTTCATTAAAAACACAAGTTAGAAACTTATGAAATATTCAAACTGTTTTGATTTGAGGTAGAGAAACAAATTAGTATATATATTAAATGCCTTCGATCAGATCAATGCAATGAACACATGAACAGTGAATTTCTGAATTATTTAAAGAATAATGAGATTTTTTCTTAGTATAGTCCTCTAGGTACTCCTCAATACAATGATGTTTCAAAGAGGAGGAATCAAACTTTATTAGATATGATCTGATCGATAATAAGTTTCACTGATCTTTCAAAATATGTATGGGGTTATGCTTTAGAAACTACTACTCACTTGTTCAAAAACATTCCATCAAGAGCCGCTCCTACTACTCTGTATGAGATATGGACTGGGAGAAAATTGAGTCTTAATTATGTTAAGATTTAGGGTTTTCGTGCTCGTGTAAAAGTTAAGTAATAGGATAAAATTATGCCTAAAGGGTATAAATATCAGTTCATTTGATATCCCAAATACTTTATGAGATATCAAATCTATGATCCAGAAGAATGACACGTTCATTACTCGAAATGCCGCCTTTTTAGAAAAATAATTTCTCATCAATCGTGGGGATTGTAAAATGATTGAACTTAATGTAGTCAATCAATAAATTTATGAACCGATGATGGAACCTCAAGCTCAATCTAGTAGGATACATTTGACACACCTTCGACATAGCTAATGACTCCTAGCTAGGGAAGTGTTTTAGTTTCATGTTTATTTTCGTTGCTATAGCGAACGTGTTATATTTTTAGTTTGGGGCGGGGAAACACTTTCTATGTTTTGTTAAGCTATGTTTACTAGGCTTGCTATCTATCTTTGTTTCATGTTTTTATGCTTTTTTTTTATGTTATTACTTTATGTTTAATCTGTTATAATAGAAAAGCATTAGAAAATGACATTATCATTCACTCAAATTTTTTGTGTTATCTATCGCCATGCTTTACTTGTGCTGAGTTATGATGATGATTGCTTATCCCTGATGAGAAATTTGATTGAAACACTTAACATGTCAACTCCTTAAGAAAAGAATTTTATTTGAAATGACTAATGCACCAACATCTAGATAGAAATCAATCTAATTTGTGATCACAAAGTTTGGAGCACTTATTTAAGCTTTTATTACCTCAATTGTTGTTTAAAAAAATTTCATGCTTAAGTAGTAAACCTTAGTCTTAATGACCAGGCACTCTAGAACTAGTTTGATTACAGCTCGATGTGAAATCTTAGGAAAGGAAACTAGGCTATTTTTGGGCCATTTGAACTCTTCTAGCCTATCCAGAGTTTACGTTGATCCCTAGTCACCCCATTTGAGCTTGAAACAACCATTTTTATTGAATTTATAAGCCTATGCCATGAGTTTAAATATCCTAAACACCATTAACACCGTGAACACGAAGTTCATTGAGAAAGGATTAGGATATTGTTGAGTAAAGTGGTGTAAAGGTTGAAAAACATTATAATTAGCAAGTAAGTGGCAAGTTCAGGTGAGAAAATTCTCTAAGTTTGGGGAGGTAATGTTGAATTAGTTGTTATTCTGGAAAAAAAAAAACCTCTTGTATTAATAAATAAAAGTAGTTTTGGTAAAAAGGTTTAAGTTTGGAGAAAATATTTAAAGTATAGGTAGCAAGTTCAATTGGAAGCCAAGTAGGCTTTTATGGTATGAAGTAAGCCTAATTCTTATCTACATATCCCACCTTAACTCTAACCCTGCATTACAAGCTAATAAAAGTTCTAATTGATCCTTAATCTTATGTATTTCTACATTAGTTGAGAGATGTATGAAAAGTTAGCCTATAGTAGTGCTCTATAACTAAAAGTGTGTCGAGACAACACTTTTCTATGCAATCTTGCATTTTTGAGCCAATCTAGGTTTAATTCAATTGACACTTGATTATTTCACACATACATAATTGATCACTCATAAGGGAGAAGGAAAGTGCTTAATGGTAGTGCGTGTAGATTGGTGAGGACTAATTATCAATTCCAGATGAGTTGACAATCCTTGAGACAACTAAGTAGCCATCAAATCAACCCGACCATGTGAATAGCTTCTATATGTTTTGAATTTCTTGTTTTCTTTTTCTTTTTATTTTCATGAATAGTTAGTTAGGTTGTCTTGGGCATGTTATTCTTTCTCTCTTCTTACTCAAGGATGAGAAATTATTTAAGTTTTGGAGAATTTGATGAGTGTGATTTAGATATGTATTTAGCCTCATTTTAACTTAGATTCTTGCTCTTTTCAAGTAATTTCATGTTATTTAAGCACCCAAATGTTAATTTGCAGGATAAATCATAAAATGGACGAGTGTGAAGAAATAAGAAGGAAAACATAAAAAAATAGGAGCCAAAAATTGAGTTTCAAGGTGAAGTGCAAACAAATGATGAACGTCCTAGCATTTTCTGTTGTAATGTGCTAGCATTCATCAAGCAAGATAAGCACCCTAGCATTCAACACCACAACACCCCAGCATTTATGGAAAAAGATGAATTTATGGAAAAAGATGAATTTCATAGCGGGTGTTTATGAATGATGCAGCGTAAATACCAGAACAGATTTATAAGGCAACGTACCCAAGTACTATGAGTGCGTTGAGAACACCACAGAATTTGAGATACGAAACATCGTGGCATTCAAACAATAAAGTTAGAGAATACTTCATCGTTCTAAGGAAAATGCCATGGTGTTACATCTATCCTTGGTACTATAAAAACTCACTTTTTGGAATAGACAAATGAGCTTAGATGTTTCAACTTCTTTTTTCCTTGAAAGTAGGTCATCTAAAGCCAAAAAAAAAAATCCACCCTTTTTTATGCAAACGCAAAATAAATATTTTTTGGAATCATTTGGAGAGAAGTACAACAAAATCAAGGAGTTGGTGACTATAAGAAGAATTATTCAACCAATACCAAAGGTAGCTGTGGAACTTCATCTTTTGTATATTATATGGTTTGAACTTGGTTGTATCATGGTTTCTCTTGTATTTTGCCATTTATTTTTTATTATGTTGAACTAAACGTATTGTTTAGAATTGTAGTTTTAAACTCAAATTTGTACTTGTAAATATTATCATCTTTGAATGTTATAAACTTAGTTATCATTCAATTTGTCTATTCTTCATGCTTTCAAATAATCTAGCCAGTAATTGGATGATTTTTGGTTCATTGGGATAAAATTGGAAAACGCATCCTGATGAATAGCATATAACAAATTGATATATGATTGCGACATATTAGTCATGAGTTTCGAATTAGAATAGGAATATAAAAAATTCACATACATGGTTAAAACAACTTGTATTTAATAAATCTTGCCTTAATTGTATTATCATAAAAATATAGGTAGTCGGTGAGTTAAGATATAATTGCTTGACTATCAAAAGAGACTGACGATGAGTCGCATGTTTTGACCAATAATCATCTAAAGGATTGACATTCAAGGCAATATCATTATTGAAAGCATTTTGGGGGATAGCTATAACCCTGAATATTCTCATTCATTGGTTTTATAGTGTTTTTACTTGCATATTTTAGGTTGGTAAAATTAGTGATAATATTAGTTGGAATAAAGACAATTTCACCCTAACATTTTAGGTTAATTAATAACTTTGCCCCCGTTAGATATAAAATATCCAATTTTGTCCTAATTTGTTAATTTTTACTGTCAATTTGGATGAAAATTTTACATTTAATATACTTTTATCATTTTACCCCCAATATATAAATGGACACGTGTCATTGCATGATTTATTAAAAATGACACGTGTCATCGTATAATTGGTTATATTATTAATAAAATAAATTAAAAAATTAAAAAACAAAACTGATATTGTCACCGAAAATGGCGGCCAGCCACCATTTTTCGGCGACATGCTGATAATAAAAATTTATCAAATTTATATTATTGGACTATATTTTTCTTGATCTACAGAGTGATGGGATCATTTTTGGTAAAAAAAAGACCAGAAAATGGTCAAAAATAGTGGAGAGTGGCGGCGGCCACCGCCGTTAAACAGTGAGGTGGCGACTTGCACCGCCAACACAGGTGGATAGATCGGTGGTCAATAGTGTCAATTTTTATTTTTAATTTTTTTTGTATAATTTAATTTATTTATAAATTATTTTTAAAAAATAAATCAATTACATAGTAACACGTGTCTAAAAGTATTAATCATATTTTAATACTTATCATATTATTAAAGTTTATTTTTAAAATTATATTAAATTAACTTAATAGATGAGATTGTGTCACGTATTCGAAAAGACAATGAATGGATAAAATTATATCACGTTTTTAATAGATAATTTATTTATATGGCTAGATTACATTTTTACTTTTTCATTATTAAAATTAACGGTAAAAATTAACGAATTAAAACAAAATTGAGTATTTTATATCTAACGGGAGTAAAATTGTTAATTAACTTAAAACATTAAGATAAAATTGTCTTTATCCCATATTAATTTTTAAATTATAATTTTAAGAATCAAATTATTTAGATAAAATTAATAAGATTAACTTCAATACTTAGTTTAGGATAACAATTAAAGTACTTACTAACAATAGCATTTGATAAATATACAGTACATTTTGCTTGCATTGCAACAACGTACATCTAGAAGCTCTTCTACGAAGGCTTAAAGAACCACAAAATAAACAAAAGGATAGGAATGGGATCCCAAACAATAAAGCAAAATGGAACCAGAAATAAATCAATAAAGACTTCTTAGTTCCTTCTCACAAATAGACGCAGCTGAAAGGATAACCACTTCTGAAATTAGAACCATTGAACAACCTTCCATAGGCGGAGTAATAGACGCCTTATTTTTAACAGGATGCTTCTAGGAAGACGAATTCATGAAAGAATTAAGATCCACATTTGAAGGTCTAGGAGCAATGAATGAGGTATCCTCTTTTAGAACCTCCAGATTTGAAAGGACTGGTTTTGTAGCTTCATCGGAGACATCCTAAGGCTACTCCCATACACCACAAAAAGCTATTAGTACCCATAGAAGTACCAATTAAGGTAAAATAAAAGACCTGATCTTGAAACTCAAACAGCTTCCACGGTCACAGCTGCACAAAGAGACACAAGTTAAAAAATATAAAAGAGTAATAATAATGAAAATAGAACTCATTAATAATAGGGACAATTTTAATTATGTTAAATATTATAATTTTATTTTTATTTTTAATTTTAATTTTAATTTTATTTATATTAATTATTATAACTATAGTTCTAATTCCAATTTTAATTACCTTAAATGTTATAATTTTAAATTTAAATTCAATTTTAATTATGTTAAATGTTATAACTTAAATTCTAATTCCAATTTTTATTTTGTTAAATTTTCTAATTCTAATTTCAATTTCAATTAAGTTAAATGTTTTAATTTTAATTTTAATTTTAATATCAATTATATTAAATATTAAAATTTAAATTTAAATTTTGATTTCAATTACGTTAAATTTTATAATTTCAATTACAATTTTAAATTTAATTTCAATTATGTAAAATGCTACAATTACAATTACAATTTCAATTTCATTACGGTTTCAATTTTGTTCAATTCTATAATTCTAATTCCAATTTCGATTTCAATTGAATTAAATATTATAATTTCAATTCCAATTCCAATTTAGAATTCATTTACATTAAATATTATAATTTCAATTCTAATTCTAATTTGATTTTAATTACATTAAATATTATAATTTCAATTACAATTTTGAATTTAATTACGTTAATTGTTATAATTTTAATTTCAATTAAATTTTATAATTCCAATTCTAATTTTAATTATATTAAATTTTATAATTCTAAATCTAATTTCGATTTCAATTCCCTTAAATATTATAATGTCAATTTCTATTCTGAATTTCAATTACGTTAAATGTTATCATTCCAGCTCTAATTTTAATTACATTAAATGTTGTAATTCCAATTCAATTTCAATTTCAATGATGTTAAATATTATAATTCTATTTTCGATTTCGATTTCAATTACGTTAAAATTTTCAATTCTGATTTCGATTTTATTTACGTTAAATGTTATAATTCCAAATCTGTTTTTACTTTTAAATTCATTAAATGTTATAATTCAAATTTCAATTTAAATTTTAATTACGTAAAATAATTTCAAATACAATTTCAATTTTAATTATGTTATATGTTATAATTCAAATATCAATTTCAATTACATTAAATGTTATAATTTCAAATCTAATTTCAATTTCAATTACATTAAATGCTATAATTCCAATTCCAATTTCAATTGTGTTAGATGTTATAATTGTAATTCAAATTTAAATTTCAATTATAGTAAATATTATACTTCCACATCCATTTTTAATTTCAATAACATTAAATGTTATCATTCCATTTTCAATTATGCTAAATGTTATAATTAAAAATCTAATTTTAATTTCTGTTACGTTAAATATAATAATTAATTTTAATTACATTAAATGTTATAATTCAAAATTCATTTTTAATTTCAATTATGTTAAATGATATAATTTCAGCTCTAATTCTAATTTCAATTATGTTATAATTCCAAATCCATACTCACTTTCAATTACATTAAATGTTATAATTTCAATTCCAATTCCAATTTCAATTTCATTAAATTTTCTAATTCTAATTCTAATTTTAATTACGTTAAATATTATAATTCAAATTTCAATTTTGATTTCAATTATGTTAAATCTTATAATTCTAATTACAAATCGAAATTCAATTTCAATTATGTAAAATGTTGTAATTCTAATTACAAATTTAAATTCAATTTCAATTATGTTAGAATTCACAATTCTAATTTTAATTTCACTTACATTAAATATTATAATTTAAAATCTAATTTCAATTTGAACTACATTAAATGTTATAACTCATTTTGTGGAATTATATATGGCCTCGATACATTTCGCTTCATGGAAAAAAACATTAATGCATGAACAAATAATTAAATAATTAGAACCAATTAATAACAAATAATTACTTAAATAAATTAACAATTTCACACATAAATAAATTTAAATTTTACATAAATTTAAAATTTAAATGTATGTAAGTATATTTTTTAGCCAAAAAAATTAAGTTAAACAATTTAATCCATATGTTTTTTAGACAGAAAATTAACTTTTTAATATACTAATTTCTAATTAATTTTAATAACATCACTTAAAATTTTCTTATAATGTTAAAGAGTAGTTAATTCAATATTAATTATTCATTAACTTAAATTAATAATTACTATTTAACTATGAAATTGAATAAAATTTAGTAAAAAAATTAAAGATTAAACATAAAAATTTAATTTAAATACCATGTTGCGTCCTGTTGTGGTGCCACGTTAAACGGGGGTCAGCTTTGAGTTCTGATGCACACGTGCCTAATGGACAAGATGCATATACCATGCCTAATATGCAGTAGGCATGGTCACACAATGCACCCAAGCGCGTGTTCTAGAGAGAGTGTAAAAATTATATAACCCAAGCGCGTGTTCTAGAAAGAGTGTAAAAATTATATAGAAAAGGTGGAGAGTTTTCTCTTATTAGAAAATGAGTACAAAATTTGAAATTATTCCCGTATCCCTTACCACCTTTCAATTTTGGAAACTTAACTTTAATTCGGAGGGTGCCAGCCTAGAGAACTCCCCTCAATGGTGACACATGACTGGCTATTTTTTAAGAACAGTTCTTATCATGAGAGGTATTTTGAGAACTTCACTAGGAAGGACAAGAAGCTCATTGACCTCTCTTGACATTTGGAGTACTAGGAATGTTAGTAATTGGTTGGTTTTAGGACTGTCAGTGTTGAGTTAGTAAGGTCTGAATTTCTTGTAGGGGACTCTAACTCTGTTCTCCTCAGCTCAACAGATCTCATTATAAACTGCCCAACTGCCCAGCTACCCAGACATCTTCTGTTTACTGTGTCAATAATGTCAACAGTAATTGATGAGATACTTTTATATCTTATAATTTAGCGCAAGCATACACTATTGTATGCAATTAATAAAGGGACAAAAGAGTCGGATGTTAAACCCATAGGGATAATATCTTCTTTTTAACCAAGTACTAAAATTATGTCTTTCTAGTAATTATTCAAAAATAAAAAATCTAAGAATGAATTTTAAAAATATAAAAATAATGACACAATATAAAGAGATTTAGAAGGCAGCAATGCAGAGAAAACTTAGGGTTAATACTATCCCTCAATATGCTTTTTAATGATTAATCGACTAATATTTAATTCTCTTAGTTCTTGTTATTAATCAAGATACTAATGTATTCACAAGCCTCTCCCAAGGTCATGCAAATATATTTTAATTTACCAAATAATTATATTCATATGGTACTTGTAATAAATTAAGATTCATTAAGATTAAGTCTTATTGAACATGCCAATTAGGTATATTCTTATCCTAATTTGAAACTTGCATATTGAATGTTACTTTACAATCATGCATCAAATTACCTAAGTTTAAATATAATGATTCCTCTTTCGAGTTTATAAAAAAATATTACCAATTCATTTACTATATATTTGCTAGATATATTGAAGCATTATGAATAAGAAATTTGAATAATAAAAAACTAAGTTTATTAAATATTAGAATGATATAATAATTAAACACACATATTGAGTTCAAGTATTAACCTTAGAAAGAAAATTCAGTTCATGGCTTTAAGAGAACAACGGAGAAATAATAAGAAATCATGATACAATCAATAGCAAACCGATATACACATTGAATTGCTCTTGATTGCACTGCCTAAGAAACTCTTGATGCAGAAGAACGCCTTAAATTTCTCTCTATGGATGCTTCAATTATGCTTCAGTTGCTCTCTAAGACTTGTGTTGTATGTTCTTGAATGCTTTTAGATATTCTTGGATGATCTTTAAAGGCTGAAGATGAGTGACTTTTTATAAGTATTAATATGAGCTTGAAATCTCCAATTCTTGTTTGAGTCAGGAATCGCGTTATTGCTAGGGCACTATTTTGCTGTCATTTGGGTAGTGGTCTATGACTTAAACAGGTCTTTTTTTTTTTCTTATGTTGGTCACTATTTCAATGTTGAGGCAAAAATCTATATAGCGTTGAGAAGATAGGTCCATACTTTAAATTTTGTTCATCCCTATAAATAAATAATAATAAACATAAATAGCCATTTATTCTCATAAAATAATAAAATATTAAAATAAAAATATGAGAAAATATATAAAAAAAATATGCCCTTATCAGTGATTAAAGCTCTCAGTCCTGCTGACGATGCTTATTGGCTCTTTAGGGATTCTCTCATCCAAACTATCTTTAGGTTTAACAACTATATGATGTGACATCTTGGTGCTTCTCTAGTGTGTCCTGAGGGTGACATGGCTAGACCTGACCTAGGTTGATGTGTATGTCTATTGGTGGGCCCATGCTGACATGAAAAATGATGGAATTTTAATGATGTGTCCTTTAAAATCTATTAAAGAGTGGAGACACATGGCCTAACTCGGGCTCTACTTTATGAGCTTCATGGGCCGAGTTATGGAGTCCTAACTGTTCAGGTTCGAACTCAATCCCACTGAGATAGATCATTCTGGGCTGGATTGCTCAAGAGGTCTGGGCCTAAGTGCTCTACAGGGCTCCCCTAAGTTAGACTGAGTGTCACTAATCTCTACTCCCAATCAAATTCCAATTTTAACTTTAATTACATTAGTTTATATAACTTGAAAATAAAAAAATTTGATTTGTTATATATTTTAGAAATTAGAACTTGAAAAGTTAAGATAGTCCAATAAATGCTGTAAAATTTATAAAATATCTGAAATATAAAAACATTCTAGAAAAATTGTTAAAACAAACTAAAAACTTCAATTTAACCTAATACAAAAAGATTTTTTAAAAAAGAAAAAGAAGGCCAAAATATACAAACATTGTACCAATTTTGGACATGGGCCAATAGTAAGGGTTAATTAGGTATAATATTTTCATATTCTAAACTTAATATTTATTTGTTTAAATTAAGATTATTTAATTTTTTATGTTCTTTTGTTATTATTTAATAAGTTTGGAGTCAATGAAGTAAATAAAGATGGAAATCCAAAACAACTAAGGCAAAAATATCAAAATTGCTACAGTAACTAAGTAATTTGTTAACAATAACTTTACTATAATTCTAGCCAACAAGGCTAACCGGCCCAAAAAAGGTCATTTCTCGAATTGATGTGTGAGTATATGAATGTCCGTATTTGTACGAAACTTAGTTTCAATTTTTTGCACTTTTCACCAAATAAAGCGTGAGTATATCCTTACTTTTAAAGATTAAATAGATGAAAAATATCATATTGGACTGTATCATATTATCTTAAAGCTATAATATTTCTCTTTAGTGCAGTGTTGCAGTCCTCATTACAAACAACAAAGTTTAGTGGGATAAATTTCATCAAGTTATACACTAAGTTGTAGCTGCGCAACCACCACTTTATATATGTTCCTACTTGTAGAATTGGTGTTCCTAGTATTTACACCTGCTACCAACTCCAATGTGAGTATATTCTCACTTTTAGAATATTGAATATATCGAGATTATCATATTATCCCAAAACTGTCTTGTTGTTCCTAGTGCAGGATTTCAGTCCTTATTACAAACAACAAAGTCTAATAAACGAAATTTCACCTGTTATGCATCAAGTTATAGGTGCACAATAATAGCTTTATGTATGTCCTACTAAAACAACTTCATATATGTTTATCACACTTAACATACCACGTGTTCCCATTATTTTTTCTTTTTACTAACAAAGTGCTTGTATATCTCCACTTTAAAAACTTTGCGCGTTGTTAGTTGTGACTCAACAAATGTTACATAATATAAGAAAATGATATTTTATGAGTGTTCTAATTAACCATGGTTATTATATATATATATATTTATAAAAAAACGAATGAAGAATAACTTTATGTATGCCATATCCTACTTAACATACACGTGTTCCTACTATTTTTCACTTTTCACCAACAAAATGTTTGCATATCCCCACTTCTAAAAATTTTGTGCATTGTTAGTTATGATTCAAAAATGTTTCGTGATATAAGGGATAATATTATATGGGTGTCCTAATTATCCATGGTTATTACATATTTATTTAATATATTCTATTTAATGTATCACGTGTTCTAACTATTTGCATTTTTTACCAACAAAGAGTTTGCATATCCTCACTTCTAAAAATTGAGTGCTATCAGTTATCATTCAAAAAATATTACAAAAATATAAGAAATGATATTTTGAGGGTATCCTAATTAACTATAGTTATTATATATGTATATTTGTTTAAAAAAATAATTACAAATAATTTCATGTATGTTGTATACCACTTAATATAGCACGTATTCTCAATTTTTTCCACTTTTCACTAACAAATTATTTACGTATCCTCACTTCTAAAAATTTTTTTCGTTGTCAATTATCATTAAAAAAAATATTACATAATATAAGGGATAATATTTTGTGAGTGTCCTAATTTACTATAATTATTACATATATATTTTAGGAAAAGAAGAATTACAAACAACTTTCATGTATGTTATATCTCACTTAATATACCATGTGTTCTTACTATTTGTACTTTTTACCAAGAAAGTGTTTACATATCCCCACTTCAAAAAACTTTGCTTGTTGTCAGTTATCATTAAAAAACTATTACATAATATAAATGGATGATATTTTTTGGGTATCCTAATTAACCATGGTTATTATATATATTTTATAAGTAAAAAGGAACTACAAAAAACTTCATTTATGTTGTGTATATATCCTCATTTCTAAAATTTTTGCATGTTGTGAGTAATCATTCAAAAAATATTATATAATATAAAAGGATGGTATTTTATTGATAACCTAATTAACCCTAGTTGTTATATATATGTATTTAAAAGAAAATAATTACAAATAGTTTCATATATGTTGTATCCACTTAATATACCACGTGTTCCCACTGTTTGCACTTTTCACCAAAAAATTATTTGCATATCCCTACTTTTAAATTTTTTGTGTATTGTTAGTTATCATTCAAAAAATGTTATATAATATAAGGATAAAATATTCTATATAGATAAGTGTATGTTGATAAGGGTATATTTTTATATATTTTATCCCTACTTTTAGATGATATTTTTATATTTTATAAGAATAAATGATTATTTATGTGCATTATTATTTATTTTTAGGGTTTGGACTAAAAACAATAAAAAACTGGAGCAAGGATGCAAAACAACAAAAATCAAAGACTTAAATGTAACAAATTCAAAACTAGTGATTTTTGTTCTAGTGGTATGCAAGCTTTTACTCTAGTGGCAATTCAAAGGTTGATTAGAAAAGACAAAAATAAGACCTAGGTTAGTCGCAAAATTTGTTTCTAGTGCTATCTTGGGTATTGCCCCAGTGAAAGTCCAGCCCTCCAGTGATATTATACCACTGCTGCAGTGATCACAATACATAGGCGCACCACTCCAGCGATAATAGATTTTCACCCCAATAATAAAGCATTTCTTGAACTAGCAAGAATTATGATTACAAGCTCAAATCAAGCCCTATAAAAGGTAACTTGTTTCAGCCTTTAGAGAACACATAACACAAGTTTTAGAGAGCAATTGGATTATAATTAAAACAGTTATAGAGAGAAGCTTAATGGCATTTCAAGGAGCAAAAGTATTTTTTTTTAAATTCGAGATTTATATCGGTTTGCTATTGATTGTATCGTGTTTTATTTATATTTTTGCCTTAATTCTTTTGTAACTATGAACTAAATTTTCTTTTTAGAGTTAATATTTGAACTTAATATGTGTGCTTAATTGCCAAGTTTTTCTAATAGTTAATAAAATTAGTTCTTTCTTATTCAAATTATTTGTTTTCTTAATGCTTCTTGATATTTGGTCAATAGTATGAATGTTTTGGTAATACTTTGATAAACTCGAAAGATGCATCATTATATTTAGACCTAAATAATTTAATACATAATTGTAAAGTAATATATACAAGTTACATATATAAGTTTCAAATTAGGATAGAGATATACCTAATTGACATGTATGATCAATAAGACTTGTTTTTAAAGAATTTTAATTTATTACAAGTACTTAGAGATATAGGTATTTGATAAATTAAGATATACTTGCTTGACCATGAGAGAGGCTTATGAATACATTTGTGTCTTATCAATAACAAGAACTAAGGGATTTAAATATTAGAAGATTAATCATTAAAAAATATATTGAGGGATACTATTAATCCTAAACTTTCTCTATATTGTTATTTTCTAAAATCTCGACGTTGTGATATTGCTTTTATACCCATCCATATTCATTTTTAAAAAATTAATTTTTTTGAATAATTACTATAAAGACATAATAGTACTTAGTAAGAAGTAGATATTGTCACTATGAGTTCAACATCCGACTATTTTTTCTCTTTATTATTTGTTATGATAGCGTATACTTGCGCTCAATTGTATGTTATAGAAATATAGCATCACATTTTTAATGCCGTTATTGGGATAATAATCTACTTTTTGCCAATATTAATAACAGCCTTTCTAGTTTTTACTTTAGAATTTATTTTCTTTTTTTATTTTCTTTCTTTATAGGTATATACAAAGAGCAAAAAGTGAATACTTGACTGCTTTTGATTCCGAAATTGAAAGAACTCTAAGAAGAATTAAAAGAGAAGAAAATCAAGTCAACACCTTAGAAGATCAAATACCAAACACACTCAACATAGAAGCAAGAACACTAAGGGAATATGTTATCCCCTTAGTCAATGGAATCCATTCAAGCATTAAAAGACCAACTGTTCAAGCTAACAACTTAGAGATATAGCTAAGCATAACTCAAATACTCAAGGATTTAATACAATTTGGTGGACTACCCAATGACGATCCAAATATGCACACGATCAACTTCTTGAAGATGTGTGACACATTCAAGAACTGGGAATACATTAGTAATGACATAGTTGCAAGGAGTTACAAATAGTGGTAGAAAATGTCATTGTGTAAGTATGTTCTCAAGTTTTATGTTCTTAATCTATCTTCCTTTATATAGGTCTGTCGATAAAGACCTTATCATATATAAATCAGTGTATGTCTATATCTAGATGTTTCAGATGGTTATTCTTAGCACATTATAAGCCTAGTGCAAGCTCGTATAGGCATACGGGTATTCAGTGAGGACTAGGTACTGAACAGACTTAATGAAGACCTCTAATAGACATCCCATAAAGCCATTAATAGAGGGTCTTCTTAAGTTAAGTAGTATTCGTGGTCCTTTGACTTGAGTACCATAGTGAGCTTGTGAGTGATCCACTATACTTATGTTCTACACATGGAAGAGATATTTCATGGTTTGACCACTAAGTATTGCTGAGTATGGTCCGATGCTATGGAGTTTGATGTGTGTAGATTGGGATCCGTCAGCTTATATGGGTCAGTTGTATCTCCTAATGCTCTAAGATTATATTCTAGGAAGTCTTATGGCCACAAGCACCCAAAAAAGAGTTTGTCGTAGGGTTAAACAATATCATAAAAGTATGTATGGATATTATTTATGGAAATACAAATTTAGAGATATGTTCATGGTTGAGTATATGAAGATTTGAAGGTGATGATCTATGTCTTCAATCTTGTAGGATATAAATAATGGAGGGATTATACGAATATATATTAACTTCAACTTGTATGGTTTAACATAATATTAATTTTTGTAACGTGTAGGGGGGGCATTGTTTACAGACATACAGAAGAAAACTGTTAGACAAATAGGTGTAAACCTAGGAAGTCTAACAATATGAAGTGTACTCGTTGAGCACTGGGTAGTGCACTGGGTTGAATAGTTTGATCTGGAAATATTTAAGAAAGCATGAATTGTTTAAGGGTCTCTCAATAAGCTATTAGGCTTAAGTATTAAGTCTATGAGACCGACAAGTGGCAAATGATGATTTGCCACCTCATGCCATACTTGCCAATGTTTACGCTCAAAATGTAATGCGGCTATCGCAATATAGATTAAGGTGTCGATCCCACGAGGAAGCTTTTGGCAAAATAGGTTGGTGAAGTAAAATATTAAAGCAGTAACAAATGAGAAAATTAATTAATTAGTTTAAGTGGATGAGATAGAATTGTCTATGAATTGACGAAAATGTCTTATGATGATTTAAACAAGGCTTCGAGAATCACAATTATACTTTATAAATCTACTCTACACTTTGATTCAATGTTTATAACTCAATTGACAATTTTACATCTAAACAATCAATTGGAAAATATGTAAAATATAGCATATTGATAACACATGCATTTGATGTGACTAAACTCGTTTGCAAATATTAACACAAATCATGTTCATTTATACAAGTTATCTAAGATCAACAATATATCATTTTGGCAATATTGCAGTAAAAGTTCAACTTGAATATCAAACATTTATTGTCTTTACATGTTATCCAAGATCGACAATATATCAATCGGCAATATTGCAGTAAAAGATTAACATATAAAATAATGTATCCAATAATAATTATAATTCAATAAGAATCATTTAAGAAAAGCATAACTGAACATATATAAGACATGAGAGTTATAACCTCTGGATTATAGAAAATAAAAGTTCATCTCTTAGCCTTGCCAAGAACTCTAGCCTAGATTACAATGCATGTTAATGAGAAGAAAATATGAGAGAATTATCTAATGTTGAAAATTTCCTAAGAGTGTCTTTATATAGGCAATGAATGGAAATGTGTTAAGTGTGACATCAATCTTCAATAATATAGGCCAACAACTCATTCACCCACTTGCAGCATCTTTTTTATAATGTAAATGATCGATGTAGCTTTTGTGCCCAACATGAAAGTTGTATAATTTTGTCTTTTCTTTCCATAGGAATCAGGTTCATGCAAGTGTCCAATGAGATATGGGTAAAATTCTAAAGATACATCATTTTTAGGCCAACAACCCTTTTACCCACTTGCAAGACAATTTGGTCTATGATAACGGCTAATTTAGAATTTACCATCAACATAATAGTTATTGATAATTAAGTCAGTATTTCTAATCTTCAAGAATTATACCAATGGGGTATGTATTTTGTGAGATACAGTCCAAATATATAAGTTGGGTCAAGTTGAGTGGAAGTTATAGCCCGATTCTATTGTATCTCAATTTTTGGCCGATAACATGTTGAATTTGGCTTTTCAACTGTTCTTCAAGTTTGTGTAAGATTGAGTCATATTACTCTAGGTTCAATAATTTATTCATTTTGATTTTTACATTGCGAGTTATATCTATTTTATCTAGACCTGTGCAAATAGCATTCATTAATCACAATTTAAGGAGAACACTTTATTTTAAGCTAAAAGTACAAAAATGCTAAATTAGTGACATTAAATAGTGACTGAATCTCTTAATAAATATGTATTTTCATGTGTTCATCACAGCCCTCAACTAGCTTATTACTAGTCTCTAGTAATTCAAGTGTAAATAGAATATGAAAAATTACTTAAGCATTTCAAACAAAAAGTCAGTTCAAGATCACTGTTGCTATTATAGTTTTTTCAATTATAACTTCTAAAAATTGTGTGTATGTGAACTAAGCCGTAACCTTGAGAATTTCTTCAAGTAAAAGCCTTAACTCTATATCCTCACAAATGTATGACTGTTTAAAGGGTTATGATTTCTCTCATAGAGTTGAAAAATAGTTAAACACTCAAGAAAAAGTCAATTTTAAGGACAGAAATATAAACTAACATTGATCTAAAGATAGAAAAATTAATTGTTTAGAAATCAATTATTCTTAACATGTGCTAGCTTTAGAACTTCAATTGTCTTATAAGAATAATACCAATATAGCTTGGTGACAAAAATGCCTTACAAAAAATTTGTATTTTAAAATTGAATGAAGACTTTATTAAACTGAATTGATTCTTAATTTTTTTTTTCTATTTTTTCATTTTTTAATTATATTTTGCTTTTCTTTTATTTTGCTTTTTTTGTATTTTTGATGAATACAAGGAAGCATTACAAAGGTGTCTCACCAAATTATATTATACACAAATGCAACCAACTTATTTCGTAATTTAAATAATATCAATCTAAATAAAAATTAACCAATTCAAAGGATCAATGAAGGTTCATAAGCTGTTTTCTCAACCTTTCCACTTACTCACAAAAGATATGAGAGATTAGAAAAAAATATATACTTAAATATAAAAATTCTCTTGGCTATATAAATTGAATTATCCGGCTTACCACAAGGCATAGCATTATGTTCAAAAATATTTTGTAAGTTATTCTTTAGTAACCTAAATAGAAATAGTGACTCAACCTAAATAATTTTGAAATCATACCTAGACAGAATAGCAAATTTCTTTATACAAAAATTACCAAGCCTACAAGCAATAAACAACAATACATGAAACATAAAATAAAACAACAAAAAGTTAGTTAAAATGCATTTTAAAAGTTAGAAATAAAACTCCTTACTCTGCCATTCTAATTTGACCTAGAATGCGTCTCAATTGTTCAAAAATGAACTCTTTACTATATCATTTTAATCAAATTTCGGACCACAAAATTTTTTTTTTTGAATGCAAAATGCAACTTATGTCAACTATCCTTCCCCAAACCAAATGAAACATTGTTCTCAATGTTTAAATAGAAAGAGATAAAGTATAGGAGACATTACCTGAAATGCCAGTTATTCAAAAGAAGTAAACCTGAAAGACACTTAAGCAAATATAAACTAAAATGTTGATGCTGATAAATAAATAAAATAAAGAAAACACATGTATTTACAAGTAGTTGTGATTGTGGCTCATATCTTCCTCTGGTGTTACGTCTAGTAACGGGTTAAACGCCCTCTATGGGTTAGGGATAGGCTTCCCATCCAATTTTCTTATAAATTGGTTAACAGGATCTTTTAGAGTCAGATTCCCGAGACTATACCGTTGATGTTCATTTTTGAATTTATTCCATAAATTGAGAAGTTCACGTTGCACGAGCCCACAAGGATGCATCTCAAGAGTCAATAGGATATCATCCAAAGACTCCTTACTCAATCTATCCTTAATGAACTAAATTTTGTCTTCTCGATTTCTAAATACAAATCCTAAAGAACGACAACTCCGGTTACAATTCCATTGAGCACATTTATGACAGACTTGTAACCTCTTTACTTGTCGCCTTTTGGCATAAAAACTTCTTCCAATACAAGACATAAAAGAAACAAAATCATTTACAGACTCACTAAATAATCGAACCTTGGCTTCAATTAACCAACGACGATCTATAGGGATATTACTCAACATCAATAGCCTTAGTCTTTCACACTGTCCTTTGTAAATCTTAAGTAGAGCATTTTGAGGCAATGAAGGAAAATGTTTTTTAAGGTTGGCAATAATGCAATCCATTTTGAAAGAAATGTATTCCTTGGTCAGTAATGATGACACATGGTGTCTCGAGGTTGATGGTTTTGGTTTCTTCCTCTCTCGTGACAACTCTTCAATGCCTAACTTCCAAAACCGAGTCCCTTTATCCTGTAAGTCAAAAATACTAAACACATTAGTTGTTACATCAGGATAATAAAATTCTTGAAAATCAAAATTGAGAGGGTTTTTCAAAGAATCAGAGCCATGATTTTTATAAGCTTCATTCGCTACAAGTGTGTCTATCATATATGAATGATAACATTCGTCTTCTTCTCATGGTTGTTTTTCAATATTGAAAATGTTCACCTCAAGAGTTATATTCCCAAAAGATAATTTCATTAGATCATTTCTACAATTAATAAGAGCGTTAGCAGTGGCAAGAAAAGGTCTCCCTAAAATAAGAGGAATTTTTGACTCCATGCTAACAACAGAATGAGTATCTAAAACAAGAAAATCAACAGGGTAGTAAATTTTATCAACTTGCAACAAAACATCTTTTACTATTCCCCATGGTTTCTTGATTGATCAGTCAGCTAATTGTAGGACTATAGATGTAGGTTTAATCTCACCAAGTCCTAATTGCAAGTAAATAGAATAAGGCATTAAATTTACACTTGCTCTTAAGTCCAACAAAGCTTAACCAAACTCATATATTCCAATTTGGTAGGAGATTGTGGGACATCTTGGGTGGTGTCTTTTGTTCAATCACTGCACTCCTAAGATGGAAAAATCCACTGGGTCGTGACCTATTTGTGATTTCAGTCATGCTAGGTCCAGTCCATGTATGGGCTTTTTAGGCCAAGTCATTAAGAAATTCTATAGCTTCCTCAGGATCTTTATGAAGGAACTCCCTATTACACACCATCTCAATAAATTCGCGCTCTCTAATTTTCACCATGGGTATGAAAATGTAAGCCTAACAGTGTCTATAGCTTCAAGTTGGCTATGGAAGGTGGCAATTACCTCTTCAAATTTCCTAACATGTACATAAGGATTTTCACTATCTAGACCATGAAAAGTGGGCAGAAAGTTGTATCATTCCAGGTTTAAAATCCAAATGTGGTGTGTTAGGTGAAAATATAATGCATGATGGTGTGGCTATGCAAGTAGTATGCAAGTAGTCTTTTACAGTCCTAACGGGGTTATCTTCGTGTTGGCTCATTATGTTGGAATTGCAAGATGAACTAGATGGTGAATTCTCTTCCCTTACAAATTGTGGTGTTGGTTCTAGTTCTACTTCTCTCATAAATCTTCCTCGTTTATCTCTAAGTCGATGCATACATCCTAACAATTTTTTTTTTTATAAAGGAAATGCTCAAGGAAAATTAAGAAGTGAAATAAAACACAATAAGAAATAGAAATGAGTTAGGTCGTAAGACCAACCATGAATATAAATACAATAAATGAACAAAAGATAATAAACTGTAAAGTACAATAAATAAATAAATAAAAAGTACAATAAGTAAATAAAAGAAAAGAAAGTACAATAAATAAAGGAAAATAAAATACAAAGTACAATAAATAAATAAGAGGAAAAAAAAATGAAATAAAATACAATAAAAAAAGGGTACAATAAGTAAATAAAAAAATTAGGCGGTAGAACCGGCCATGAAAAAAATACAACATATTAACTAAAGAAAAAAAAGTGCAATAAATAAATAAAAAAATAAAAATAAAGTACAAAAAAAGTGCAATAAATAAATAAAAGAAAATAAAAATAAAGTACAAAAAAAAGTGCAATAAATAAATAAAAGTTCAATAAAAACTAAAGTACAATAAATAAACAAAAGTGCAATAAATAAATAAAGTGCAATAAAAAAAACTAACTTAAGCGGTAGAACCAGCCATTAAAATGAATATAAAATATAACAAATTAACTACCATTGCAAGACAATTTTACCTACTTATAAGACAATTTGGTCCATAATAACGACTGATTTGAGCTTTTCCATCAACATAATAGTTGTTGATAATTAAGTTAGTATTTCACAGCTTAAAAAATTATACCAATTGGGTACGTATTGTGTGAGATACGGTCCGAATACGTTAGTTAGGTCAAGTTGAGCGGAAGTTGTAGCCCGATTCTATTGTATCTCAAATTTTGGCCCATAACATGTTGGATTTGGCTTTTTAACTGTTCTTCAAGTTTGTGTAAGATTGAGTCATGTTACTCCCGGTTTAAGAATTTATTCATTTCAATTTTTACATTGAGAGTTATGTCCATTTTACCTAAATTTGTGCAAATAACATTCATTAATCACAATTTAAGTAGAACACTTTATTTCAAATTAAAAGTACAAAAATGCTAAAATTAATGACATTAAATGGTGACTGAATCTCTTAATAAATATGCATTTTCATGTGTTCATCAACCACCAATTGGTATCCTTTCATCCATTTAATGGTTAAATGGATGACACATGGTATAATGATGCCATAATTGCTTGACAAATGGCAAGTAGTAAGGCTACATCTTTTAAATGAAAGACACATGTCTTTCACATATTGGCAATGTGTATCAATTGCACATTATTTGCAATTGTTATATGTTACATTAAATTAATAAATCACACATGCCCTTGTGAGGTGTAACAAAATTGCAAAGTGTTTGTAATTTAAAAGCAAGTTTGTATGGTATTCAGCAAGAGATGTGAACCGAATTGCAAGAGTTACAGGTTACAAATAGTTTTAAGTGTTAGATAAAATCATAAGTTAGGCTAATAATTAGTTAAGAATGATTAAATGTTAGTCAAAAAGAAAATAAGAAAGGATAAAAAGTTTTTTCTTTCATATACTTGGCCAAGAGTGTAAGACAGAACTAAGAAGTTGCTTCAACTCGGTTCCTTCTAAAATTCAAGGCTACCATTCTATCTCCAATAATCCTACTACCATTTCTAGAATCGAATTGTTTAGAGTACAACTTCAGGGTGCATTTCTAATTCTTTTAGGTGTAACAGATTTGAATTCAATATATTTATATTGCAATAAGAAATTAGATTTCCTTTTCACTGCATTAATTTGTATATAGACATACAAATAAAATAAATTTTGAATTGTAATGTACGCATATGTACCCTACGAACAACACACTTATAAATTGGTACCATAGCATTTGTTTGTGTATTGATTGGATTTGTTGGGGTGATTGTGGTGTTATTAGAATTATTTTAGGACTATCGATGATACATTTCAAGTGTTAAAAGTGTAAAAATCTGGAGATAACAAGTTGGGCACCGCAATATTGGCATTTGACACCTTGGCATTGGGGCTTCTAAACTCCAATGCCACAATGCTAGATGAAGAGAGCTGGGACACTTAGGTTTCCAAGTCCTAGCATTGCGGCATTAGGAGTTCCAAGTCCCAACACTGCAGCACTCAATACTTGGTGCTGTAGCACTGAGGGTTTTGTCTCTAATGCTGCAACACTATAAGGTTGGCATCTTGGTGTTGTGGGCTGGGCCTCCAGGCCGCAACAGTTATGCTTACATTGTTCTCTTTGGTTTTTTTTAAAACAAAATTGTCTAAAAATGCATGATGTTTATTTATGCAATAATGAATGTTATTAAATTGCATTATAAATTATCGTCATTTGTTTGTTTTGGTAACCAAAATAGAAGCCTTAATGGTGATAGTTAGTTGTGATTACTAAAAAAAAGTGTCATTAAGAATCACATCCATATTAGATGGGGGCAAGAGTACAAAAATCTCTCTTAATCAAATTGAATAGTGTTTCATTATTAGATAACGTTACATAATGGTCCATCTTATCAATACGGTGTTAGATGGGTCACTTCGGTCTTTCTTAATATTGCTAAAGTGTGAGAGTTTAGTTAGTGTGATTTGGACTATACTAGTTAAACATAAGATGAAAACAAATACATGCGAATCTTTTTTTCAATATTGGTAAAGTGTGAGGGTAGTATCAGTAACATATATGTGAATATTGACAAGTTAATCTAGAATACATTTACCTAATATTGCTAAAGCATGAGGATAATGTGTATTGATGATTAGTGGTAAGAGTTGCATGAGATACAATTGACAAGAGTTATCTATATTTGGGTTTACAAAGGCCAATATTACTAAAGTGTGAGGCTGGAGAAAAATGTCAATGGGGTGTACTTCTCGTTGCACAATTTAAATAGTTTAAATTGTCATTTTCTCATTTAAGCGATTTATGGGATTATGTAAAGTAATATGAGGGTGTGTTTAGATTAAAAACGTATAAATGTTATACCCATGATCTAAAACATTATTAATTAATAACTAAAAATGTTTTGCTACACATCTATTTTTTAATCTTATAAATATAAGATGGGTATCTTATAGAGATAAGATCAATATAAGCAATTCGTTAGTATACTTGATATAGGCACACCAATTATAGGGTACTAAGAAATATTTTGAATTACCAATGAATCTAAAGATAGTCCCACATTCAGAATAATTTTGGATGTATTATTGATCAGAAGATAATAATGAAGTGTTTCTAACAACATCTCTTCAGAATAGGTGCAAATTTATAAAAATAAAAAAAGATTAAGAATGATTTTAGAGTCAAATCACATATCTTGTCCTCGATGTCTAATAGTCTTTAACAGGAGCATGTGCACATGAGATGTACAGGTGGTACAGTGCTTCGTCTGAAATATTTTTTGGTATATATAAACCACAGATAGAGAATAATTACAGTGAAAGCAGCTCATGACAAACAGATCTCAAAGAAACACTTCGAGCCAAATCAACTATAGAAATAAAGTACAATAAATGGCAATAAATTACAATCAAATGCAAATGTTACAAAGCAAATTTACAAAGCTAAAATGAAAGCAACTCATGACAAATAGATCTTACGGAAACACTTCGAGCCAAATCAACGGGTCTATCTTTATGATTCTCGATTGCATTTACACCCTGAAAAGTTGAGATCTCGATGAACTGGTCTATTTATGGTAAGGCACGTTTTTCATAATGGTACAGTCGAAATCGAGGACCCCACTGATGGGCAAACTTTTAAAGTGAATGGACAGCGGCTGAAAAGTTATGTGAAAATGGTAGACCACTCTATGTACCTAGACGAGATCTCTCTTGTGGATCTTGTCTATCAGGCTTGATCAGATTCAATCTATCTGTACAATATTTTATATTTTGTCTATATTTTATCTTTTGACTTTTTATTTTTGCTTTTATTTTCTTTCACATTTTATTTTACTTTATTTTCTTCTTTTTCTTTTTTTCTTCAGTGTGATTTTATTTCCCGGTCCAGTAGCGGATACCGTACTCCATGACTATTAAAGTCGGCTTCTCAATTTCCTAAAAACTGTCCCTCAAACTGTGCATTCATCTCTTTTCTTTCTTTCAAAATGGATTACATTCTTGCCAACCTTAAAAAATATTTTCCTTCATTACCTCAAAATGCTCTACTTAAGATTTACCACATATGGTGTGAAAGATTAAGGCTATTGATGTTGAGTAATATCCTTGTGGATCTTTATTGGTTAATTAAAGTCAAGGTTCAATTACCTGGTGAGTCTATAAATGATTTTGTTTCTTATATACCTGGTCTTGGAAAAAGCTCTTATGCCGAAAGGCGATAAGCAAAGAGGTTACAAGTCTGTCATAAATGTGCTCGATGAAATTGTAACCGGAGTTGTTATTCTTTAGGATTTGCATCTAGAAATCTAGAAGACAAAATTCAGTTCATTAAGGATGGACTGAGTAAGGAGTCTTTGGATGATATCCTATTGACTCTTGAGACGGATCCCTGTGGGCTCGTGCAACGTGAACTTCTCAATTTATTGAATAAATTCAAAACTGAACATCAACAGTATAGTCTTGGGAATCTGACTCTAAAAAACCCTGTTTGTTAATTTATAAGAAATTTAGATGGAAAGCCTATTCCCGACCCATAGAGGGTGTTTCAGCCGTTATTGGACGTAAAACCAGAGGAAGATGTGAGCCACAATCACAACTACTTGTAAATACAAGTGTTTTTCTTTGTTTTATTTATTTATCAACATCATCATTTTAGTTTATACTTTATCTCTTTCTATTTAAACATTGAAGACAATGTTTCATTTGGTTTGGGGGAAGGATAGTAGACATAAGTTGTATTTTGCATTCCAAAAAAACAAAAATTCAAAAAAAACAAAAAAGTAAGGAGCAAATTGAAATGATGATACTAATATATACTCTCAAATTAGAATGGCAGAGTAAAGAGTTTTATTTCTAACTTTTGAAACACATTTTAACTAAATTTTTGTTGTTTTGTTTTATATTTCATGTATTGTTGTTTATTACTTGTAATATTGGTAATTCTTGTATAAATGAATTTGATTTTCTGCCTAGGTATGATTTCAAAATTGTTTAGGTTGAGTCACTATTTCTATTTAGGTGACTAAATAATGACTTCCAAAATATTTTTGAGCACAATGCTAAGCCTTCTGGTAAGACGGATGATTCAATTTATATAGCCAAGAGAATTGCCATGTTTAAGTATATATTTTTCTAATCTCAAATATCTTTTGTGAGTAAGTGGAAAGGTTGAGAAAACAGCTTATGAACCTTCATTGATCCTTTGAATTGGTTAATTTTTGTTTAGATTGATATTATTTAAATTACAAAATAAGTTGGTTGCATTTGTGTATCATATAATTTGGTGAGAAATCTTTATAATGCTTCTTTGTATTTTTCAAAAATACAAAAAACAAATAGAAAGGAAAAAAAAATCTGAGAATCAATTTAGTTTAATAAAATCTTCATTCAGTTTAAGAAGACAAATTTTTTGTAAGGTAGTTTTCTCACCAAGCTATATTTGTATTATTCTCATAAGATAATTGAAGTGCTAAGCTGGTACATATTAAGAATGATTGATTTCTAAACGATTGATTTTCCAATCTTTGGATCAATTTTAGTTTGTATGTTTATCTTTAAAATTGACTTTTTCTTGAGTGCTTAACTATTTTCCAACTCCATTAGAGAAATCCTAACCTTTTAAATAGTCATACACCTGTGAAGATATGGAGTTGAGGCTTTTACTTGAAAAAAATTCTCAAGGCTATATCTGTTATGGTTTGTGGTAAGATGGTTACGGCTTAGTTCACACACACACAATTTTTGGAAGTTATAATTGAAAAAACTATAACAGCAACTGTGATCTTGAACTCACTTTTTGTTTAAAATACTTAGGTAGTTTTGTATATTCTCTTTACGCTTGAATTGCTAGAGACTAGCAATAAGCTGGTTGGGGGCTGTGATGAACACATGCAAATGCATATTTATTAAGAGATTCAGTCACTATTTAATATCACTAATTTTAGCAATTTTGTACTTTTAGTTTGAAATAAAGTGTTCTCCTTAAATTCTGATTAATGAATGTTATTTGTACGGGATTAGGTAAAATGGATATAACTCTCAATGTAGAAATTGAAATAAATAAATTCTTAAACCTAGAGCAAAATGACTCAATCTTACACAAACTAGAAGAATAGTTGAAAAGCCAAATCCAACATGTTATGGGCCAAAAATTGAGATACAATCGAATCGGGCTACAACGTCTGCTCAGCTTGACCCAACTCATGTATTTGAGCCGTATCTCACAAAATATGTACTCAATAGGTATAAATCTTAAAGCTGTGAAATACGAACTTAATTATCAACAACTCTTATGTTGATGGTAAAGTCCAAATCAACCGTTATCATGGACCAAATTATCTTACAAGTGGGTAAAAGGGTTGTTGGCCTAATTTTGATGTATCTTTGGAATTTTACTCATATCTCATTGGATAATCATCTAATTTGCATGAACTTGGTTTCTATGGAAAGAAGAGACAAAATACTACAACTTTGATGTCATCTACAGAGGCTACATCAGTCATTGGCATTATCGAAAATGTGCTGCAATTGGGTGAATGAGTTATTAGCCTAAATTATTGAAGATTCATGTCACATTTCAATTCATTGCCTATATAAGGACACTCTTAGGATGTTTTCAACATTAGATAATTATCTCTTATTTTTTTCTCATTTGCATGCATTGTAATCTAGGCTAGAGTTCTTGGTAAGGCTAAGAGATGAATTTTTATGTGTAATAAATCTACTTCTACGCTTTGATTCGTTGTCAAAAGCTACAAATATTTGTAAGTTTGATTTTGATTAAAATCTTATCTATTTTATTTTCTATAATCCAAAAGTTATAATTCTCATATCTCATATATGTTCAGTCATGCTTTTCTTATGTGATTCTTGTTGAATTATAATTGTTATTGGTTACATTGTTTTATATGTTAATCTTTTACTGCAATATTGTCGATCTTGGATAACATGTAAAGACAATGAATGTTTAATATTCAAGTTGATCTTTTACTGCAATATTGTCAAAATGATATATTGTCGATCTTAGATAACTTGTATAAATGAACATGATTTGTGTTAATATTTGCAAAATAGTTTAGTCACATCAAATGCATAGGTTATCAAATGTGCTATATTTTACATATCTTTCGATTGATTGTTTAGATGTAAAATTGTCAATTGAGTTATAAACATTGAATCAAAGTGTGTAGTAGATTTATAAAGTATAATTGTGATTCTTGAAGCCTTGTTTAAATCATTATAAGACATTTTCCTCAATTCATAAACAATTCTATCTCATCCATTTAAACCAATTAATTAATTTTCTCATTTGCTACTGTAATATCCAATCCCTATTAGTAGTATTGACGCCTAGATTTCGGTATAAAACAAATAAGACACCGTAGGGTTACTCGATTTTAACCCTATTAGAAATATTTTCTTTATAGTGCACATGAGAGATATCAGAACTAATTTGGTAATTTCACCCTAAAATATTTTCAGAATTTTTCTCTATTGGCTTGGAAAAGAAAATTTTAATTTACTACATGAATTTCCATTTAAGGGTTATGAATGGAACAAGCCTTTGTTGAGAAACATAATCCATATATTAGAGAATGGACCAATTAGAAGAAATCTCATGGATTACCAAGTTGGAAGTTCTAGTTAGTTCTTTGGACTATTCCAACTAGATAGTTACAAATGAACTAATTACATAATTTGTTTTCAACTAATGGCAAATTAGTAATTTTGAGAAAGTTGAAGGGAAAAATGGTAAATAGAGGGAGGACTATAAATAGGTTGGAAATGTGTAGAATTTTGAAGATGATCAAAAGCAAACACTTAGAACAAAAGAGAGAAAATTCGAGCTTAGAAAGGGGGGCTGCTATAGTGACCTTTCAAGTTTTGTTTTCATGAATTTTCATGTCTAATCAAGCTAAATTAAGGTTACAAACCAATCCCTAAGCTTAATTGAAGTCTCTATTAGTGGAAATTCAAGAAAAAGAGGTAAGAAAAGCATTTTTTATGAGTTTGATAAGTGAGAATTCAAGAATGTGTTAATTGATGTTCTTATGTGTATTCTTGGCTTAGATTGAGTTGGATTCTAGTTTGGAGCTTGAAGGAGTCATCAATTTGAAGAAATTGGCAAGGTGAGAATTAGGGTTTTTGGTGATTTATATGCACACAGCAGTTATTATGTTATACAGATTCTGAATATAGTTTTTCAAAGATGTAAATAAAACCCACTCGGTAAGATTTCATTAGCATATGATATTAGAAACCCTTTTACAATTTTACATCTGTTTTAGAAGCATAATTTCTGCATGTACTTTAGAAATTGCTATCTTTGTATAATATTCTTGTAATTGAATTCTCATTTACACTCATTGAGCTCCTTTAGCTCACTCGTTTTATGTTTTATGTTTTAAACCCCTTTCCCAGGTGCAGGTCTCGGAACGCAAGCTACTGATTCTCCTATTGTCGAGTAGTGGGCCGAATCCAAAGATAATTTTTGTACATGTAAATGTGCTAATAGCACTCTTTACTTTATGCATAATAGTTGTAGGCATGTATATTTGTAAGTATGTGTTGAATCAAGAAGAAGAGATTTCCAGTTTATGATGATCGTTTTTACTTTTTATGATTATTCTTATTTTGTGATTTACACGAAATAATTGAGTTGTGTTGGATTTGATTTGAAAAGGACCGGAGGTCCGAATTGGTAGAATTGAGAGGTGTTGGAATTAGAAGTGAAATTTCTTTGCAGGTTTATATGAATTTTCCGAAAAACAGGGGAAACTCTGTCCGTTTGTTTTTAAAACTAAGATGTCGTTTTCATGTATATTACTAGATCTTCTTAGTAGTAACAAGAATTAAAAAGGGGTTCGCCTCGCGGAATTTCTTAACTTACCCAGTTAGGTTCGGAGGAACTTCCGTCGGGGTGCCCAGCAGGGCCGCTAGGATCTATAGTAGAGCGTCTCGAGTCGGGAACCTGTCAGCTACTGCTTTAATATTTTACTTCACCAACCTATTTTGCCAAAAGCTTCCTCGTGGGATCGACACCTCAATCTATATTGTGATAGCCGTATTATATTTTGCGCATAAATACTTGCCGCTTTATCCTTTTTATTGGATGCCACATGTTATGCCATTAATTTGTAATGGCATGACACATGGCATAGTTGTTTTGGGCTCATTTATTTATTAAATGTTAATAAATTATTTTTGCCAAACAAATAAAATTTGTTTAAAAATTACGTAAAATGCAAGTTTCGGCCGAATTGAATTATTCTTATCAAGTGTATTTAACAAGAGGTGGCATCCATTTGAAAGCTTAAATTCGGCCAAATCAAAAACAACCAAGACGGGGCAGTGTTTAAAAAATAATGCATATGTTGTCAACTATTTTATTAAGCTTAAATATATAAAGCATTGCCATGATTTTCTTTTAGCATAACTTGGCTTTACTTTAATAATCTAGGAACACTAACCCTTTTAACATACAGCTAGCACGTGTTTAATGATTATTCATCCTTTTAAAAAAATATGACAATGCAAATATTTTTCATTGTCATGCTTATACACCGATCCTCCAATCACTGGCCAAATGTTAGGTTAAATTGGCTATAAATAGCCAAGTCATTTTCATTTGAAATGTGGAAGTGATATATAAGCAAAATTAGATAGAGTGCCAAGAGATAATACTGAAGCAAGTGTTGCTTCAATAAAAACATTTCGTCAGCAAGAAGACTGCAATTCTAGCTCAAAGGATCCCACTTAATTCTAAACTATAACTACATAAAGTTTGCTTCACGGCTGAGCTTTCTTTTATCTTATTAGTGTAATGAAATGTTTATTAATATTTTGCTATACTTAATTATGTATGTGTGATGTGTAATTAAAAAATTAAAATGTACACGTTCACCTTGTGCATAATGAACTTTCAATTATATGGTATAAGAAACATGTAACTTTTTAGACATTGAAAATCTAAAGAAGTATAGATCTGATCTAAAAGAGTTTAGTTCAATGCTAAAGTTAACAATTATAAAGAGTTAGATCCTTATTTAAAATAGGAACAAAGACTTGAGAATAATATAGTAATGACGTAGTTATAAAGAGTTGCAAATTGTGCCAAGAAATGTCATAGTGCAATTGTTTACGCTCAAAATATAATGTGGCTATCGCAATATAAATTGAGGTGTTGATCACACGAGGAAGCTTTTGGCAAAATAGGTTGGTAAAGTAAAATATTAAAGCATTAGCAAATGAGAAAATTAATTAATTGGTTTAAGTGGATAAGATAGAATTGTCTATGAATTGAGAAAAACTCTTATAATGATGTAAGTAAGGCTTCGAGAATCACAATTATGCTTTATAAATCTACTCTACACTTTGATTCAATGTTTATAACTCAATTGAAAGTTTCACATCCCAAACAATCAATCAGAAGATAAGTAAAATATAGCACATATGATAACACATGTATTTGACACGACTAAACTCTTTGTAAACAATAACGGAAACCATGTTCATTTATACAAGTTATCTAAGATTGACAATATATCATTTTGACAATATTGCAGAAAAAGATCAACTTGAATATCAAACAATTATTGTCTTTACATGTTATCCAAGATCGACAATATATCGATTGACAATATTGCAATAAAAGATTAACATGTAAAACAATGTAACCAATAACAATTATAATTCAACTTGTGGTGTTTCGAGGTTTGACGATTTTGGTCTCTCCCTCTCTCGTGTCAACTCTTCAAAGTGTGGCTGCCAAAATCGAGTTCCTTTATCCTGTGAGTCAAAAATACTAAACGCATCAGTTGTTTCATAAGGATAATATAATTCTTCAAAATTAAAATCAAAGAGGTTTTCTAAAGAATTAGAGTCATGATTTTTATAAGCTTCCTCTGCTGGATGTGTGTCTATTATATATGAATGATAGCATTCGTCTCTTTTTCGTAGTTTCTTGCCAATATGAAAAATGTTCGCCTTAAGAGTCATATTTTCAAATGATAATTTTATTAGACCATTTCTGCAATTAATAAAATCGTTAGAAGTGGCAAGAAAAGGTCTCCCAAAAAAAAGAGGGATTTTAGACTCCATATTAACCACAGAATGAGTATCAAAAATAAAAAAATCAACAAAGTAGTAAAAGTTATCAATTTACAACAAAACATCTTTTACTATCTTCCATAGTTTCTTGATTAATTAGTCAGATACTTGAAGGACTACAGATGTAGGTTAAATTTCACCAAGTCCCATTTACAAATAAATAGAATAAGACATTAAATTTACACTTGCTCCTAAGTCCAACAAAGCTTGACCAAACTCATGTGTCTCAATTTGGCTAGAGATTGTGGGACATCCTGGGTCTTTATACTTAGGTGGTGTCTTTTGTTCAATTATTGCACTTACTCGTTCTTCCAAAAATGCAGTTTTCTTTATATAGTGTTTTCTTTTGATAGTGCATAGATCCTTGATGACTTTGACATAAGTTGGAACCTGCTTAATCAAATGCAATAAGGGAAGATTAATCTTAACTTGTTTCAAATGTTCTAAAATCTCATCTTGAATTTCTGAATTTTTCCCAACTGGTCGAAGAGCTTGAAGAAAAGGCACTGGGATTGAAAACTTATTTTCGAGCTCTTTTTCCATTGTAGCCTCTTTTTCAAAGGGGACGTCTTTACTACTCGTAAATATGTTAACTTCAGAAGTAGACTCACTCACAATCTTACCACTCTGAGTAGTAATGGCATTGACTTCTTTGAGATTTTGTGCATCAGAAGTAAAATCCTGTGCCATGAATTGTCCTTTTGGATTGGATTAAGGTTGAGATGGAAACTTACCTCGCTCTTGTACAGTTACGACACTGGTCAGCTTAGTATTTTGACTCTTGATTTCTTTGTTTTCGTCTAACACCTGTGCAAGAATTATTTTAAATTTTTCATTAGTCTTACTTTGTGTCTCCATAAATGCTTGTAATGTATCCTCTAAAGGACTCCTAGTGGTCGTGCATTATATTGAGGTGTGCCATAAGACTTTGGTGCTTGTTGTTCTTGCTTCCAATGGTTGTTGGCCAGATTTCCAACTAAAGTTTGGGTGATTTCTCCAGTTAGGATTATAGGTTTCAGAGTAGGGTGAATAAGGCTTCTTGTACATCCCTATGGCATTACATTGTTCCTCATATATCCCTCTCATCTCACTATAAGTGAGGCAATCCTGAGCTAAGTGTTTCTGACAGGACCCGACCCGAGACCCTCTACTATAGATCCCAGCGGCCCTGCCGGGCACCCCGACGGAAGTTCCTCTGAACCTAACAGGGTAAGTTACGAAATTCCGCGAGGTGAACCCCTTTTTAATTCTTGTTACTACTAAGAAGATCTAGTAATATCCATGAAAACGACTTTTTAGTTTTAAAAATAAAGGGACAGAGTTTCCCCTGTTTTTCGATAAATCCATATAAACCTGCAAAGAAATTTCACTTCTAATTCCAACACATCTCAATTCTACCAATTCGGACCTCCGGTCCTTTTCAAATCAAATCCAACACAACTCAATTATTTCATGTAAATCACAAAATAAGCATAATCATAAAAAGTAAAAACGATCATCATAAACTGGAAATCTCTTCTTCTTGATACAACACATATTTACAAATATACATGCCTACAACTATTATGCATAAAGTAAAGAGTGCTATTAGCACATTTACATGTACAAAAATTATCTTTGGATTCGGCCCACTACTCGGCGATAGGAGAATCAGCAGCTTGCGTTCCGAGACCTGCACCTGGGAAAGGGGTTTAAAACATAAAACATAAAACGAGTGAGCTAAAGGAGTTCAGTGAGTGTAAATTAGAATTCAAGAATATTATACAAAGATAGCAATTTCTAAAGTACATGCAGAAATTATGCTTCTAAAACGGATGTAAAATTTGTAAAACGGTTTCTAATATCATATGCTAATGAAATCTTGCCGAGTAGGTTTTATCTACATCTTTGGAAAACTATATTCAGAATCTGTATAACATAATAACTACTGTGTGCATATAAATGCATAAATGCTATCGGTAAATCGAAAACTAGTAAAATCCTCGCTCGGCCATTTTCTTTCTAAATTGTACCAATGGCAACCCTAAAGCTCTATACCCACGCAGCGACTCAACTAGCACCGCATACGTGAGTAGGTCACGGGGCACCTCAACTAGCAGCATCCACAGTGACATCTCAAGACATCTCACTGGCTATGCAGCGGAATCCTACATCGGATGCATATAGCGAGACAATATCCCGTACACATAGAGCGACTCACATGACTCGACATCCCGACTTCCCGGAGTTAGTGACACACCCCCAAGACCTGCCCATGTGCACGGGATATACCAGCCGGGTCTAATACAATCATCACCACTATAATCTGAGGGTACCAATGGCCTTAAAACAAATGCAGTAATTTTCAAACTGTTTCACAAATCGATCATGTAAAAGCATGTCTATGAATATATCAAGACCTTAATCCTGTTTATGCATCGAAAGCTCATAAAACATACATAGTCATTGTGCGAAAACATAATAACCGAAAAGTAAAAGAAATGGCAGATTTCCACTCACAACCGCTCCGCGCTCAATTTCGCTCCCGATTCCTGCTCCCGTTAACACTCTCGGTTATCCTCACCTACGCGCCATAAATGACATTTAGAACCAAATCGAACACTAGAATCTCATTTAACTACTAAATGCCCTAATCGGCATACAAAGCCCGGAGGTAAACTACTTCCCGATTTTAGTTACGGAGCCATAATCGAAACTAACTCACCATCCGGCACCCTGAAAATTATTGAACACCTTATCATTTGATTGGACATACTTGCCCTTCACCTTTCCAACATGGACAAATATGTCCCATTTTCTTCATATTTGGGTTTTTCATCAACCATATACATTCCATTCACAAAATGCATCATTTACACACAACAAATAAATCAAAACACCACTCAATTCCTAACTTCCCTAAAGTGGCAGAATTTCACCCTAGGTTCCAACACATTCCTTTTCTCAATTTCTTGTTCCAATTACAACAAAATCATGCCAATTTCATTCTAAAGCCCTAATTACAATCAATTGAAATCTCTACAACACAATCACCAAAAACCCTAATTCTCACCTTGCCAATTTCTTCAAATTGATGACTCATTCAAGCTCCAAACTAGAATTTAACTCAATCTAAGCCGAGAATAAACATAAGAACATCAATTAACACATTCTTGAATTCTCACTTATCAAACTCATAAAAGATTCTTTTCTTACCTCTTTTTCTTGAATTTCCACTAATAGAGACTTCAATTGAGCTTAGGGATTGGTTTGTAACCTTAATTTGGCTTGATTACACATGAAAAATCATGAAAAAAAAAAACTTGAATAGTCGTTGTAGCAGCACCCCCTTTGAAGCTCGAATTTCTCTCTTTTTTTGGCTAAGTGTTGGTTTTGATCTCTCTTCAAATTTCTACACACTTCTTGACAAGACCCGACCCGAGACCCTCTACTATAGATCCGAGCGGCCCTGCCGGGCACCCCGACGGAAGTTCCTCTGAACCTAACTGGGTAAGTTAAGAAATTTCGCGAGGCGAACCCCTTTTTAATTCTTGTTACTACTAAGAAGATCTAGTAATATCCATGAAAACGACTTTTTATTTTTAAAAACAAACGGACAGAGTTTCCCCTGTTTTTTGGTAAATCCATATAAACCTGCAAAGAAATTTCACTTCTAATTCTAACATATCTCAATTCTACCAATTCGGACCTCCGGTCCTTTTCAAATCAAATCCAACACAACTCAATTATTTCGTGTAAATCACAAAATAAGCATAATCATAAAAAGTAAAAACGATCATCATAAACTGGAAATCTCTTCTTCTTGATTCAACACATACTTACAAATATACATGCCTACAACTATTATGCATAAAGTAAAGAGTGCTATTAGCACATTTACATGTACAAAAATTATCTTTGGATTCGGCCCACTACTCGACAATAGGAGAATCAGTAGCTTGCGTTCCGAGACCTGCACCTGGGAAAGGGGTTTAAAACATAAAACATAAAACGAGTGAGCTAAAGGAGCTCAGTGAGTGTAATTTAGAATTCAAGAATATTATACAAAGATAGCAATTTCTAAAGTACATGCAGAAATTATGCTTCTAAAACGGATGTAAAATTTGTAAAACGGTTTCTAATATCATATGCTAATGAAATCTTGCCGAGTAAGTTTTATCTACATCTTTGAAAAACTATATTCAGAATCTGTATAACATAATAACTACTGTGTGCATATAAATGCATAAATGCTATCGGTAAATCGAAAACTAGTAAAATCCTCGCTCGGCCATTTTCTTTCTAAATTGTACCAATGGCAACCCTAAAGCTCTATACCCACGCAGCGACTCAACTAGCACCGCATACGTGAGTAGGTCACGGGGCACCTCAACTAGCAGCATCCACAGTGACATCTCAAGATATCTCACTGGCTATGCAGCGGAATCCTACATCGCATGCATATAGCGAGACAATATCCCGTACACATAGAGCGACTTACATGACTCGACATCCCGACTTCCCGGAGTTAGTGACACACCCCCAAGACCTGCCTATATGCACGGGATATACCGGCCGGGTCTAATACAATCATCACCACTATAATCTGAGGGTACCAATGGCCTTAAAACAAATGCAGTAATTTTCAAACTGTTTCACAAATCGATTATGTAAAAGCATGTCTATGAATATATCAAGATCATAAATTATGTTTATGCATCGAAAGCTCATAAAACATACATAGTCATTGTACGAAAACATAATAACCGAAAAGTAAAAGAAATGGCAGATTTTCACTCACAACCGCTCCGCGCTCAATTTCGCTCCCGATTCCTGCTCCCGTTAACGCTCTCGGTTATCCTCACCTACGCACCATAAATGACATTTAGAACCAAATCGAGCACTAGAATCTCATTTAACTACTAAATGCCCTAATCGGCATACAAAGTCCGGATGTAAACTACTTCCCGATTTTAGTTACGGAGCCATAATCAAAACTAACTCACCATCCGGCGCACTGAAAATTATTGAACATCTTATAATTTGATTGGACATACTTGCCCTTCACCTTTCCAACATGGACAATTATATCCCATTTTCTTCATTTTTGGGTTTTTTCATCAACCATATACATTCAATTCACAATATGCATCATTTACACACAACAATTCAATCAAAACACCACGCAATTCCTAACTTCCCTAAAGTGACAGAATTTCACCCTAGGTTCCAACACATTTCTTTTCTCAATTTCTTGTTCCAATTACAACAAAATCATGCAAATTTCATTCTAAAGCCCTAATTACAATCAATTGAAATCTCTACAACAAAATCACCAAAAACCCTAATTCTCACCTTGCCAATTTCTTCAAATTGATGACTCCTTCAAGCTCCAAACTAGAATTTAACTCAATCTAAGCCGAGAATAAACATAAGAACATCAATTAACAAATTCTTGAATTCTCACTTATCAAACTCATAAAAGATGCTTTTCTTACCTCTTTTTCTTGAATTTCCACTAATAGAGACTTCAATTGAGCTTAGGGATTGGTTTGTAACCTTAATTTGGCTTGATTACACATGAAAAATCATGAAAAAAAAAGCTTGAATAGTCACTGTAGCAGTACCCCCTTTGAAGCTCGAATTTCTCTCTTTTTTTGGCTAAGTGTTGGTTTTGATCTCTCTTCAAATTTCTACACACTTCTAACATATATATAGTGCTCCCTCAATTTACCATTTTGGCCTTCAACTTACTTAAAACTTCTAATTTGCCATTAGTTAAAAACTAATTATGTAATTAGTTCATTTGTAACTATTTAGTTAGAATAGTTCAAAGAACTAACTAGAACTTCCAACTTGGCAATCCATGAGATTTCTTCTAATTGGTCCATTCTCTAATATATGGATTATGGTTCTCAACAAAGGCTTGTTCCATTCATAACCCTTAAATGGAAATTCATGTAGAAAATTAGAATTTTCTTTTCCAAGCCAATAGAGAAAAATTCTAAAAATATTCTAGGGTCGTTCGACGCACCGATCAAGTGTGAAATTACCACATTAGGTCTGATATCTCTCACGTGCACTATAAAGAAAATATTTCTAATAGGGTTAAAATCGAGTAACCCTACGGTGTCTTATTAGTTCTATACCGAAATCTAGGCGCCAATACTACTAATAGGGATTGGATATTACAGTTTCGCTCCTTTACAGACAAAACAAACATCATGTGACTCAACCCTAGCAACCATATGGGTGACCCTTCTAGTGAAGACACTCCCTATTACATATCATCTTAACAAATTGGCACTCTCTAATTGTAAGTCCCTCTTAAAAATAGCTAACAAAGTACCAATTTTTATACCCATGGCGAGGACATAGATTTAGCAGCTCTTTAAACCTTTCTCAAGCTTGATACAAGGTTTCACTGTCTTTTTGGGAGAATGAAGAAATTTGTCTTTTCAGGCCATTAGTTTTGTGTTGTGAGAAGTATTTATTGAAAAATACTTAGGTTATTTCTACCAACGTTCCTATAGACCTCGACCTTAAAGAGTATAGGAAACTCTTTGCTTTGTATTTCAAAGAAAAAGGGAAAAATTTAAACCTAACTGTGTCTACAGCTTTAGGTTGGCTATGGAAGATGGCAATTACCTCTTCAAATTCCCTAACATGTACATAAGGATTTTTATTATCTAGATCATGAAAAGTGGGCAGAAGTTGTATCATTCTAGGTTTAAAATCCAAATGTAGTGTGTTAGGTGGAAATATCATGCATGATGGTGTGGCTGTGCAAGTAGGATGCAAGTAATCTTTTAGAGTTCTAACAAGGTTATTCTCTTGTTGGCTCATTGTGTTAGAATTATAAGATGAACTAGACGGTGAATTCTCTTCCCTTACAAATTATGGTGATGGTTCTAGTTTTACTTCTCTCACAAATCTTCATCGTTTGTCTCTAACTCGATGCATACAACCTAACAATTTATATTTTTTTTAATGAAGAAAATTCTCAAAGAAAAATTAAGAAGTGAAATAAAACATAACAAGAAATAGAAATGAGTTAGGTGGTAATACCAACTATGAAATATAAATATAATAAATGAACAAAAGATAATAAACTATAAAGTACAATAAATAAATAAAAGTACAATAAATAAATAAAAGTACAATAAATAAATAACAATACAATAAATAAGTACAACAAATAAAAAATACAACAAATAAATAAAAGAAATAAACTACAAAGTACAATAAATAAATAAATAAAAGTTAGGCAGTAGAACCAGCCATTAAAATAAAATAAAAATACAATATATTAACTAAAAAAAGTGTAATAAATAAATAAAAGAAAATAAAGTGCAATGAATAAATAAAGTGCAATAAAAAAATAAAGTGTAATAAATAAATAAACGAAAATGAACTAAGTTAGGCAGTAGAACTAGCCATTAAAATAAAATAAAATACAATAAATTAACTAAAAAAATAAAGTCCAATAATAAATAAAAAAATAAAGTGTAACAAATAAATAAAAGAAAATAAAGTGTAAAGTATAATAAATAAATAAAAGAAAATGAACTAAGTTAGGCAGTAGAATCAGCCATTAAAATAAAATAAAATACAACAAAATAACTAAAGCAAATAAACTGAGTTAGGTGGTAGAACCAACCATGAATAATAAAATAAATTACATCAAGAGAAATAAATTTTAAAACTAAAATTTTACAAAGAAAAGAAAATGTACAAAGTTACAATTTTAGTATTGATAAACACAACTGACTTTCGCTTAGTGTGCCTCCCCAGCAACGGTGCCAAATTTTATTTATGCTTAAAATGTAATGTGGCTATCACAGTATAGATTGAGGTGTTGATCCCATGAGGAAGCTTTTAGCAAAATAGGTTGGTGAAGTAAAATATTAAAGTAATAGCAAATGGTAAAATTAATTAATTGGTTTAAGTAGATGAGATAGAATTGTCTATGAATTGAGAAAACTGTTTTATGATGATGCAAGCAAGGCTTTGAGAATCACAATTATGCTTTATAAATCTAGTCTACACTTTAATTCAATGTTTATAACTCAATTGAAAGTTTCACATCCTAAACAATCAATCGGAAGATATGTCAAATATAGCACATTTGATAACACATGTATTTGATATGACTAAACTCTTTACAAATATTAACAGAAGCCATGTTCATTTTGTTGGAGCTGGTGCTCACGTGCCATTCCAATATTGTATGAATATTAATTGTTAATATTTATACAATAAACATTTCGAATAAAGATTGTTAATATCATATTAATATGGTATAATGCTTGTAACATTACAGACATTGTTTGATCTGAAAGAGTTCAGATCTGGTCTAAAGGAGTTTAGATCAGAACTAATAGTTAGCAAAGCTGAGAGTTATAAATGCTAAAAGTTAGCATTGTTAAGAGTTAGCAGGTTATAAGAGTCAGCGAGGTCTAAAGAGTTAGAACCTTGTCTATAATGGGACAAAGACCTGAGAGTATACTTGTAATGATATAGTTGCAAAGAGTTGCAATAGGAGTTAAGAAATATCATTATGTAAGTATGTCTCAAAGATAATGTTCCTGATCTATAATCACCAATGCGGGTCTATCGGTGATTTACTTTATATAGATTAGTGTATGTCTATATCTGACTGGTTCAGATGGTTGTTCTTAGCTGACCATGAGCTTAGAGCTTGTATAGGCATGCGGGTATCCAGTCAGGACTGGATACTGAACAGACTTATGAGGACCCCAATAGATATCCTATGACACCGTCAAAGGAAGGTCCTCTCGAGTTGAGTAGTATTCGTGGTCCTTTGACCTGAGCACCACGGTGGTCTTGTGAGTGATCCATCATGCTTTGGTTCCACATATGTCAGAGACCTTTCATGGTCTGACCGCTATGTGTCGCTGGGTATGGTCCGATGCTCATGGAGTCCGGTGTGCGTAGATACGGGATCCGTCAGCTTACGTAGGTAAGTTGTATATCCGATGCTCCGAGATTGTATTTCATAAAGTCTTGTGGCCACAAGCATAAACCCGGGAAAAGAGTTTCCCATAGGGTTAAACAATATAGCAAAAGTGTTTGCGTATATTGTTTATCGAGATACGAATCTGGAGATAAGATTATGGATGAGCAAATAGGGATTTGACGGTGCTGATCTATATCCCTGCACATCCAGGATATAAATGATGGAAGGATTATACGTATACGTTATGACCTCAACTTGTATGGTCTAACATGCTGATTTGTAATATTCATAACGTGTGCGTGGGGCATCGATTACGGATTAATGGAACAGTTCCATTTGACAAATCGGATGTAGACCTAGTGAGTCCCAATATGAAATGTACTCTTTGAGCACTTGGGCAGTGTACCGTATTGAATTGTTCAATACAGTATAATTCAGCAATTACTAAGGTTACGTTAACTAAAGTATGTGGTTAAATTGGTGGGACCCACTTTAGGTTAACTTGGTAACCGAGTAAGGATATAATAGTAATTTCACTTTATGATTATTTAATTGTTAAATAATAAGAATAAATATTTATTTATTTAATTGTTAAATAAATGATTTAATTAACTATGATTAAAGGTTAATCATATAGTTAATTAAGTTAACCTTACTTAAAGGTTAAGTAAAGGTTAACCTAACCATGGTTAAGTTAGTTAACTATGGTTAGGTTAATTAAATATTTATTAACTTAAAGGTTAAGTTAAAATAATCTAACTAAGGTTAAATGTTAACTAAGGTTAGGTTAAGCCAAATGAAATGCAAATGAAATTCAAATTAGTTTGGAATTAATGCATTTGTATATAAAGTGAAATGAAATTGAAAATGAATAAAGTTTTTAGATTTAAGGTTTTGCATTTTTGGGAGCCAATTCAATTTGAGAAATTGAAATTGTTTGTTTTGTGTTTTAAGTGTTAGAACAACAAAACAAATTGAATTAATGGTTACTAAATGTAATAACTAAAAACAAGATTTGTTTTATTTATTCAAGAGTTGAATAAAAGGAAAAACAAATTTAATTAAGTTAAATGGTTTAACTTTGTAAAATGTTTAAGAGTTAAACACATAAATGCTGGATTAAGATGCTGCCATTCTAGACAATCAAACCCACTCTTGTTGATTGCTAGAATTGATCAAAGATTCATTTCATGGTGGACTTCAAAGAAAATTAATCCAAAGGCTTCATTGGTGATATTCTCAATCTCGAATTTCAGTTTAATCAAATGTTATTTTCAGTGTTCATTGTATATAATCTTCCGCTGTGCACATGTATGTATGAGATATGTATATTGTTTGTATGATGAACACAAACCCACATGCAAGAGCACACTATAGTAAATTCGCCCAACCAAACCCAACACATTTATACACGTTATCTAAGATCGACAATATAACATTTTGATAATATTGCAATAAAAGATCAACTTGAATATCAAACAATTATTGTCTTTACATTTTATCCAAGATCGACAATATATCGATTGACAATATTGCAGTAAAAGATTAACATGTAAAACAATGTAACCAATAACAATTATAATTCAACAAGAATCATATAAAGAAAGCATTATGAAAATATATGAAACATAAGAATTATAACCTCTGGATTATAGTAAATAAAATAGATTAGAGTTTAGGCACAACCAAACTTACAAACATTTGTAGTTATTGACAAAGAATCAAAGCATTGAAGTACGTTTATTAAACATAAAAGTTCATCTCTTAGCCTTGTCAAGAACGCTAGCCTATATTACAATGCATGTTAATGAGAAGAAAATAAGATAGAATTATCTAATGTTGAAAACGTACTTAGAGTGTCCTTATATAGGCAATGAATGGAAATATGTTAAGTGTGACTTTAATCTTTAATAATTTAGGCCAACCACTCATTCACCTATTGGCAGCACCTTTTTAATAATGTAAATGATTGATGTAGCCTTTTTGGCCAACATATAAGTTATAGCATCTTGTCTCTTCTTTCCATAGGAACCAGCTTTATGCATAGTGGATGATTATCCAATGAGATATAGGCAAAATTCCAAAGATATGTCAGATTTTGGCCAACAACACTTTTACCCACTTGTAATATAATTTGGTTCATGATAACGGCTGATTTGGACTTTATCATCAACATAAGAGTTATTGATAATTGAGTCTATATTTTAAAACTTCAATAATTATACCAATTAGGTACGTATTTTGTGAAATACGGTCTAAATACATGAGGTGGGTCAAGCTGAGCGGAAGCTGTAATCCAATTCTATTGTATCCCAATTTTGTCCTATAAAATGTTGGATATGGCTTTTTAACTATTCTTCAAGTTTGTGTAAGACTGAGTCATGTTACACTAGGTTCAATAATTTCTTCATTTCAATTTCTATATTGAGAGTTACGTCTATTTTACCTAAACCTGTGCAAATAATATTTTAAGTTAAAAGTACAAAAAAGCTAAAATTAGTGATAGTAATTGGTGACTGAATCTCTTAATAAATATGCATTTTCATGTGTTCATCAGCAATACATCATTCCCGATCCATGGTTGCCGACATGACTCTATCGATATTCTTGTTAGATTAGTGTATATCTATATCTAATTTTTCAGATGGTTAGTCTTAGCAAACTGTGAACCTAGTGAAAGTCTGTATAGGCATGAAGGTATTTAGTAAGGACTAGATATTGAACATACTCACGAGGACCTCCAATCGACATCCCATAAAGCTATCAATTGAGGGTTTTCTTGAATTGATTAGTATTTGTGATCCTTTAACCTGAGCACCACGATGAACTTATGAGTGATCCACTATACTTTGGTTCTACACATGTTAAAGTCCTTTCATGTTCTGACCGCTGGGTGTCACTGGGTATGGTCCGATGTTCATGAAGTTCGGTGGGCATAGATATGGGATCTGTCAGCTCATAAGAGTGAGTTGTATATCATTGTAATACTCCGTTACCATTTTTTTAGGTGAAAGAGTTGTAATAACTATGTGACCAAGCAAGTGAACTTACACATTTATTATTTCATGATGTTCATAATATATAATATTAAGAAGAAATAAATTTTCATTTCATTAAGGATTTGTTAATTTCTTAGAATTGAATTTATTACCAAGTTAGATTTTGGGCCTACATGAGCTTATTGAGATTAGGCTTAGATACATGTGTTATAAGTTAGAATTAATATTTTTGGGCTCAATTAGACTAGGCCTAAACTCTATGTTATAGATTGGATTAGGGGCTATTGTGAGGAAAAGAATCACTTTGGATTTAGATTGATAATAAAATAAAATAAGGGTGGTAAATAAAATTTGCCAAATATAAAATCACCTTTATTCCTAAAAACCTTCATTTTTGGCCAATAAAAAATTTGAAGAAAATAGAGAAGAGAGAAAGGAGAAGAAGAAGAAGAAGAAGAGAGAATACAAGTAGGATTAGTGTTATAAAGACTTTTGAGGACTAAAAAGGTATTTCCATAGCTCTCTCTCTAATATTTTACATTTGTAAAGTGATTTTGTGAACCTATAATTTCTGTAACCTTGATAAATTAGGTTTGATGATGATTTCATGAGATATATTAAGCATTGAGGATGATTAATTGGATTAAAATGATGAATCATTACAGATCTACAAAATTAATGTATGACCATGGATTAGTCCGAGATTTTTATAAATTATTTTGGTTCTTTTTTTTTCTTACTTTTTAATCCATAGGACTATACATCCTAATGACCATCTAAAACTTTGATTCATTTGAAAATTCTATAAAATAGATATTTGGTGATTTTCTAAAATTGACACTGAAATTCTGAGAATCCCCTATTTCAGCCGTATGATCTGATTTCGAACTAGGTTTGATATATCAAATGATCATAGGAACCTATGATTTTCTGAACTTGATAATATTGCATGTCTATTATAACATATCCAAATTTGGGAACCTAAATCATTAGTTTCGGATTATTATGAGTTTCAAAAGAGAGTGGTCTTAGTTTAGGATTTTGTTTGATAGAATCTAGAAGTCTTGAAAAGAAATCGTTTAAAAATGCTTTCTCAATAAATTTAACCTTGAATGATTTATTATAGGCTAAGATATATCTCTTGCGTAATTCTAAGGTAGTTTTATAGTGTTTGAGTAAGTATGATTTTGTACAATTTAGAGACTAAAGGCTGCTTAATGGATGTTCTGATTTGATCAAGTTAAAGACTTAGTTTTAAGAATGATTATGACTTAGATCTTGATGCAATATTTCTATATTATAAAATTAAGTGCAAGTATACACTATCGTATACAAGTAATAAAGGGACTAATTAGTCGGATGTCGAACCCACAGGGATAATTTCTTCTTTTAAACCAATTACTAAAATTATATCTTCCTAATAGTTATTCAGAAAAATAAAAATCTAAGAATGAGTGCAGAAAATATAAAAATAAAAACACAATGCAACGAGATTTAATTGATAGCAATATAGAGAAAACCTAAGATTAATACTATCCCTCAATATGCTTTCTAATGATTAATCTTCTAATATTTACCTCTCTTAGTCTTTGTTGTTGATCAAGACACTAATGTATCCATAAGCCTCTTCCAAGGTCATGCAAGTATACCTTAATTTACCAAATACCTATATTCCTATGGCACTTGTAATAAATTAAGATTCATTAAGATTAGGTCTTATTGATCATACATGCCAATTAGGTATATTCCTATCCTAAATTGAAACTTGCATATGCAACATTGAATGTTACTCTATAATCATGCATCAAATTACCTAGGTCTAAATATTATGATTCCTCTTCTGAGTTTATCAATAATATTACCAACTCATTCACCATATATTGGCTAGATATATTGAAGCATTAAGATCAAGTAATTTAAATATCAAAGAACTAAGTTTATTAAATATTCTAAAGATATGGCAATTAAGCACACATATTGAGTTTAAGTATTAACCCTAGAAAATAAAATTAGCTAATGGCTACAAGAGAACAATAGTAAAAATAATAATAAATCATGATACAATCAATAGCAAACCGATATAGACGTCGAATTGCTCTTAATTGCGCTGCCTAAGATCTCTTGATGCCGAAGAATGCCTTGAATCTCTCTTTAAAGTTGTCTCAATTAAACTTCTATTGCTCTCCAAGACTCGTGCTCTATATTCTTGGTGCTCTTGGGTTGTCTTCGATTGATTCTTAAAGGCTAGGAACGAGTGACTTTTTATAAGGATTGATATGAACTTGAAAATCTCAATTCTCGTCGGACTAGGACTCGCGATACCGCTGGGGCGCTATGCAGTTGTCGCTGGGGCGACGCGTGAAAAAGGCTTCACCGCTGGAGCAGTAGGTTGATGGCGCTGGGGCACTGTTTCGTCACTGAAGCGGTAAAGGTTTAGCGCTGGGGCGCCATATGCGACTTCAACAAGTCGTATTTCTTATTTTGATCACTATTACAGTGCTGGTGCGATAATCCTCTTGGCGCTAGGGCGATGAACACATACTTTGAAAACTTTGCATTTTAGTCCATATTTTCGTTCAAGTCCCTATAAATAACAATAATGCACATAAACAGCCATCTATTCTCATAAAACCATAAAATATCAATAATAAAAACATAAAAACAATATATGACAAATTTGCCCTTATCAGATCTCGAAAGAGAAAAAATTAGATTTACTTAAATTAATGATGATTTATGTCTCAAGAGTGATAGATTTTGATTATATAGTAAATCTATCTTTTTTATAGACAAGAAAAATTGGAACTAAGCTTATGATTTAGGTCAAGGAATGCAAAATCTGCCTCAAGCTCACAAATCGGAACTAAGAGGCGCTCCTCATTGAAATAGATAAATGTACAAAGAGTTTTGTGAGTAGATACTTAAACTATTTTTATGATTTCTACTTCGTGAGTTTAGAAAATATATTCTAAAACATGATAACCGTGGTTTCTTTTTCATAGCTAATAATATGTATGTTTATCCTTAATTACCAATTATTTGGAATTATGCTTTACTTCATAAAATAATTTTTCTAATGTTATATAGAAAGCATTCAAACTATGGTCTTAGCTCACGATATGTAGCAACAGTGATGATTTCTAAATGGTTTAAGATTAAAAAGTAGAAGTATGATATAATGAAATGTTATAAGTATATACGTTGTATATAGTAAATGGTTTTGAAACCACTAGGCTGTACCCTCTCTTTTTAGATATGAGATTCAAGCTTTTAGGGCCCTTCTGTACACACATAAGGTTTAGGCTGTATAAATGGGCACTTTGCTCTTTGGGAGCTAGTTTTTTTTCTATGAATGCATACAAAAAGGATATAAGGTGAGATATGAGATGAGTACATCTAATGCTCTGCCTGAAGGATATTCCGGGTACACCGAGATTTTTCTTAGGGTACTAGTTTAGTGTGATTTTTTGTATATATAGTAGTATATGATATATGCTAATTTAAGAATATATGACAACAGATTTTAGATATTTATAATTGAGTACACGATTTTATGATGACTTATATTATTGTGATTCAGCTATTGTTTGTACATAGAGATTCAAAAATGCATTTTTATGGTAAACGATTTCATATGTTTTAAGCAAATATCACTTTATGCATTTTAACTGTTTATTATATGCTATAAAAACTATTTCAATTTTTAAACTACATCTATTGACTTGGTCAATAAACTCACCATTTTTTGTAACTATATTCCCCCTCACCATGAGGTTGCAGGAACTAATCAGCTCAGTGGAGTTTAAGCCTAAAAGTGAAGCTTGATGGTAGTATAACAAGTGATTTATTTCTGAGTTGGTGTATTTATGTAGTTGTAATAGAGTTTATTGGATGATAATTATTCAACCTTATGTATTCGATGTTAGCTATATAATTTGGAGTATTGATATGATAATGTTTAATTGTTAAAGATGAGTTGATCTCTATCAATGGTAAAAGATAATAAGTGAGAGGTTATGGGTAATTAGTTATTGATATGTGATGAGCTAAATATTGCAAGTGGATAAAGTAAAGTATGCAAGGAAACTTTTTTGGATTATTGGGGAAAAAAATCTATTAACATCCATGATTAAATCATTTGCTAGAAAGAGATAATTTAGGACTTGTTTTTAATTTTAAGAGAATTCAGGGCGAGTTGTCTCAATCTTGAAGCTTCGAGATTGTATTTTAAAAAGTCATATGGCTACAAGCATAAATCCCAAAATAGAGTTTTACATATGGATAAACAATATTGCAAATACGTTTATGGATATTGTTTGCAGAAATACATTTCTTGAGATAAGTTCATGGTCGAGCATATAGAGATGTGATGGTGATGATCTATATCTCTGCTCTTCCAAGGAAATATGTAATAGAGGGATTATACGGATATCTTTGACCTCAACTTGTATGGTTCAATACGACATTCTATAATATCTATAATATGTGTGTGAGGCATCATTTACGGACTTACGGAAGTGTTCCGTTAGAAAAATAGGTGTGACCTAGAGAGTCTCACAATATGAAGTGTAGTCGTTGAACACTGGAGTAGCGATACGGATTGTACGAATTAATCCAAGAAAGTTTCAAAAAGCAAGATACGTTTTAGGACCTATTTGAAAAGTGGGAAACATAGTTTGCAATTGTTGCAAACAAGTCCTTACTATATGGAAAAGTAAAATGCATATATGGCATCCATGCGTGGCCATTTGTGTGACAAATGATAATATACATAGAGTTGTATGTAACAAATGTAAGCTCCATGATGGACATATGTCCGCAATGAAAGTGTTAGGCTAAATGAAAACAAATGAAAGAGTTCATTTTTTAAAGAGAATTCAATTCTTGAATGAAAAATTCATGCAAAGCATTTGAGAGAAAATGGTAACTTTCAGAAAGTTGCATTTTGGTCCCTTAACACAATTCCCAAGCATACGATGCAAGAACTAGTTCAAGTGTTGAACTTAGTTTAATCTACCAAATATTAGAGTCTAGAATTATTCAGGAGAAGACTTCATTGCATGCTTAAATGGCTTTATAGTTCAACAATCTTTATCGAATGTCTACAAAGGTATATATTTGACTTTTGTATTGCTTTTTATTCAGTTTTAATGTGTATATGTTGATTATTTTATTTTATTCCACTGAGCAATGTATAACACTGGAAGCGGCCACCATTGGGAGCATGATTAGAAATCACAGTGCTCAACTCACTAGTTTGAACATCATGGTGTTCAGCCATGGCCACTGCAATGCCCAGCTAATTTTTTTTTTATTTGTCCGTTCTTTACCTTTTTGAGTCCATTTCATGTCCGTTTTTCCCTGTATCTTCACAGCTTGATTTGTAAACCTATACATGATCAAAAACCACAAATAAATAGTCAAATATTTATACTTTGAAGTAAAACTTAAGTCTAGAATAATAGAAATAATACTACATATAAACCCCTATCAAATACCCTCAAACTTTATACTGTGTTCGTCCTCAAGTAAAATATAAACAAACCCTCAAAAAAATTATTAACTCTAAATAAAATGAAAACTTAAAACTAAAAAAGTCTAGATTGAGTATATGATCATATTCATTGTCTCAAAGGTTGTTGAAATGGCACAAGTCTTTTTAAAATTCAATAAATAACTCTTAATAATTTATGGATACCCCTAAACTTAGATTGATAAGTACCTTCAAGACTTATTTCCTTTACACTTCAGAACCTTTGTTACACATATCCATAATATTTTTCTTTTAAGAATATTTCTAAGTAAACTCAAAGTTTATGGTGTTACGAGTAATTTAGGGTAAATAAGCTTAAAGTCTTAAGGCTTGTAATGCGGTTAAACAAAAAAATTGTGTATTTAAGCTCAAAACGGGTAACTAGGGATAAATATACATCTAAGGTAGGCTAGAAAAAGGCTCAATCTATCCAAAGATGGTCTAATGTCAATTTTCTGTCATGTTTTTCCTAGGATATTATCTCAAGTAGAAATTAAACAAGTTCTAAAGTATTGGTCATTGAGACTGTGGTGTACTACTTAAGCAAGAAGTATCTCTAAGCAAAAAAACATTTAACTTAATACATGCTTATTTCAATGTGCTAAAAAATATAAGATTGAAATCATTTTAAGATTTATGATATAAGAATTATTTTAAGCATTTATCGTTTCCTAGGGACTTGTAAAAATAATTTTAATTAATATTTTGTTTCTTATCATGCACTATTGATCATCATCTCAACCAAAACTAACAACTAAAAAAATAAAATCAACCTACAAGACAATCACTCAATATAAGGAGCAAAATAAACATAAGAAAGTATTCCCTACCTCCAAACTTATATTTTACATTGTCCCTAATGTTGAAAAATAAAGAATTGAGAGTAAGAGACTTCCCTAGTAAGTAAAATTGAAGCATTATAGCATTTTTATCTATTGATGTTACTAGGACTTTTCCTTGTCTCATAACACTTGCAATTGCTTGTGCTACTTCTTTGAATGCTTGACATATCATTTTATTCCCAAAAAAAAAGTAAATAAATCCGAAACTAAGAAAATATAAAAATAAAATTTACTTAAGTTACCTCCCGAGAAGCATTTGGTTTAACATCATTGGTTTGACGAGGTTTTATTTTATTCTTATGGTGGATCAAAGGTGATGGTGGAATCATTTTTGTTTGTGACATTTTTGGCCTACCTCTTTTTAGACTTCCATATATTTTCAAATAACCTGTGGGTAGTAGCCTATACTTCACTCTCTTCGCGCGCCTCTTTAAAAAGACTTTAATCTTAAACTGAGGAAGAGATTCTCTTTTATCTTTCTCTTAGACTTCAAAAATATGATGTATGTAATAAAAGCTAAGTACAATTGTACACTATCGTATCAAGTAATATATGATTAAAGTCTAAATATCATTCTCACAGAGACTGTTTAGTCTATTTTTTTCAACTAAGTACTAAATTCTATTCTACTTACTTTTATCCAAAAGAATTGAAATATGAATTGTATCTAAGGAACCTTATTCTATCAAATTAAACTTAATTATAATTAAAAGCAAGCATGGGTGAATTCACTAATCAAAAGAAATTTAGGGTTTTGACTTATCCTCTAATATTTCATTGGACCTATTATTCTCTTTATAAAAAATTATTGGATTGTAGGTTATATTGCTATCAATTGAAGCTTGCCATATAATGTTTTGATTTCATACACCGCCTATGCATTTGGTTATCACCACTAAAGTGACAAGTCACTTGCTGAGTTTTGAAGGCCTTCAATGTATCAAACTTCTTGGATAATATGTTAATTTGTGCTGTCAATGCATTGAATTCATCAATATCATTCATACCTGCAACATTTTTTGGTGTAACCCTCTTGGTAATTGTTTAATGCCATCTCATCTAATATATCACAAGCCTCACCCGTAGATTTATTCATTAAAGCTCCTCCAGTATCAGCATCTAAAATAGTCCTCAAATACCCTACTAGTCCTTGAAGCGCTCCCATGCCTCATATACTGACTCGCTATCAATTGAAACAAATAAGGTTATGTCATTCCTCATCTTTGCTGGTGGGAAGAACTTTGCTAAAAACTTCTACAGTAGATCATCCCATGTCGATATGGATCTAGATAGCAATGACATCAACCAATTTTTGACTTTGTCCCTTAAAGAGAAAAAGAACAATCTAAGTCTAATGGTATCATCCAAGACTTCATTATACTTGAATGCATCACAAATCTCTAGAAAATTCATGATATGCATATTGGGATCATCATTGGGAGCTTTACTAAACTATAAAAACTCTTTCAGCACTGTATAGTACTCGGCTTGATCTCAAAGTTGTTCACATTAACGATTGGTCGCCAAATATTAAACTAAATACCATATGTAGTATGGACTGTATAATCCTTTAAATATCTTTGTGGTTTCATGGGCTCAAACATAGGATTATTGATGTTATTGTGGTTCTCCTCCATGTTTAAAGACTTGTGTCATTTACGTTAACGTCTAAGCAATGTTCTTTCAATCTCAGGATAAAAAAGGTCAAATCAATACTTTTTGTCCTTCGCATGAACTATCAAAATAAAAATAAAAAAACAAAATAAAATAAAAAATAAAAATAAAATCTTAATTCGAAGTAAGGTAATGTAGTAATAGTATTGATCTAAAGAATATAAACAATTAGTCTCCAGCAACAACACCAAAAATTGTATATGCAATAATAGCTAAGCACAAATGCACGTTATCATATCAAATAATATAGGATTAAAGTGCATATATCATTCCCATATGGACTGTTTAATCTATTTCTTTCAATCAGGTACTAAACTTTATTATACTTACTTTTATCCAAAAAAAATTAAAATATGAATTGTGTCTAATTAACCTAATTCTATCAAATTAAACCTAAATATAATCAAAAGCAAGCAAAGATTGATTCACTAATCAGAAAGAATCTAGGGTTTCAACTTATCTCTTAATATATTATTAGACCTATTAATCTCTTAGTTAATCTATTAATAACAATTATTGGCTAGACTCTATGGTAATTCGAATAGAGTGTAATTCATTAAGAACGACTCTAAATAATACCATACATACCATCTAGGTATATTTCTATCCTACATGGAGCTCATAGTTGTTATCCTATGATCATGCATCAAATTATCCTAGGGTGAACACATAAAATCCTTGTCAAGTTCATTATGGTTCCTTAATCATTTAAAATATTAGCTAGATATATTGAAAGCATTAAACACAAGATGGAATGAATCAATTTAATCTATTGAGTTCATATTAAAAAAGTTAATAAAATCCAACTACATATTAGGTTTAATAGCCTAAACCTATATAAAAAAAGGTTTAGCTCATGAAAACTCCAAGAGAATCAAAGTAATTAATAAAAATAAATCATGAATAAGATCATAAACTAAAAAAAGAGAATAAATAACAAAAGGCTTGATGCTTAGGTTGCCTCTTTCGCTCATTTATATTGATGCACAAATCTTAATCTTCAATTCTTGAATTCTTCCTTTGATCTCTAATTTTTCTATTATGTATTGTTTACCTTAGGTTTTCATTTGTTATTGTGTGTGTTTTGTTTTAAAAAAGAGTTTTTTTTATAGGTATTCATAATCCTAAAGCTGTAGGGCTTTGAATCCAAATCTGAATAGGAGAATTGAAAGAAATAATACTACATTTAAATCCCTATCATATCCCAAATAGGAAAACAAAACTTTGAACATTTTAAATTTTACAGTGAGAAGTAGATCAAATTAGCATTCTACTCTAGCCTTACGCTTTAGTAATATTAGCTTTTATAAAATTCAAAAGGTAGACAACTCTCGTCAATTGCATCTCATATAACTCTTACTTCTAATCCTAAACACACTTTATCTTCATGCTTTAGCAATATTAGGTAAATGTGTTCTAGATTAACTTGTTAATGATCAAATATAGGTTACTAATACTACCCTTACGCTTTAGGAATCTTGGATAATACTTTTATTTATATTTGTCTTATCTTATGTTTAATCAACATAGCGTAAATAACACCGACCAGTTGATGAGATAGTTCTATATCTTAAAATTGAGTGTAAGTATACACTATCGTATACAAGTAATAAAGGGACAAAAGATTCGGATGTCAAACCCGCAAGGATAATATCTTCTTTTAAACCAACTAAAATTATGTCTTTCTAGTAATTATTCAAAAAAATAAAATCTAAGAATGAATTTAGAAAATATAAAAGCAATGAAACAATGCAAAGATATTTGGAAGATAGCAATATAGAGAAAACCTAGGATTAATACTATCCCTCAATATGCTTTTCAATGATTAATCCTCTAATATTTAATTCCCTTAGTCTTTGTTATTGATCAAGATACTAGTGTATTCACAAGCCTCTCCCAAGATCATGAAAGTATACCTTAATTTAACAAATACCTATATTCCTATGGTACTTATAATAAATTAAGATTCATTAAGATTAAGTCTTCTTGATCATACATGCCAATTAGGTATATTCCTATCCTAATTTGAAACTTGCATATGCAATATTGAATGTTACTCTACAATCATGCATCAAATTACCTAGGTCTAAATATAATGATTCCTCTTCCGAGTTTATAAAAAATATTACCAATTCATTTACTAAATATATGGCTAGATATATTGAAGCATTAAGAACAAGTAATTTGAATAACAAAGAACTAAGTTTATTAAATATTAAAAAGATATGGCAATTATGCGAACATATTGAGTTCAAGTATTAACCCTAGAAAGAAAATTTAGTTCATGGCTACAAGAGAACAATGAAAAAAATAATAAGAAATCCTAATACAATCAATGGAAAACTGATATAGACGTCGAATTGCTCTTAATTACGCTTTCTAAGAAACTCTTGATGCCGAAGAACACCTTGAATCTTTCTCTATGGTTGCTTCAAGTAAGCTCTAATTGCTCTTTAAGACTTGTTGTGTGTTATTGATGTTCTTAGATTATCTCTAAAGGCTAAGGACGAGTGGTCTTTTATAAGGATTGATATAAGCTTGAAATCTCTAATTTCTGTCTGGTCAGAAATTGCATTATCGCTGAGGCACCGTGCGTAAAAGGTTGTATCGCTAGAGCAGTAAAGGTCTAGCACTAGAACGCTGGGCTATCGCTGGTACGATGGTGAGCTGGCTCTGGGGCGATAAACTGCGACTGAAAAAGTCAGTTTTTCTATTTTCTTATTTTGATCACTATTCCAACGCTAGGGCAAAAATCCTTGTGGCGCTGGGGTTAAAGTCCATATTTTGTTCAAGTCCCTATAAATAATAATAATGCACATAAATAGCCATTTATTCTTATAAAATATCAAAATAAAAATATGAGAAAATATATGATAAATATTTATCACCAGTCCATCACGCTTTAACAATATTGAAAAAAAGACCATAGTGAATTATCTAACACTGTATTGATAAGACGAACCATGTATAACATTATCCCATATTGAAATACATTTTCAATTTGATTATGTGAGATTTTTTAATTATCTGCATCTTATGTGTATTTGATTTATAATCCATTTTCAACCTTTTTTTGCCTTTATGAGTGAACTCTTTATTTGTTCTCCTTAACTGTGTAGTCCTTCTTTCATTATGAAGTAACCAGTGTTGATCCTTGTATATCTTGAGTTTTTTAATCATTATTTATCTGGAATTTCTAAGTCTTTAGATTAATTCTTTGTAGTTGACCTCGTCATTCAGGTCTAACTATACTAACTTGGTCCTTAATGTTGGAATGAAAGATTCGTAGGAAGTACAACTTTCATTCTATATATCAGAGAGTAAAGCAATGTTCTCATTGGCTAGTTCTCATTATTTTTTATATCAAGACGACTCTTGGAAGTTCAACTACCCATTTGCCTTCTTTTATAAACAAACATTTACTTAACATGGTAAATACGGTCTGATCTGTTATCTTTGCTTGTCTGTTGCCCCCAAGAGTAACTACAAGAAAACAATATTTGTTGAATCTTGAATTTGTTGTAAAGGGAAGCGTTGGCTGAGCGAAAAAAATTCTTTCCATTGTCAGATACTAGTATTAGTTGCATCCCATATTTTTTTAACAATGCTCTACTATATGAATTTCTTGACTTCTAACCAAGTGATGTTACTGTATGCCTTAGTTTTCACTTATTTTTGAAGTAATGTGTAGCTAAATGTAAGAATCACTTTCTTTCAGTTGCCAATGGCAGAGGTTTTATGATACCTATTCTTTACTATATGAAGAGTTATGGGCTGAATACTATATTCACATCTCTAACTGATAGATGGATGATTGTGGGGTATTTCTAGCACTTCTCAAATTTCTTAACATACTGCAGTGCATCCTTTTTTTATTGACAGCCGTAAATACCTTTGTTTTATGGCTTTATAAGGGAAGACTCCTTCGTTGAAATGGTTCTTATATATCCATTTGTTAACCTCATTTAAGATATTTGTTTCATCGTCAACTCAGAAATAACCCTCAAATGCATCAACAAAATCATCTGTACAGTTGTCCATCTATCAAGGTGAATCTTCTAGCTTTCCATTGTATAGAAAATCCATGTGTGGATTCTTATAGCTAGTTGAAATAGTAAATTCCATCTGATCATGAATTTCTATCTCGAGTTTGTCTTCTTTGATTTTTTTTGTGACTTTTGTCTTGAGTTAGATTGTTCAAGTGGGTAAATGATTTGCTGCAGAAGGTTCCTTAGCAAGCTTGCCACTATTGCATTCTTTTCTTATGGAATTTAGAAAGTGATTACTTCTTAGAGATGTTCAGCAGCCTTTGTTGCCTTTATAAGTAAACTCTTTAATCGTTCTACCTTAGCCATATAGTCCCTCTTCCATTGAAAACTAACAAATGTTGAACCCCTGTAGATCTCATCTTGATCAACAATTGTCTCGCTATAGTAATTCTTTTTATTAATGTTGCTTACTCGGCCCTTTTGTTGGAAATGAGAGACAATAGCTTTATTGAGTGCTCTAGTGCCCATCCTTATAAGCTTTTAATTATAGTACCCAAATCTATTACTTTGTTATTAGATGCTTTGTCTATATTCATCTTCCAAGCGTCCTTTGATTCTACGAGCTCTTAAAGTTAAGTGTCATCTTGCACTACTTGTTCGCTTGTCCTTTGGTTGTTGTCCTTAATTGGTATTAAATGTCTGTTAGATTAGTCCCATAGCCATCCTAGTGGCTTTTTCTACTATGTCTAGTTTAGATACAATTCATTTTAGAGGATAAGACATGTACACCATCATTAGATAGGTCTTGAAGTAGTTAAGAAGTTTATCTTTGGCTTTCATAAGAGTGATTTAATGTATCTATTTTTTATATCCATAAGTAATTTGTTAATGTAAAAGTTAGGTTTTTATTGCCTATCTACTTCTCTAAATAGCTGCTATTGTAGAAACTACAAGATACAAAAACAAAGTCTTATTAAGAAGTGATGTAACAGTATTAAAGGTTGTCTTATGTACTCTTTTAGATTCAACAATGCTTCATTTTGTTCCAGTCATTATAGATTCCCATTTTTAGTTGTTATAGCTTCAAAGAAGGCCTGCCCTTGTTTAACATTCTAGATATAAATCTAGTCAGGGCTATTACTCTTTCAGTTAGAATTTGAACTTCTTTTAGCGTCTTGGGTATATTGATGTTCTTGAGGTCCTGCACTTGGCCATATTCAAGCACATCCTATTGTTGGTGTTGATTAAATTTAGGGTGTATGCATGTGCGTTGTGTATTTATTATCTAAAACATGTATCACATACATATTCAAGCACAACAGAAGCATAAAAATAGATAATAAACAGAAAATATATTAATCACATTAATATATATTGGATTGAGAATTTTCACTAATTTAACTTTTGAACAAAAGCTACTAGAGTCCACTTGAGATATAACTCATTTACAATTCTAGTAACTAACAGGGTAGGCTTGGTTATCTAAAATAGTAACTCCATATTTAGCAAAAGCTTAACACTTAAACCCTAAATTTGTTTGCTTTACCCTTAATCAACACTTGATCAATAAAACAAATACTGTAATGCTTTTAATGGCCAAGGTATGTTGGAAAAGATGATGAATAGTAAACTTAACTCTTGAATTCTAAATAAAAGAAACAATTTCTTATCACTTTTCCTCCTCTAAGTGGCCATCTAAGTTAAAGCATTAACCTCTTGATTTTTGTTTCAATTATACATATATAATAAACCAAATTAACTATTAATTTAGTTAAACCATAGTTAATACTTAACTTAGGTTCACTACTAAAAAACATAATCTTAACTATCACCATGTTGCTGACACTTTTTTAAATGGTGTCAATGAAAAGATGTGTTAATGAATTACTAATATCATGGTATCAAAAACATGAAGTATCAATAAATTACTAATAATATAGTATCAGAAACATGAAGTATAAGTAAATTAGTGATACCATAGTGTCAATAAAAAATAATTTGAATTTTTTATTTTAAAAAATAATTATTAATAATAATTTAAATATATAAAAATTAATATAACACCTAAAACAGCATCTAGTTAAGAATTTTAAAAAAAAGGCCTCAACGTTGTCAATTTGACATTGAAAATGACTAAAATCTTGACAATCCTAAAGACTTTCATTCTTCTTCAAACTAACTTAGCAAAATCTCCCTTTCTCTCTCATCCTAATACGAGCCCTAGGTTTTATCTCAATTTTCTTCATTTTCTTTTTCGTTATTTTCTCGTGAAAATGGTAAATGCCTCGACTATTTTCTCATATTTAATCCACTTTAATTTTATTTTTATTTTTTTTTCGTTGATAGATTTCAAGAATATCAATCGTCGATCGATTGAAACACTCCTAAATGGCACAAGTGATCTCTCCATCAGAACTGAGTTCATGTCTTGCATTCGCTTTATCTGCAAGTACAACCTCCAATCTCTCATTATTAAGCACTTTCTCTGCTCTTTAAAGGTATCCAAATTAAATTTAATTTTGAATTAATTGATTGCTTAACAAGTAGATAACATGCTTGTTGAAACACTTAACTCGTATATTGTCAAATAGGTTAATGCAACAATGAATTTTCCTTATTCTAGAGTTTTAGATATCCTTTTACTTTAGTTTTTAGTGTAATTTGTTGACTTATGACAAGTTGGAAGAGTTAAGTATAATCATGGATATTGATGATTCTTATAATAGTGGGAAATTTTTCAAAGAAGCAAACTGATGAAACATAGTTGGAAGATTATTCGCGATCTTAGAAGTCTTAGATTACATCTAAAATGAAAATACCTATACTTCTGTTATATTTTTGCTTTTAAAGGTGGGCATTTGTTTTATTATAAAGTAAATGCTCACTGAATCTCGTTCTTTTGATACAAGTCATTATTCAACTTAAGCTGGTAATTTATTTTCAAAGAAATAAATAATCTTAATTACTAATAATAAGTTTGTCGAATTGATTGAGATATGCAGTGATTTCATTGAGGATCGGGTCAAAATTGGTTTGTAAGTGATGGTTTTTGGTTTCATGTTGCAATTACAAGAATCTGATTTGTTCTTGATTTATGGTTTGATACCACTGTTAATATGTATTCATAGTGCATGCATGTGATTGTGTTCATTGATCATTTTTCTAACGCATGACAATCGTACATAATTATGCAGCAAAATTGAAAACTAATTTCCTAAACAACAAACATATTGAAATTGAAGTCTTGTTATACTAACAAGTCGACAAAATCATGTATAACGAAATCTTGAACAATTCTAGGCTTCAACAAAGTGGTGGGATTGAAACTCTAGAATTGTAGCATTGTTTGAACAATTTCTAGCAGGATTCAATTTTGAAATCCTCTAAAAATAGGGTGGTTTGTTAATTTAAAAAATGGAGACCATAATGAAACAAGTTCAAAACTTGTTATTTATAGATATCAAATGTGGGGGGGCTAAATACAATATTTACAAACCTTTAGCCACCTCACTCTTTGCATGGTTGACACTTGTCACTTATGCATCCCATGCATGTTGTCAAGTGTCAATCATGCAAAGCCCCAATGTGCTATTTGTCAAATAATTGGCCATGTGTCAAGATTTCTTTTGACATGCAATAGAGACCTCTTTGTAGCATTTGCAAAGTATGTTTCCCATTTTTCAGAGAGGTCTTAAAATGTATCATGCTTTCCGAAATCATCCCTGATAGAACCATTTGATATGTCTCGTGACCCTAATACTCAACGAGTACACTTCATATTGTGAGACTCCCTAGGTTTACCTCTGTTTGTCTCATGGAAAACACTTTCGAAAGTCCATGCCCCATACACACGTTACGGATATTACAGAACGGAGTATTGAACCAAACAATTTGAGGTCAACCATATCCATATAATCCTTTTGTCACCTATATCCTAGAAAAGTAGAGACACGGATCATCACCATCAAATCTCTATGTGCTTAACTGTAAACTTATCTCCAAATTTGTATTTCTATAAAATAATATCCGTAAACACCTTTGTGATATTGTTTAACAGCACAGAAAACTCTTTACCACAGTTTTATGCTTTTGGCCAAAAGATTTTTAAAATACATTTATCGGAGCATCAGGATAAACAACTTACCTATATGAGCTGACAGATCCCATATCTATGTACACCGGACTCCATGAGCATCGAACCATACCCAACGACACCCAATGGTCAGACTATGAAAGGTCTCTGACATACGTGAAACCAAAGCATGGTAGATCACTCACAAACCTACCATGACGCTCGGGTCAAAGGATTATAAATACTACTCAACTCAAAAAAATCTTTTATTAACAACTTTATAGGATGTCTATTTGAGGTCCTCATGAGTCTGTTTAGTACCTAGTCCTTATTGAATACTTATATGCCTATATGAATTTCGTTAAGCCTATGATCTACTAAGAATAACCATTTAAAAAATCTATATATAGATCTAGAGTAATACTAATCGACCTATATCAGTAACCATAGATCAAGAATAATGTTTTCGAGAACATACAACATAATGAAATCTTAGCACCATTTACAACTTTTTGCAACTATGTCATTACTAATATATTCCCCAGTCTATATCCTATTTCAAACAAGGTTTTAATTTTTAGAATTACTAACCTTTAGAGTTGACTCAAACTTCTTTGGATCAAATCTAAACTCCTTTATATCTACAATGTCTATAAATGTTACAAGCTTCTTACTATATAATTATGAATTAATTATTATTATCTAAATGATCACTGTTAAAAGTAATGGCATGTAAGCACTATCTGCAACAATATATCAATACTATCAAATCCCCATAAGCTCATCCATGAACTTATCTTCAAGTTCATTTCTTAATGAATATTATACGCAAAAACCTTTGCTATATTGTTTAATCCTGAGGGAAACTCCTTTTCCAGATTTATTACTTATGGCCATAAGACTTTCTGAGATACAATCTCAAAGCATCGGATATTTTAACTCCCTTTATGAGCTGACGGATCCCATATCTACACACATCGGACTATATGAGCATCGGACCACACCCAATGCACGTAGTGGTCAGACCATGAAAAGTCTTTGACGTCCATAGAACCTAAATATAGTCGATCATTCACAAGTCCATCGTGGCACTCAGGTCAACGGACTATGAATACTACTCAACTTGAGCGGACTTTCCATTGATGGTTTATATAAGATGTCTATTGGGGCCTTTATGAGTCTGTTCAATACCTAGCCCTTACTGAATACCTATATGCCTATATGAGTTTCAAGCTCATGGTCAACTAGGAATAACTATTTGTACTATATAGATATAAACATACATTAGCTATATAAAAGGTATTCACCAACAAATTTGCATTGACAAAAATAAATTAAGAATATAATATTTAATAACATATTTGTATAATGGCATATTTAAAAATATATTTATATAATGACATCAGGCTACTTAACTCAATAAACTAGAAATTTTTAAAATTTTCTATGAGTTGTTAACTCAAAATTCTTTTAACAAAAATTAAAAGGTGTAGAAAGAACTCAAACTTAAACTTAAACTTAAACTTAAACTTGTGTAGTACAAAAAAATTCTAAAAGAGCCCTCATAATAATAATAAATAAAAAAAGAAGAATTTTGGTCCACAATTTTAAAGATTGATGTTATGATATTTATTTAAGTTTTTGTTGGCCTAGACTTAAATTATTATACCTCGTTCATTCACAATCTTTTAACAGGACCAGAAAGAAGTGGTCAAATTTTAAATCTTTAAGTGGACCATAAAGTGGGGACCAAATTTTAAATATTTTAGGTACATAGACTTTTTCAGTTGCATTTATTATAATAGTAATGTAATTAGAAATATACTACAAATTTTTATTTAATATTAAACTTTTATTTTTACTTTAAAATTTTGTATTTATACTCAAAAAGAACTCGCTATTAATATTAAATTTTTATTTAATACTATAAAATTTTGAATTAAACAATTTCACAAATATAATATCAGAACCAAATTATGTCTTATATTCAAATTTACTTGTTTTTATTTTCAATTAACTTCTTGATTTATGAGATTATTTTAAAATCAATCCATGTTATATGAGAGAATATGTTAAGAACTGTTGTTAATACAAATATTTAACTTTTATTTAATAACTTATAACTTTTGAGTTTTACAATTAACTAATACTAATTTATTTATTATATTTTTAATTTTGCATTGGTCTCTTAAGGTCTACCAAATTTTAATTTAAAAAATTAATAGAGTTTTAACTAAGATTGAAGTTTATGTTCAAAAATAAAATGGAGTTTTTTAACCATCAACAAAAAAGTAATTTTCGCCTTTAAGAAAAAAAATTGAAAAAAAAAACCAATAATCTTTTCATGAATCAACCTATCAAAGCGTCAAAAGTCCCGAACCTTAGCGTTTATTGCTCTCCTCGAACGTTCTTTTTACTGCAATTGATTGCTTCAATAATTCCCAAAACCGTTATCTTTCGGAACTCTGAAACATTGTATTCATTCCCCTTAAAAAATCTTCATCTCCAATAAATTGATTCCTCCATTATGCACGTCTCCACATCGACTATGATAACTATGTTTGCTTTCATTAAAACAAACGTGACTCCAAAAGTTTTTCTTCAATAGACAGTTTAGTTTGAATAGTCGAATGTCTTCAATCATGCATGCATTTAATGATATGATACGGTTGACACGTTATCATTTTCTTGCTAATGATAATTATTATAAACAATCATAATTAATTAATGTTAAAATTAATATTTATTTGATGAAATTTTATTAAAAGGTATACTAACAATATGGTACATCTATCTCGCCTACAACATTTTTAATTAGTTATGAACTTAGATATATTTTTATTTAAAAATTATAAAAGTTCATTATACACCACGTGTTATTTTTTAATTCATCAATAACAATTGTCAATTAATAAACACACTAAAGTCTTAAGTACTGACATGAGCGCATTCCGAGGGTTCCCAAAATAAATATTTAGTATTATTAAAAATTTTACTACATTAAACAATTTAATTTGATACGCTGCTACAGTACACAATGAGTACACTTCATATTGCGAGACTCTCTAGGTCCACACTTAATTTATTAAATAAAACTATTCCACAAGTCCATGATCAATGCCCCATGTACGTGTCACGGATATTACAAATTATCGCGTTAGACCATATATAGATTAGCACCGTCAAATCTCCCTAAACACATTTATGAACTTATCTCCAGATTTAAATTTCTACAAAACAATATCTACAAACTCATTTCTGATATTGTTTAATCCTACAAAAAACATTTTTTAGGGTATTTGCTTTTGGCTAAAATACTTTCAGAAACACAATTCTTGAAGTATCAGGAAATACAACTCACTCATATGAGCTGACGGATCATATATCTACGCACACTGACCCCATGAGCATTAAACCATACCTCAGCGGCACCAGTGGACAAACCATGAAAGGTCTCTAACATGCATAGAACCAAAGTATAGTTGGATCACTCACAAGTCCATCGTGATGCTCAGGTCAAAGGACCACGAATATGCTCAACTCGAAAATACCATCCATTGATGGCTTTATGGGATATCTATTGAAGGTCTTCATGAGTCTGTTTAGTATCCAATCTTTACTGAATACTAGCATGCTTATACGAGCTCCAAGCTTATGGTCAGCTAAGAATAACCATCTATACCCTACAGATATAATATAGACATACACTGATCTATATAAGAGGGAATAGAAAGCCCATCACAATATAGATGCATTGATGAAAATAGACCAGAAACATAGTGTTTGAGAACATAATTGCATAATGATATTTCTTAGCACCTATTATAACTTTTGTAACTATGTCATTACTAATATATCCTTAGGTCTTTGTCCTATTACAGACAAAGCTCTAACTTCTTAGAATTCACTTACTATTATAACCTGCTAACTCCTTAGCATTTATAATTATCAGTGATGCTAACTGTTATAGCTGATTTAAACTTCTTTAGACTAGATCTGAATTCTTTTAGATCATACAATGTCTGTAACGTTATAAGCAATGTACCAAATGTGTTTAAATATTAACAATTTTATATGAAATATTTATTGTATAGATATTAAACAATTACTATTTATATAATATTAAAATGACACATAAACACTAACTCTAACAAACTCTTGCTTGCTCGAGTGCCATTTGTACAAGTACCTCATACCAATACACTCCAGGTGTTTCTCAAACACCCTATAAGTTAAGGCTTGAGTGGGTTTACTAAGTTATTCGAGGAATGTATCCTAGATATTATAACATCTCCAATAGTTAAGAACTTTTAAATTATATAGTATTTAGAGTCCACGGGATCAGAATTCTAATGTGTCTTATGGCTTCTTGGCTTGAACAATTATTTTGTTGTTGTTATATTATAGTATGATAGGATTTACTAAGCTTGAAACTATTTTAAGCTCTACAACTAACTTGAACATCCATAGTTTTTCTTTTGCAGACTTCTCAAACTACAAAATATTCTATCTCTAAGGTAGAATTAGCTATGGACAATTAAATTACACATTTCCAACTAGGTTTAGTACCGATGAGGAAGAACACATAACCACATGTATACTTTCTACCACCTAAATCGGACAAGAAGTCTAAATATGTGCAACCCTTCGTGTAAGAAATTTTCTCCAATGTTTCAGAAACTTATCCTCTATACCTCTAAGGTATAGGATATATGTTTTAGCCATTAAATGGTCGTGACCTGGATATGATCGATACCAGCTCATAACACTTAACAGCCATCTAAATTCAGGTCTCATACATAACATGGAATGCATCAAGCTACTTTTAGCTAACACATTTAATGAGTTAGACAATCTAACCCTTTCATCGTCTTTCCGAGAACACTTCCTCTTAGAAAGATGAATGCCATGTGCAAATGACATATTAACTGTCTTACAGTCAACAAAGTTATGATAATTTTATAAATTCTAGGAGTTAGCACTGTTAAGCGTTAGAAGGTTATAAGAGAGCCATATCTTAGGAGTTAGATCCTTGTGTGTAGTGGGATAAAGAGTTATAGTAAAATGCTAGAAAATGTCATTATCTAAGTATGGTCTTAATTATTATATTCCTAATCTATTTTCATCGATGCAAGTCTGTCGATGAATCTCTTTTATATATATCAGTATATGATTATATCTGTAAGGTTCAAATGATTTTTCTTAGCTGACCATGAGCTTAGAGCTCGTATAGGTATATACTTATTCAGTTAGGACTGGATACTGAACGGACTCACAAGGACCTCCAATAAACATTTTATAAAGCTGTCAATAGAGAGTCTTTTTGAGTTGAGTAGTATTTACGGTCCTTTAACCTAAGCGCCAAAGTTGGCTTGTGAGTAATCTATTATGCTTTGGTTTCACGCATGTCAGAGGTCTTTCATAGTCTGACCGCTAGGTGTTGCCAAGTATACTCCGATGCTCATGAAGTTCGGTGTATGTAGATATAGAATCTATCAGCTTATATGAGTGAGTTGTAATCTTGATGCTCTAATAATTGTGTTTCAGAAAGTCTTTTGACCAAAAGCAGATACCTCTAGAAAAGAGTTTTTCATAGGGTTAAACAATATCACAAAGGATTTAGTGCATATTATTTTACAGAAATACAAATCTAGAAATAAGTTCATGGATGTGCTTATGGGGATTTGACGGTGCTAATCTATGTCCTTGTATATCCAGGATATAATTGACGGAAGGACTATACGTATGTGCTATAAACTTAACTTGCATGGTCTAACGTGCTAATTTGTAATATCCGAAAGGTGTAGGTGGAGCATCAATTACGGACTCATGGAATAGTTTCATTTGACGAATCTAGCGTGGACCTAAAGAGTCCCATAATATGAAGCTTACTCGTTGTGCATTGGGTTAACATACTGGATTGAATTATTCAATCTAATAATTTTCAGCAAAATCGACTATTTGTTTTAGGAACCCTCGGGATGCGCCCATGTAAAGACTTAAGTATTAAGTACATTAATTAGTTAACAATTATTATTGACCAATTAAATGTTGACACATGATGCATAGTAAACCCTCAGTTAAGTTGAATCAAGTGTGTGATTAGGTAGGACCTACTGTGGGTTAACTTGGTAACCAAGTAAAGGCTTAAGGGTAATTTTACATATTGGTTTATTCATTGTTAAATAATCAAGATATTTATTTTTTTAAGAGTTAAATAAATATTTAACTTGAGTATGGTTAAGAGTTAACTATATGGTTAGGTTAAAAGGATATTTAACAATTTTATAAATAAATATTATTTAACTTATCCTAGGTTAATTGTTAACTAAGTTTAGGTAAATTAATTATTTAATTATCTAATTGTTGGAAAATTTAGTTAACCTAACTTTAGTTATATGCTAACTTGATTTAGGTTAATTGAATATTTTATTATTTACTTGTTGAACAAGTTTGCTAACTAAACTAGAGTTAATAGTTAACTTTAGTTAAGTTAATGTAGATCTTAGTTAATATGTTAATTATGATTTAATTAAAGGTTTATATTTATGTAAAATTAAAACAAAAAATAGGCTTTTGATGCTTATGTATGGTCGGCCAAGAGAGAAAGAAATAGAAAAAGAAATTGTTTCTTTTTTTTGATTTCAAGAGTTAAAATCACTATTTATTATCTTCTCCAACAAAGCTTGGCCATTAAAAAGCATAAGAAATTTTTTTATTGATTAAAGTGTTGATCAAGGGTAAAACAAATAAAAAAAAGTTTAAATGTTAAACTATAAATTAAAAATTAATTTAAATGGTTTAAGTGTTAAACCAATACTAAAAATTAAGGTTGTTATTCTAGCAACTCAAGTTCATCACGTTGAGTCCTAAAATTGCAAACAAGTTCATTTTAGGTGGTGCTCTAGTTTAAACTGTACCAAAGACTTGCGATATAATTATTCTAAATTTTGGTATTAATGTGATTAATATTTATTTAATTTCATAAATGTAATAAAATGTAAAATTTATTGTGTTCATTATTTAAGAAATCAAATTTCTAATTTCTTCTACGCATTTATCTCTCTTCTTTACAAAGTGGCCGAACCAAATTCTACCAAATGAAACAATTTTATTTGATTTTAAAAGCAATTATTTGCCTCTTGTCTTAAGTTATTACATACCCCCACCATACATGCATTGCCATGCCAAAATGTCATTATTTAATTTAAACAATTAAGATATGTGACATTTGATTAAAAAGTCATGATTTGACTTTTACAATATAAAAGAAAAGAAAACTAGTTTTTGTTTATTTTATAAATGTTACTTGTCATACAAGTAAGGGTATTATTATAATTATAAAGTCAAACAATCAATGGCATAGATTGTGCCACTTATCATTATCCCATTGGTCAACAATTATTGTTAGCTAATTAATGTACTTAACACTTAAGTCTTGACATATTCACATCTCGATAGATCTTAGACAAATATCTAGTTTGTTAGAATTTACTTGATTGAACTATTCAATCTAGTATTCTATCTCAATGCACAAAGAGTATATTTTATATTGTGAGAGTCTTTCGGTCCATGCCTAGTTTGTCAAATAAAACTCTTCCATGAGTCCATGGACTATACTCTATGCACACATCACAGATATTATAAATCAGTGTGTTAGATTATACAAGCTAAGGTCCTAACATACACGTAATCCTTCTATCATTTATATCTTAGAAGAGCAGAGATATAGATCACCACTGTCAAATCTGTATTGACAGGACCTACTCCAAGACCCTTTACTGTAGATCCCGATGGCCTCATCGAGCACCCCAACGAAAGTTCTTCATAGTCTAACTATCAAAAGTGAAAAATTCTACAAGGCAAACCCTTTTTAATTATTTCTATTACTAACCAAATCCCAGAATACCAGTGAAAATATTTTACCAATTTGTTTTTTTAAAAATGGGATAGAATTTCTTTTGTTTTTCTAAAAATTCAAATACAAAACCTATAATGAGAATCACACTTCTATTTCAAATAGCTTCTCAACTTCCAAATAGGACCTCCGATCCTTTCAAAACCAAATTCAAAAACACAACCCAACAATTTCATTTCAACCACAAAATTAACATACTAATAAAAAGTGAACTATCACTATAATACTGAAACATCTTCTTGTTTGTTCAAAACATATTTACAATATGTAGAAAGTCTATAGCTACTATGCAAAAAATCAAAAGGTGCTATTTAGCACATTTACATTACAATTACAAAATGATCGTCAGATTTGGCCCACTAATCAGCTATAGGAGAACCAACATGCGTACCGAGGCCTGTATCTGGAAAGGGTTTTAGAAAATATAAAACACAAAACGAGTGAGCTAAAGGAGCTTAGTTAGTGCATTTAAAATTTTCAGTAAAAATAAAATTCTACGTAAATATTAAATGCTGAAAAACTGCCTAAAATATGCTTCTCAAGTTATTATAAAACTGTTAAACTGTTTTTAAACATCATATGCTGATAAATCCTGTAAAGCAGTTTTTATAAACAATTCCTAAGAATAAATGCCAGTGATTTGTACTCGGTAACTCAAAAACTGCTAAAACTCTCGCTTGGCCATTTTCTTTCTAAATTGTGACAAATGGTAACCCTAAAGCTCTATGCTCACGCAATGACTAAACTAGCACCGCACACGTGAGTAGGTCACAGGGAGTCTAATCTAGCAACAACTATTGTGACATCTAAAGACATCCTACTGGCTATGTAACGGAATCCTACATCGCCTACATATAGCGAGACAATACCTCATACACATAATGCAACTCACATAACTCGACAACCCAACTTTCTGGAGTTAGTGACACTCCCCCCAATACTTACCCACGGGTACAGATATACCGGTCGAGTCTTAAACTATCACCACACTGTAAATCTGAGGGTATCAATGGCCTTTAGAAACTAATTTAATAACTTTAAAAAACTTGTTTTTCAACTGAACGTAGAAATTCATGATTAGAGCAGTATATAAAAATTGTAAATCAAGTTTAAGCATTTAAGATTACATAAAACATAAATATTCAAATATACGAAAACATATTAAATGAAAGATAAATAATTACAGATTTTCACTCACCAACCGCTCCAAACTCAATTCTTCTTCGAAAAGTTTCCTTCTTTTACTGCTCTCGATTTCCTTCACCTATATGCCACAAATGACATTTAAAACCCTTGCAAATGCTAAAATTACACTTAAACTAGTAAACGCCCTAATCGTCCTACAAAGCCCGGATGGATTCCACTATCCATTTTTTTTCATTTACGAAGTCATTCAATCTTGTTTAATTCATTATCCAACGCCATAAAAATTACTTTAACACCCAATGAATTTGGTTGGACATAATTTCCCTTCATTTTACCAAGAATGGACAATTATGTCTCTTTTTCTTCATTTTTGATTTTTCATCAACCATATACATCCAATTAACACAAGGAATCATTTATACACAACAATTGAACCAAAAGACAACTCAAACCCTAAAATCCCTAAAGTGACCAAAATCACCATCTTCCACACAACACATTTCTTTTCTCAATTTATTGTTCCAATGACATTCCAATCATGCCAATTTAATTCTAATGCCCTAATAACATTCAATTGAAGTTTTTTACATCAAGATCACACAAAGACATTAATTCTCCACATTCACACACATACATACTTACTTATACAATATACATATATATCACATAAATATGTTCATATACATATATGTGTATATATACATAAATATATATACATACATAGAGATGTATATACATACATATCTATATACATATATATACATCCAAATACATAAAATAAATACCAAAATAATAAATTTCTTCTTAATTCTTTCTTTCTTTCTGTCTTTCTTTTTTTTTTCTTTTCTTTCTTTTCTTTCTTTCGGCAACACTTCTTTCCCTATCCATTTTTTCTCATTTCTTGTCTCCTTTTTTTTTTGCTTACACTTCTCTCCCTCTCTATTTTTCTCACGTGTATCTCTCCAGTTTTCTAAACACTTCTCTTCTTTTTTTTTTTCTAACTAATTAAAATACTACAATTGCCCGCTTTTACTTTTCCATAACCAATCACAATAACACACCTATACTAACTTTAATTAACACTTATCCCATTTACAATAATATAATAATAATAATATAAAATATTCATAATATTTATTATTATTATTATATTATTAAATTTGGATAAATGTTAATTAATTTATACTAACCATAGTTAACTTTTAACTCAACCTTGGTTAATTCTTAACCATGGTAAGGTTAATAGATTAATTAAATAATAAATGTGTGATTTTATCCTATTTCCATTTAACATGGTTGATCGGTCACCCGTGCAGGTCCCACATTACCACACTAATCGATTAACGTAACCACATTGAAATATTATTCGCATGTGTCATACAAAAAAATATTTGCAATAGGATTAAAATCGATTATCCCTACAGCTTCTTTATCGCAATACTTCAAAATCTAGGTATCTGCGATATTCATAGGAATCGGGTCTCACAATTCACCCCTCTTTAAAATAAATTTCGTCCTCGAAATTTAAACCATACCTATCTCGAAGATGTGTAGATATTGTGCTCGCATCTGATCCTCACGTTCCTACGTGGCTTCTTCTACTCCATCGTTCATGGATAACACCTTCACCAAGCGAATGATTTTATTACGAAGCACTTGCTCTTTCCAGTCTAGAATTTGCATATGCTTCTCTTCGTAGATTTAATTCTCATTCAATTCTATTGATTATTCCTTTAGGATATGCGAAGGGTCTACTAAGTATTTGCAAAGAATGAAAACGTGAAACACATCATGGATTCTAGCCAACTCTACCAGTAACCGTAGATGATATGCCACCTCTCAAACGCTTTCAACTATCTCATATGGCCCAATGATCAAAGACTCAACTTCCCTTGCTTCCCAAATCTTAATACTTCTTTCCATGGTGATATCTTCAAGAAGACTTTATCACTAACTTGGAATTCCAAGTCCCTTCTTCGATTATCTACATAACTCTTCTGTCTATCATTAGCTATTTCCAATCTTTGTTTGATAACTTGAATCTTTTCTGAAGTAATTTGGATAATTTTTGGACAAATAAGTTTCCTTTCACCGACCTTATCCCAACAAAATGGAGTTTTGCACTCCCTTCTATACAATGCTTCATATGGTGCCATCCCGATACTGGACTGGTAGCTATTATTGTAAGCAAACTCCACCAATGGCAGCTGAGTATCCCAGCTCCCCTTAAACTCCATAACACACGCTCTAAGAATATCCTCGAGTATTTGAATTTTTCACTCAAACTGGCCATCCATTTGTAGATGAAATACAGTACTAAAATTCAATTTAGTGCCTAGAGTTTTCTGTAAGCTGTGCCAAAATCTAAAAGTGAACCGCGGATCTTTATGTGACACTATGGATACTAGAGTGCCATGAAGTCGTACCACCTCATCTATATACAAATGAGCCAATTTATCCAGGGAATAATTGCCTTTTATCGATAGAAAATAGGCATATTTCGTCAGTCTATCAACAATTACCCATACTGCGTCATTGCCTCTTTGGCTACGCGGAAGTCCAGGGGTTACAAAAGCCCTGTAGGTTTCTGATGTTTAGTTGTTACTTACTGACAAGTCAGGTATCTGGAGACAAATTTGGCTATATCTTTCTTCATGCCCTTCCATCAGTAATGCTCTTTTAGGGTACGGTACATTTTTGTGCTCCCCAGATGCATAACATATGTAGAAGAATGAGCTTCTTCCATAATCTCTATTCTTATCTCATTCACATCTGGCACACATAATCTCCGAACCAAAGCTACTGTACCATCCCCAGTCATTGAACAGTTCTTCGCTACTCAGCCTCGATTTCACCCTTAAATTTAACTACTTGTGGATCTTGAGTCTATAATTCTTTGATCTGCTCAACTAGCATCAGACGAACCTAAAATGTGGCTAATAGTGCTCCCAAATCTGACAACTCTAATCTTACACCCAAAGACCTCAATTCTATTAGCATTGATAGATGTGCAACCTTCAGGTAAGCTACCAAGCTGGCAAGCTTCCTGTTGAGAGCATCTGATACCACATTAGCTTTTCCAAGATGGTACTCAAGTGTGTATTCACAATCCTTGATAAGCTCTAGCCATCATCTCTGCCTCATATTTAGATCTTTCTGAGTAAACAAGTACTGCAAGCCATTGTGATCTATAAAATTTTTGTAGGGAACTCTATACAAATAATGCCTCCCAATTTTTAGAGCAAAAACTACCGCTGCCAATTCTAGGTCATGTGTGGGATAATTTTGCTCATGCTTCTTCAATTGTTGGGAAGCATAGGCTATTACCTTCTGCTTCTACATCAGTACACAACCTAGACCCTGCTTAGAAGTAGCATAATATATGGTAAATCCATCCTTCCCTGATAAAACTGTAAGTACTAGGGCTGAGGTTAATCTTCTCTTTAGCTCATCAAAACTCTGTTGGTACACCGCTGACCATACAAACTTCTCTTCTTTTTGGGTTAACTTAGTCAGAGGAGCGGCTATCTTTGAAAATCCCTTTACAAACTTCCTATAGTATCCAGCAAAACCCAAGAAACTACAAACCTCCATCACATTCGTGGGTTATCTCTAATTCACTATGGCTTCAATCTTCAGGTGATCTGCAGTTACCCCATCTGCAGAGATAACATGTCCTAAAAATGTAACTCTATATAACCAGAATTGACATTTACTGAGTTTAGCATATAGTCGATACTCCCTTAGAGTCTGCAAAATAATCCTTAGATGTTCTGAATGCTCTTCCTCACTACTTGAATAGACCAGTATATCATCAATAAATACTATCACAAATTGATATAAATAGGATCGAAAAATTCTGTTCATAAGATCCATAAAAATGGCTAGGACATTAGTCAGCCCAAAAGGCATGGCCAAGAATTCCTAATGTTTGTATCGTGTCCTAAAGACAATCTTGGAAACATTTTCCTCATAGATTTTCAATTGATGATATCCTAACCTTAAATCTACCTTGGAAAATACATTGACCCCTTGTAGCTAATCAAACAGATCATCAATTCTCAGAAAGGGATATTGATTACATACTATTACTTTATTCAATTCCCTGTAATCAATGCACAATCTCATACTTCCTTCTTTCCTCTTTACAAATAAGACCAGTGCTCCCTAAAGAGATGCACTCAGCCTGATGAAACCCTTATTCACCAACTCTTCCATCTGAACCTTCAATTATTTCAATTCTAAAGGAGTCATTCTATAGGGTGTTTTAGAAATTGGTTTCATTCTAATGGCTAGTTCTATTTGAAACTCTACTTCCCTATCTGGAGGTAACCCCAGAAGATCATCTGGGAACACATTAAAAAATTCTCTAACCACTGGAATATCCTCTAATTTTATTCCATCATCTCTTACTTCTATCACATAGACTAGATACCCCTGGCACAGTTTTAGAAGCATCTTTTTTGCCCTCATTACAGACACCATACTGGCATAAAGTATTTTTCGTACCCCATAGAAAATAACCTCAGTTTCTCCTGAGCTACACAATCTGACTTCTTTCCAGAAGCAATCCCCTATGATCCGATATTTGGACAACCAATCCATCCCCAAAATCACATCAAATTCATTGATGGCTAACGGAATTAAGACCTTCAAAAATTCTTGGTCCCCTATACAAATTTTACTACCCTTGTACACCTTTTCTGCTACAATAAAGTCTCCAGTAAGAAGAGATATTGCCATACTACAATCTAATAATTATGGTGCTATACTAGCATTTGCGGTAAACCCTATAAAAATAAAAGACTGGGTAGCTCCAGGATCTATTAGTATATAAGCATCTCGATCAAAAACTGACATGTACCTGTTACAACTTCTAAGGCCGCATCCGCCTCCTGCTGGGTCATTGCAAATACCCTAGCCTGGGTACGAGGTCTGCCTTACTGCCCTCTAGATGATTCACCTTGACCGGCTCCCCCACTAGGCTGTCCTGAACGTCTGCGCCCTCTAAATTGGGAACCACATTTACTCTGTCTTCATCCACCATTGGTTTGTCCCGGAGCTGGTGGTTTATTTTCTAACTTACTACTGGCTCTAATAATCAGACAAATCTCTCATATAGTGGCCCTCTTGACCATACTTATAGCAATATATAGTCCCCTTCTTACAATCCCAAGGATGAACCTTGCCACACTTGTTACACACCAGAAAATCCTTCCAACTCTCATTAGCATTTCGGGGTTTGATTGATGGTTTTCTAACTGAAGCTTGAATTGATGAGCTCCTTGGCTCAGTTTCTGACTACTAAACCATGTAGATCTCTTCTCCATCCTTGCGAATTTACTAGGTCCTCCCCGAGAACCACCTAACAGACCCTTTTTTTGGCCCTGCTATTTCAGTTTAGGAATAGTTGTTATGCTTCTTTCAACTTGAGTTCCAGCTTCCACTAATGCTCCGTACTGAGTGCGGGATGCCGATACTATGTAAGCCCTGATTTGAGGATTGAGGTCCACTGCAAACCGATTAGCCTTTTGCTCCTCATGTTTAGCTATGAAGGTAACAACACATATGAGCCTTGAAAAATTCTTTTCATACTCTGCTACGGAGAGAGAACCCTGTTCTAGCTTGAAAAACTCTTCTACCTTCGCATCTTTATAACTCTTGGGGTAGAAATTATCCAAAAATTCTCTTATAAAAAGCGCCCAAAGATACCCTATCCGAATTCCTCCTCTATAAAGCCTTCCACCAATCCTTCGCCCTTTCCTTTAATAAAAATGTTGAGTATGAAACCATCTGTTCTTTAGAACACCCCATAACCTGAAAATTTTCTTCATTAACAAGGATAGAGCTCTCTCAAGGTCTCTTGTACCATCATGCGGCTTAGCGCCCAATTTGTTGGTGTGCTTAATAGACACTCTTGCCTCTCTCAGTTGCTGAATCACTGCAGCTAGTATCTGGGCCATCTGAGCTACATCTATATTTCCACCCTCTGGCTCGGTAAGATAAGATGACTCAAGAGGGGTCTGAGGCATGGGAACATTTACCGACTCATTCAGATGCTCCTCATCAAATGCAATAGCCTCCGTAGCTGCTCTCCTAGTACGTGGACCCTATGATGATGCATATTTTTTTGTGATTTTAATAATGAAAATGATTATCAAATGCATGAAATTCAATTTAATAAACTTAGAAAATGCATGCAATTTTGAGAATTTAATTCTGAAAATAAACTTCTTAACTGAAAACTTAAAAAACTGAGCTCTGATACCACTCTGACAGGACCTGCCCTGAGACCCCTTACTGTAGATTCTGGTGGCCCCGCCAAGCACCCCAATGGAAGTTCCTCAGAGTCTAACTATCAAAATTGAGAAAATATTTTGCGAGGTGAACCTTTTTTAATTCTTGCTATTACTAACTAAATCCTGGAATACCAGTGAAAATATTTTACCAAATATTTAAAAAAAAAACAAACAGAGTTTCCTTTGTTTTAGTAAAAATCCAAATACAAAACCTAGAAGGAGAATCATACTTCTATTTCAAATAGCTTCTCAACTTCCAAATAAGACCTCTAGTCCTTTCAAAACCAAATCCAAATGTAACCCAACAATTTCATTTCAATCACAAAATTAACACACTACTAAAAAATGAACTATCACCGTAATACCTAAACCTCTTCTTGTTTGTTCAAAACATATTTACAATATGCACAAAGTTTATAGCTACTATGCAGAAAATCAAAAGGTGCTACTTAATACATTTACATTTACAAAATAATTGTCAAACTAATGAGCTGTAGTTCAACCAGCAACCTGCGTATCGAGGCCTGCACCTGAAAAGGGTTTTAGAAAATTTAAAACACATAACGAGTGAGTTAAAAGAGTTTAGTGAGTGCATTTAAAATTTCTAGTAAAAATAAAGTTCTATGTAAATATTAAATGCTGAAAAACTGCCTAAAACATACTTCTCAAGCTATGATAAAACTGTAAAACTTTTTTAAACATCATATGTTGATAAATCCTACCGAGCAGCTTTTATTAATAATTCCTAAAAATAAATGCCATGATCTATAAACACATAGTAACTAACATGTATATATATGTAAATACACTGATATATACTCAGTAACTCAAAAACTGCTAAAACTCTCGCTCGGCCATTTTCTTTCTAAACTGCACTAATTGGTAACCTTGAAACTCTATGTTCACCCAGCGACTAAACTAGCACCACATACATGAGTAGGTCACAGGGCATCTAAACTCATAATACCCATCGTGACATCTAAAGACATCTCACTGGCTATGCAACAGAATCCTACATCGCCTATATATAGCGAGACAATACCCCGTACATATAAAGCGACCCTCATAACTTGACAACCCGATTTCCCAGAGTTAGTGACACGCCTCCCAATACTTGCCTATACATATGGGATATATCGATCGAGTCTTAAACTATCACCACACTGTAAATCTAAAGGGTACCAATGGCTTTTGAAAACTAATTTAATAAGTTTAAAAAAATTATTTTTCAACTGTAAATCATATTTAAGCATTTAAGATCACATAAGACATAAATATTCAAATATACGGAAACATATTAAATGAAAGATAAATAATTGCAAATTTTCACTCACCAACCGCTCTAAACTCAATTCTTCTCCGAAAAGTTTCCTTCTTTTACCGCTCTCGATTTCCTTCACCTATATGACACAAATAACATTTAAAACCCTTAAAAATGCTAAAATTACACTTAAACTAGTAAGCGCCCTAATCAGCCTACAAAGCTTGGATGGATTCCACTTTCTATTTTTTCATTTACGAAGTCATTCGATCTTGTTTAATTCACCATTCGACGCCATAAAAATTGCTTAACACGCTATAAATTTGGTTGGACATAATTTCCCTTCATCTTATCAAGAATAGACAATTATGTCCCTTTTTCTTCATTTTTTATTTTGCATGAACCATATACATCCAACTAAAACAAGGAATTATTTATCACCATCTTCCACCCAACACATTTCTCTTCTCAAATTCATGTTCCAATGACATTCAAATCATGCCAATTTAATTCTAATGTGCTAATAACATTCAATTGAAGTTTTTTACATCAAGATCATACAAAGACATTAATTTTATACATTCACACATAGACATACTTACTTATGCATACAACCATACTTACATGTTTACATAAATCTATATATACATTCACATAGGTACATATATATAGATACATATATACAAGCATAAATACCTACAAACATACTTATGTATTTCTATTCATTAACACATATATATATCTATAGTTATACATACAAAAATACATGTATACACACATAGAGATGTATATACATACATATCTATATACATATATACACATCTAAATACATGAACTAAATACCAAAATAATAAATTTCTTCTTACTTGTTTGTTTTTCTCCTTCCTTCCTTTCTTTCTTTCTTTTTCTTTTCTTTTCTTTCTTTCGGCAACACTTCTTTCCCTCTCCATTTTTCTCTTTCCTTGTCTCCTTTTTTTTTTTTGCTAACATTTCTCTCCCTCTCCCATTTTCTCATGTGTATCTCTTCGCTTTTCTAAACACTTCTCTTCTTTTTTTTCTAACCAATTAAAATACTACAATTGCCCTTTTTTTACTTTTCCATAACCAATCATAATAACACACCTATACTAACTTTAATTAACACTTATCCCATTTAAAATAATATTATAAAATATTCATAATATCTATTATTATTATATTATTAAATTTAGATAAATGTTAATTAATTTATATTAACCATAGTTTACTTTTAAAACCTAGTTAATTCTTAACCATGGTTAGGTTAATAAATTAATTAAATAATAAATGTGTGATTTTACCTTATTTCCATTTAACATGGTCAATCGGTCACTCGTGCGGGTCCTACACTAATAGGTTAACATAACCACGTTGAAATATTATTCGCACGTGCCACAAAAAAACAAATTGCAATAGGGTGAAAATCGATTATCCCTGCAGCTTCTTTATCCTAATACTTTAAAATCTAGGTGTCTACGATATTCATAGGAATCGGGTCTTACATTTATTTTCTCATCTATAAACTTATCTTTAGATTTGTATCTTGATAAATAACACACATAAATACTTTTTACGATATTGTGGAACCCAGTAGAAAACATTTTTCTTGGATTTACTGTTTATGGCTGTAAGACTTTATAAGATACAATCTCGAAGCATCTGGATATACAACTCACCAATATGAGCTAACGGATCCTATATTTATGCACACCAGACTACATGAGCATCAAATCGGATCATACCCAGCGACACACAGCAGTTAGAACATGAAAGGTCTCTGGCATCCATGGAACTAATGTATGGTGGATCATGAATACTACTCAACTCGAGAAAACCTGCCATTGACGGTTCATGGAATGTCTATTAAAGGTCCTTGTGAGTCTGTTTAGTCCTTATTGAATATCTAGTCCTTACTGAATACCCTATGCCTATACGAGCTTCCACTAAGCTCATAGTCTGTAAGAGTAACCATTAGACCATTCAGATATAAACATACACTGATCTGAGAACAGATTGTACAATGACATTTCCTAACACCATTGGAACTCTTTGAAACTATTCTTAGGTCTTTGTCCATTTTCAGACAAGGCTTTAACTCCTTACAGTTTGCTAACTCTTAAACCTACTAACTCTTAGCATTTATTATTGGAGATCTATTGTACGTGGGTATATGCATGTGCAACAGTGTTCATTGTTAAAATATGTATCTCATACATATTTGGTGCTGCGAAATAACAAAACCATACAAAAAATACATAAAAATATATTAATTAAATTAATATACAAAGTGTAAAGTTAAGAAATCACCAAAATGTGTAATGTTTTACAAGTATATTTTAGGAGTCCATCCAGAGTCCCATTTATAGGCAGTTGTAGTCACTAACTTGGTGGGTTTGGTGAGTTAGAACAGTAGCTCCTCTAATACAGCACAGGGTTTATGAATACAACCTATTTTTTCTCTTAATCAACTCTTTGATCATGAATACAAGCTTTAATGTTGTTGTATTTGGTGGCCTGTAATAGAGACGAGATTTAGAACAACTTCAACACTTGAAATTTTTCTTCAAAAGAACAAATCTCTTCTTATGTATCTATGTTGCCGACCATTTCCTCTAAAGCAAAGAAAATGCTTTTTTTAAACTTAAGTAAACTTACAATAGCAAATATGAAAACAACTATTGTTCTCATCCACTCGTCGTCAACGTGTTTATATCATTGTTTTATGTCCCAAAATATATTAAAATAATAATATTATATTATTAAAAATAGAAAACTAGGCCATCAATTCTAACAATAATAATATAATAGTAAATAATATTATATATATGCTAATGCATGACAACTAACATGCATTAATATATATATATATAATATTATTAAATGTCATAAATTAATATATTTTAATGAGATATTTTGATTATTTAACATTTAAATAATTAATATATAGAATTACCAATATATCCCTCCAAGTGGTTACTTAGTATACCCCTTAGTGAGTCCTACCAAATCCCACACTTGGGTAAACTCAACCGAATGTCCATAATGCACTGCGTGTTATGATACAATTACTAAATAATAATTATTGACTAATTAATATATTTAACAATTATATACAGACACGCATGCATTATGTGGTATTGTTGGATATTACTAGACTGAACAATTCAATCCGACAATCTGCCCCAGTGTATAATGAGTATACTCTATAGCGCGGGACTCTTAGGCCCATGCCGAATTTGTCAAATAGAACTATTCCATGAGTTCGTGAACAATGCCCTACACACACATCATCCAACTATTTCTGATACGTAATCCTTTCCTCTGGGGTGGCTGTATTAAAAACACCTCTTGACAGTTTTGATCAATAATGTGTCCTAGCTTCTATAAATCTAGAACGATGCATAGATTCATGAGCCAGTATGAATAATTTTCTGCACCCTTAAGTTGGTGTGCATCAAGAATCGTACCAAAGGGTTAGTGGATGCCATTATAACTTTACAAAATAAAACAAAATAGAAAATATTAGCGGACATAAATTATTAAATTAGTAATAAAATGTTTTAAATAACGGATATAACAATTATACAACTTTTTAATATAAAATGCCATCCCACTACTTTATATAATCCCTTTAATCTCTCTATCGAGATTACGGCAATTTAAACTCTTTTAAACTATATAGTAAGAAGTTGACCCTATTAGCATTTTACTTAGGCTACACACTGTAGTGATCTAGGCCTTTATAAACCCAAAAGATAGAGAACTTTTATCAATTGCATCTCATGCAACTCTTAACCCTGATCCTAAATACACCTTATCCGTACATTGTAGCGATCTAGGGTAAGTGTATTCTATATTAACTTGTCAATAAACAAATATATATTACTGACACTGCCCGCATACTGTAGTGATCTAAGGCAAAGTTATTCACATACATTTGCCTTATCTCCTGTTTAACTGACATAGTCTAAATCACACCGACTAAGTCCCTCACAATGTAGCGATCTTGGAAAAAGATCGACATGACTTATCTAACACTGTATTGGCAAGATAAACCAATTAAAACACTATCACATAATGTAATAAAATTCAATCTGATTAAGAGAGGTTTTATACACTAGCTTCCAACATATGGAAGGTGATTTCTCAATCAATCATTTATTTGTGTAAGCACAACTAACCTCCACCAATAAGGCTCCCATTGTGGTTACCATCATAGAAAAAAATGATCCCGATTTATAATACAAACTAATAAGTCTTATCACTATATCTCATAAACCTCCACATGTTTATTTAATTTTTTAAATAATTTAAAAAATTAATATTTGAGTGTATTATTCCAGCACCGTGGTGCTGCACCGTGGTAGCGCAGCCTCCAGCACCACGGTGCTAACCCTTGGGCACTGCAGTACTGGGAGTCCAAACTCTTAATGCCTCAGCACTAAGCCAAGAATGCTGCAGTTTGAGGCCGAAAGACCCTAGTGCTATGGCGCTCACCAAGAATGCTATGATGTTAGGACTTAGAAACCCAGTGCCACGGTGCTCAAGCCTGGAAAGCTCCAACACCATGGCATCCTAGTGTCAATCCCCTTGGTATACCCATTTCAACACTTGAAATGTACCAAATAACATCAAGACTTAATAAGCGTAAATTATATCTATTATTTTCCTCCCTTAACTTGATTAATTGCTCATTTTAATAAGAATATTAGGTTTTTTATATGTTTAATTGTTATTTTGTAGGTTTGTAGTCAATGGAACAATTGGGGATGAAAATCTAAGAAAAACAAGACAAAACATAAAATGCTAAGTAATCGCTACAGTACTCGAGGAGAACAGTAATTTGCTACAGTACATCGCTGAAGCGGTGAATAGTATTTCACCCCAACAATAATTCCAGTGCTCAAGACGTCTCACTGCAGCGCCCAAGACGTCTCACTGCAGCACCAAGTGAACAGTTGTAATGAACAGTATTCTATAAATAGTATCCTTGCTACAGTGCTATCGCTACAGCGATGAACAGTGCAATTTTCCTAATCCTAAAAGAAATATAACTCCAAGACTCTAATCAATCCTTATATAAAGGCCACTCATTTCAGACCTAAAAAAATACACAACTTAGGACTCTTAGAGCCACAACACATTGAAGAAAGGCAATTTTTAGAGAGAGGAAAGGGGAATTCAAGGAAGCAAGAGATTATTGGCGAATCTTTGGCGTTTCAACCAACTGCAAATTGACGTCTATATTGGTTTGCCTTTGGTTGTATCATGTTTATTTTATTTTTCAACTATAATTCTCTTGTTATCATGAGCTAAATCTATTTTCTAGGGTAATTACTTGAACTCAATATGTGAGCTTAATTATTGGATCTTTTTAATATTTATTTGAACTCAATTCTTTATTATTCAAATTATTTATTCTTAATGCTTCATTATATCTGATCAATATTGTGATTGATTTGGTAATGCTTTGATAAACTCGGAAGAGGCATCATTGTATTTAGAGTTATATAATTTGATGCATGATTATAGAGTAATATTCAATGTTGCATATGCAAGTTTCGAATTAGGATAAGAATATACCTAATTGGCATGTATGGTCAATAAGACTTATTCTTAATGAATCTTTATTTATTACAAGTACCATAGGAATATAGGTATTTGGTAAATTAAGATATACTTGCATGACCTTGGAAGATGCTTGTGAATACATTAGTGTCTAGACCAATAATAAGAATTGAGGGATATAAATATTAAAATGATTAATCTTTAAAAAACATATTGAAGGATAGTAATTAACTCTAGGCTTTCTCTATATTGCTATTTTCTTATTTTATTTGAATTGTGTCATTTATTTTCTGCACTTTTATTTTACTTAAATTTATTGTAATATTAAGATTTTATTTTTCTGAATAATTACAAGAAAGATATAATTTTAGTATTTGGTAAAAAATAAAAATTATCCCTGTGAGTTCGACATCCGACTTTATAAGTCCCTTTATTACTTGTTATTATAGTGTATACTTGCACTTAATTTTAAGATATAAAAATATCGCATCAGGACTTCACCAAAAATACCCCTAACACTCAAAGTACATTTAATCAATACAAAATATGCTTTGATACCAATTAAAAGTGCAGATTAAAAGACAGTGTATACATATGGTTTTGTGTTCATATAAACATACATACACATCAAATACATATATGTACGCATTAATCTACATGGAAAAAGCATTTAAAAAATATTATGAACACATACTAAGCATTTAATCGAATTAAATACAAAATGAGAAATTCACCTTTGTAAGCCTTTGGACTAATTAACCAGAAATCCGCTCAAAATGAAACCCTTAGGCAGTTCTAGTGATCAACGGGGTAGGATTGATCAACTAGACAGCAACTTTGTCTAACTTGGTTTAACACTTTAAACCCCTTTAATTAACTGTTTAATTAAGTGTTCAAGTTTTGAACAAAAGCTTTTGTCTTCTCTTTGATAAACTTTTGATGAAAACAAAAGCTTCACCTGCTTTGATGGGTATAGGTCTTAATGAAGAAGAAGATGAATAGAAGACAAGAAAAATTTTCGAGAGAAAAAAATTCTCTTTCTTTGGCTGGCCGGCCATAACAAAGAAAAAATTTGGTTCAATTAACACTTATATATGTATATTATTCATTTAACTTAACCATGTTAAAGTTAAAGATATTTTCACTAAAATACCTAGATTTCTTCATCAAGATATTCATTTAAGAACACCATTTTTACATCTAGTTGCCAAATTTCATAGTCATAATATGCAGCAATTACTAGTAAAATTTGAATTGACTTAACCATCGCTATTGGTGATAAGGTTTTCTCATAATCAATCCCAGATCGCTGAGTATAACATTTCACCACCAGACAGGCTTTGAAAGTCTCTAATTTTCCATCAGGCCCACGCTTCAACTTGTAAATCCATTTACAACTGATAGGAACAATTCCTTTAAGAAGCTCAACCAAGTTTTAGACTTGATTTTGATGCATTGAGTCAATCTCATATTTTATGGCCTCTTGCCATTTTTTCAAATAGATGTCCAACATCACATTTTCATAAGTCAAATGATCATTTTCTTCAATTAAGAAAACATCAAGAGCACCTTCAGGTATTGAACTATACATTTCAAGTGACTTTGATATCCTTTCTGACCTACATAGAGGGTGTGTCAAAATTATTCTGGTCGATTGAGCCTGATGTTCAATCGTTAGTTCATTTATATCCTATTTGAATTCATCTAATTCAATCTTTCTACAATCTCCATGATCTATAAGAAACTATTCCTCTAGAAAAGTGGCATTTCGAGCAACAAACACATTTCGTTCCTCAGGATCATAAAACTGGTACCCCATTGAATTCTTAGGATACCCAATGAACCGATACTTGTATCCTTTAGGTGCAAGTTTATCTTGTTACATAACTTTTATGTAAGTAGGACAGCCCAAATATTAATATATTTAAGACTCGGTTTCCTTCTATTCCATATCTCATAAGGAGTATAAGGTGTTAGGGTCGGTGCTTACGTGCCATCCCTGAATATACATATACTTGTGTACATTCACATTAAATCACTAATACCTATTTATATGGTATTATGTAATGTAACATTACAGACATTGTACGACCTGAAGAAGTTCAGATCAGATCAGATCTAAAGGAGTTTAGATAAGGGCCTACAGTAAGCCATACTGAGAGATATAAATGCTAAATGTTAGCACAGTTAAATGTTAGCTGATTATAATACTCAGCAGATCTAAGAGTTGGAGCCTTGTCTATAATAGGACATAGAACTGGGAATATACTAGTAACTACATAGTTACAAGAGTTGCAATCGGGTGGTAGAAAATGCTAGTTGTGCAAGTATGTTCTCAAATAATTGTCCCTGATCTATTTCTGCCGATGTGGGTCTGTCAGTGGATACCTTTAATATAGATCAGCATATATTGTACCTATAGGGTATAGATGGTCATTCCTAGCTGACTGTGAGCTTAGAGCTCGTATTGACATATAGGCATCCAGTTAAGATTGGACATGGGACAAACTTATGAGGGCCTTCGATAGACACCTTAGGTAAGCCGTCAACGGAGGGTTCTGTGAGATGCAAGTATTGAGATAAGACATCGATGAGCTCTTGGGGAGTTGACGGTGATAACCTATATCACTAACACATCTAGGATATCATGATGGAAGAACTATACATATGCATTATAACCTTAGCTTGTATGGTTCAACAAGATGATTTGTAATATCTGTGACGTGTGCGAGGGGCATTGCTTACAGACTCATGGAATAGTTTCATTTGACGAATCGGGCATAGGACCTAGTGAGTCCTGTGATATGGAGTGTACTCATCATGCACTAGGGCAGCGTGCCAAATTAAAGTGTTTAATCCAGTAATATTCAGCACTACCACAGGAATACGTGCATGTTTATGTTTAAGTATTAAATACAATAATTAGTCAATAATTATTATTTGCTAATTGTATAATGACACGTGGCATACTGTGGAATGGCCATCCTTAACTAGATGGGTTAGGCATCTCACACCTATATGACCTAATCTCATATGCCACAATTTTGTATCATTTAAAGTTCTCGAGTTATTATCAACATTCACCTATACATTCATGACATTTTCTATTGTATCTAATATATAATGGCCATTAATCAATTGACATTCAGCTTATAAAATATTATCCAAATTATACAAACATAAGGAACGGTTTGGTACATACATATAATATCCCTCACTGTCCAATACAGGAATAGAAATAATTTTTTGGATAATGTTTAGCACATAATAACAATTATTCAATACAATAATTTTATTACATGGAAGAAGTAAATTAAAATATCTAATAGCCTTGACCTATAGGAAATCTCCATTTCCAGCATAAAGTTGTACTTTTCCAGGCAATAACAGTCTAACTTCCTTCAGACCCTATAACACATTGCAGATATAACAAGGACAAACAGTATCTAACACCCAGCTAGTATTACAATCAAATGCTAAATAAATGTTAGTGATAGGCAAGTGCATACCTGAGGGGGTCTTCTTAATTGTGGCAAGATATTTTGGCCAATTTCGCTTCCAATGCCTATCCTCGCTACATTGGAAACATTTTCCTTTTGCTTTGTTTTTATATTGGAGCTTGGACATGTGTTGCTTTTGAGGACCCATTTTGGGTGCTTACTTTGCTTTATTTTTATTCTTCCCTTTGAACTTCCTAGAATACTTCTAGATAAAAGATGAAGCACCCTGAACATAGAGAGTTTTGCCCCCTTTGCTCATATCCTTTTGAGCTGTTTTTAGCATTTTATGCAGATCAGCATAAGTAGGGGGTCAATCCTTGCATATTGAAGTTCACAATGAACTGTGCAAATGACACTAAAAGTGATTGAAGAATTAAACTGTTCCCCAATGTATTACTCAGTGAGATATCCAAGGTTTCTAACATCTTAATATGAGATATGATCTTAAGGATATGGGAATTTACTGGACTGCCCTCACGTAGTCTAGCTTGAAAGAGAGATTTGACAACCCTGTATATTTCAACTTGAGGCCGGTCACCAAATAACTCTTTTAGGTAGAGCATTATACTCCCAACACTGTCCATGTGGATATGATCTCTTTGAAGCTTCATAGACATTAAGTCGAGGATGTATGATTTGACTTTCAAATCATCATCTAACCATTTTTTATATGTCTCATTTTCTTCCGGAGAAGCATCATCAGAAACGGCTCGGGGCAAGTGCTGATCAATTACATATCCAAGCTTCTTTGAATCTACAATTATTCTGAGATTCATAGGTCAGTGAGTATAATTTTCTATACCTTTGAGTTGGTGCGCATCAAGGATACAAACTAGTGGGCTACTTGAAGTCATTTGATCCTGACAAGACAAAAGAAAATATGTTAGCGAAATATTTCAATTGCTAATAAATAACGTTTTAGATTATGGGTAAAACAATTATACAATTGTTAATCTAAAAATACCCTCCCACTGTTTTAAATAATCCCTTTAATCTCTTAAACAGGAAAATGATAGTTTTAAATTCTTTAAACTATACAGTGAAAAATGGATCTTATTAGAATTTTACTCTAGCCTCACACTGTAGCAATATTGGCCTTTGTAAACCCAAAAGGTAGACAACTCTTATTAATTGTAACTCTTGTCAATTGTATCTCATGCAACTTTTACCACTGATCCTAAATACACCTTATTCTCATGCTGTAGCAATATTGGATAAGTGTATTTCAAATTAACTTGTCAATCATCAAATATATGCTACTAATCTAACCCTTACGCTGTAGCAATATTGGGTAATACGTTCGCATATATTTGCCTCATCTTATGTTTAATCGGCATAGCTGATAGGATATAATTGCATAACATATTTTATCCTCCTAAACTTGATGTTTGTTCAATTTATCCCAATAATTTGGCTATTTATGCATATTAATATTATTTTATAGGTTTAAGAACTGTCGAAGCAAAACTTTCGGACACCGAATGCAAATGGAGCTATTTGAGATGAGAATTCGAGAAGGGACTAAAATGTTCAAAATGTAAACAGTGCCGTGAACAGTACTGGTGAACAGTAAAATTACTACAACGCATGAACAGTGCAGAACCGTGGCATTGAATCCGAATGCCGCAGCACTGGATATTGGGCACTCATTAAGGGTAATTTTGTCCTATTTGTGCAACCCTAAACCTATATAAATGCCCATTATTGAGCCAAGAAGAGTTGGGCAGCAGAGAGCACGAAATTAACACTTCATTTAGGTCTTGGAAGCAAGAATCAATAAGAAGAAGAAGAAATTCTACAATTTGGAGAAAGAACATCACTATTGCATCAAGGGAAATTTCCTCTTCTCTTCAATTATGTATTTGTTGTTGATTCTAATATGTATAATAATGTTGTTGATGTTGTTAGATGCTCTGAACTTATGTTTTCAATTATGAACTAAGTTTTATGGCTAGGATTACAATGTGAACTCAATATGTAGCTTGGATTGATAATTTTCCCTTATTCATCATATTGGTATTGAATTGTTCAATTTGTTCTATGCTTACTGCTTCTAATTACATGACAATGTATTAGATTGATTTAGGAACCTTAATGAACTTGGAAAATAGAATTTTGTATTGGCCATGAATAGACTGATGTATGATCATTATGTAAAAGCATGAGTTCTATATGAGATAAGAATATACTCATATGGCATATATGACCATTTAGAGAATTTGAACTTAATGAATCTTATTTCAATTTGACTATCATAGGAATATTTATAATTGATTGAATGAGATATACTCACTTGACTATTAGAAGAGGCTTGTGAGGATATTAGAGTTGTTGGTTAACATTCATATTGATAGTTCTAAGGGGAGTAATTGGATTCAAGTGAAGTATTAAAGGATTATTGTAATCCTAGTCATTTGAGTATTGGTGCTATCACATTTGTTCTCTTTGCTCAATTCTTGTAATTATTCTTTTTGTTTAATTAGTTTAGATATCAAAATCATTGAATTGCATATAGCTTCAATAAAAGTATGAGGACACAATTTTAGTACTTAGCAAGTAGTAATAACAATTCCTCGTGGGATTGACACTTTTCTCATCATATATTACTTGTTGCGATAACATATACTTGCGTTAGTTTATGTTATACAAAATACACAACAATAGTCCGAATAACCTTGACTATTCCTTCATGCTGTAGCAATATTGGGTCATACGTTCGTATATATTTGCCTCATCTCATGTTAACCGGCATAGCCCGAATCACCTCGACCAATCCCTCACACTTTACCAATATTGAAAAAGACTGAAGTGAACCATCTAATATCGTATTGACAAGATGGATCATTATATAATATTATCTTATAATACAATATTATTTAATCTGATTTAGAGAGATCTTTTTATTTTTTTAATTATTATAATTACTATTACCATTAACAATTATAATACATTTTTGCATCTTATACGAATCTAATTTATAATTAAAATATTTATTTATGCAAGCATAACTAACCTCCACTAATAAGGTTTTCAATGTGATTAATAAGAATAAACAAATATATATTACATTTAATACAATAATATAATAATTATAATGTATTAAATGAACCTCACATGCAAAAATTTCAAATTGGAGTGTATTATTCAAAATTATCAGCATTAAAAGTTGAACATTATAGCATTATACAATATAATGTTCCAAAAAAAAAAAATCTTTACTCTTTTTTTTGGTCTTCAACCTTAAGCAACCTGAGTTTCTGACTTATGAACGCTCTCGCGATCATCATTAAGAATGCTCCGATGTTTAACACTTGAACGCCCCGCATTCAACACCTAAACGCTCCGTTGTTCTGCTCTTCTAATGCCCCTATGTTAAAAACCTTAATGCCTCAGCGTTATATAACCAACGCACCAGTATTCACCAACGAATGCTTTTGAGTTCACTACTAAACGCCACATCGTTCATGTTAATAAATGAACACCCCAGCATTCGGTTCCTAAAGCCGTCGTATTTTTTGACTAAAACTATTTTTCTGCACTTTAAACACTTCAAAATGCAATTTTTACTATTTTCAAGCATTCAAAACACTTCATATAACACTCTAACAACCCAGAAATACAATAAACTTGCTATGATATGACTTGTTAATATGTTTTAGGGTGTATGTATATGCTTGTGCACATGTTGAAAAAACTAAACATGTAATATCCAATCCCTATTAGTAGTATTGGCGCCTAGATTTTGGTATAGAGTAATGAAGACATCGTGTGGTTACCCGATTCTAACCCTATTAGAATTTTTTTTTTCTTTAGTGCGCGTGAGAGATAATAGACCTAATTTAGTAATTTCACACTCGATCAGAGCGTCGAACGACCCTAGAATACTTTTGGAATTTTTCTCTATTGGCTTGGAAAAAGAAATTTTAATTTACTTCATAAATTTTCATTTAAGGGTTATGTATGGAACAAGCATTTGTTGAGAAACACAATCCATATATTAGATAATAGACCAATTAGAAACAATTTCCTGGATTGCCAAGTTGGGAATTCTAGTTAGTTCCTTTGATTATTCTAACTAAATAGTTACAAAGGAACCAATTATAAACTTAGTTTCCAACTAATGGCAAATTAGAAATTTAGAGTAAGTTTAGGGGCAAATTGGTCAATTGAGGGAGCACTATATATATAGTAGAAGTGTGTAGAAATTTCAAGAGATTAAAACATAACACTTAGAGCAAAAGAGAAGCAAATTCGTGCAAGAGAAGAGTGGTGCTGCTACAGTGAAATTTCAGATTTGTTTTCATGATTTGTCATGCTTAATCAAGCTATAATAAGGTCAAGTATAAGCTCTTAAGCTCAATTGAAGCCTCCATTAGTGAAAATCTAAGAAAAAGAGGTAAGAAAAGTATTGTTTTGTGAGGTTGATATGTGAACTTTTAAGATTGCTTCAATTGATGTTCTTGTGTGTATGCTTTTACATGTTTAGTTTAAGAAATAGATTTAAAATTAATACATTTGTTTCAAAGGCCATTGGTACCCTCAGATTATAATGGTGGTGATGGTATTAGACCCGGCTGGTATATCCTATACACCTGATCAAGTATTGGGGGTGTGTCACTAACTCCGAGAAGTCGAGTCGTTGAGTCATATGAGTCACTCTATGTCTACAGGGTATTGTCTCGCTATATGTAGGTGATGTAGAATTCCGATGCATAGCCAGTGAGATGTCTTGAGATGTCACTGTAGGTGCTGCTAGTTGAAGCGCCCCATGACCTACTCACGTGTGCGGTGCTAGTTGAGTCGCTGCATGAGTATAGAGCTTTAGGTTACCATTGGTACAGTTTAGAAAGAAAATGGTCGAGCGAGGGCTTCACTAGTTTTCGATCTACCGACTGCATATTATACGTTTATATCTACATGCTAGTTATTGTGTTGTACAGATTTTGGATATTATATTTCGAAGATGTAAATAAAACCTGCTCGGCAAGATTTCATCGGCATATGATGTTAGAAATTATTTTACAGCTTTATACAAGTTTTAGAAGCATGAATTATGCATGTCTTTTAGAATTTAATATTTATGCAGAATTTTATTTTAATTCGAAATCTTAAATGCACTCACTGAACTCCTTTAACTCACTTATTTTGTATTTTATATTTTCTAAACCCCCTTCCCAGGTACAAGTCTCGGTACGCAAGCTGCTGATTCTCCTACTATTGATTAGTGGACCAAATCTGAAGATCATTTTGTACATGTAAATGTGCTAAATAGCACTCTTTTTACTTTTTGCATAGTAGTTATAGGCATGTGTATTTGTATATATGTTTTGGATAAACACGAAAAGGTTTCGATATTATAATGATCATTTTTACTTTTTATGAGTATGCCAATTTTGTGATTTTAATGAAATTATTGAGTTGAGTTTAATTGATTTTGAAAAGGATCGGAGGTTCTATTTGGTATAATTGAGAAGTGTTTGAAATAGAAGTGCAAATTTCTTTGCAGGTTTTGTATTAGATTTTGAAGAAAAACATGAGAAACTCTACCCCTTTTTTTTTAAATTATGATGTCATTTTTATGTATATTCCAAGATTTTCTCAGTAATAGCAAGAACTAAAAAGGGGTTCGCCTCACGAAATTTCTCAACTTACCCAATTAAATTCTAAGGAACTTCCGTAGGGGTGCCCGGCAGGGCCGCTGAGATCTACAATAGAGGGTATTGGGGCGGGTCCTATCAAAGTGGTATTAAAGCCCGATTTTTGAAGTTTTAATTAAAAGGTTTATTTTTAGAATTAGATTCTTGAAGTTGCATGCATATTTTTCTAAGTTTAGTAAATTGAATTCTGTGTATTTAATAATCATTTGCATCATTAAATTCATAGAAAATATGCATCGTCGTGGGGGCCTATGTACTAAAAGAGCAGCTGTGGAGGTTCTTGCATCTGAAGAGGAGTAGGAAAATGAGTCAGTAAATGTTCCTATGCCTCATACCCCTCTTAGGTCATCTTAGCCTTCTGAGCGAGAATGTAGAAACATGAATGTAGCTCAGATGACCCAGATACTAGCAGCAATAATCCAATAGTCGAAAGAGACAGAAGTGTCCATCGAGCGCTATAAGAAATTGGGTGGTAAGCTTTATGATGGTACAGGAGACCCCGAGAAAGCCCTATCCTAGTTAGAGAACAATGAAGAAATTTTCTAGGTTATGGGATGTACTGAAGAACAGATGGAGGTATACTTCGCATTTTTATTAAAAATTGAGCAAAAGATTGGTGGAAGGCCTTGCAAAGGAGGAATGCCGATGGGGTATCTTAGGCACTTTTCAAAGAGGAATTTCTGAATAAGTTCTACCCCAAAAGTTGTAAAAATGTGAAGATAAAAGAGTTCTTCAAGTTGGAACAAGGTTCTCTCTCGATGTTAGAGTATGAGAATAAGTTTTTAGAGCTCCTCCATATCGTTCCCTTTATAGCTGATAATGAAGAACATAGGGCTAATCAGTTTGCAATGGGTCTCAATCCTTAGATCAGGGCATACGTGGTATTGGCCACCCACGCTCATTATGGAGCATTAGTGGAAGCTGCAACTCGAGTTGAAAGAAGCATGGTGCTCATTCCTAAACCAAAATAGCAGGGCCAGAAAAGAGGTTGGTCAGGTGGTTCTCGACGAGGATCTAGTAAATTTACACGAACATAGGAGAGATCTACACGGTATAGTAGTCAGAAACCAAGCCAAAAAGCTCAATCCAGTCAAGCTTCTGTTAGGAAACCATTGGCCGAATTTCGAAGCACTAAGAAGAGTTGGAAGAATTTTTCGGTGTGTAATAAATGTGGCAAGGCCCATCCTGGGGATTGTAGAAAGAGGACTACCTATTGTTATAAGTATGGTCAAGAGGGCTACTACATGAGAGATTGCCCGAATGATGGAGCTAGCAGTAAGCCAAAAGATAGACCACCAGCTCCGGGACAAACTAGTGGTGGCCGAGGATATATTCAAGGTGGTCCCTAATTTAAAAGGCCGAACAGCTCGAGCTAGCCTAATAGGGGAGCCGATCAAAGAGGATTATCCAGAGGACCGCAAGGTAGACCTCATACCTAGGCTAGGATATTTGCAATGACCCAGCAGAAGGCGGATGCGACCGCAGAGGTTGTGACAGGTACGATGTTAATTTTTGATCGAGATGCTTTTGTACTGATAGATCCTGGAGCAACCTATTCTTTTATTTCTATGGAATTTATTGCAAATGCTAGTATAGTGCTCCGGTTATTAGATTGTGCGGTAGTAGTGTCACTTTCTACAGGAGACTCCATTGTAGCAGAAATAGTGTATAGGGGTAGTAAAATCAGTATTGTGGGCCAAGAGTTTATGGCATATTTGATTTTGCTGGGCATCAGTGATTTTGATGTGATTTTGAGGGTGATTGGTTGTCTAAATATCAGGCCTCAATGGATTTTTTCTAGAAAGAAGTCAGATTATATAGCCCAAAGGGAACGGAAGTCATTTTCTATGGGATGCGAAAATCACTTCCCGCCAGTATGGTTTCGGTAATGAGGGCAAGAAATATGCTTTGAAAGTTGTGTCAGAGGTACTTAGTCTATGCCATAGAAGTAAGAGACAATGGAACGAAATTGGAGGATATTCCAGTGGTTAGGGAGTTTCCAGATGTATTCCCAGAGGATCTTTTGGGCTTACCTTCAGATAGAGAGATAGAGTTTAAAATAGAAGTAGCCCTTGGAGCGCAACCAATTTCTAAAGCACCCTATAAAATGGCTCCTTCAAAATTGAAAGAACTGAAGGTTCAACTAGAAAAGTTGGTGAATAAGGGTTTCATTAGACCAAGTACTTCTCCTTAGGGAGCACCAATTTTGTTTGTAAAGAAGAAAGATGGAAGTATGAGATTATGCCTTGATTACAGTGAACTAAATAAAGTAACAGTGCGTAATCAATAATTGATGATTTTTTTTATCAGCTACAGGGGGTCAGAGTATTTTCTAAGATAGATCTGAGGTCAGGCTATCATCAATTAAAAATTTGGGAGGAAGATGTTCCCAATACGACCTTTAAAACCCGATATGGGCATTATGAATTCTTGATTATGCCTTTTGGGCTGACTAATGCCCTAGCTTTTTTTATGGATCTTATGAATAGAGTCTTTCGATTCCATTTAGATCGATTTGTGATAGTATTTATTGATGATATACTAGTTTGTTCAAGCAGTGAGGAAGAGCATACAGAACATCTAAGGATTATTTTATAAACCTTAAGGGAGTTTCGATTGTACGCCAAACTCAATAAATGTCAATTCTAGCTAAACAGAGTTGTATTTTTGGGATATGTAATCTTTGCAAAAGAGGTACCAGTAGATCCCAAGAATATTGAAGCTATAGTGAATTGGAGACAACCCATGAATGTGACGGAGGTTTGTAGTTTCTTGGGTCTGGCTGGATATTATAGGAAGTTTGTAGAGGGATTTTCAAATATAGACGCTCCTCTGACTAAACTAACACAAAAAGAAGAGAAGTATGTATGGTCGGAAGAGTGCCAGCAGAGTTTCAAAGAGCTAAAGTGAAGGTTGACTTTGGCCCCAGTGCTAACACTTCCATCAGGGAAGGACGGATTTACCATATCTTGTGATGCTTCCAAGTAGGGTCTAGGTTGTGTGCTGCTGTAGAAGGAGAAAGTAATAGCCGATACTTCTAGACAATTAAAGAAGCATGAACAGAATTATCCTACACATGACCTAGGACTAGCTGTAGTAGTTTTTGCTCTACGAATTTGGAGGCATTATTTGTATAGGGTTCCTTGTAAGATTTTGTTAGGGTTGTGCCTACGTGCCATCCTAATTTTGTATGAATATTTGATATCTATACAGAGTATTTTTGTTATATCGCTAATTACCTTTTAATTATATGGTTTATTGCTTGTTATATTACAGACTTTGTTATATCTGAAGGAGTTCGGATACGGTCTAAAGGAGTTTAGACTAGTGCTAAGAGTTAATAAATATTCCAAGAGTTAGAACATTGTCTGTAACGGGACAAAGATATCAGAATATACTAATAATGATATAGTTGCAAGAGTTGCAATAGGTTGCTAGGATATGTCATTATACAAGCATGTTCTCAAAGACATAGTTCTTGATCTATTTATACTAACGCAGGTCTATTAGTAGATCCTATTAATTTATATAGATCAGTGTATGTCTATATCTGTAGGGTACAGTTGGTTGTTCCTAACTGACCAGGATCTTAGAGATTGTATAGGCATACAGGTATTCAGTTATGACTGAGTACTGAACAGACTCATAAGGACCATAATAGATATCCTATATTGCCGTTAATAAAAGGTCCTCTTGAGTTGAGTAGTATACATGGTCCTCTGACCTGAGCACCATGGTGGGCTTGTAAGTGATCCACCATGCTTTGGTTCCACGCATGTCAGAGACCTTTCATGGTCTGACTGCTGGGTGTCGCTGGGTATAGTCCGATACTCATAGAGTCCGTTGCGTACAGATATAGGATCTATCAGAGTTCATAGGGAGTGATATATCTAGATGCTCCAAGATAGTATCTCAGGAAAGTCTTATGACCGTAAGCAGTTAACCCGAAAAGGTGTTTCCATAGGTTAAACAATATGGCAAAGAGTTTTGCTCATATTGTTCAATTGAGATACTATTCTGGAGATAGGTTATGGATGAGCATATGGAGATTTGACTGTGTGGATTTATGTCTCTGCACCTCCAAGATATATATAATGGAATGACTATACGTATGTATTGTAACCTCAACTTGTATGGTTCAACGCGTCGATTTGTATATTCGTGACGTGTGCATATGGCATTGCTCACAGACTTATAGAATAGTTTCATTTGACAAATCGGGTGTAGACCTCAAGAGTCCTGCGATATGGAGTGTACTCGTTGTGCATTGGGGCAGAGTACTGGATTAAATTGTTTAATCCAATAATATCCAACGTAACCACAGAAATACGTGCATGTCAGTATTTAAGTGTTAAATACAATAATTAGTCAATAATTATTATTTACTAATTGTAAAGTGACACGTGACGCATTGTGGACCCTCGGTTGAGTTTACCTAAGTGTGACATTTGGTGGGACCCACTAAGGGGTATACTTAGTAACTATTTATGAGGGGTAAAATGGTCATTTCATACTTTGATTATTTAAATGTTAAATAATCAAATATCTCTAATCAAATATATTGTAATATAATATTTTATTTATAATAATATAATACATATAATGCATGATAGTTGTCATGCATTATATATATATATATAATATTATTATTTTCTTTGTTTATTTTTTAATTTTCCCAACAAAGCTTATTTTATTTATATTATATTGTGATAATATTTTTTAATGTTAAGAGATATATATATATATATATATGTGTGTGTGTGTGTGTGTGTGTGTGTGTGTGTGTGTGAATTGAACGGAAATGTAAGAGAGAATTGAAAAAGTTTTCAATTGAAACAATAAGAAAAGAAATAAAGGGTTATTTCTTTACCATTTCCGTTTCATTTTGCTCGTGAAGAAGAAAAGAAAGAGTTGCTTCCATTTTCATTTTCTTCACTGTGAGAGACAATAGCAATAGTTTTTGAACTGGCCATTTGGATTAAGTGTTAATCTTACGTTGGATACAAGAGCTGCTGTTTTAGATTATTAAGCCTACCAAAGTTGATAACTAGAACTGATAACGAGAACATCTCTAGGCAGACTCTAGGATAAAACGTGTAAAACATTACACGTATTGGTAATTTCTCAATTTTATCATTTATATATTAATTTGATTAATATATTATTAGTATGTTAATTTTATGTTTTTATATTCCACTGCGTTAAAATATGTATTAGATGCATATTTTTCAATTAACACACTACCACATGCATACACTTGAACCCAGTAGATCCTCAACAGATCTTTACGGACCATAAAAGCCTGCAGTACTGTTCACCCAGAAAGAATTGAATATGAGACAGAGAAGGTGGTTGGAGCTTATTAAAGATTATGAGTGCACCTTGGAGTACCATCCGGGAAAAGTTAACGTGGTAGCAGATGCTCTCAACAGAAAGTCTGTCAGTACAATAGCTCACTTAAAGGTCGCATATCTATCAATGTTGATAGAATTGAGGTCTTTGGGTGTAAAATTAGAATTAGTAGATTCAGGAGCACTATTAGCCACATGTCAAGTCCGTCCAATACTGGTTGATCGAATCAGAGTACTACATACTCAAGATCTACAGGTAGTTAAATTGAAGGGTGAAATCGAGTTCGGGCAACGGAAGGATCTTTCAGTGATCGAGGATGGTGTGGTGACCTTGGGTCAGAGATTATGTGTTCTGGATGTAAATGAGTTAAGAAGAGAGATTATAGAAGAAGCTCATTCTTCTGTATATGCTATGCATCCGAGGAGCACAAAGATGTACCATGCCTTAAAATAGCACTACTGGTGGAAGGGCATAAAGAAAGATATAGTCGAATTTGTCTCAAGATGCCTAACTTGCCCGCAAGTAAAGGCTAAGCATCAGAAACCTGTAGGGTTCTTACAACCCCTTCCGATTCTGGAGTAAAAATAGGAGAGGATAACGATGGACTTCGTGGTAGGACTTTCGCGTAGCCAGAGAGACAATGATGCAATATGGGTAATTGTTGATAGACTGACAAAATCTGCCCACTTCCTACCCATTAGAAGCAGTTATTCTTTAGATAAATTGGCTTAGTTGTACGTAGATGAGGTGGTACGACTCCATGGTGTTCTAGTATCCATTGTGTCTAATATGGATCCACCGTTCACTTTTCGATTTTGGCCTAGCTTACATAAAGCTTTAGCACTATATTAAGTTTCAATACGGCCTTACATCCACAGACAGATGGCCAGTCTGAATTAATAATTCAGATACTTGAGGATATGTTTAGAGCAGGTGTTATGGAGTTTAAGGTGAGTTGGGATACTCATCTAGCGCTAATGGAGTTCGCCTATAATAATAGCTACCAAACTAGCATCAGGATGGCACCATATGAAGCATTGTATGGAAAAAAGTGTAGAACTCCAGTTTGTTGGGATGAGGTAAGTGAAAGGAAGCTGATCGGCTCAGAAATTGTCGAGATTACTTCGAAAAAGATTCAGGTTATTAGGCAGAGATTGAAAATAGCTAATGATAGACAGAAGAGTTATGCAAATAACAGGAGAAGAGACTTGGAATTTCAGATTTGTGATAAGGTTCTTCTGAAGATATCATCATAGAATGGAGTACTAAGATTCGGGAAGCGAGGAAAGCTAAGTCCCCAATACATTAGGTTGTACAAGATAGTTGAAAGAGTTGAAGAGGTAGCATATCGTCTGCGATTACCAGAAGATTTGGCTAGAATTTATAATGTGTTTCACATTTCTATGCTTCGCAAGTATTTAGCAGATCCTTCTCACATCCTAATGGAATAGTTAGTAAAATTGAACAAGAATTTAACCTACGAAAAGAAGCTTATGAAAATCCTAGACCGGAAAGAAAAAGTGCTTCGTAATAAAAGCATTCCCTTAAAGAAAGTGTTATAGATGAAACATGGAGTAGAAGAAGCCACATGGGAACATGAAGATCAGATGCGAGTACAACATCCCCACTTCTTTGAGACAGGTACAATTTAAATTTCGAGGACGAAATTTTTTAAGGAGGGGTAAAATTGTAATATCTAATCCCTATTAGTAGTATTGGCGCCTAGATTTTGGTATAGAGTAATGAAGACGCCGTAGGGTTACCCGATTCTAACTATATTAGAATTGTTTTTTTTCTATGGTGCGCATGAGAGATAATAGACCTAATTTGATAATATACACTCGGTTGGAGCGTCAAACGACCCTAGAATACTTTTGAAATTTTTCTCTATTAGCTTGGAAAAGGAAATTTTAATTTACTTTATGAATTTTCATTTAAGGGTTATATATAGAACAAGCCTTTGTTGAGAAACACAATCATATATTAGATAATGGACCAATTAGAAACAATTTCATGTATTGCCAAGTTGGGAATTCTAGTTAGTTCCTTTGATTATTCTAACTAAATAGTTACAAAGGAACCAATTACATACTAGTTTCCAACCAATGGCAAATTAGAAATCTAGAGTAAGTTCAGGGGTAAATTGGTCAATTGAGGGAGAACTATATATATAGTAGAAGTGTGTAGAAATTTCAAGAGATTAAAGCATAACACTTGGAGCAAAAGAGAAGCAAATTCATGCAAGAGAAGAGTGGTGCTGCTATAGTGAAATTTTAATTTTTTTTTCATGATTTTTCATGTTTAATCAAGCTATAATAAGGTCCTAAACTCAATTGAAGCCTCCATTAGTGAAAATCCAAGAAAAAGAGGTAAGAAAAGTATTGTTTTGTGAGGTTGATATGTGAACTTTTAAGATTGCTTCAATTGATGTTCTTGTGTGTATTCTTGGTTTAGATTGAGTTGAATTTTAGTGTAGAGCTTAAAGGATCATCAAATTAAAGAAATTGGCAAGGTAAGAATTAGGGTTTTGGGTGATTTTGATGTAGAGACTTTAATTGGTTGTAATTAGGGCATTAGAATGAAGTTGGCTTGATTTTGATGCAATTGAAACAAGAAATTGAGAAAAGAAATGTGTTGGAACATAGGGTAAAATTCTGCCACTTTAGGAAAGTTAGGATTGAGTTGTGTTTTGGTTGAGTTGTTGTGTATAAATGGTGCCTTATGTATATTGAATGTATATGGTTGATGAAAAAATCAAAAATGAAGAAAAGGGGACATAATTGTCTATTTTGATAAGGTCAAGAGCAATTATGTCCAACTAAAGTTATAGAGTGTTAAGAAATTTTCAGGGCGTCAGATGGTAAGTTAGATTAGATTAAATGACTTCATAAATGAAAATTAAAAAGTAGTATCCATCCGGGCTTTGTATGCTAATTAGTAGTTAAATGAGATTCTAGTGTTTAAATTAGTTCTAAATATCATTTATGGCGTGTAGGTGAAGAAAACCGAGACCTGTAACAGGAGCAGAAATTCAGAGCAAAATTGAGCTTGGAGTGGTTGTGAGTGAAAATCTATCATTTTTGTTATCTTTCTTTTATTATGTTTCCGCATAATGGAATGTATGTTTTATGTGCTTTTAATGCATAAACATGATTTATGATTTTAATATATATCCATGGATATGCTTTTACATGTTCGGTTTAAGAAACAGCTTTAAAATTACTACATTTATTTCAAAGGCCATTGGTACCCTCATATTATAGTGGTGGTGATGGTATCAGACCCGGCCGATATATCCCGTATACCTGGGCAAGTATTGTGGGTGTGTCACCAACTCTGGAAAGTTTGGTTGTCGAGTTATGTGAGTCACTCTATGTGTACGGGATATTATCTCGCTATATGTAGGCGATGTAGAATTCCGTTGCATAGCCAGTGCGATATCTTGAGATGTCACTATGGGTTTTGCTAGTTGAGGCGCCCCTTGACCTACTCACGTGTAAGGTGCTAGTTGAGTCGCTGCGTGAGTATAGAGCTTCAGGGTTACCATTGGTATAGTTTAGAAAGAAAATGGCCGAGCGAGGGCTTTACTAGTTTTCGATCTACCGACCACATATTATGCATTTATATGTACATGCTAGTTATTATGTTGTACAGATTTTTTTGGATATTATTTTTTGAATATGTAAATAAAACCCGCTCAGTAAGATTTCATCGGCATATGATGTAAGAAACCATTTTACAGCTTTATACAAGTTTTCAAAATCTTAAATGAACTCACTAAGCTCCTTTAGCTCACTCGTTTTGTGTTTTATATTTTCTAAACCCCCTTCCCAGGTGCAGGTCTCGGTACGCAAGCTGCTGATTATCCTGCTACTGATTAGTGAGTCAAATCTGATGATCATTTTGTACTTATAAATGTGCTAAATAGCACTCTTTTTACTTTTTGCATAGTAGTTATAGGCCTGTGTATTTGTACATATGTTTTGGACAAACACGAAAAGGTTTCGATATTATGATCATTTTTTTACTTTTTATGAGTGTGCCAGTTTTGTGATTTTAATGAAATTATTGAGTTGAGTTGGTAATTTTGAAAAGGACCGAAGGTCCTATTTGTATTATTGAGAAGTGTTTGAAATAGAAGTGCAAATTTCTTTACAGGTTTTGTATTGGATTTTGAAGAAAAACAGGAGAAACTCTACCCTTTTTTTAAAAAATTAAGATGTCATTTCCATGCATATTCCAAGATTTTCTCAGTAATAGCAAGAACTAAAAAAGGGTTCATCTCGCAGAATTTCTCAACTTACCCAGTTAAATTCTGAGAAACTTCCATCGGGATGCTCGGCAGGGCCGTTGGGATCTACAGTAGAGGGTCTCGGGGCAGGTTCTGTCAAAACACATGTATCATATACACAAATTTTGCTGCGGAATTAAGCATGTAATCAATATATACACATGTAACTTAAATCATTAACAACTTAAGATTATAGAAACATACCTTTGATGAGCTTCGATAAAGATTTCAAAATTTAAAGTTTTCTTACCTCCAACTTTGTGCTTACCTTGAAGTGCACTATTATTCAATTTTAATTCACAACAATCTAGTAGGATTGTGAAGCTAGAATAGCAGCAATTAAATTTTCGGCGATAAGGTTTTGTTTCTTAAAAGAAAAATAAGAGGAATTTATTTTTCTTTCTCTCTAATTTTTCTCACAACTCTTTGTTCAAAGAAAACTCTCCAAAAACAAAACTCTCTTCAATGCCCTCTCTATTTGCACGAATGTTTTGCTTCACCTTTGTTAATCAAAATGAATTCACACTATTGTTTTGTGCTATAATCACTTCACAAGTGCTCCACCAAAATTAGGTTAAGGGGACACAACTAAAAATTATTTTTGGTGGCCATTTTTAATGGTCTAATAAAATTGATTATTAATTCTACAAAATGGTGCTCTACTTAATTTAATTTATGTTTCTCAAATTAGGTATGTCTTCCACTTAGGAATAAAATAACATATAAATAAATTTATATTTTATTTATTTAAATAATATTTATTTAATTATTCAAAAACTATTTGAATAATTAATATTTACCTTATTTAATTTTACTAACATGGTTAATGGGTGAATTCATAGTGAAATAATTCATGGAACAAAATTGCGCCACTTGTTAACATCTAATTAGTTAACAACTCTTCTCAACTAATTAAATTATGTACATAAAATTTAAGTCTAAACAAGTGCACAACCCGAGGAACCCTGAAATATATTTTTAGTTTGTTGGAATTTCTATGATAAAATTGTTCAATCCATAATGCTGCCCCAGTGCACAATGACTACACTTCATATTGTAAAACTCTCTAGGTCCACGCTCAAATTGTTATATGAAACTCCTTCATACGTTCGTGAATGATGCCCTACATATACGTTATAGATATTACAAAGCGGCGCGTTAGATCATACAAGTTGAGGTTATAACTGTTGGGTGTTTATCATAGAGTGTGTGATTATACGAGTGTATGCGTAATTTCAAAAATTACAATATGCGCAGCGGAAGCATGTTACAAAATACACCCATTTTAACAATTTCAATATATATCACATATATGCATAAGTATAACAATTATACAATAATAAATGATGAACAATATTGTATTATAACATAATGTAAAATACTCACCTAATGAAGGTAGCTTTACAAATTCTTCAAGTTTTTCAATAATCCATGTGAAGAGCTCACCTTGAAGTATATGTTGAACAATTCTAGTCCATAACTTTTGGTGGGATTAAGGAGTTAGAATAGTAGCTTAGTGTTTAGAATTTTCAGCACTTGTATTCAAACTCTTTTGAATACAATTTTGTTTCTTAAATGGAGATGGTAAATATTTTCTATACAACTCTTGTATAAATTAAAAATCTTTAACATACAACTCTTGTATATTAATCTTAGAAACAATTTCTACATGATAATTATTTTGAACAACTCTTTGCAAAATAATTATCTTTTTCTCCATTTACATATCATTCATTTTTTGCTATCCATTAAAGAAGGAGATGAAGAGAAGTTTATTTATTTTTCAACACTTGAAAGAATAAAACTCAAAGAACTCTCTCTTACCTCTCTTCCTTGTCATTTCCAAATTCTTCTCCCAAAATTGAATGAATGAAAAATGAATTCAATTGTTTTGCCAAAATTCATTTTGTTTATTCAACACTTTGATTAAACAAAAATAAACAAAATGAAGTGCTCCACCAATTTTATTGTGGTCTCCCATTTAGAATTAATTAAACCAAGCACTAGAATAATGGCCACCAAAATTAATCTTTACCTAACAATTATAATTACTTTAATTATAATGAGTAATTAAATGGCCAACATCTAGGCTCCTCATTGTATTAAAATACAATGCCATAATCTATATATTATAATATTATCTAATAATATAATAATAATATATGATTTAATTATTCAAAATAATTTTGAATAATTACTTTTTACCTTACTAATTTTTACTATTATGGTTAAATGGTAAAAAGATAAAATCAAATCATGGAACAAATTTTGTCATTTGTCAATATTCTATTAATTAACAACCCTTGTTAATTAATTAAGTGATGTACTTAACAATTAAGTCTTGACAAATGTACAATCCGAGGGATCCCTAAACAATCGTTCTCTTTTGCTGAAATTTATTGGATCGAACTATTCAATCCAATCCGCTACCCCAATGCACAACGAGTATACTTCATATTGTGAGACTCTCTAGGTCCACACCTAATTTTTCATATAGAGCTCCTCTATACGTCCGTGAACAATGTCCCACACACACGTTTCGGATATTACAAATTAGCATGTTAAACCATACAAGTTGAGGTTATTACATATTCGTATAATCCTTCCATCATTTATATCCTTGAAGAGCAAAGATATAGATCATCACCGTCAAATCTCTATTTGCTTAACCACGAACTTATCTCCAGATTTATATTTCATAAAATAATATCCACAAACACTTTTGTGATATTGTTTATTCCTCCGGAATATCTTTTCCGAGGTTTATGCTTGCGGCCACAAGACTTTTTGAAATACAATCTCAGAGCATTAGGATATACAACCCACTCATATGAGCTGATGGATCCCATATCTACGCACACCGAACTCCATGGGCATCGGACCATACCCAGCGACACCCAACGGTCAGACAATGAAAGGTTTCTGACATGTGTGGAACCAAAGCATGGTGGATCACTCACAAGTCCACCGTGGCGCTCAGGTCAAAGGACCACAAATACTACTCAACTCGAAAGACCTTCCATTTATGGCTTTATGAGATGTCTATTAGATGTCTTCGTGAGTCTGTTCAATATCCAGTCCTTACTGAATACCTGCATCTCTATACGAGCTTCCTACTAAGCTCATGGTTTGCTAAGACTAACCATCTGGACCATCCAGATATAGACATACACTAATCTATATTAATGGGTTTCACCGATAGACCCGCATCGATGAAATTAGATCAGGAACATTATGTTTGAGAACATACTTACATAATGACATTTCTTAGCACCATCTGCAACTCATTGCAGCTATATCATTACTAATATATTCTCAGGTCATTGTCCCATTTCAGACAAGGCTCTAACTCATTAGATTTGGTAACTCTTAGTACCACTAACTCTTAGTGTTTATAACTATTAGAGTTGCTAACTCTTAGCCCTGGTCTAAACTCTTTTAGACCAAATCTGAACCCCTTCAGATCATACAATATCTAAAACGTTACAAGCATCTTACCATTTAATAAAAATATTATTAACGATTTTATTAGAAATAATAATTGTATAAATACAATCACTATATATTTATACATTATGGGATGGCACGTAAGCACAAATCCCAACAATAACATATTCATATAATCCCTCCATTATTTATATCCGGGTAGAGCAGAGATATAGATCAATACCATTAAATCTCCATATGCCCGATCGAAAGCTTATCTCTAGAATTGTATTTCAATAAATAATATTCTCAAACACATTTGTGATATTATTTATCCCTATGGTTAAACTCTTTTCCTGGGAATTACTGCTTATGTCTATAAGAATTTTTTGAAATACATTCTTAGAGCATTAGAAAATATTACTCACCTAAATGAGCTGATGGATCCCATATATATGCACATCAGACTCTATGAGCATCGGACCATACCCAGCGACACCCAGTAGTCAAACCATGAAAGGTTTCTAACATATATGGAACCAAAGTATAGTGGCTCACTCACAAGCCCACCGTGGCACTTAGATCAAAGGACCATGAATACTACTCAACTCGAAAGACCCTTAATTAATAGCATTATGGGATGCCTATTGGAGGTCTTTGTGAGTCTATTAAGTATTCAGTCTTAACTAAATACCAGTATCTCTATACGAGCTTCCATTAAACTCATGATCTGCTAAGACTAACTAACAGGACCATCCAGATATAAACATACGTTGATCTATATATTTATTAAGGTATTCACAGACAGACCAGCATCATTGAAGATAGATCAAGAACATAATATTTGAGAACATATTTGCATAATGACATTTCCTAGCACTATTTCCAACTCTTTGCCCACGCACACGTCACAGATATTACAAATCAGTGCATTAGGCCATATAAGTTGAGGTTATAACGCATACTATAGTTCTTTTGTCAATTATATTTTGGATGTGCGATGATATAGATCATGTTGATGTAGGGGATCTAATATATACGGGTGTATGCATGTGCAATTATGTCTAGTCACCAACACGGTGGGCTTGGTGAGCTAGAATAGCAGCCCTATACCTAGCAATGGGTTTAACTCTTAAACTCTAAAATAGCCAGATGTGTGTATTTTTCCTTTTTTTTAAAAGGATAAGAAATGGAGAATTTGAAACAATTCACAACTGCTTCAATTGGAACTATAGAGAAAAATGAAACAATTTCATTTTTTCTATTTGTTTTTTCTTCTTTTTCTTTCTTCTTCTCCATTTCTCTTCTCTGCTTCTCTCGACCAAATCACACACTTTCACAAATTTTCAATTCACGCAATCTCTCTTTTATATATCTAATATTTAATAAAATATTAATATAATATATTATATAATAATAATAATATAATAATCATAATAGGTGACAACTATTTGACACCCAAATAAAATATTAATATATATAATAATATATAATAAAATATTATATAATATAATATAATAATATATTTTAATGAGATATATTTTGATTATTTAACCACTAAATAATTAAAGTGTAAAATGACTATTTTACCCCTTATGAATATTTACTAAGTCTACCCATAATGGGTCCCACCAAATCTCACACTTTGGTAAACTCAACCGAGGGTTCACAATGCACCATGTGTCATTATACAATTAGTAAATAACAATCTTTGACTAATTGTTGTATTTAACATTTAAATACAGACACATACGCATTCTTGTAGTAGTGCTGAATATTGCTGATTAAACACTTTAATCCGGCACGCTGCCCCAGTGCACAACGAGTACACTCTATATCGCGAGACTCTCTAGGTCTTATGCCTGATTTTTCAAATGGAATTATTTCATGAGTCCGTGAGCAATGCCCCACGCACACTTCACGGATATACAAATCAGCGTGTTGAACCATGCAAGTTGAGGTTACAACGTATACCTATAGTCCTTCCATCATGATATCCTGAATGTGCGGGGATATAGATCATCACCGTCAAATCCTCTAATGCTCATCCATGTCTTATCTCTAGACTTGTATCTCACTGACTAATATATGCAAACGCCTTTGCTATATTGTTCTACCCTGACAGAACTCTTTCTCAGGAGTAATATTTCTGGCCATAAGATTTTTTGAGAAACAGTATCGAAGCATCTGGATATTTAACTCCCTATGCAAGCTGACGGATCCCATATCTGTATGTATCAGACTTCATAAGCATTGGACCATACCCAGCGACACCCAACGATCACACCATGAAAGTCTGTGATACGCGTGGAACTAAAGTATGGTGGATCACTTATAAGCCCACCGTGGCACTCAGGTCAAAGGACCACGTATAATACTCAACTCGAGAGGACCCTCCGTTGACAGCTTATATAGGGTATCTATCGGAGGCCCTTGTGAGTCTGTCCCATATCCAGTCCTAACTGGATACCCATATGTCAATACGAGCTCTAAGCTCACGGTTGGCTAGGAACTTGCATCGGTAGAAATATATCAGGTACAATTATTCGAGAACATACTTAGGTAACTAGCATTTTCTGGCACCCGATTGCAACTTTTGCAACTATGCAGTTACTAGTATATTCCCAGGTCTATGTCCCATTACAGACAAGGTTCCAACTCTTGGATCTTCGTCGAGTATTATAACCAGAACACTTAGCTGTGCTAACATTTGACATTTATATCTCTCAACGTGGCTAACTATAAGCCCTCATCTAAACTCCTTTAGATCTGATCTAAACTTCTTCAGATTGTTCAATGTCTGTAACGTTACATTGTATGGTACTATATTAATAGGTATTAATGATTCAATGAGAATGTACACTTGTATAAATACACAAATAAATGTATATTCAGAGATGGCACGTAAGCACTGACTCTAACAATCTCCCACTTACTCTAGTGCTATTCCTGATGGCATCTCATACACATCGATTCTACGTGTTTCATAAACACTTTAAGAGTCATGACCTTTAGATAGTGGGTCCACTAAATTATTTATGGAACACTTCTACAAATACCTACATCTCTTTGGGCCAAGGTCTCTCTAGTGATGTGAGACTATTCTCAACATAAATAGAGTACTAGTGTTCTCTTGGCACCTTGGCTTGTACAATGGCCTTGTTTTGTCGCAAATTATGGGATAGGTTCCATATATCTTGAAACTCTTCTAAGGCCAGCGATAAACCTACAAATCCTCATTGTCACTTCCGCTACGCCTATAATAAATTAGCAGTGAATCCTAGTTTGGTGCAATTCCAACTCACTTAATATCAATGATAATGAGGACAATCCCAGATGTAGACTCTCTATCATCTAGGTCAAACTAGAAGTCTGACTCCGTGCTTTTTCTCATTAGTAAGTCACTTTCTCCATATTTGAGAAACTTATCCTTTGTACCCTCAAAGTACTTTAGGATATGTTTGACTACCATCAAATGATGGTCACCTGAATTAGACTAAAATTGGCTCAAAGCTCTTACAGTCAAATTGATCTCAGGTCTCAATCACATCATAACATATATCAAGCTCTAAATAGTTGACATATCTGGTGTGTTAGATACTCTAACTTACTCATCTTCCATTTGAAGAGACACTCTCCTCAAAGGATGAGCACCAGGTCTATAAGATACGTTAACTATCTCATAGTTAATAAACCGTACCCTTCTTAGACGCTACTGATGTGAAATGATTTGGAAGAGTCCTATCAGCTTCCTAACTCTATCTCTATAAAGCTTTATACTTAGTATAAATGAAGCCTCTCCTAAATATTTTATGGAGAAATTCTTACGAGTTACTTCTGACCGATTATAACATACTGACATCATTCCCAATGACCAGTATGTCATCAACAAAAAGCATCAAGAAGACTATCATGCTCCACTGACCTTTCAGGCACACTAGAACAGAAGTTTGGCTGGACGTAAAAACTTCAAGCTGTTCCATGAATATCTCTTACTTCAGATATCCATTTCAGAATTTCGTCCTTACATCCATCTGCTAAACCTCAAAGTCATAATATACTGTAAGAGCCAATAAAATTCTAATCAACTTTAGCATTAATATTAGTCTAAAGGTTTCCCCTTAGTTTATCCCAGATCACTGAGGATTACCTTTCTAGAACTAATATAAGGCCTAAAAGGTCTCTACCTTCCATCTGGCTCCTACTACCTCTTTGAAAACCCTTTACAACCAATGAGAACAATTCTCATGGGTAGCTTAACCAAGTCCTAGACTTGATTCTGATGCATATAGTCAATATTGTTTTCAAGGCTTCTTGTTGCTTCTCGAATCGATGTCCAACATCAACTCCCTATAGGTCAAGGATGATTTTCTTCTACCAAGAAAACTCCAAGTTCACCTTCAGATATCATCCATACCTAAAAGGTGACCTTGACATCCTTTCCGACTCAATTAGAGAGTATGCTAAAAGGCCACTGCTTAACAGAGCCTGAGTTCCTATCCTTTGTTCATTGATTATTTAAATTGACTTCACCAAGCTCAATCTTTCTATGATTCCTATAATCCATGAGAAACTCTTCCTCTAGGATTGCGGTAAACTAAGAAATGAATATACTTCGCTTCTCTAAATCATAGAACTAGTATCATATTGAATTCATAAGATACACAATGAACCTATACATGTACCTCTTAGATGTTATCTATCTTGGTAAGTAACTCTTACAAAATAAGATACCTTACTGCGTAACTTTTACGTAAGCAGGATAACCCCAAATCTTAACTTACTTAAGATATGGCTTCCTTTATTTCTGTATCTCATACGGAATGGAAGAAATAGCTTCTGATGGAACTCTACTTAATAAGAAACTGTATTTGGAGCAGATACTCACAGATATATATATATCGATAACACTCATTATCAATCGGACTATATCTAATAAAGTCTGATTCCTCCTTTCTTAAACATCATTATGTTGAGGAATACCCGAAAGATTATAGTGAGTGAGAATTTCATTCTTCCTTAAACAAACAAAAATTTGTTGTTAATGTACTCACTACCTCAATCTAATTGAAGGGATATGATATACATTCTGGTATGTCTGGTCATCTCCGTGAATACATTATTCATAAACTGGTTAAGTTTTTATGGTTAGATAAGAAATCCAACCATTCTTAACCAGACGGATAAGCGTCTCACGATTATATGACCAAAACGTACATACCACAGCTCTGTATCATTTAAGAATTCCGATCTACAGACACTTCTAATTGTATTTAATGTCCATTTATTAACTGACATTCAGTTAATAATACATCGTACTTATTATGCAACACAACTGTTATATTGCATATAAGAAGTAAGTCAAGTTGCCCAAAACCTTGGACTTGCAAGAAATTACCATTTCTTACTATTAACTTTACTTTTACAAGCTGTTGCATTTTAGTCTCTCTCAATCCCAACAACATATTGCAGATATGATAGGGATGTACGGTATCTCATACCCAACTTGAACTGGCATCATATGCCCTAAAAATGTCTATGTTTAGCAAGCGCAAACCTATGAGACTCTTCCTAACAATGATAAGGTTTCTAGGGTAGGGAGATTTTCAATACCCAACTTTACTGTAGTGGAAACACTTTCCATCTATACGCCCTCTTATGTTGATCTTTGGATAAATGTTGCCTCTGAGGATTTATCCTGGGTATCTGCTTCATTTTCTTCTTTTCACACATCTGGTCTCACCAGATATACTTGGGGTAAAAGGTGAAGCACCCTGAACAAAAAGGGTCACACTCTTTCCATTCAATCCTCTTAGGAGGTGTTATCAGAATTACCTTACGGCAAACTCTGATCAACAATAAATCTAATATTTTCTGAATCCAAAACATTTTTGAGATTCATCTACCGGTCAGTGTAATTCCTAGCACTCTAGAGTTGGACTGCATCAACTATGCACACCAACTGGTTCGTAGTGGCCGTTACACTTGACAGGCCAAAATAACGGGAGATGTAAGCGGAATGATTAAATCACTAATGAACATTTTAAACCATGGGTATACTAATTATACATTTTTGATTTAAAATGTCTTCCCACTACTTTGTATAATCCTGATAATCTCTCGAACGGGAGGACAATAGTTTAAACTCTTTTAAACTATATAGTGGGAAGTAGATCCCATTGAAATTTACTCGGGCCTCACACTGTAGCAATATTGGCCTTTATAAACCCAACAAGTATATAACATTTGTCAATTGCATCTTATGCAACTCTTACCACTTGATCCTGAATACAACTTATCCTCACATTGTAGTAATATTGGATAAGTGTATTCCATATTAACTTGTCAATGATCAAATATATGCTACCAATACTACCCACACACTATAGCAATATTGGGTAATACTTTCGCATATATTTGCCTCATCTCATGTTTAACCGGTATAGTCCAAGCCCAACTGACCAAGTCCCTCACACTGTAACAATATTGAGAAAAGACCGACGTGACTTGTCTAACACGTATTGACAAAACGGATCAGAATAAAATATTATCTCATAATATAATATTCTTCAATCTAATTAAAAGATATTTTTGTATCCTTGGTCTCCATTCTCTTAAGAAGGATGATTCTCAATTAATTAATTTATCTATGCAAGCAAAACTAACCCCCACCAGTAGGGCTACTATTATGGTTACCAGCACAGAAAAATTAATTATAGTTTATAATGCAGACTGATAACTCTTTATCACTGCATTACATAAACCCGATTTATAATGTAGACTAATAACTTTTATCACTACATCTTATAAATCTACACATGCAAAATTAATTTTAAAACACTGTTCAAAACATTGTAGCTATAAATAGTAAAAATATTGTTCGTGTGCTACTGTTCAAGTGAACAGTACGTTGCCGCAGCGCTGGGAGGTCGAACCCCCAGCGCCACTACGCCAGCCCCCTGGTGCTGCAGCGCCCAGTACTTCCCCTTTGGCATACCCTTTTCAATACTTGAAACGCGCCATTTACACTAGGCCTTTTGCATCCATTCACTCAAACAACACCCAAATATATCCTAACTGGCTTTGATACCATTGTTGATGTAGGGGATCTAATATATGTATGTGTATGCATGTGCAATTGTGTCTATTGCCTAAAATACGTATCATATACATATTAAACGCGGCAGAAGCGTTAAATTAAATAATAAACACAATAAATATAATATATTAATCGCATTAATATATTAGTAAGGTTGAGAACTTACCTCAACATGTAATGTTATATATGTATTTCTTCAGCGTCTGCATGGACACCAACTCACGGACAATTCTAGTCACCAACACGGTGGGCTTGGTGAGCTAGAACAGCAGCTCTATATCCAGCAGTGGGTTTAACTCTTAAATCTCAAAATAGCTAGGTGTATGTATTTATCCTTTTCTCTAAAAGGATAAGAAATGGAGAATTTGAAATAATTCACAATTGCTTCAATTGGAACCATAAAGAAAAATGAAACAATTTCATACTTCCTTTTTTTTTTCTTCTTTTTTTTTTTCTTCTTCTTCTTCTCCATTTCTCTTCTCTACTTCTCTCGGCTAAATCACACACTTTCACAAATTTTCAATTCACACAATCTCTCTTTTATATGTCTAATATATAATAAAATATTAATATAATATATTATATAATAATAATAATATAATAATCATAATAGGTGCCAACTATTTGGCACCCAAATAAAATATTAATAGATATAATAATATATAATAAAATATTATATAATATAATATAATAATATATTTTAATGAGATATATTTTGATTATTTAAGCACTAAATAATTAAAGTATAAAATGACTATTTTGCCCCTTATGAATATTTACCAAGTCTACCCATAATGGGTCCCACCAAATCCCACACTTGGGTAAACTCAACCGAGGGTTCACAATGCACCACGTGTCTGATAAGGCATAATTGTATAAACTATTTTATCTTCCTAACTTGATATTTGTTCAATTTATCTCAATAATTTGACTATTTATGCATATTAATGTTGTTTTATAAGTTTAAGCATTATCGGAGCAAAAATACCGAAAAACGGACGCAAATGGGAGCATTAGAGATAAAAATACAAATGGAGGTACTGTTGCTACAGTGCAACTGTTCGCTACAATGGCACTGTTTGCTACAGTGCAGCGCCGCAGCATTGGGATTCAATGCCGCAGATGCAGAAAGTGCAGAAAATTCTGCAAAGAGGAATGAAAAACAAGAAGATAATACAGTAAAAGAAAAGGTTATACAGAAAGAGAAGGTGCAGCCTTACAGACCACCACCATTTCCTCAGCGACTATAGAAGCAAAAGCAAGAGAAGCAGTTTACAAAGTTTCTGGAAATTTTTAAGAAACTGCACATTAGCATACCATTTGCAGATGCATTAGAGCAAATGCCTAGCTATGTTAAATTCATGAAGGACATTCTTTCAAAGAAAAAGAAGCTGGACGAGTATGAAATTGTAGCATTGACAGAAGAATGCAGTGCAATATTGCAAAAAAATTGCCTCCAAAGCTCAAAGATCCAGGAAGTTTTACCATTCCATGCACAATCGGAAACCGGTATTTTGGTAAAGCTTTATGTGATCTAGGGGCCAACATAAATTTGATGCCTTTGTCTATCTACAACCAGCTAGGATTGGGGGAAGCCAAGCCTATAAATGTTACTTTACAACTTGCAGATCGGTCACTCACATACCCTAAAGGTGTGATTGAAGATGTGTTAGTTAAGGTAGATAAATTTATATTCCCAGCTGACTTCATTGTGTTGGATATGGAAGAGGATCTTGAAATTCCAATCATTTTGGGAAGACCTTTCTTAGCTACCGGTAGAACTTTAATTGATGTCCAAAAGGGAGAACTTACTATGAGAGTGCAAGATGAAGAGGTGACGTTTAATGTGTTCAAAGCTATGAAATTTCCCAAAGAAGCAGATGAATGTTACTGCATCAACATTATTGACAGAGAGATTCAAAGGATTTTCAACAACCACTCCAGCCAAGACTCTCTAGAAAATGCAGTCATGAATGGGAATGAAGTGGAAGATCAGGGAGCACTAGAGTATCTCAATGCTTTGAATTCTACACCCCACCTAGAGCACAAAAGTTTCAGATTTGAAGTGCTTGAAGAATCAGAAAATATGGAAGCAAGAACCAAACCTTCGACAGAAAAACCGCCAACACTTGAGCTCAAACCCTTGCCTAACCATTTACTGTATGCATTCCTCGGTCCATCCTCAACACTTCTTGTAATAATATCTGCTACATTGAATGAAACGCAAGAAGAGAAGTTGCTTAGAATACTGCGAAAGTACAAGAAGACATTTGGATAGACAATTGCAGACATCAAAGGAATCAGTCCTTCATTCTGCATGCATAAGATATTGTTAGAAGATGAGCAAACGTCTTCGATTGAGCACCAAAGAAGGCTGAACCCAGTGATGAAAGAAGTAGTAAAGAAATAGATTATTAAGTGGCTTGATGCAGGAATTATTTACCCAATTTCTGACAGCTCATGGGTAAGTCCAGTTCAATGTGTACCAAAGAAGGGTGGAGTCACTGTCATAGCTAATTCAAGCAATGAACTACTTCCAACACGTACAGTAACTGGATGGAGAGTGTGTATGGATTACAGAAAGTTGAACAAAGCCACAAGAAAGGATCATTTTCCATTGCCCTTCATCGATCAGATGCTGGATAGACTTTCAGGGCATGAATTTTACTGCTTTTTGGATGGCTATTCTGGCTACAATCAGATAGCTATAGCACCAGAAGATCAAGAAAAGACTACCTTCACTTGCCCATACGGTACATTTGCATTCCGAAGGATGCCTTTCGGATTATGCAACGCACCCGCAACGTTTCAACAATGCATAATAGCAATCTTTTCTGATATTGTGGAATAATTCTTGGAAGTGTTTATAGACGATTTCTCAATTTTTGGGGATTCGTTTGATGTATGTTTGAAGAACTTAGCATTTGTGCTACAGAGATGTGAAGAAACCAACTTGGTACTGAATTGGGAAAATTGCCACTTCATGGTGAATGAGGGGATTGTCTTGGGACATAAGATCTCTTCAAGAGGAATAGAAGTTGACAGAGCAAAAATTGAAGCCATTGAGAAGTTGCCACCACCAACAAATGTTAAGGGAGTAAGAAGTTTCCTTAGTCATATAGGCTTTTATAGAAGATTCATAAAAGACTTTTCACAAATTTCTAAGCCGCTGTGTAGCTTGTTGGAGAAGGATGCAAAATTCATCTTTGATCAAGCATGTAACGATGCATTTGAGGTGTTGAAAAGGAAGTTTATTTCAGCCCCAGTCATTGTCGCACCAAATTGGACCATGCCCTTCGAAGTAATGTGTAACGCTAGTGATATTACAGTAAGTACAGTATTGGGGCAACGCAAAAACAAGGTTTTCCACACCATTTATTATGCAAGCAAGAGTTGTTGGCTGTTGTATTTACCTTTGACAAGTTCAGAGCATATTTAATTAGTGTTAAGGTGACAGTCTTTACAGATCATTCTGCTATCAAGTATTTGATTAGCAAGAAAGAGGCGAAACCAAGACTGATCAGATGGGTGCTATTGCTGCAAGAATTTGATTTGGAAATCAAGGACAAGAAAGGTTCAGAAAATCAGGTGGCAGACCATTTATCTCGCTTAGAGGGTGGACAACAAATTGATGATGAGACATTAATTAATGATTCCTTTCCTGATGAGCAACTCTTGTTAGTAGAAAACCTCAATTTACCATGGTATGCAGATTATGTCAACTATTTGGCCAGCGGAATCCTTCCTCCAGACTTGAGTTACCAGCAGAAGAAGAAGTTCCTGCATGATGTCAAATCATATTTCTGGGATGAACCCCTTTTGTTCAAGCAATGTGAAGATCAAATGATTCGAAGATGTGTGCCAGAGGAAGAAACTGAAGACATACTCATGCATTGTCATTCATCCGATTATGCTGGACATTTTCACGGAGACAAAACAGCTTCAAAAGTATTGCAATCTGGTTTTTATTGGCCTTTTTTATTTAAAGATGCACATTTTTTTGTTTTAAGATGTGACAGGTGCCAAAGAGCAGGAAGCATATCAAAAAAGCAGGAAATGCCTCTGCAAAACATATTAGAAGTTGAAATTTTTGATGTTTGGGGGATTGACTTCATGGGACCATTCATTCCATCAAATGGTCAGAAATACATTCTATTGGCTGTTGATTATGTGTCCTAGTTAAAGATGGTTGGATACCTAATCTAACCATAAAGACTTACCCAGTTTATGAATAATATATTCACGGAGATGACCAAACATACCAGAACGGACATCACATCCCTTCGATTTGATCGAGGTAGTGAGTACTTAAATAGTAAATTTTTTATTTGTTTAAAGGAGAATATGAATCTCACTCATTATAGTCCTCTAAGTACCACAACATAATGATGTTTTAGAGAGGGGGAATCAGACTTTATTAGATATGGTTCAATTAATGATGAGTGTTATCGATCTATATTTGTGAGAATATGCTCTAAATACGGCTGCTTATTAAGCAGAGTTCCATCAAAAGTTGTTCCTTCCATTCCGTATGAGATACAGAAAGGAAGAAAGTCATATCTTAAATATGTTAAGACTTAGGGCTGTCCTGCTGACGTAAGAGTTACGCAGTAGGGTATCTTGTTTTGTAAGAGTTACTCAGCAGGATAAACTAACACCCAAGAGGTATAAGTAAAATGTTCATTTAGTATCCTGTGAATTTAGTAAAATAATAGTTTTGTGATTCTGATAAACAAAGTGTATTCATTTCTCGATAAACCACCATTCTAGAGAAAGAGTTTCTCATAGATTGTGAGAATTATAGAAAGATTGAACTTAGTAAAATCAATCTAATAATCAATGAACCAAGGATGGGAACTTAGGCTCAATCAACCAATGACCTTTTAGTACACTTCTCAGTAGGTCAAAAAAGATGTCTAGGTCACCTATTAGGTATGTTTGATGCTTGAAGGTCAACTTAAAGTTTTCTAGGTAGAAGAAAATAATCCTTTAACCTATAGGGAGATCATGTTAGACATCGATTCGAGAAACAAAAATATGCTATGTAAACAAAAATTGACTCTATGCATCAGAATCAAGTCTGAGACTTGATTAAGCTACCCGTGAAAATTGTTCTCATTAGTTGTAAAAAGTTTATAAGAGGTAGTGGGAGCTAGAAGGAATGTAGAGACCTTTTAGGCCCTATATTGGTTCTAAAAAGATAATCCTCAGTGACCTGAGATTAATTATGAGAAAACCTTTGGACTAGTGATTATGCTAAAGTCGATTAGAATGTTATTGGCTCCTACAGCATATGATGACTTTGAGGTTTGCTAGATGGATGTAAAAATGGCATTCCCAAATGGATACCTAGAGTAAGAGATATTTATGGAATAACCTGAAGGTTTTACGTCCAGCTAGACTTTTGGTCTAGTGTGTAGGCTAAAAAAGACCATTTATGGGCTTAAATAAGCCTCATGTAGCTGGAATCATTGTTTTGATGAGATAATCAAATTGTCTAATTTCATCAAAAATGATGAAGAAGCTTGTGTGCATGAAAGGTCAGTGGGAGCATGATAGTCTTCTTGATGCTCTTTGTTGATGACATACATGGTCATTGGAAATGATGTCGGTATATTATAATTGGTCAATAGTAACTCATAAGAATTTCTCCATGAAGGATTTGAGAGAGGTTTTCTTTTATACTAGGTATAAAGTTTTATAGAGATAGAGCTAGGAAGTTGATAGGACTCTTCCAAATTATTTCACATCAATAGCATTTTAGAAAGGTATATGTTTGTTAACTGTGAGATAGTTAACATATCTTTTAGACCTAGTGTTCATCTTTCGAGGAAATTGTCTCTTTAAATAGAAGATAAGAAAGTTAGGGTGTCTGACGCACCAGATACGTCAGCTTTTGAGAGCTTGATGTAGGCTATGATGTGTTTGAGACCTGATATCAGTTTGGCTGTAAGAGTTATGAGCCGATTTCAGTCTGATTCAGGTGACCGCTATTTAATGGTAGTCAAGCATATCTTGAGGTACCTTGAGGGTGATAGGGCGTGATTGCATAAAATATTTTATCCTTCAAAACTTGATGTTTGTTTAATTTATCCCAATAATTTGGCTATTTATGCATATTAATGTTGTTTTATAGGTTTAAGCATTATCAGAGCACAAATACCAGAAATCGGATGCAAATAGAGTTATTTGATATGAGAATCCGAGAGGGGACTAAAATGCAAAAAATGTGAACAGTGTTAATGAATAGTACACATGGGTTACTATTCATTAGCTACAATGCAGCGCTGGGGCATTCAAGTCAGAAGCTCTAGCGCTACAGCATTGAATCCAAATACTGCGACATTGGATGCTAAACACTCTTTAAGAAAATTTTTGTCTTATTTTTGCAACCCTAAACCTATATAAATGCCCATTATTGAGCCAAGAGGGGATTGGAGCAACAGAGAGCATGAAATTAACACTTCATTTGAGTTTTGGAATCAAGAATCAACAACAAGAAGAAGAAATTCAGCATTTTAGAGGAAGAACATCACTATTGCATCAAGGAAAATTTTCTCTTCTCTTCAATTTTGTATTTGTTGTTGATTTTAGTATGTATAATGATGTTATTAGATGCCCTGAACTTATGTTTTCAATTATGAACTAAGTTTTATTGCTAGGGTTACAATGTGAACTCAATATGTAGCTTGGATTGATTATTTTCCCTGATTCATCATATTGGTACTGAATTGTTCAATTTGTTCTATGCTTAATGCTTCTAATTATATGACAATGTATTAGATTGATTTGGGAGCCTTAATGAACTTGGAAAAGGGAATTTTGTGTTGGCCATGAATAAATTGATGTATGATCATTGTGTAAAAACATGAGTTTTATATGAGATAGTAATATAGAAGCATCACACCAAAGAGAATGACACCCAATTTTTATTGAATGCTAAGCAAAAATGTAGGGGAAAGATCACACCAAAGAAAGAACTAGACAACAAGCCTTAGTAGATAAGGTTAGGGATCTAGAGAGAAAGCTACACGAGGTGATAGGAAGAGCTTAGCAAACTGAAGCACTAGCCGAGTAACCTATAGAGGGAGAGCAACGATCTTGCTCGTAGATAAATTGAGAGATGTTGATAAGCACATTTTATATATTATATTGTATTTCTCATAACTTAATATTTGCTTGTTTTGAGCATGAATATATGAATTTTATGTGTGTTGATGTCATTTTATAGGTTCAAAAGTTAACAAAGTTATTTGGGATGAAAATTCAAAGAAAACATGGTAAAAATATTAAATATATTATAAGAATTCGTACAGTGAAATGCTATAATAACCATGAATAATACATCCACCACGATGCGCATAATAACTTACGTCTTCTCGCCGCATTGCAATGAACAGTACTATTTATAGGTACTATTCGCATTAACAATGACCGACACCGGGGCGCCAAAATCTAGCATCACGTACTAATTGTTGCAAAAAGGCTCATTTATGCCTTAATTTTAAAACCTATAAAATGAGAACTAAAGGTCTCATTTGAAGGGGGGAGAGAGCACGAAATTAAAGAGAGAAATAGAGAATTTTAGAAAGAGAAAGACACTTTAGAGCTTAGATTGTTTAAGATTGAAGCCCCTAAAGAGACTTCTCAACCTAGCTTTCTCTTTTTCCTTTCTTGTTTACTTTGATTTAGAGTTTATAATTGTAGATTATGTTACTTTAAACATGTTTACTCTTCTAAATTTCTAAATTATTGTGATTTTGTGCTTCAATATAGTAGGCTAAAACTCTTGTTTTAGGGGTTTGATGTAGCTCTACATTTTATTATGTTTGAATATTTTTAGTTGATTAATGACTATTTCTTGTGTTATGCATTTTTATTTTTCAAGATTTACTACTTCTAATTTGATTGGGAGATTGATTAGATGATTTAGACTTATGAGTTATATACTTATGAAAGATTAATCCATTTATTGGACTTAAAAAGCATGACTTAGCTTTTATTGAGTTAGAAAACTAATAAAACTTGGGTAAGCATTTAAGGTTTGCTTAATGAATTTATAGATAAACAAGTTAGAGAAGGATATCAACTTGCATATACATGCATAACATCTCATTTGACTCTCGAGAAAGATAATGAGATTAATATTGAACCCTTTAATTAATGAATTTACAAGAATAATTGTTAATCATTAAAACATGAAGAACATGAGAAAACTATAATAAAATCAAAACCCTATGACCCCTTTACCATAGATTTCTCATCTCTTTAATTTGTTAAATTATTAGTTTACATAACTTTAATTTCATTAGCCTAGATAAAATTAGGTCTTTAAGACTATAGTAATTAGCATTAATTTATAAGATCAATTCTCATGGAAATAATACTTCTCATCACTTTATTACTTGTTCACAACTCGTGAATTTGATTTTAATATTTACGTGTGTTAGTTTCACGAGATGTAGATCTCCTATTGAACTACCTGTTTGAGCACTATGTTCCTAGCTAGGCAATAGCCTATAACAAAGGTCTTGGATATAAAAGAATGGAAGAAGAAAAGCAGGTGAAAAAGCTAGTGATTGTATAGCCTTGAGGGAGAGTCAGAGAGTGCGAGTTTAGAATGTCCTTGAATAGAAGGGATTATCGAGGAAGAAGAGAGAGGACACGTCCTCCCAGCAAAATACTTTAGAGGAGATAAGTCTCGAGATGAGGGTAGCAATGACATAGGGAGCAGATCGCCTCTTCGAGTAGGTAAGATTGAAGATGAAGGGTTCTATATTCTGCTCAAGATCCTTCAGAACATCATCTATAAGGAAATTAGAGATAAAGGGTTGCACAGTGAGCCAAATACAATTAAAATGCTAGCATCTTAGTGAAATAAAAACAGAACATACAAATTCCAACAAAATTATACCATAGGGAATTAATTGTAACCATTTGAAGAAGTGGGCTGATAATTTATTGAGTAATGATTACCTCTTAATAAGTAGATAGTTAATCGTGAACCTAAGGTGTCTGTATAAGTGGAGAACTTGAAAGTTGAGCCCTTCTCCTAAAAAGAGTTGATAATGATAATTATAGGTGGCCCAACTTAGCTGAAAACTTGGATAGTACTTAATAGTTGGACACTAGGTGATGTAAAACAACTCATCCTTAAAGAAGCTAAGGATTTAAAAAGTATCAATTATGTTCATAAAAATAAAAATAAAAAAGATATTTAAAGGGGTAAGTTACCCTCGTGATGTAACGTCATTGTTCAAGTGTCTTGGACTAGTGTTATTAGAGTGTTTAACAACTTTAACAGTTTAATGGATGTTATTTTTTAAAAGAAGTGTTAGATGACCCCGAAATTAAAGACTGAAAATGGAGAGAACCTAAACACCATATTATGATTTTGAAGTTGTGTGATGCCTTTAGAGTAGTCATACTTCCTGTCATTAAGAAGCCATACACGCATGCTCCCTTCCAATTATATGTGCTAATGGGAGTTTGGAGCCTTTTTCTAAGCGTTCAAGACACGTTTGCTTTAAAAAAATCCAAGGGACCGTGTGTGCCACGTTCCCTTCAATAATGTCAGTTCAAGTTGTTTGACAAGCATTAACGTGGTGCCCCCACTTTGAAACGTCATCATTTTCTTTACGAACAATATATAACTGTTAATTCTTTTTTTAATTCTTTTCCTCTCGATGTAATTAAATTAAACAAACCTCAATATGATTTTTTTTTTAATAAAGTGAAAAAAAAAATCTACCAATGTATTAGAATGCATTATTAAAAGAATCAATGTAATAGTTAAATAATCATGAAAATTAATATTTAATTCAATTATTAAAATTTCTTAAAATAGTATAAAATCTGAAATTCATAGCCTTTTGACAAAAAAAATTTATCAATTAAAGGTTTAATACAACTAAGACAAAACAAAACAGCATGAAACATGCAGCTTAATGATGATACGGACGATTTGTTCCATAACCAATCTTTTATTTGGAAGATCTAATAAATCACAGAATTGACCCAAGAGCAATATTGTTAGAGATATAAGTCAGTTATTTGGAGATTTTACGAATGCAACTGTTGACACACAATAAGCAAAAATTAAAACCAATGAAATTCAGTAAGACACCTATCAACCACCCTCTAAAGTCAGAAGGAAATTAATAAATGATAAATTGTTTTAAACTACTGTACAAAAATTATAATTCTAATTCTAATCATCTAATATGACCAAAGTTGGCACTATAAGTTAATTGATGAACGATCCTTTTCACATTGTTAACTGTTCCCACTTTCATATTATAATACAAAATAACTGATGTGAACCAATTATGAATTAGCAAGAAATCACCATAATTAACGGCAGCCAGTAATGCAACAATTTGAAAGCCTTATCCTTCACGTAAAAAAAATGAATTATCAATTAAGAACCAATAATACCATTTCAATGACAGATGAAATTACACAGAAGACATTATAAAAGTACAGAATTGATAGGTCCACTCGAATTAGCGTCGAGTCACTTTTCACTAGCAACAGAAAATTGAACAAAACTAGGCTTCAACTTCACTTGGTTTATTGCTAGTCACACGCACATCAGAGAAACAGAGAGAGAGAGAGAGAGAGAGATGGCAGGGAGGTACAGATACTGCTATGGAGATGTGCTGCCATTTACAGCCATGGTGGCGATGGAATGTATTAACGTGGGCTTAAACACACTGTTCAAAGCAGCCACGTTCAGGGGGATGAGTAAACAAGTTTTTATTGTTTATTCTTATGCCGTTGCTGCTTTTCTTCTTCTTCCTGCTCCATTCTTCTCTTACAGGTACTCTCTTAATTCCTCTCTCACCATTCTTCACCCGATGATGTTGGCTTATAGTTTTTTGAGAACATGCATAAGAAGAAATTTTGATTTATTGTTTATCTCTTGATTTATATGCAGATCAAGAGTGCTTCCTCCACTTTCCTTCTCTATAATGTGTAAAATTGGTCTTCTTGGGATTATAGGGTATGTGCTGTTCCTGAATTTTTAGTCAATGAAAAAATAAATTGAGTCTTTGTTTTGGTATTATTTCTTCAACAAATTTACATATTGGTATTTTTTTTTTTTTTTTTTTGTTTTGTTTTCTAGGAGTTCATCTCAGATTATGGGTTATACAGGCATCAATTACAGCTCTCCGACTCTTGCTTCAGCCATCAGCAACCTTACACCAGCTTTTACATTCATATTAGCCATCATATTCAGGTTCCTTTCCTTTTTCATCATACAATTACGGAAACACCCTTGAGTGATGATAATTTATTATTGGCTTTGAACTTTATTTTTAGTTGGCTTTGTAAAGTAGCGATCGTGTCAAAGTTTCTGATAGAACCGAAGACGCTACTTTCAATATTAAGACCATTTGTCAGTATGTAAGCAAACATATTAATTTTTTTCAAGTGTGTTCCCAAAACAAATTCACGATTGTATACTATTAATAACGAGCTGGTGTTTGAGTAGTTTAATGGCCATGGCAATTCCACGGTCAGCAATACATGTTGGGCCCTTAGCTCATTGCGGACCACAAATCACTTTAGTTATTCTCATTCTTGTTTCATTTCCACTTTTGCTTTCTTTCGGCTCGGAAGGATGGAGAAACTAGCTTGCAGTAAAACAAGCAGTCAAGCTAAAGTCTTGGGTACCATAGTATCAATTGCAGGCGCATTCACAGTGACTTTGTATAAAGGCCCTCGGATCGTCATAGTTTCACCTTCCGGTTCACTTCATCAACCTCTCCACTCATCAAACTCAAATTGGACCATTGGTGGGCTTTTCCTCACAGCTGAATATATTCTAGTACCCCTGTGGTACATCGTTCAGGTAAAGCCGGATTCCAGAATATATCCAAAATTTTGACATTTCATGGATCCTGAAGACAAATTTTTAACCTTGTGATGCTCTTCACAGACACAAATTATGAAGGAGTATCCAGCAGAGTTGACAGTAATCTTCTTTTATAATCTATGCGTGAGTTTCATAGCTGCCATTGTAGGACTAATCATTGAAAGGGATTCAAGTGCCTGGAGAATAACACCCAATATAGCATTGGCTTCCATTCTGTGCTCGGTAAGAGACTTTGGTACAATGTTGTAGTTAATTATGTCAAACATTGATGTGCAAATTCTTAATGCTGCCATTTTGCATGTTATAGGGACTTTTTGGATCATGCATGAACAACACTGTTCACACATGGGCGCTGCGACTGAAGGGCCCTCTCTATGTATCCATGTTCAAGCCGTTGTCAATTGCCATTGCAGTTGCCATGGGCATTATGTTTCTCGGTGACTCTCTCTATCTCGGAAGGTAAAAAGAATCTCTAAATTCTTCCACGTCTGCCTCTGAATAGTTTTACACTAGCGGACGAGTTTGGAAAGAAACCTGTTCAACGCACTAATTGATTGCTAATTCTCTTACATGTTACAGCCTTGTTGGAGCAACAACAATCTCTCTTGGGTTCTATACTGTAATGTGGGGAAAAGCAAAAGACCAGATAGGCGAAGAACATGGTAGCGTGGAATCACCAGCTGCTCACAAAGTACCTTTATTGCAGAACTACAAAAACGAACTTGTATAGCGCAAAGAATGTGTACGAATGGAAGGTTAAATATGTGATACTCAACAGCTATCTGCCTAATATGATTTTAGAGTACAGCAGAATAGAACATAACCATAGACTATTTATGCATGATATAAATTGTATCCATGTCTCTCACAGTGACAAAAGGCACACAACAGTGAACTATATCATCTTAAACAGGCCAAAGCTTAAGGCTCAAAGGAGTTATAACAGAACAGCAAACAATGTGTACTGCTAATACTACAAATCAACTTTTCTGATGTTCTCCTAAGCTAGCAACACCCAACCTTGTTCTCGGTGAATAGGACAGGCACTACTACATAGATCCATGGTACTGTATAATACAATTAGGTTCTCAGAAGATCCAATGCCACTATTTGAGTACAACTAGATAATGGAGCCAACTGTGGGTTGTAATAGCGGTTTCAAAATGGTCAATTTCAGTTATGAATTTGACAATTTGCAGAAACCGAATTTCACATTCTTGTTTGTCATGTCGCCAACAGAACTAGTCATAACCGAAAATTACTCACCAGATAAGAAATTTTGTCCATGCATGAAGCAAAAGCGCAAGGCAACAATTAGTGACCGACTTGAATACTTCCTTAGACCCAACAGTTCAATGACTCCATCTCAACCATAGTAAGCTAACATCTAGTGGACTAATCTTACAACAATATATTTTCATTGTTATGATTGTTTTTCCACTTTCCTTTTTCCTATCTTTCTTTCACTTATCCGGCCTTGGTATCATCAACATAGCTTAAGGTACGAAACAAGTTCTCAGAATTTAAGGAGTCTTTGCCTTGGCCAATTCAGCAGGAAGTATGACTGGTTCAGTGTAAGAGAGATGTCCTTCAAGCTCAATTCTCAGAAATTCATCATCACAACACTCCACCATCCTGCAAGGCTCCATGCTCTTTGCATATGTCTTTTTGAGATCAAGAACCTACACAAACATGTTCAAAGATTACTTCTCAAAAAGACGCAGTTATCAATGATATTGAAAAACATTTCACCATTGGCAAGTCTTGTATTTAATTTGAGCAGGGCCATTTGTCAATAGTTGAGCATAGATAAGCCCAGGTTACACCGCAAGAAAGCAAACTATGTCTAAATAAAAAACACAATCAACCATCTGAAAAGATGAACAAGACAAGTGCAAGGACACAAAAATTTAATAGAGATTATTACCACTATTTGAAGAAAGGAAAGACTCAATACTTATTGCCCACTACCTCAAAGTATAATTGCAATTACAAACATGACTCGATACTTTTTGCCCACTACCTTAAAAGTATAATTGCAATTACAAACACAATTTATCCGAATCTCATAAACCTCAGTCAATCTCTTAGGAATTTATCTCAATCAGCACACACCCCCTTTGTGCAGTCCACAATCTAACTTGAATGATGTTGTTTGTATGAAGCCATCACATATAGCCATGGAATTTAATGTACAATCTACAATGCCTTCTCACAGAAGCAAATTGATAGCAATTAGAGATCTCTCTTGGGGCAAAAGGATAGATTATAACCCAGAGAAACCTGCTCAGAAAGACAATTTTGAAGACAAACCAATCCACTTTATGACAAAGCCATTCTGCTGCAGAAGAAAGTTTAGTAGAATCTACATGCTACAGGGCAGGTATTATGGCTACCAGCAACCAAAACCTCACCACTGATTTTCAATTTAAATTAGCAAAGAAAACTATGACTGGGCTTGATTCATAATAGACATTCTAACTATACTCTCATAAATTTGCTCCTGATAATATTACATGAAAATAATCTGACATAATTCTGCAGGAAGATTAAGTAACAAAATAATCAATCAAAAGGTATTTCTAATCAATCAAAAACTTACTTCCCGGCTTTCCTCCAACAAATACAAACTAAATATAAGACGAACAATAATTGAAAAATAACTCAAACCCATTCAGGAAAACAAACTTTTGCAAGTTCATTAAAACCCAGCCCCATTTCAATAACTGCATTAACTTGTGATAACCATAGAATACAAGATAATTTACAGCCAGCTTCAATACTCGCTTCAAGGCAAAAGAAAATTGCGTTGTCTTGTACTAGATCAAGGAATGATATGCAAAATCAGATTACAGAGATAGCCGGAGGAGGAGTAATCTTCTATACCTTATGTTCAATCTTCTCTAAAAGCTTGAGATCGTCAGACATTGCAGAAGGTATGCAATGTGTTGTGAGGATATCTAAAGTTGCTTCCTTTGCGGTCTTATTCGCTAGGACCACTATCTGCTCAAATAGTTTTAAAACTCCATTAATAATAATAAGAGCAAGCTGGAGATAATAGAGAAAGAAGAGAGAGAACCTGTTGGTACTCTAGATCAAACTTTAAGAATTCATCTTCACAGCTTTCCACCATGTCAGCCAGGCTCTTCAGATTCCGCACAGGCTTACCATTGAGAGCAAGAACCTAGAGAAACCAGGATAAGAAAACCTTTATTATGTGCACTTCATTGTATTTGTTTGAGCAGCGCTGCAACTGTGTCGTTTGAAGTTAGTCCTAACCTGCGTATTGACGATCCCCTCATATCCAATATTAATGTCAGCCACAAGGACCTGGGAACACACTCCAGAGGTAGACAATGAAGTGTTTAATACTCTTTAGGAAACATTTAACATTTTCTAATGCAAATATCGGTATAAAAAATAGTTGTGTTCACATTCAGCAAAACTAACACTTATATGGAAAACAACTTTGCAGAATTTGGTAGATGGAAGAGAAAGAGAACCTGAGAAACAACAACAATTTGCTCATCTACAGATTGTGCCATTTTGTGCAAATGCTTGTCCAACAGTTTGACTGGAGCATCGAATTCATAATCCTTTCCATACTGCATAGAAATGGAAACAAATCAATTATTGGAAAAAAAATTTGAACACATTTACAACCATATTTTCAACATAGAAAAGTCAAAAACAACATTGCTTGCCGTAGTTACAACTGTAACCTCATAGTAATGACCTCATAGTAATGAGGTGTTAAACCCTAAAACAGAAAAAATAGTTCAAGTAATAACCATGCATGCATACAAATGTACACATAATGGAAATAAGACTTCAGCCAGATCAGCATCTTTAGTGCCCTCAGCAGTATTTGAGGCTTCTTACACTTGTGAGTGCCAAGGGACCAATTACTCCAGTAATAGAAACCATATATATAAATAACGGGAACCATGCCTTCTACCAGTTAATGGCATCTTGAATAGTGAATCCAGCATGACAAAACATGCACAAAGGAAAAAGAACAGGACAAAAAAATGAAATAATGACTTCACATGTTGGAGAACAGAGTCCCCCCAATAGGGTAGTGGCTACAACCAAATGGCTGGATCTATATCCACATCTTATGATAAACTGCAATTAAATCATTAAAAAAAGCTTCCAACAAAAGAATGCAGAAATCAACAACAGAAAAGGGGACAGGAAAAGAGTAGGAGAGAAAAACATGGAGACATGGGACAATTACAGCTGTAAAAACTGTGCAAGAGAGAGAGAGGTAAGAAGTGCCAAAGTTAACAGCATACCTCAGAACGCAGATATGGAACAGTAACAGCTGTAAAGACCAATCCTGCAATGATGTAATAAGGAGGTCTGCCACTGATGTGTGCTGGGATGAGCCGCTTGTGAGTAGATAGTTTAATGTTGAACTCATGAATCTCTGAATTGCGCAGAACTTTTATGACGGCATTATCCCCTGTGTACTTTTGAGAAACAAGATAACTAAAACCTATGCGCTCTCCACGCCTGAAGGGAACTAAAATTCAGTTCAGTAGAGAAGTTAGAAAAATTTCAATATGCAAAAAGAAAAACAAAGCCATACAATTAAATAAAACAAAGAGTTGTCATGAAAGAATCAACAGATTAGAAACCAATGTCACCCTTCAACTGAGAACATATATCTACCTGCAAGATTCAGGCTCTATAAACCCAAGACCATTGAAGTTACTATAGGAAATAAAAGAACATGTGAATTTCAACTGGGTGCTTGCATCAATTACCTAACACTTCAGATGGGCTTGCCTAGGGAGAATGACAATCACCCGAGTGTAACTGTTGCTCAGAGGCCTTAAGAAGTAGATTGGCATCTGAACTAGGTGAGCCTTTCTCTTGATTTGCCTACATTGCAGCAGCTGAGCTCCAACTCCTATGAAGTGTAATTTTGGGGCAACAAAGCAGTGAAGTTGCAGCCAGCAACTGACCAACTAGATCCAGTCACTGCTCTGAGCTATCAATTCCCTTCCCAAATGCATTCATGTTAATGAAATTGCACAGTAAACAGTGATGTTTGCAGGGATTTGTGACCATATGAACATCATATACCTACCACTATGTAGCCATTCAAGAAGCTAGCTTGAACTCCGCTTCCATTAACAATTGTACTAACTAATTTCTTGTTTTGTACTTCAGAAATTCGTTATTTGGAACAATTTTTCATCCATCATACCAAGTATTTTATCTAGATACACCACTTTCATAGAATTCTATGGCATCACTGACCCAGATCATACAAGGAATCAAACTTTTCATAGGTTCATGATGGTAACTCCAAATAAGCATAAAATGGACAGCAGATACAATAGCATATTCTTAAAATTAACGACTTATCAATAATAATCTATTTCAACTCTCAGCACATATATAGCCAAATGATAAAGGACTTTTTATAAACATTGCAAATCAATGAACAACAAAGATAAAGCTTCCAAAGCTTATCCATGAATAAAAATTTAAAAGATAAAAAAATGAATATAGGAAAAGTTCACCTGTTCCATCATTAGCAATATAAATTCCATCAAAGCTGAGGACAATATCAGATGGCTTTAGAACTTGCGATTCTGGAGCTGTTGGCTCTATTCTTCTAATACGAACACCCTTCTGATCATGTCTCATTCCCATTGATTTGCGCAAATCAGGATTTTCCATTTTCTGCCACTCAACTCCAAGAATTGGGAACCCTAATACATCAAAAGGAACTACAGGATTTAGGCATCGAAATTGTGACGATGCTCAGTAACTATTAAAACCCAAAATATACATTAAAAAGAATACAATACAAAAATAAGGTTTAAGTAAGAAAAACAACAATGGGGAACTTAAACGCAAAGAAAAACACATCTAAAATATACCTGTATATGCTCCATTTTTCTCATAATCTCGAATAAAATGCATAACAACAGGTGTGGGTATCACATAACCTATGTTCTCCACATCTTCATGTTTTAGGGATTGAAATGCAATACCAACACATTTGCCCTTATCATTGAATGCAGGGCCACCAGAATTTCCAGAATTTATAGCTGCATCTATCTAAGATGTATAGTACAAAAACGAATATTAGTATAATACATCAGTAACCTTGATCACGCAAACATGACTAAAACACTCGAAGGCATCCGGTGACTAGAAACAAAGCCATAGAATTGGAATTAAGCAGAATGAAAGGTCATATACAGTATTAATAGGGGTTAAGATCTCCAACTCCAGCCAACTCAAAAGCTCTAATTCCATGCAACTAAAAGTAATGAAAAGATAAACCCAATTCAACAAATACTAACCTGCAAACCCAAAAGCTCTGCCGAGCCATGGACGTAAGACAGTATCTCCATTCGTGATACAACCCCACTTGTCACAGAGATTGTGTCACCCCCAATAGGGTAGCCCACAACAGTGACAGCATCCTGGAGTGCTGGCAAATCTCCGAACTCCACCGGTGAAACTCCTTCCCAAAACTCATCATCATTAACTGTCAACAATGCTGTAGCACCAGAAAAAGAAAAAAATATATTCATAGAATAGGAAACCATAATTCAATCCACTTCCAAGATATATTGTCATAGGCTATAACCATAGAAAGTTCTATCAGTACTATCGAAACACTAGTCGAAAATTAACTCAATATGGAAATAAGAACTACAAATTTTGATGTATCTTTGGCCTTTTTCTTTTCATTTGACTAATGGCATTGACAAATTAAACTTTACTCAAGATTCTTGAACACCAACTAGAAGAGCAAAAATGAAATGGAAAAGATAATTTACTTGTGTTGTTTAACTAGGGAACCCATTTCCTTCATAAATTAAAATAAATAGAAATGTAACGACATTCTAACAGCGGAAAATAAAAATAAAAATAGAAAACCTTAGAACAACTTTTATTAATATATTATTCATACATGAATGAGATAACGATATTTCTATTAAGCCAATAACGATCAACAGCCTCTTTACATAATCGGATAATCCCAAAAAAAAAGAGAGAGAGAGAGAGGGACAAAGTCGGTCAAGTTTTACCGATATCACATTCGGTGCCAACAGCCAAAACAGTGGCCAAGTATTTAGTATCAGAACCCCGCCTTTTCAACTTGACTTGAGTATGATGCTCAACTGAATGTGCATTTGTCAACACTCTTCTTCCTACCACAATAAACCCACTACTGGTCGAACTGTACTGCCGTTTCCTCTGCCACGGCAGTGAAAAATTTGGCTTTGTATGAACACAAAACACTTTCACTACAGCGTCCATAGAAGGCACTGCTTTCACTGCCACACTGTGATAGGAGAAATTTTGTTGAGAAGGAAGAAGATGGGGAATACGCCAAAAAAAAGACCTTATTTGTCGGATTAATGTTTTTTTTACGGGGTCAAATTATGTTAAAATATATTAATCAAAATGCAAACACTGTTTTCATTTTACCTTTCTTTACGAATTCGAATTTGTTTCTTTTTGGCAAACTCTCTTAAACTCTGTCGGCCAGTGGACGATTTTTATTCTAAAATCTATTCATTGGTTAGAAATTTACTACATTTTGAAGATTTAAAATAAATTACTTTATTGTAAAGTTTGAAAAAAATAAAAATTGAAGAACATTTATGAATTTTCATTATAATTTAATTTTATTATATTTTTGAGTTATTTTTACATGTAATTGATAAAAATGTATAGATAGCATTATAAAGTGTAAAATAGGTTGGAAATAAATTTAAGTAATCGAAAAATGTCAAAAAATATATTAAAATTAAGGATTTTGATTATTTTTATACTAGCCCGTGATGCCACGTGCTGACACAGTGGCCCACACGTTGAGTGGGTGAAGACACGCATGTCACGCCCATTCACTTAACGTTGTCACGTGGCGCTATGAGATAATTTTTAAAAAAATTTATATTTAATTTTTAATTAAAAATATTAAAATTATGACTAAATTATTTAAGTTTAGTCATTATTTTAATTTTTTTGTCATTATTATATTATTTTTGTTAGATAAAAAAGTTTTAATAATTTTTTTTACTAATAATTATTTTTAATTTTTAATAATTATTTAAATTATCTAATAATTAGTTATATACTAATAATTATTTTTTTTAAGGAATGATAATGTCTTAAAGGAATATATAATTGCCAAAAACAAATTCTACCGATTGATAATAACTACTCACTCGAAGTTATTGGCTATCAAAAGAATAAAAGAAATATTAACTTTAAGGCAGATTGAAATATTTAAAATCACATGTTTTTGCCTTTTTTTATGTACAGGACATTGTATTTTTAGATATTTTAATACACCAGATTTTATTAAGAAATGTATATATAAAAAATTTACATGAAGAATTATAGTTCTATATAGGTAATAGGTGTATTACATTCTTTCGTCTAGAGTTTATTTTGATTACTAATTTAAAGATAAGGGATTATCTCTCGGTAAGGGGGTTGAATGGTAAACTTCAACATAAATATTTTAGGAGTAGAAATGAGTGACCTAAAAAGATTTAGATCTATGGTTCAACAATGTTATATTTGACAATGATATAGATGCAGTGAAAATGTATCTATTTTATGTATTTTATAAATTGTTGGTTTTACGTGATTCTCGTAGAGTCATCTAATATTTTATGCTTCACCACGTAAATGATGGGGATGAGTTTAATGTTTATTCTTAGGGCACAACTGCATAGATTATGCTCCATTATAACTTAAGCACGGCCCCAATTAGTAAGTTAATGAAGGTAAGAAAATGGTGCACTTCAAATAAGGAAGCATACAACCTATATGCATTTGGTTAAGCATTCTTGATGAGTAATTCTTTTCTTTTTGATTCATTCACATATTAAGATGCAGAAAAAATTATTATTTTTATTTTGCATTAAATAAGAGAATAGTGTTGTTAATTTTTTTTATATTGTTAATATTTTCTTTATTATCTCAAGTATGGATCTACGAGACAATCCCAAGATGTGGGGAGATATTTATGAGCAAGGATGGTGACCGTTTTTCACGTCTTCTAAATTAGTCAAGTACGGGCACCACATTATACGAAGACGTCGTAAATATTCTCTTCAATGGAGTTAGAGTATATTTTTACATTCAACGAAAAATATATATAATTTATTTATAAATTCTATTATTTTTTCTATTAATGATTAATAAATCAAAAAATTTATATAGGTTTTGGAAGTACATAGGATGTTGGTGTCCCATAAACATAAGAAGAATGCGGACTGTCACGTGGCAGCAGAATTGCACATTCCATTGAAAAAATGGGGATGGACTCTGAAGTTGGAGAAAATTGAGATTCCGAATACTCAATTCACTGATCATCAGATTGATATGGATGTTCAACGTGAGTATAAATTTCAAGCTCCGTCAGTGACTGAATCAATGGTATAATAATTAAACTTTTTTCTTGAACTCTCTATTATATGTTGTTGATGAGTATTACATTATGAAGATTAATTATAATTGTTGGGGATCTAATATACGTGGGTGTATACATGTGCAATTATTTTTATTGCATAAAATACGTATCTTATATATATTTAGCGCAATGGAATAATTAAAACATGCAATAAACACAAATAAATAATATATAATTATCACATTAATATATTTAAATGGTTGACAAATCACCATAACGTGTAACGTTACATTCGTATATCCTGGGAGTCTGCATGAAGATCAACTCGTTGGTAGTTCTAATCACCAACTCGGTAGGCTTTGTAAGTTAGAACAGCAGCCCCATATCTAACACGGGATTAACCCTTAATCCCTTAAAATTGGCAGTTGTGTGTATTTTTTCTTTTCTCTTAAAAAAAGAAATAAAAATTGAAGTAATTCACAATTGTTCCTTTTTGCACTAAAATAAAAAATTAAAACAATGTTATTTTTTTATTTCTTCATCCTCTCTCGATTCATAAAAAGGAAAATGAAACAATTTTCATTTTGTTTTCCTTATTCACCGAGCACACACTTCACCCCACACAAATTCACACACATCTCACATGTATATATATATATATATATCATATAAATATAATAATTATATTATATATTATAATATTAAATTAAGCCACCTTTTAGGAAAAGTAATATTATTATAATAAATAATAATATAATATAAAAATAATTAGTGATAACTATAACACATAATATAATATTATATAATAAAATAATATATAATATAATCATATATAATAATATATTCTAATGAGATATTATGATTATAGATCAGATCTGAACTCCTTTAGATCATACGATGCTGTAATGTTACATTGCATAATACTATTTAAATAGGCATTAGCGATTTAATGAGAATGACACTTGTATAAATAATAAGTATATATACATTCGGGGATGGCATGTAAGCATTAACCCTAACACTGCATACACGACAGAGGATGTTTCCTGACATATATGCATAGGATTGCATAACTGCAGATGCATATTTTTACGCGAGTATTTTTTACCTGTCTATTATCTATATTACATTATAATACCATTGGTTAATTATTAATGAGTTTAATGTCATATATTTTTTTTTCTTCAAGAGTACATTAGACAAATGTGAAAAATGTCCTTCAACTCAAGTTTAAGCTCTAACGATGAATGGATTGCATCGTTGTTGGGATATGGACTTAGAATAAAGACTAGTTTACTTGGTGTTAAATTGTGGGTGTCGGTCAATAAGATAGTGGAAGAAATAACTTTTTTATTGTTATTAAATACATTAAGTTCAAAATATTAAAATAATAGTTTTTACAAGTATTTATAGTTAGGGTCGATGCTTACGTGTCATCCTTGAATGTACATATACTTGTGTATTTATTTAAGTGTACATTCCTATTAAATCACTAATACCCATTCACATGGTATTATGCAATGTAACGTTACAGACATTGTAGATCTGAAGGAGTTTAGGTCAGATCTAAAGAAGTTTAGATAAGGGCCTACAGTTAGCCACGCTGAGATATATAAATGCTAAATGTTAGTACAACTAAGTGTTAGCTGGTTATAATACTCGACAAAGATCCAAGAGTTGGAACCTTGTCTATAATGGGACATAGACATGGGAATATATCAGTAACTGTATAGTTGCAAGAGTTGCAATTGGGTGCCAGGAAATGCTAGTTACACAAGTATATTATCGAATTATTGTCCTTAATCTATTTCTGCCGATACAGGTCTGTCGATATATACTTTTTTATATAGATCAGCATATGTCGTGTCTATAAAGTATAAATGATCGTTCCTAGCCGACTGTGAGCTTGGAGCTCATATTAGCATATAGGTATCTAGTTAGGACTGGATATGGGACAAATTCACGAGGGTCTCTGATAGACACCCTATGTAAGCCGTCAATAGAGGGTTCTCTCGAGTTGAGTAGTATACGTGATTCTTTGACCTGAGTGCCACGGTGGGCTTGTAAGTGATCCACCATACTTTGGTTCCACACATGTCACATACCTTTCATGGTGTAACCATTGGGTGTCGCTGAGTATGGTCCGATGCTTATGGAGTCCGTTGTGTACAGATATGGGATTTGTCAGCTCGCATAGGGAGTTTAATATCCAAATTCTTCAAGATTGTATCTCGAAAAGTCTTGTGGCCACAAGCATTAATCCCGGGAAAGAGTTCAGTCAGGATAGAACAATATGGCAAAAGAGTTTGCACATATTGTTCATTGAGATACTAGTCTGAAGATAAGACATGGATGAGCACTAGGGGATTTGACGGTGATGATTTATATCCCTATATATCTAGGATATCGTGACGGAAGGCCTATACGTATGCGTTGTAACCTCAACTTGCATGGTTGAACAGGCTGATTTGTATATCCGTGACGTATACGTGGGGCATTACTCACAGACTTATGAAATAGTTCTATTTGACGAATCGGGTGTAGGCCTTAAGGAGTCCCGCGATGTAGATGTACTCGTTGTGCACTTAGGCAGCGTGTCTGATTAAATTGTTTAATCCAGCAATATTCAGCACTACCGTAGGAATACGTACGTGTCTGTATTTAAGTATTAAATATAACAATTAGTTAATAATTATATTATGACATGTGGCGTATTATGAACCCTAAGTTGAGTTTACTTAAGTGTGGGATTTGGTGGAACCCACTAGGGGGTATGCTTGGTAACTATTTATGAGAAGCAAAATGATCATTTCATACTTTGATTATTTAATGGTTAAATAATTAAAATATCTCTCTTATTATATTATATAATATATTATTATTTATATTATATAAGATATTATATTAATATTTTATTATGTATATATATATATAAAGAAAGAGAGAGAGAGAGAGAAAAGGTGTGGATGTTGGAGTTGGCCGAGAGAAAAAAGAAGAAGAAATAGAGAAAGAAAAGAAAGAAGAGAAAAGAAGAAAAAAAAGAGAAAAAAAATGAAGGAAAAAATAAAACTGTTTCATATTTCTCTATGCTTCCAATTGAAGCAATGGTAGATTGCTTTCAATTTTTCATTTCTTATCATTTTGGAGAAAATGATGAAAAACACACACCCGGCCATTTTGGGGATTAAGAATTAATCCCGTGCTGGATATAGGGCTGTTGTTCTAGCTCACCAAGCCCACCGAGTTGGTGACTAGAACTGCCCATGAGTTGGTCTCCATGTGGACTCCGAGAAAATACGTGTATAACGCTACACGTTGAGGTGAGTTCTCAAGCCTTCTAATATATTAATGTGATTAATATAATTTTTTATTGTGTTTATTATTTAATTTAACACTTCCGCTACATAAAAATTCATATATGATACGTGTTTTAGGCAATAGACATATTTGCACATGCATACACCTACATGTATTAGATCATTACAACAATGGTATCAGAGCCATTTAGGACATATATAGTATTGCTTGAGTGAATGGATGCAAAAGGCTCAGTGTAAATGGCACGTTTCAAGTGTTGAAACGGGTATGCCAAAAGGGAAGCACGGGGTATTGCAGCGCCAGTGGGCTGGGGCTGCAGCGCTGGGGGTTTGACCTCCCAGTGATGCAATTCGGTGCCATGAGGCGTACTGTTCACTTGAACAGTAGCACATGAACAATATTTTTATTGTTCATAGTTACAGTGATTTTGAACAGTGTTTTAAAATTAATTTTGTATGTGTAGATTTATGAGATGTAGTGTTAAAAGTTATCAGTCTATATTATAAATCGGAGTTTATGAGATGCAATGAGAAAGAATTATCGGTCTGCATTATAAATTAAAATTAATTCTTCTGTGCTGGTAACCACAATGGGAGCCCTACCGGTGGGGGTTAATTGTGTTTGCATAGAAAAATTAATTAATTGAGAATCACCCTTTCTATGAGAATGGAGACCAAGGATACGAAAATATTTCTTAATCAGATTGAAGATATTATATTATTAAATAATATTTTATTCTGATCCATCTTGTCAATACGGTGTTAGACGAGTCACGTTGGCCTTTTCTCAATATTGCTACAGTGTGAGGTACTTGGTCGGTTGGGCTTGGAATATACCAGTTAAAATGAGATGAGACAAATATATGTGAAAGTATTGTCCAATATTGCTACAGTGTAAGGGTAGTATTGGTAACATATATTTGATCATTGACAAGTTAATCTAGAATACACTTACCCAATATTGCTACAACGTGAGGATAAGGTCTATTCAATATCAAGTGGTAAGAGATGCATGAGATGCAATTGACAAATGTTGTCTACCTGTTGGGCTTACAAAGGCTCAATCGTATGCGTATAATTTCGCGAACAAATTTTTGGCGCCCTTGCCGGGGATTGTAGATTTTGAAGTTATACTAATATTATGGTAAAGTAACTTGTTTTAATTTAGGCATTTATTTTCTTTTAAATTTTGTTATGTTTGGGTTGTTGTGATTATTTTGAAGGTGCATACAAATAGGCCATTATGTTGAAGATCAACAAGGTTCATACATTCAACCAAATTTTGGTTCTTGCCAAGCAAGTTCAAAATGAGGAAATTAAGGAAAGAAATTGGCAAGACCATTGAGTGAACATTAAAGAACGATAAAAGAGGAGTGTTCCTTAGGCATAATGCTTCCAAAATGCAGTTTTTCCACCGCAACCTCGGAAGAAGTCTAGCTAGTGACAATAAATCAAACACTTCTTGAGAGGCAACCCAAGTGCATTTCAATTTTTTATTTTAATCTTTTTGTTTAATGTTTGTTTTCTTTCTTGCAGTTTGCTAAAACAACAATTAGGAAATCATAAATGCATGGAAAAGAATAAAAAACAAGAGCCAACATGGTGCAACCCAATGGCGCTTAAAATAAAAGTCAATAAAATTGAGGGTTTTGGGCACCAACTCTAGCAAAGGGAGTTTCTCTTACTCACTTCTAGTTTAGCCATTGTGGACAATGTCAACTTTAAGTTTGGGGGAGGTAAATATTCATTTTCCATGTTGATCATGCTTACTTTATTACGATTGTTGTTTTTAGTTGTTTGTTTTGCAAATTTTCTTTTTCATTTTAGTGTTTAGTTGTGGGTTGGTTGATTGATTAGTAGTCAATGATATGAAATAGGAACATGATTTCAAATGCTATGTTCTTTTGGAAACAATGAATGTTGTGATTATTTACTTGGTAATCTAGGACAAGTTCAACTTCACTTTGTGACCACTTGATATTTTGAGCACATAGTTAGAATTATTTAGTTTTATGCTTACTTAGAAGACTTTTATGCACAACAAGAATAATTATGGTCTCAAAAACACGCTAGAACTTGTTTGAGTATCACTCAAGGCGAAATCCTAAGGCATACATAATTAAGGATATGATTTTAGGCCATTTTTGGACCGATTGAGCCTTTCAAGCCAACCTAAGTATAATTTTAACCGTAGTCACCCTCGTTGAGGATTACTCATTTTTCCTTGCTAACTATATCACTACCCTAGCCTTTACTTTTATTATCCTTTATAGTACCCATTACACCATAAGTATAGCACTTCTTTTAAAGAGTTGTGTGAACATTTGTAAATAAATGGGTGAATTAAAGAAGAGTTATGGGTTTAGTTATAAATGTTGGTTGTTAAAATATGAAAAGCCTAAGTTTGGGGATATAGTGACTTATATGTTAAAAAAAAATATTCAAAGAGAAAGAAAAAAAAGAAAAATTGAGTTTGGTATACCCCTAGCTTAAATGAAAAGAAATGAAGAGCAACAAAATAGCTAAGGAATCAAAGAAATAAGTTTGAGGAAAATTGGGTGGAAAATAATGGTTGGGTTTATGTAACCTCAAAAGGAATGTGTGTTTACGGTGTAAGTTGAGCCGAAATTGATCCATTTTATCCTACCCTCACCCTACTCATGCATTACAAGTTAACTAAAGTCCTATTTGATCCTTGATTATGTGTATGCCTACATTAGTGTAGAGTGATGCGATAAATAAGCATATTGAGTGTTAAATAATAGCAAAAATCTCATAAAGACCATTTCATTGTCTTATGTGGATAAACTAATCTGAGTGCATGTCACTAATGATTTTAACTATTCACACACACACATCAAGTAGGTTACTTGTGGGTATGAATAAGTGTTGGATTAACACGTTGAACGGTTATGATGTTAAGAATTTCCTGGAGGATGGTAGCATAAGAAATATTTGAGATAAATTGCTAATCATTTGCTGACCCAAAGTTTTATATTTTTTTATTATAGATTGTTGTCATTTTTTTAGTGTTGTGCGTGTGCCTTCTTACTTGAAGACGAGCAAGTATTTAAGTTTAGGGGTATTTGATAGGCGTAATTGTATAAAGTATTTTATCCTCCTAAACTTAATGTTTGCTCAATTTATCCCAATAATTTGGCTATTGATATATATTAATGTTTTTTTATAGGTTTAAGCACTATCGAAGCAAAAATATAAGAAATCATATGCAAATGGAGCTATTTGAGATGAGAATCCAAGAAGGGATTAAAATGCTCAAAATGTAAATAGTGCTACAGTGTATTGGTCGGGGCGCCAATTTTAAAAGCTCCATGCCGCGGCACCGAATTCTGGGCACTCTTTAAGGGCATTTTTGTCCTCCTTTTGTAACCCTAAACCTATATAAACACCCATTGTTGAGCCAAGTGAGTTTAGGCTGCAAGGGGCATAATATTTGCTTGGAGGAGAAGGCTTGAGCTTAAATTTGAAGAGGAGAAATGATGTCTCCAAAGTTTCTTGAGTATAATTGAAGACATTTGGAGGATTGAAACCTTGGAGAGATCCCAAATTCGGTTTTCTTTTTCCTTTTATTTTTTTTCTCTTTTGTTTAAATTTCCATTTATGAACATTGCTTAAATGAGTTTTATCTATGGATTTCTAGATAATTTTAGTTATGGTTGGATTTTTGTTGTGATTAAACTTGATTCTAAGGCTTGATGTAATTTTATTTATATTATGTTTGGTTGATTTAGTATAATTTCGTGTAATTCATTTATGTTTCTTTATGCTTAATGCTTCCAATTGATTGAAAAATGAATTGGTTATTGTGAATTTATGGATTGATGCTTGGAAGAGATTGACCCATTTATGAAATTTAGGAGAAACATAGCCTTAGGTTATTATTGAGTTAGAAGGTCAATAACACTTAGGTAATCGTTATGATTTTTCTTAGGATTTGCATGTGGTGCACTCCAAATGTTTGATAAAATGCGTGACAGGCACAAACACTTTGGATGTGCCTTTATGCCTAGGATTACATGTGGTGCTTTCATTTTTAAAGTGTTTGATAAAATACGTGACGGGCGCAAACACTTTGGGTGTTCCATTATATCTAGAATTTCATTTGACGCTTGGGAGAGGTAATGAAATTAATCATTAGGTAATTAATTTAAGGGTTGCGTAATGCATGTCTATGTAAACAAGTTAGATAGGCATATCAACTTGAATATATATGCATAGTATCTCATTTGGTACTCGAAAAAGGAAATGAGATTAGTCTTAAGCTTTTGATTAATGAATTGGATGAATTTACTAAATAGGAAGAACATATGAAGAATAAAATGAAATCTATACTCTGGGATCCCATTTGTATAGAATTCACTATATCGCAAGATTATCATTTTGTTGTAGATTGTATGTTCTAGGCTTTAATAGAACTCTATTGAACAATGTGTTGATGTTGTTATGTGATTATTGGCTATCTTGTGTTATTCGTTTATGCTTTTTATGTGCTTCGTGCTTCTAATTGCATTGGAAAATATATGGAAAAAGAATCGAAAACAAGAGCCAACATGGTGCAACCTAATGGCGCTTAAAATAAAAGTTAATAAAATTGAAGGCTTTGGGCACCAACTCTAGCAACAATTCCACCTTGAATAGAGCATCAAGCTATTGTCTACAAAGGAAGTTTCTCTTACTCACTTCTAGTTTAGCCATTGTGGACAATGTCAACTTTAAATTGGGGGAGGAAAATATTCATTTTCCATGTTGATCATGCTTACTTTATTACGATTGTTGTTTTTAGTTATTTGTTTTGCAATTTTTTTTTTCATTTTAGTGTTTAGTTGTGGGTTGGTTGATTGATTAGTAGTCAATGATATGAAATAGGAACATGATTTCAAATGCTATGTTCTTTTGGAAACAATGAATGTTGTGATTATTTACTTGGTAATCTAGGACAAGTTCAACTTCACTTTGTGACCACTTGATATTTTGAGCACATAGTTAGAATTATTTAGTTTTATGCTTACTTAGAAGACTTTTATGCACAACAAGAATAATTATGGTCTCAAAAACACGCTAGAACTTGTTTGAGTAACACTCAAGGCGAAATCCTAAGGCATACATAATTAAGGATATGATTTTAGGCCATTTTTGGACCGATTGAGCCTTTCAAGCTAACCTAAGTATAATTTTAACCGTAGTCACCCTCGTTGAGCCTAATTACTCATTTTTCCTTGCTAAACATATCACTACCCTAGCATTTACTTTTATTATCCTTTATAGTACTCATTACACCATAAGTATAGCACTTCTTTTAAAGAGTTGTGTGAACATTTGTAAATAAATGGGTGAATTAAAGAAGAGTTATGGGTTTAGTTATAAATGTTGGTTGTTAAAATATGAAAAGCCTAAGTTTGGGGATATAGTGACTTATATGTTAAAAAAAAATATATTCAAAGAGAAAAGAAAAAAAATTGAGTTTGGTATACCCTTAGCTTAAATGAAAAGAAATGAAGAGCAACAAAATAGCTAAGGAATCAAAGAAATAAGTTTGGGGAAAATTGGGTGGAAAATAATGGTTGGGTTTATGTAACCTCAAAAGGAATGTGTGTTTACGGTGTAAGTTGAGCTGAAATTGATCCATTTTATCCTACCCTCACCCTACTCATGCATTACAAGTTAACTAAAGTCCTATTTGATCCTTGATTATGTGTATGCCTACATTAGTGTAGAGTGATGCGATAAATAAGCATATGGAGTGTTAAATAATAGCAAAAATCTTATAAAGACCATTTCATTGTCTTATGTGGATAAACTAATCTAAGTGCATGTCACTAATGATTTTAACTATTCACACACACACATCAAGTAGGTTACTTGTGGGTATGAATAAGTGTTGGATTAACACGTTGAACGGTTATGATGTTAAGAATTTCCTGGAGGATGGTAGCATAAGAAATATTTGAGATAAATCGCTAATCATTTGCTGACCCAAAGTTTTATAATTTTTTATTATAGATTGTTGTCATTTTTTTAGTGTTGTGCGTGTGCCTTCTTACTTGAGGATGAGCAAGTATTTAAGTTTAGGGGTATTTGATAGGCGTAATTGTATAAAGTATTTTATCCTCCTAAACTTAATGTTTGCTTAATTTATCCCAATAATTTGGCTATTGATATATATTAATATTTTTTTATAGGTTTAAGCACTATCAGAGCAAAAATATCAGAAAGATTTTAATACCTTGCATAGTTTTTAATATCAGAAAGATTCTAATGTCCTTTTCTTTGACTTCCATAGCTCCATGAAAAATTTTTGTTGACACGGTCCCATCTTCTTTTATTTGAGCCTTACCCAAAAGATTTTAATCTTAGACTAAAATATTGCACCTCATTGGCCGGTATCAATCTGCCTCTCTATTATCTTGCCACGCCCTTTTTTCTTTTTAACTTGCACAGTTTTGTATGAGTTTGTAGTTGAAGGGCTTCCATTAATTTTATTTTTGGAGGTAGTTGTGAAGCTTCAGGAATTACTATGTTAACCTTGAAACATTGAGAGATATTGCTGAAAAATTATTAATGTTCAAGGTTCTTCTTTTGGAGTCTTTGAGGGAAAGGTGGTTGTGGAATATATGGATTGTCTTTGCTTTGAAGTGCCACTAATTCTTTTTCTTCTGTAGTTGACTCATCTTCTTCTATCTCCTTTGTTGATCTATCATGGCTCTTCTTAGGTTGAGATGTTTCAGCAGCTGTTAAGGGATGGCTTGGCATTGCTTCTTATTTCCTCTTGGATTCACCTCTGTGTTATTGGTCAATAGGCCTTGTGGATGATTGTTTACTGATGGCCTAATTGGCCCACTTGCATCTCTAACGTCTTTAAAGAGGCTACTTGGTTTTGAAGAATGGCACCTGTCTGCTTCATATATTGCATAAATATCTCATCTAAGCCTAGTTTATCTTTAATCTACTATTGAGGTTGTGTTGGCATGCTATGAGGGTCTACCTAATCTGAATTGTAGAAGTTGGTGTAGGTTATGTTGTTGCATTTGATAATTCTCCATGTAGTGCATAGGCTCCATGCATTGGCCATTTGGATGGTTCTCACCACAAAAATCACAAGAGATAGGTTGTCTCTTAATAGCATTAGCTCTAATGGCATCTAAATTTTTTATCAATAGTGATGTCATGCTTCATAAAGTGTTTCTGAGTCATATTGTATGAAAGAAGTGATGTCATTTCTCATCCTTGTTGTTTTGGTCGGTGGAAAGAATTTAGATAGGAATTTTCGGGCCAAGTCATCCCATGTTGTAATTGATCCTGATGGTAGTGATATTAATCAACTCTTCGCCTTGTCTCGAAGTGAAAAATGAAATAATCGTAATCGTACTACATCATCTGAGACTTCATCGTATTTGAACAAATCACAAATTACTGTAGCATTTTTATGTTTTGTCTTGTTTTTCTTAGATTTTCATCCTCAATTGCTCCATTGATTCCAAACCTATAAAATAACAATTAAATATATAAAAAGCCTAATATTTTCATTAAAATGAGCAATTAATCAAGTTAAGGGAGTGAAAATAATAGATATAATTTACACTTATCAGACTATACTGAGTGAAAATCCTATTCTTCATTTAATTATCAAAAAGTTCACTGCTCATGTACTCACCGCCTCAATTTAATTGAAGGCATTTGATGTACAAGCCGGTTTGTTTCTCTACCTCAACTTTGAATTTTTTAAAGTTTTCAAAGGTTTTTGACTTGTGGTTTATAAGAAACACGTATCTATATCGTGACAGATCATTAATAAAGAATACGAAGTATTGAATCTGCCCATTTCAGCATGATTTATTGGACTGCATACATCACTATGTACCAGTTCCAATAAATTAGTGGCACGGTGTCCAACACCAATAAATGAAGATTTGGTCATCTTCTTTTGAATACAAGATTCACAAGCTGTGTAAGGTTCTATGGTCAGATTATGTATCCGACCATCCTTAACCAGATGAGTTAAGCATCTCACACTTATATAGCCCAATCTCATATGCCACAATTCTGTTTCATTTAAAATTTTTGAACTACTACTACATTAACTTGTACATTTTTGACGTTTTCTATTGTATCCAAAATATAATGCTCATTAATTAATTGACACCCAGCTAATAAAATATCATACATATCATACAAGTATAAAGAACGATTCTTAATAGACATATGATATCCTTCACTGTCAAGTACAGAAAGAGAGATAATCTATCTGATGATGGTAGGTATAAAATAACAATTATATAATACAATAGTTATATTACATGAGAGAAGCAAATCAAAATGTCTGATAGTCTTGACTTGTAAGAAATTTCTATTTCCCACTCGAAGCTGTACTTCTCCCGGCTACAGTAACCTAATGTCCCTCAGACTTTGTAATATATTACAGATGTGAGAAGGATATGCGATATCTAATACCCAGCCTGAACTAGCATCAAATGCTAAAGAAATGTTAATGATAGGTAAGCATATACCTAAGGGAGTCTTTTTCACAATGCCAAGGTATTTGGGACAATTGTGCTTCTAATTCCCATCTTTGCCACAAAAGAAACACTTTTCTTTTGCCTTGGTCTTCTCTTGAGGCTTGGTTATTTGTCGCCTCTGAGCACCCATTCGGGGTGTCTTCTCCACCTTCTTTTTTTTCTTCCCTTTGAACTTCCTACAAGCCTTCAAGGTAGAAGATGAAGCACCCTGAATGTAGAAGGCCATGCCCTCTTTGCTCATATCCTCTTGCGCTGTCTTGAGCATATTGTAAAGATCAGCATAGGTGGGGGTTAATTCATATATGTTGAAGTTTATGATGAACGGTGCAAATGACCCCTGCAGCGGTTAGAGAATCAAACTATTCCTTAAGCTATTGTTCAGCAAAATGTCCGTCGTCTCATGCCTCTCAATAAATCCAATTATATTGAGGATATAGGAACTTACTAGACTGCCATCGGAAAGTCTAACCTGAAAAAATACTTTGGCGATCCTGTAAATCTCAACCTAGGGTCTATTGCCAAAAAGCTCCTTCAGATGGAGTATAATGCTATTAACACTGTCTATATGGACATGCCCTTGCTTCAACTCCGTAGACATAGAGTCAAGGATGTAAGATTTAACCTTTAAATAGTCATCCAACCATTTCTGATATGTCACCTCTTCTCTAGGGTGGTATCATCAGAAACACCTTTGAAAAATGGTCGATTAATAACATATTCGAGCCTCTTTGAATTCAGAATGATTATTAGATTCATCAGCCACTCTGAATAATTATCAGCACCCTTGAGTTGGTGTGTATCAAGTATGCACAATAAAGGGTTGGTCAATGCCATTATAGTTTACAAGATAAAGAAAATAGAAGATATTAATGCATGTTTAAAAATATTAAATTGCTAATAAAAACGTTTTAAATCATGGGTATAATAATTATACACTTTTTAATTTAAAAAGCCCTTCCACTGCTTTACATAATCTATTTAATCTCTTAAATGAGATAACGATAGTCTAAACTCTTCAAACTATATAGTAAAAAGTGAACTCAATTGAAATTTTACTCCGGTCGCACAAGGTAGCGATTTTGGCCTTTGTAAACAAAAAGGTAGACAACTCTTGTCAATTACATCTCATATATTGTAGCGATTTAGGGTAAGTGTATTCTAGATTAATTTTTCAATAATCAAATATATTTATCGATATTACCCACACACTGAGCGATCTAGGGCAATACTTTCGCATATATTTTTCTCATTTCATGTTTAACAGATATAGTCCAAAATCATACCAACTAAATCCCTTACACTATAGCAATATTGGGAAAGACAGATATGACCCGGCTAACACTAGATTGACAAGACGGATCACTGTAAAATATTATCTCATAATGTAATACAATTCAATCTGATTAAGAGAGATTTTGAAGACTTGGTCCCCATCTCATGAGAAGGTGCTTCTCAATCAGACATTTATTTCTGTGCAATCACAACTAACCTCCACCTATGGGGCTCCCATTATGTTTACCAGCACAAAAACATAATTTCGGTTTATAATGCAGACTAATAACTCTTATCACTACATCTCATAAACCCTCATAAGCATAAATTAATTTTTAAACGATTTAAAAAAAATTATGAGTGAATAATGTCAATGCCGTGGCGCTAAGCTCCCAGTACTAGAATTCAAGGTTACGGCATCCCGGCTGTGGTCAACCCTAGTTTAGTAATTTCAACACTTAAAATGCACAACTACAGCCTTGGGACTTCACCAATAACATAATCAACACTCCAAAACACCTAAATCAGCTCTATACCAATTGAAAGTGATGATTAAAACTAGGCCACATGTATATGATTTATGTGTTCATCATAAGAAATACATATATCTCTCACAATATTTATATGCAACGGAAGTTCGAAATCTAATTTCCTAAATTGATAAACATAATAAATTTTATTTCATTACATTAATGAAAAATAAATGACAGAGTAATCACCTTAGCAAGCCTTTTAAACCTGTATGTGCCGGTGTTCCAGCCTAAAGTGCACTTGCCGCTAATTCTAGCACCTGACTTGGTAGGCTTTGCTAGGCTAGAATGACAGTTCCATTCCAGCAAGGGTTTAACATGTAGTAACCAGTATCCATAATCGGTAAGAATATGTATATTTATATATATAAATATACGTATTTTATTTGTATGTGGATGATCCTTGATTTATATATTGTTATTAGTAGTGTTTGTATAGGTTAAGGTGATACTATTAGCATTGGGTTTAATTGCAAGACTTTAGATTTATTTTAGGGACTAAATTGTAATACTTTGAAAGTTTTAGGGGTAAATTCGTAAATACCAAAAATTAGCCACTTAGTATAAAAATACACTTTTAAAACCCTATTTCTCTCATTTTGGTCGAGCTACCTCTTTTAGAGAGAGAGAAGAGAGAAAAAGAGGGGAGAGAAAGAGAAGAAGGAGAAGAAAAAGAAGAAGAAATTGGAATTTTGGATTTTAAGAGGTATATCACAACTATTTCTCAATTTATTGGTGTTAATTATGTTAATTTCTTTAAGTTTTGATTTTTGGAAATATGTATAATTGAGGATTTGATGTGTATTTCGTATGGTATTTTGAGAATTGATGATGATCTATAAGATAGTTTGATAAATCATGATGGATTGTAGAATTTCTGCTTGATAGTATCTTGATCCAAGAATTTTATAAATTGTTGTGATTCGATTCTGATTTTGAGTTTTGAGTATATGAAATTAGACATTTTTAGGATCATCTGAGACTTTGAATCGATTCAAAATTCCAGAAATTGAATATTTTGTAAATTTACCAAAATGACCCTGAAATTCTGGAAATTTCCTATGTGAACAGTATAATACAGTGACAAACAATGTTTGTCCTACTGAATGATCTTCAAAAATTACAAATTTGTGGAATATGATAATTTTATATGTCTAATATGATATACTCGGATTTGAGAATTTAGATCAATGTGGTTGAAATGTTATGAATTTCTAAAGTGTATCAGCTCATTGCAATATTTGATTAACAGATTCTTAAAGTTATAAACTAAAATAGTTTTAAAATACTTTTGGCAGTAAGTTAGAAGTGAAATATTTATCATGAACTGAGATATGTGTTAAGAGTAATTATGTGGTAGTTTTATAATTTTTGAGTTAGTATATGATTTTATAAAATTGGGAGATTGAATACTGTTCAGTAAGTATCTTGATCCTGTCAGGTTTGTAGTTTGGATTCGATGGTGTGTATGGAATGGATTGTGTAGGAAATTTGATATAATATTCATATATAAGAAGGATATATGAGTCAAGAATGGTATATTCCGATTTTGGAGTAATTGGACATCATTTGATGTATTAGAAATTTTGTTAAGTGTAAGTGGTCAGAATGACAGGTTTTGAGTAACCAAGTTTTTAGACCAATTTGATGTGATAAATGCATTGTGTATAATTTTGTAAGCTATTTAAAGTATTTTGTGTGAATTGTGAGGCTTATAAAAGGATTAATCTCCATTGATAGGTTAAGGAGATTTAAGCCTTATAGCTGAAAGTGTTAAGAGGTAAGTATACTAGACTTTTACTGAAATCACTATAAGCATAGTAATTGTCTATGTATGATTTTGTAAATGTGCTTAAAAATATGTTTATGTTATGCCAAAGTGTATTTGATATGAAATGTGAAAGACATATGTTTATAAATGTGAGCATTGACATTGAACATGGACATACATGTGTTTTTGAAAGCGAGCTTTCAAAATGAAATGTGTTTGACAAAGAAAGCTTTGAAGTGCAATATGTCCATGAGAAAGATTTTGTGTTTTGAGGATGCTTGAACTCACTGTTGACTTAGTAGGCATCTTATATGATTTGTGGAGCCTTTATGTGTGGCCTTTCCTTCGGGATAGGTATATGTTATATGTTCCGTATGTAGGGAGGATCCTATTGGTACCTAAAGGAAGAGTGAGTTATCACATTCGTGTGGTGGCGTATTGGTGCATGTGAGAGGACTCACCGATGATCAGGGTGAGGGTTTGGCTTTTACCTTCGGGCATAAGCATTATATATGTGTTATTCAAGACCTCACTTGTACTATTCCTCTCATACGGTATGTCACCTACGAGTGACATTTGGCTCATTATGTGATATGCGATATGTAAGTCCTACTAAGTAGTAGTTGAGTAATGGTATTCCTATTATGTGTTTTGAAAGAATGTGTAAGCGCTTACATGATATGTGATTTGATAAGATTATGATTTTGATTGATAACAACATATCATACATATGCATTGTGTACATATATGTATTTGTATTTGATATATGAAAAACTAGTATGCTTACTGAGTTTTATACTCATTATAGTTTATGGTGATTTCAGGTAAATAAGGTACATGTGTGCTTAGCGGATTTGGCAAGGCTTCTGCTGTTCCTTGGGTTCCCTAAGTTGCTAGGTTGTTGTGTGTTTCATTTGGGGACACGTGGGATAGGATATTTGGTTTGTCCCTATTGAATAAATACTTATGTATTATTTCATTGTGTGTGGCTGGATTTGATTTAAGTTTTCAAAGTGTGGTTACTAGTTGATTTCAAGTAAGAATTTGCAATGGATATATTCTGGGCTTCCGGTAACAAAGTTGCTACTGGTGACGTAGTAGAGTGTTAATCTCTGAGAAAACTCTGCGTATCTCCGGTTTATTAATTGTCCCAGTCATAATTCAATTGTTATAATTCTGAAAGAAATTGAAATGAATGTTTAAATATGGTCAAGAGAAGTTTATATTTATATGTTAAGTTATGGGTTGATTTTAGTGTTGAACTTACTAGCAACTTGCTAAGGATTTCTGTGTTAAAGGAAAGTTAAAAATTTTGTGTAATATTATTTATGAGTGCACATGCAGTGAATGAATGTAAGTGATGTCGTGTGTCGGATCTTTTGGGTCTGGGGCGTGACATAACATTTAAACAAATTGGCTTAACTCTTAAGCTCTTAATATACTAAAAAGCTATGATTGTTTTTTGTTCAAGTTTAACATTTAAACAACAAAAACATTTGATTGTAGCCTGTAGTAAGGTTGGCCCCTTAGAAAGAAAAGAAGAGGAAGAAGTTGCTCTTTTATTTCAACAATTGAATTTTGACCAACACTTGGAAACAAGGACTTTTCTCTCTCTCAAGAGGAAGAAGTTGCTCTTTTTCTCATTTTAACAAGTAAAATTCTACCCCACCAAGGCATGGATTACATTCATTTTTGTTTAATTATTATTATATGGGGTGAACTTGGCCGGATTTTGCTTGTCCAATTGTGAAGCAATTTCATAAATTAAGTTAATAATTTGGCCCCATCTCATTACACTTGACCATTATTCATTCATGCATTATTTTATTTAATCAAATTAAACATTTTCAAGAATTTAATAAAGAATTAATGTTTGAATTCTAAAATAACAATATCAAATATATTATTATAAGTTTATTAAAAAAAATTATAAATAAACTAATGATTTTACTTGTCCAACAAGTAAGGTCATTTTGATAATTACAAAATCAAACAACGAGTAGCCTACAATGTGCCATGTGTAATCACCCCATTTGTCAATAATTATTATTAACTAATTGATATATTTAACACTTAAGTTTTGACACGTGCACATCCTGAGGGATACTGAAGCAAATATTAGGTATGTTAAAATTTATTGGATTGAACTATTTAATCCAGTACGCTACCCCAATGTACAACGAGTACACTTTATATTGTAGGACTCTCTAGGTCCACGATCGATTTGTCAAATGGAACTATTTTGTGTGTCCATGATCGATGCCCTACGCATATGTCACGGATATTGCAAATTAGCACATTAGACTATACAAGTTGAGATCAGAGCGCATACGTATAATCCTTTCATAAATTATATCTTAGAAGAGTGGGGATATAGATGATCATCGTTAAGGCCCTATTTGTTCACCTGTCAACTTATCTCCAGACACATACCTTGATAAACAATATACATAAACACTTTTATGACATTATTTAACCCTATGGGAAACATTTTTCCTAGTTTTGTTGCTTATGACCATAAGACTTTCTAATATACATCCTTGAAGCATCCAAATATACAACTCACTCATGTGAGCTGATTGATCACATATCTGCGCACATCAAACTCTATGAGCATCAGACCATACCCAGCGATATGCAGCAGTCATACCATGAAAGGTTTTTAACATGCATAGAACCAAAGTATGATGGATCACTCATAAGACCACTGTGGCGCTCAAGTTAAAAGACCACGAACAATGTTGGGTGTGGTGCTTCGGTTATTAACTGTATTGGGTGCATGTATACATGTGCACATGTCTATTATTCATAAATACGTATATATGTAATTCATGCATCTCATACAAAAATATATATGCAGTAGAAGCTAAAAATCTAATTTTTTAAAGCAATGAATATAATAAATGTTATTCTATTACAATAATGAACAAAATAAAATATGTGAATCACATTAACACCAAGATTGAGAATAGTCACCTGGCAAGCCTTTGGAACAATTAAGAGTTAATCTATAGTTTAACACGTTAACTGATAAGGGCAAATTTGTCATATATTTTCTCATATTTTTATTATTGATATTTTATGATTTTATGAGAATAGATGGCTATTTATGTGCATTATTGTTATTTATAGGGACTTGAATGAAATTTAAAGAAAGAACGCAAAAGGAGCGAAAACAGGGACTAAAATGCAAAGTTTTCAAATTATGAGTCCAGCGCCCCCGCGCCACAAGTATTTTAGCCCCAGCATTGGAATAGTGATCGAAATTAGAAAAACGACCTGCTTAAGTCGCGTATAGCGCCCCAGCGCCTAAGAGTCACCGCGCCAGCGACGCTCCATCGCCCCAGCGCCAGACAGTCACCGCGCCAGCGGTGAAGCCGTTTTCATGCAGCGCCCCAGCGCCAAGATCCCACCGCTCCAGCGGTAATAGCTTTTTCACGCGTCGCCCCAGCGACAGATGCATAGCGCGCCAGCGGTAATGCGAGTCCTAGTCCGACGAGAATTGAGATTTTCAAGCTCATATCAATCCCTATATAAAGCCACTCGTTCCCAACCTTCAAGGAAGAATCCAAGACGACCCAAGAGCATCAAGAATACAGAGCACGAGTCTTGGAGAGCAATTGGAGCTTAATTGAAGCAACTTTAGAGAGAGATACAACACGTTCTTCGGCATCAAGAGTTTCTAGGCAGCGCAATTAAGAGCAATTCGACGTCTATATCGGTTTGCTAATAATTGTATCATGATTTATAATTATTTTTACTGCTGTTCTCTTGTAGCCATGAGCTAAACTTGTTTTCTAGGGTTAATATTTGAACTCAATATGTGTGCTTAATTGCCATATCTTTTAGTATTTAATAAACTTAGTCATTTATTATTTAAATTACTTGTGTTTAATGCTTCAATATATCTGGCCAATATATGGTGAATGAGTTGGTAATATTATTGACTCGGAAGAGGAATCATAATATTTAGACCTAGGTAATTTGATGCATGATTGTAGAGTAACATTCAATGTTGCATATGCAAGTTTCAATTTAGGATAGGAATATACCTAATTGGCATGTATGATCAATAAGACCTAATCTTAATGAATCTTAATTTATTACAAGTACCATAGGAATATAGGTATTTGGTAAATTAGGGTATACTTGCATGACCTTGGAAGAGGCTTGTGAATACATTAGTGTCTTGATCAATAATAAAGACTAAGTGAGTTAAATATTAGAGGGTTAATCATTAAAAAGCATATTGAGGGATAATATTAATCCTAGGTTTTCTCTACATTGCTATCACCTAATTTTCATTGCATTGTGTTTTGCTTTTATATTTCTAACATTCATTCTTAGATTTTTATTTTTCTGAATAATTATTAGGAAGATATAATTTTAGTAATTGGTTAAAAAGAAAAAATTATCCCTGTGGGTTCGATATCCGACTAATTAGTCTCTTTATTACTTGCATACGATAGTGTATACTTGCACTTAATTTATGATATAGAAATATCGCATCATTAACTATTTTAAGTAATGAATTTATTTATTTTATTCATTCAACACTTCAATTAGAAAAATAAATCTAATGCTTTCATGGAGACCAAACTTTGGAGAAGAAGATAAATAGTCTTTAAGCCTTTATTTTTGTTGTTTTAACACTTAAAATTAAAACTCAAACTAACTTATTATCTTTTTCAACACTTGGCCAACTTTTGAACAAAATGAACATTTCATTTTTATCCAACAAAGTGGCTGGCCATTGCACAAAAGCTTTCAATTTTGTTCAATTTCACATATTTATATTAAATGATTTAACCTTGGTTAACAATTCACTTTGGTTAAATTAACTTTACTTGGTCATCAACTGTGTAACCTAACCATGGTTAATAATTAATCTCAGTTAGGTTAAGATTTACTTGGCCATAAAGTAAATAATAAAATATTAAATTAACTTAACTCGAGTTAACATTTAACTAAATTTGGGTTAACTTACTTCTCCAACAATTAAGAAATTAAATAATTAATTAACTCAAACTTAGTTAAAAATTAACCTAGGTTAAGTTAAATATTATTTAATTATTAAATATCCTTTTAACCTAACTATATGGTTAACTTTTAACCATACTTAAGTTAAATATTTATTTAATATTTAAATAAATAAATTTCTTGATTATTTAATCGATTACCATTAAGCCCTTATTTGGTTACCAAGTTAATTCACAGTGGGTTCCACTTAACCACACACTTGAGTCAACTAAACTGAGGGCTCACTATGCACCATATTTCAACATTTAACTGGTCAATTGAACAATTCAATTTGGTATGTTGCCCCAGTACACAATGAGTACACTTCATATTGTAGGACTCTCTAGGTCCACGCTCGATTCGTCAAATAGAACTATTCTATTAGTCCGTGATCGATGCCCGAAGCATACATCACGGATATTACAAATTAGCGTATTAGACTACATAAGTTAAGGTTATAGTGCATAAGTATAATCCATCAATCAATTATATCTTGTATGTATAAGGGCATGATTAGCACTGTTAAATCCCCATAAGCACATCCATGAATTTGTCTCCAAATTTATATTTTTGTAAAATAATATCTGTAAGCGCCTTTGCAATATTGTTTAACCCTATCGAAAAATCTTTTTCGAGGTATCTGCTTTTGGCCAAAAGACTTTCTGAAACATAATTCTTGGAGCATCAGGATATACAACTCACCTATATGAGTTAATGGATCTTATATCTATGTACACTGAACTCCTTGAGCATCAGACTATACCTAACAACACTCCACGATTAGACAATGAAATGTCTTTGATATGTGGGGAACCAAAGTATGGTGGATCACTCACAAGCCCACCGTAGCGCTCAGGTCAAATGACCATGAATACTACTCAACTCGAGAAGACCCTCTATTGACGGCTTTATGAGATGTCTATTGGGGGTCCTCATGAGTCTGTTAGTATCAAATTTTGACTGCTTACTCGCATGCCTATACGAGCTCCAATCTTAAGGTCAGATAAGAACAACCATTCGTACCCTACAAATATAGACATACGATGATCTATATAAAAAGGATTCACCGATAGACACGCATCGATGAAAATAGATTAGGAACATAGTGTTTGAGAACATACTAACATAATGACATTTCCTAGCACTTATTGTAACTATTTACAACTATGTCATTACTAGTATACACTCGCGTCTTTATCCCATTACAGACAAAGCTCTAACTCCTTAGAAATCTCTTACTATTATAATATGCTAACCCTTTAGCATTTATAATTGTTAGTGATTCTAACTCTTACCACTGATCTAAGCTCTTTTAGACTAGATCTAAACCTCTTCAGATCATACAATATCTGTAATGTTGCAAGTAATATACCATATATGTTTAATATTAACGATTTTATTCAAAATATTTATTGTATAAATATTCAATAATTAATATTCATACAATATTAGAATGACATGTAAGCACCAGCTCTAACAAATACTACTCAACTCGAGAGAACCTACCATTTACAGCTTCATAGGATGTCTATTGAAGTCCTCATGAGTCTGTTTGGTATTCAGTCCTTATTGAATACTCGTATGCTCATGGTCAATTAAGAACAACCATTTGGACCATCAATATATAGACATACACTGATCTATAAAAGATAGGTTTTACCGATAGATTCGCATCGATGAAATAGATCAGAAACTAGAGTTTGAGACTAGACTTATATAATGATATTTTCTAACACCTATTGCAACTCTTTATTGTTGTGTGATATGGTGTGTGATGTGTATAATTTCAAAAATTAAATACGCAACGGAAGTATTCATACATATTAAACAATATGTAACATATTCAATCATGTATGATCATTCAAGTACATATATATATCTCATATATATATTTCATGCATGATATAAAATGAATAACAAATAAATAACCTACCCGGATATGAAGGTAGCTTTACAAATCTTCAAGAACTCCAAGCTTCAATTTTGTTGAGCTCACCTTGAAGTGTTCCCTTGCACAATTCTAGTTCACAACTAAATCCGGTGGGATTGTGAAGCTAGAATGGTAGCCTTGAATTTCCAGCAAATGATTGTTTTAACACTTAAAACAATTTGTCCTTATGATTACTACCAAGAGATGAGAAGAATTGGGTGTTTTCTATAGTTCTTTACAACTCTATATGTTGTAGCTTGGTAAGCCTTTGCCTTTTCTCTCAACACTTTGAGAAAAACACTTAGGAAAAGCTCTCAATTCTCTCTCTTTTCTCCTAGAACGAATTTCACTCTCTCTTGCACCCATTGAACTCTTTCAATTCTTTCTTAAGTGCAAATAATGATTTCTCTTAGTGCTCCACCACCACTTAACCATGTTTGCCATTACAAACATTAATCTATCATATTTTTCACTCACCAATTTGATTCAACCAATTGAATCAATTTCTAGAGAGTAAATGGCATTTAATCAATGTTAAGTGGTTTTACCACTTCCTTAGTGCATCATTTAAGAATTACAAAGTGGTAAACTTTCCTTATTATTAATAACAAGTGCATTCTCCATTAGTAAATGGTGTTTGCCACTTATTCCAATTAATAATAATAATTTGATTAATATATAAAATATTAATAATTCAAAACTATTTTGAATATTTACATTTACCATATATGTATTTACCAAGCAAGGTAAATAGGTAAATACATGGTAAATAATTTATGGAGCAAGATTATGTCACTTGTCAATTTCTTATTGGTTAACAACTCTTGTAAACCAATAATGTGTTTTACCTTCAATTATTGACAAGTGAATAATAAAAGGAACTTAGAAACATTTTTCATTTTGCTGAAAATTGTTGGATTAATTATTCAATCCAATTCGCCGCCCCAGTGCACAACGAGTACATTTCATATTGTGAGACTCTCTAGGTCCATGCCCGATTTGTCATATGAAACTATTTCACACATCTGTGAACAATGTCCCACACACATGTTACAGATATTACAAAACGGCGCATTAGACCATACAAGTTGAGGTTATAACATATTCGTATAATCCTTCCATCATAAATATCCTAGAAGAGCGGAGATATAGATCAACACCGTCAAGTCTTCATGTGCTCAACCATAAACTTATCTCTAGATTTGTATTTCAATAAATAATATCCGTAAACACTTTCACGATATTATTTTCCCAAGAAATTCTTGGATGTCTGCTTATGGCCATAAGACTTTCTGAAATACAATCTTAGAGTTACATGATATTTTACTCACCCAATTGAGTTGATGGATCCCATATTTGTACACACCGGACTCCATGAGCATCGGACCATACCCAGCGACACCCAACGGTCAGACCATGAAAGGTATCTGACATGTGTGGAACCAAAGTATGATGGATCACTCACAAGTCCACCGTGGCACTCAGGTATAAGGACCACGAATACTACTCAACTCGAAAGATCCTCCATTGACGGCTTTATGGGATGTCTATTGGAGATCTTTGTGAGTCTGTTCAATATTCAGTCCTTACTGAATACTTGTATCTCTATACGAGTTTCCACTAAACTCATGGTCTGCTAAGATTAACCATCTGGACTATCTAGATATAGACATACACTGATCTATATATATATATATATTAAGATCTTCACTAGCAGACCCGCATTAGTGAAGGTAGATCAGGAACATGAAATTTAAGAACATATTTGCATAACAACATTTCTTAGCATCATTTGCAACCCATTGCAACTATGTCATTATTAATATATTCTTAGGTCTTTGTCCCATTTCAGACAAGGCTCTAACTCTTTAGATTTTACTAACTCTTAGTTCTGATCTAAACTCCTTTAGATTAGATCTGAACTCGTTCAGATTATACAATGTCTAAAACGTTACAAGCATCTTACCATATTTATAAATAAAATAATTAGTGATTTATTGAAATCATAAATTCATAAACATAAAGCAAATATTTATACATAAAAGGGATGGCACGTAAGCACAAATCCCAACATTTATAACTATGTCATTACTGTTATACTCTCAGGTCTTTGTCCTATTACAGATAAGGTTCTAACGTTTTAGATTTTGCAAATCATTAAAACTTGCTAATTTTTGAGCATTTATAATTGTCAGCGATGCTAACTCTTAGCGTTGATCTAAACTTCTTTAGACCAGATCAGAACTCTTTCAGATCATATAATGTCTATAACGTTACAAGCATTGTACCATTTAATGAATGTAATTAGTGATTTAACATAATATGTATTGTATAAATATTACAAAATAAATATTCATACAAATGAGATGGCACGTGAGCACAAATCCCAACAGAATTGTGGGGATTGTAGAAAGATTGAACTTGATGAAGTTAATTAAGAAGCTTATGAATCGACGACAGAACCTCAGGCTTAATTGAGTGAAATACCTTTAACATACTCTTCTCGTAAGTCAGAAAGGATATCAAGGCTACATGTTAGGTATGTTCGATTCCTGAAGGTGCCCTTGGTGTTTTTTTAGTTGAAAAAAAATGATCCTTTAACTTATAGATAGAAGATATTAGACATCGATTTGGGAAGTTGGCAAGATGTCATGAAATTCGAATTTGACTTTGCGCATGACAATTAAATTTGGGACTTGGTTGTGCTTCCCATGAGAATAATTACTATTTATTGTAAATTAGTTTACATAGCGAAAGTGTGGGCCTCATATAAAGGTAGAGACCTTAAAGGCCCAATTGGTGAGAAAACGTTATACTCATAGATCTAGGATTGGATATGAGGAAACCTTGTCACTAATAACCATGTTAAAGTCAATTCGAATTTTGTTAGCTATTGCAACATATTAAGATTTTAAGGTCTGGCAAATAGATGTGAAGACAGTGTTCTAGAATGTATATCTTGAGAAAGAGATATGCATAGAATAGCCTAAAAGTTTTGTATCCAACCTAACTTCTAATCTAGTGTGCAAACTAAGAAAGTCCATAAATGGACTTAAGCAATTTTTTCAAAGTTAGAATCTTCGTTTTGATGAGAAAATAAGAAATTTTGGCTTCTTCAGGAACAAAGAGAAAGCGTGTGTGTTCAAAAAGGGCAGTGGGAGAATGATTATCTTTCTAGTTTTCTATGTGAAAGACATGTTCAATGTCAAAAATGGCATTGGTATGTTACAAGGCAGTCAGTTAATAGTTATCTGAGTAAGAACTTATCTATAAAAGATCTAGGAAAGGCTTCGTGTATACTAGGTGTAAAGCTTTATAAAGATAGAGTTAGGTGATTTATAAAATTTTCTCAAGCTTTGTACATAGACTAAGTCCTAGAAAGGCACAACTTTAATTAACCGTAAGACAGTTAATGTACGTTTTAGACATGACATTCACTTTCTAGGAGGAAGTGTCCTCGATAAGAAGATGAAAGAGTTAAAGTGTCTAATATATCATATGCATTAACTAGAGGTAGTTTTATGTATATTATGTTACATAAGAGACCTAGATCTAGATGACTATAAGTGTTACCAACCAGTATCGGTCAGTTCTAGGTAACGACCATTAAATAGTTATGAAATATATCTGAACTACCTGATAGGTACAAATGATAAGTTTCTGAATCATGAAGAAAGTTTCTTGCATGTGAGAGGATAGACAGACTTAAACTTCCAGTCTAGTCTGAGTAGTAGAAAGTTTACATCCGGTTCTATATTTCTTCTCCACTGTACCACAATTAGTTAAGAGTGCAATTCAAATGTCCACAGTTGATTTTGCCTTAGAGGTAGAATATGTTGTGACTTGAGAAACCTGCAAAGAAAGTTCTATAGATATGCAAGTTAGTTGCAGAGCTTAGAATAGTTCCAAGCTCAGTGGATCTTATCCCATTATAATGCAAAAATAACGAGGTAATTGCTCAAGCCAAAGAGCTATAAGGCATATTAGAATTTTGATCATGTAGACTCTGAATACTATATAATTAGAAAGATCTTGGCTGTTGGAGATATAATAGTATCTAGGATATATTTCATGCATAACATAGCGGACACACTCAGGCCTTAACTCTTAAAATATTTGAGAAACACATGGAGTGTATGGTATCAGATATCAGTACGAATGGTACTAGAGTAAGTGAAAGTTTGTTGAAGCTGGTACTTACGTGTTATTCCAATATCATATGAATATTAATTGTTCAATATTTATGCAATAAATATTTTGAATGAAATTGTTAATTTTATAATAAATGGTACAATACTTGTAACTTACAGACATTGTATGATTTAAAAAAGTTTAAATCTAGTCTAAAAGAGTTTAGATCATCGGTAAGAGTTAACATCGCTAAGAATTATAAATGTTAAAGAGTTATTCAGTTATAATAATCAACAAAATCTACAAAGTTAAAATATTGTCTATAACAGAATAAAGACCTGAGAATATACTAGTAATGACATAGTTGTAAAAAATTGCAAAGGTGTTAGGAAATGTCATTATAAAAGTATGTTCTCAAACACTATGTTCCTAATCTATTTTCACTGATGCGGGTCTATCGAGAATCCCTTTATATAGATTAGTGTATGTTTATATCTGCATGGTATAAATGGTTGTTCTTAGTTAACCATGAGCTTAATGGAAGCTCGTATAGGCATACGGGTATTTAGTTAAGACTAGATACTAAACAGACTCACAAGGATATTCAACAGACATCCCATAAACTCGTTAATTGTAAGTCTTCTCAAGTTGAGTAGTATACGTAGTCCTTTGACCTGAGCGCCACAACGGGCTTATGGTGATCCACCATACTTTAGTTTCACAAATGTTATAAGCTTTTCATAGTCTGACCGCTGCGTGTCGCTGGGTATAGTTAGAAGTTCATTGAGTCCAATATGCGTAGGTATATGATCTATCAGCTCATATAGATGAGTTATATATCCTGATGCACCAAGATTGTATTTCAAAAAATTTTATGGCCACAAGTATAAACATGATAAAAGAATTTTTTCTAAGGTTATACAATATCGCAAAAGTGTTTGCGTATATTATTTATCGAGATATGAATTTAGAGATAAGTTTATGGATGAGTACATAGAGATTTAACGGTTGTGATCTATGTCTCGGCTCTTTCAAGATATAGGTCATGAAGAGATTATACGAATATGTTATGACCTCAATTTGTATGATTTAGCGTGCTGATTTGTAATATCCATGACGTGCGTGGGGCATCGTCCACAGACTCATAAAAGAGCTCTATTTGATAAATTATGCGTAGATTTATGAAGTTCCACAATATGAAGGATACTCATTGTGCACTAAGGCAACGTACCAAATTAAATAGTTCAATTTAATAAATTTCAGCAAAACTAGTTATTTGTTTTAGATTCTCTCAGAATATATATTTGTCAAGACTTAAGAGTTAAGTACATTAATTGAATAATAAGAATTATTAACTAATGAAAGGATAATATGTGATATATTGTAAATTATTTATTGTTTGACTTTAAAATTATTATTATGTTTTTACTTGTATGACAAGTAATGTTCAAATGATTGGTTAATGTTTATTTTAAATAAATAAATTGAAGTCAAATAATTATATTAAATTAAATAACTTAAATTTATTTTGAATAAACTAATAATAAATTTAAATACAAGATTAATATTTTAATTAAATTAAAATATTAATAAAACGTATAGGAATCGCTTAAGGCATTACATGCCTTATTTGGTAGGGCCGTTTCTTATTTTGAATTTGAAGGGAAATTGAAGCATAAACAATAGAAAATCAATTGGCTTATTATTTGGTGAAATGACCGGCAAATAAGAATGCAAGAGTCAAAGAAAATTGATGTTAAGTATTTATATTATTATAGACAAATAAGTGTGAAAAGTGGGGCCTCATTTTGACATTTGAAAATTGTAAAGTGTTGCATTTAATAAAAAAAATGTCATTTAGTATTATGGTTGGCTGTGTCTTGAAGAAGAGAAAGAGTTTTAAAAAAAAAATGTCATTTAGTTTCTCTTTCATTTTCAAGCAAGACTTGGTTCGCCCATTGAGAGTGAGTGGAGAGAGAGAGCTATTCCAATTATTGAAATAAGTTTTCATCATCATTGTTTTCTATCATGATGACTGGCCACCACAAAAGTAATAGTTAGCCAAAATTGAGTGGACGGCAAAAAGAGAAAGATGGGTGACAGCAAAATGTTGTTTTTGTTCTTGATTTCACATGTTGAAATTTTATTCATCTTTCTTTTCGTCAAGTTTGCCGGCCATTTTTGGAGCAATGAAAAAATTGTTTTGTTTATTTTAAGTGTTAAATAAATAAAAATTAAAACTACTTTAACTAGATCCTCAAATTATCAATGTATGCATTTTGTGATAGATTTCAATTCAAATTTTTAAATGCTTATAAGGTGATTTTTAATTTTTATTTTTATTAGAGTAATAAAAATTAATTTTTAAATATGTTTATTTTATTAAAAAAATTAAAATTTTAATTCCACTACACTAATATGTATATGTGAGATGTATATTACATGTAATGAATATACTGCACATGCATATATTATAAAGAAATTAGCACATTTTCATTTATCACCTGCATAATTAAGAACTTTTTTATATTATATTCAACATATTAAAAATGAATAGTTAACCATTAAAGAAGATTCTAAAAATCACTACTTTTGGATCTGTAAAAAATTATAGAATTTATCTTTAGTCAATCACAAAATTTTAAATGTCATACCAAATGCTTTTTTTTTTGACTTGGATTATAATGTATTTTAAAGAATATATATATATAATATAGTAAGTAAAAGGCCACCAATTGCCAATTTTATTGTGATAATTTTAGAGACCATTAATGAGATTGTGAAGATATTGAAAGATATAGTCAGACCTTTATAAAGAACCGCAAGTATTGTATCTAATATTGATATTATAGTGTCAATGATTATAGCTTAATTGCTTATCTATTTAAAGTTAACATTTCCATCCTTTGATCGTGGCTAACATAAAAAATTTTAATATTAAAATGGTCAAAAGAACTCGCTATACATGACCTTGATAATATTTTATAATTAATGAGTAATCATTATGATTCTTTTATAAATTAAGGTGATTCATAAAATTAAAAATATATTTAACAATACTTTTGTTGGACTATTAAGAAAATGACCACTTAATTTTGTCCATTTTTGTTTCAAATAGGTGGTTTTACAACAATTTTAATTAGTTAAAATTACACAACAAGAAGCAGTGCCTTTTGCGACAACTCACAGCTTTTGTGACGATTAAACAACTGTTGCAAATGTCAATAACATAATTTTTGTGATGGTTAATTAACTATTGCAAAAAGGCCTCTTGCAACGGTTATTTAATTGTCTAAAAGAGGTCAAGTTTTCAAAAATTAAAAAATGCAACTGTATTTTTATTTGATAATTTTTGTATATATATTTAATTATTTTTTGCATAAATAATACACAAAATATTTAAATAATCAGAATTATTTAGATTATAAAATTATTATATAAAATCATAAAAATAAAGCACAACATCAAGAAAATGAGCAAAAATAATATTATTAACAATCTTGAAAATAACAACATAATAAATTCAAAAGTTATTAGAAATTATAAATAAATAAATAAAAATGAAAAAATAAGATATAATCTTTATAATATTTTAATAATAAAAAAAGTGGAAAAAAATAAATTCAAGCTGTCAGATTGCTAGTCACTATTAAAACTTTAAAGGACAACCGCTGAATGTGTTCCATTTTGGAGAAGATTTTTTTTTTTTCTCATTACTGGAAAGCAACTGATGAATAATTGCCTTAGTCAAGTTTGAACTCTGTAGAGTTAAATTTACAGATTCAACCGTCCTTGAAGCTGTAAATGATATAAGGAGGAAACTGATTAATAAGCTCAGGAATATTTTACTAAATTATTGCTACTAGTAACACGCACTTGGCACGGGGAGCCATCCCACTTGCTTCCCGAAATTATAGCAGCTGTATGACCAGTCAACACAAAAACAAGTGCAAATGATACATGTCTTGCACAAAGTCAATATAAAGAAATTAAACCCTTCTGTCTCATAAAGTATTTTAAGAGTGTATTCAAAAGATTCTTTATTGCAATAATACTGAAGAATTATGTGGCATCTAATCTTCCATGTCTCATCAAGTTTCAACTTAAACGTCAGTGACTAGGTGATGACTTTGTCATATACCACAGTTTTCCAATCATTATTTTTATTTCTAAAAAGAAAAACTCAAACTTCTACACTTTCGCATTATGGGCTAAACTAAAATTATGGGCTTAAATGAAGAAAATCAAATGGGCTAATGTAAAGGAATGGACCCATGAGGCATTTCATGTTAGCTTTGATTAGATTTTTTGTTTTGTTATTAATATTCGATTTTTCATTGAATGAATCATTGAATATTGTCTAATTCAATGATTTGTGGGTTGCCCCTTTTTTTGCTCACTTATTTTATCTCTCAATCCTCAATATTAATGATATTATAATGCTTTCGCGTTTAGGTGTGTATTGAATTATAATGAACTTTTAATATAAACAATTTTAAGAGTTAGTAATTATAGCAATATTTTCCTTTTAACATTCAGCTCTTAGAACTCCTGGAACCAAGTTCTCCCAACTTTCTTACCACAATAAGAAACCCGCAAGTGTATAATAACTTTTTCTACTAATAAACCAATAATTGTTTTTCTGCTAATGCTTAAAATTAAGCTCTTATAAAATATGGCATGGACAAGATATGTGATAGCCTAAAAGAGACGAGTAAGTAAATGGACATTCACAAATCCCTCGTGTCTAGAGAGATAGAAGAAGTTAAACATACATACCATTTAATAATTTGACGGCCTCCCATAGATTAGTTTTAAAGGAACTTTCCCAAATTTTCATTGCATTTAATATCTTTGATAGAGAAATGGATATTTGACCTGTGAACAGGAAGGAAAAATAAAGCCTTCAAGTAACCAGAAATATTTGATTAAAAACAAAATATCCAGCCTATATTGCTAAATTATCTGAAAAAGCTATTCGGCCTGTGAACAGGATCAACCACAAGAGCTTCATTTAATTATCTGACAAAGCTACTAGAATTGCAGCCAGAAACTTAAGCTATTCAAATTTACAGCATACCTCGAACTGGGTACTCCCTAAGACTATGACAAAGAACCTTCACTTGGTCATTAGAAGGTAGCATGCCAGTTTTCACCTAAAAGCATTTCATAGTTAGTTGACAAGATTACTAGTGGTGAATTGTACAATATCATTTAAGATGGGATCACACACATATTTTATAGAATCCCAAGTTCAACTTGGTAGATATAATGTTTACAATATCATTTTTAGAGGAATTCAAAGGCCACACCTAATATATCCCAACAGAATAACACTATAGTTTCGTCTTCGAATCTTACCCATGAGCTCTGATGGATCAAACAATCCAAAACTGACGTACATAAATTTAAAGAAGAAAATAAATCTCTCTTTTATAGCCGTTAACTGTGAGCTACTTGAGAAAATTTAATAAATTTTTTTTTTTTAAGTAAGAGGTGGAGGAAATTTCATTATAAAATTCAGAAATGGACGACTATTTTGATAAAATCGACAAAGCACCACAAGTCTATAACATAGCAATGCATTACTGCAATAATTCTTTAGTGCATGGCAATTGATTGCTAAAATGGTGAAATTGAGGATTTGAAATTTGTAATCTAAAATAAATTTGTTTATTGCTAATATCGAAAAATAAAACTTTTTAAAATATAATTCTACAACTCAAAGCTAAATCTATTTCAAAATTTCATATAGCACATCCATTTGAAATTTTAAGGCTAGATCCAAGTTGAATCCAAATATTACAACTTCAGATCAAGAATCTACGTGCTGAGGTTTCAATTGTTAGTGGGTTTCTATTGCTACATTCGGACACCAAGTATAGAATAATTTTATATTCATTATCTGAACCATAATTTCCATGTAAACAGATGCTACTTGTACCTTAATCAGTTCTTTTATATCCATCACACTCGGTATGCATTTGAAAAATTAATAATCATGTCCAGCTTCTGTCAAAACTCGTCTTCATTGTTTATTCTCTTATATAGTGAAATTGATACTTCCTTGAACATAATTTAATAGATTTTGTGAGTTCAATCAATTGTCCACAAGGTGTTTGACTAAATGTCAAACAAAGCACAAAGCAAAGTGTATGATTACAGCAACAGATAAAAGATTGAATTAAGCGAAAAACTAATCAAGTGACTTTAAGTTTACATAAACATAAGGCCATGCCAATAATTTTAAAAATTAACAAGGATCACACATTGAAGAAAGATTTAGCAAATAAAAAAGGAGTACCTGTCCATGGGATAATCTTCCATCGAAGTGAAACTACAGGTTTAACTATCGGTGGAAAGTTTGCATTAAGCCAAGACATCAGCACAATCGACGTTTAAAATCAACCTAAAGTTAAGGAAAAAAAATGGTCATTACATAATAAAATTTTCTTTTGCTAACGAAGAATTAAAGTATGCGGAAAAAAAGAACCCAACTGCAACAAATTTAGTAGGGTTTCTTGCCTTTGAAAAAATCAATGATGTTGAGAAATTCTCTTCCCATACAAAATAAAATCTTGATCAGAGAATTAATAACTTGATAGAATAAATAATCAATCAATATATGCTTATTTAATTTTCAAAGCAATAAATACCATCCAATTATAAACATTTTCTAACTACAAAAATCCACATCCTGGTGTTTAGCTTATTACCTTTGCCATTTTCCTTATCTTTGCGCCTGTATTGGTTCCAAAGTTTTGCAACACTTTGACTAAAATGAACATGTGTCCTCGTATAATCAATCAAAGCATTATCCATCTATCATCAAAAGGAAGATTAGACAAATTCAGCTTGAAAAATCCAAGATTTGATAAATCGTATAATAAGAATAATTTTTGGTCAATGAAATATCTTTGTACAACTTTGCTACAATTAATCTGACATCAATTTAGTTAAGGGTATTTCTTCTCGGCAAATCCAAAGGAAAATAAATCACATCACAGATCAAAGTTCCAAGAACACAAACGAGGGATCACGGACAAATAATATAGCACTTGGGAAGACCGTGGGATGCAACAAGAACAAACATGTACGAGAATCATAGATTCATCAATCTTAAAACTAGATCTTGTTGGAGATGATCCTTACTTCTAATTTCAATTGTATAAATATTTGACATTTATACAATACACATTTTAATAAAATTGCTAATATCAATTATATGGTACTAAGTTTGTTATTTTTAGACATTATAAATTTAAAAAATTTAAATTTTACCTAAAGAAGTTTAGATCTGATATAAAGGAGTTTAGGTCAGCTCTGAGAGTTAGGACCATGTCTGAATACTGAGCAGACTCACGATGATCTCTAATAAACATCCCATAGAGCCGTCAAAAAAAGGTTTTCTTGAGTTAAGTAGTTTTGTGGTCCTTTGACTTGAGTGTCTTAGTGAGCTTGTGAGTAATCCACCATATTTTGATTCCACGCATATCAGAGAACTTTCATGGTCTGACTCTAGGTGTCATTGGGTATGTTCCAATGCTCATAAAATTCAGTGTGCATAGATATGAATTCGCCAACTCATATAGGTGAATTGTATATTTGGATCTTCTGAGATTGTATTTCAGGAAGTCTTGTGGTCATATGCATAAATCTCAAAAAGAGTTTTCTATATTGTTAAACAATATCACAAAGGAGTTTGTGGATATTATTTTTGAAAATACAAATCTGGAATAAGTTCACAATTAAGCATATAACGATTTGACGATAATGATCTATATCTCTACTCTTCTAAGAGATAGGTAACAGAAGGATTATACATATATGATTAGCCTCAACTTGTATGGTTTAACACGCCGTTCTATAATATTCGTAACGTGTGTGTGTGGAGCATCATTTTTGAACTTACAAAAAAGTTCCATAAGACAAAAAAGTGTGAACCCAGAGAGTCTCATAATATGAAGTGCACTCATTGAGCATTGGGGTAACAGACTGGGTCAAACAATTCGATTCGAAAAAAATTTGAAAGTAATTTTTTTTTCAAGATCCTCAGGAAGCACAAGTATTAAGGTATAAGTGTTAAACCTATTAATTAATTAATTGTTTAACAATTTTTGTTAACCAATTGGAAGATGACCCATAGAACATACATGGAAAAGCAACATGAATGAGGGACACTTGGCAATTGCATGGTTTATAACTAGTTCAAATGTTGATAAGTGGCTTGAAACATGCAATTTGATGAACACTTGGCAATAAAAGGATACATGTCTTTAATCAAAATAATTAGACATGCCAATGTGATTTGCATGCTTAGTGATTGGCTATTAGTTGTTGGCATTATTTCATTAACTTAATGGACACTTGTCGATGGGAAAAAGTCAATGGTATATAATGTTTTACAAATTTTATTTGAAAAGAGCTATTTGACATGTGAACTGGTTAAAAGTCAAAAGTGTGTGTGCATGTATGTGTTTTGCCTAGAGAGAAAAAAGAGCAAACAAGTTGCAATTTCCTTTTACATACACATACATTCAACCATTTGTGAGAGAAATAAATTAAATTGTTGAAATTTTCAAAGTTGTCATTCTAGATTTGTAATTCCACATGGTTGTTACAGATTAGAATTGCTCGTGAATCCACTTCAGTGTGAGACTTTGGATTCGTTTCTTCATCGAAAATCTTCGAATGTAAGTTTTGATGATTCTATTAATGTAATAGACTTACATTCAATATGAGTTTGTTGAATAAGAAATTAGATTTCTATTCGGTTGTGCATATAAATATTTAAGATGCATTGATTATTCAATGAACATTATTATATGCATGCACCAATTTAATGAACATATAGATCTATCATAAAAAAGTAAATAAAATAAGAAAAGGAGAAAGATCGAACCATTACTATCCTTTCGAACAAGTTGAAAGCTTCTTTAAACTTGGAGATCTAACCATCGGTGAGCTAATTAGGGATTTTATTAATTGAGAGATTAGGGATTTTGAGGAGAGAAGACAAGAGAAATAGAAGAGTATTTAACCAAATGGTGTGGTTTTATTTAAGTCTTTAGCAATAGCTAAAATAACTGTTGTAAAAGGGGTCACAAAATAGAGGAAGAAGAAAGAACTTGTAAATAATGGCAAGGGAGAAGGTAGATGTGGGAGATACATTGCTAATTAAAAAGCTAGAGTGGGATAATTGTATGCCATATTGGTATAACCAAGTATCTGATACAAAGACCTGTTTCAATTTAAAGAAAAAAAAACCAAAGGTAAATAACAAAAATACAAATTGTTATTATATATATATGAAAGTGTGCCCCATGGTCTAACCTGCCAAAATGGAGCTAGGCAGAAACGTGGGTAAGTATGTCAGAATTGACTAGCAAAGCGCTTAGGCTAATTTTCAAGGGTGCATGCATGTAGTACGTGTTTGTCACAATTAAATTTATGCATCTTATACATAAATTAACGCAGTAGAACTAGAAATCTCTATTTCTTAGTGCGACAAACACATTAAATTTAAGTTTCATTACTCTAATAAAATTAAAGATCGAGAATCACTTGTCAAGTCTTTAGAAATTACCGAACCGGAGTCCACCACGAAGCGCACTCATTGGCAATTCTAGGATCCAACTAGGGTGGGCTTGGATCGATAGAATAGCAGCTCCAATTTCTAGCAATGTGTTTAGCTCTTAAATACTGAAAATGATTAACTCTTAATCACCCTAGTTAACTTTTAACCGTTGTTTAAACTATTTCAGCTTGAGATTATTAGTTAAACTATTTAACTAATTTGTGTTTATTTTAAAGCAAACAGATTGTTGTTATTCATTCAACTCTTGAACAAAGATAACAATCTCACAATTGCTCTAATGGTTAGCCATTAATGGAAGATGAATAAAATTTGTTTCAACCATTGAAACAAAATCTTACCTTTTATCCTCTAATTGCCGAACATAACCAAGAAGACAAAGAAGAAAAAAACTTTTGACAACACTTATAACAACTTCTCTTGACTTTCACCTCTTTGGCCAAAAACAACACACACTAAAATGACAACAACTTTTCAATTTTTTTTTATATATCTTGCTTATTTATTTTATTCCCATTTTGATTTCAAAAGGACAAGCAATGACCCACCATGTATGGCTACATACCCATTACCTATTGCCTTATCTTTTATTTGTTTAATAATATTAAACCAAAATAAAACACATGCTCTTTTGTTTCCATAAGGTGACCCAATATGGGAGTTGGAAAGAATTTGAAACACTTTCAATTTTACTCATTTCCATCTCTTGTAAGAGTTGGCAAGCTCCACCCCATAACAATTTGTTTATGGAAATAATATATTAGCCATTTATTTCATTTATTTTATTTGTTTATTCTAAATAAACACATGCCTTCTTTTAATATAATTTAAAATAATATCAACCATTCATATTATAAATAATTTGTTGAGTAATGACATTTAATAAATAATAATAATTTTTTTTATTTATTTAAAACTATTTTGAATAAATAAATGACTTTGCTTATCTCACAAGTAAGGTCATCTTAGTCATTTCTAAGTCAAATAATGAATGGTCTAAAATGTGCCACGTGTCATCATCCTATTGGTCGATAACTATTATTAGCTATTAATGTACTTAAAACTCTTAAGTCTTAATATGTACACATCTTGAAGTTAGTACCCTAAGCCCCCGACAGAAAAAGCTCCTAAAGCCACCGAAGCCGCAGCCGCAGCTACCATAGCATCTGGAGAGAGGCCGACGGCCTCTCTCTAGGGGGATTTTCTCACCTTTATCCTTTTTCCATCATGTTCTGAGCTCGTTTTCTTTCTTTCCTTTTGTTCTTTGTGGTTTTTGTTTGTTTTCCCGTTTCTGTTTCAGGTGGAGCCAAACATTCCGGCCAGCGAGCTTCTATGTGATGTCTGTGATCATCCGACTATTGCAAAGCCTCCTCGACACCATCGAGCTTCTCGAGTAGTCATCGGTTGTTTCATCGGCCGTTCGTTGGTCATGCTTCAGATGGATCCAGTTTGAAGGGGAGTTTGAATGGCACAGACGCGTTGCCCTAATTGCCTCTCATCGACAACGCCCTCTACTCAGCCGTCTGCCCATTTCTCTTTATCCCCGGCCATCTTTTTGGCCCTCTGCCACGCTAGCCACCGTCAGACATCCAGCCACCATACCAGAGCAGCGTTGCTCCCTTAGCCTGTGCCTAGCCTGAACCGGTGTGAAGTAAATCTGACGGCCTTTAACACACAGTACTACAACCACTTATGCCACGACTCTCTTCATTTTCTGGGGTCCTGTCGTTCGGGCTTACCGCCAGATGCATGCAACCCTTCAGCCATCTCCCTGAACTCGCTGCCTTATTGACTACAGCCATCATCCAGCCTCTGCACCTGAGCAATCACCGCTCTTAGCAGCCGTGCTCTCATCCAACGATTCTCCGTTCGATAGTTTATCATTGTGGTACCGAAATATGTGCTGGTTGCTTGGTCACTGTTTGTTGGTTTTGTGCCAAATGAATTTTTTGTTTGACTTGGATTTAATTTTATGCAACAATAATCTCTCTATTTTGTAAGGAATCTATATTTTCCTCCTATATGAGGTCTGTTATCCCTTTCTATGGAAAGGTTTGTTTTCCCTTTCTGCGGAAAGGTCTTGTATCTCTTTCTTTTGAAAGAGTTCGTATGTGTTATTAGCCAAGATAGGTATGACTACTACTCTTCTTTGCAAGATTCTTGATTCAAATGATCTCAAAATGTAATTATCTTATTCTGTTATTCCTTTGATCTGTGTATCAAAGGTATCTGATGTAATATCTTGATGATATTAATGATATGATATGAAATCATTCGAAAAAAAAAAACATGTGCACATCTTGAAGAGACCTGAAATAAATATCTTAACTCACTAGAATTTATGAATTAAACTATTCAATCCAATATGCTGCCCTAGAGCATAACCAGTACACTTTATATTATGGAACTCCCTAGGTCCACATCTGATTTTTCAAATAAAATTATTCCATGAGTCCCTGATCGATGCTCCACGCATATGTCACGGATATTATAAATCATTGCATTAGACCATACAAGTTGAGGTCATAACATATTTGTATAATCTCTTTATTACTTATATCCTAGATGAATGGAGATATAGATCACTACCATTAAATCTCCACATGCTCATTTGTGAACTTATTTTCATATTCGTATTTCAATAAAAAATATACATAAACACTTTTGCGATATTTTTTAACCTTACAGGAAACGCTTTTCCAAGATTTATGCTTATGGCCACAAGACTTCCTGAAATATAATCTTAGAGTAAAAGGATATACAACTCACCCATGCGAGCTGATGGATCCTAAATCTATGCACATCGAACTCCATGAGCATTGGACCATACCTAGTGACACATAGCAGGCAGACTATGAAAGGTCTCTAACATACATAGAACCAAAGTATGGTATATTACTTACAAGCCCACCGTGGCGCTTAGGTTAAAGGACCACAAATACTACTCAACTCAAGAAGATCCTCCATTGACAGCTTCATGGATATCAATTTGGAGATCCCCGTGACTTTGTTTATCACCAATCCTATCTAAATACCTGTATGCTTATACAAGCTTCTAGTAAGCTCATAGTCAGCTAAGAACAACCATCTGTGCCATACAGATATCGCATACACTAATCTATATATAAAAAGGATTCATTGATAGACCCGTATCGGTAAAAATAGATTAAGAATATAGTATTTGAGAACATATTTGCATAATGACAATTTCTAGCATATATTGCAACTCTTTGGAACTATGTTATTACTGGTATATTCTTTAGGTCTTTGTCCTATTATAGACAAGGTTCTAACTTTTTAGATTGCGCTAATTATTATAACTTGCTAACTCTTTAGCATTTATAACTCTTAGTAATGCTAACTCTTAGTGCTGATCTAAACTTTTTTAAACCATATTTGAACTCATTCGATCATATAATGTCTATAGCGTTACAAGCATGGTACCATATATTATAGAATTAATAATTTAATATGAAATGTTTATTGTATAAATATTAACAATTAATATTTATACAATATTGGAATGACATATAAGCATCAATTCTAACAAACTCCTACATACTCTAGTGCCATTCGTACTGGTATCACATATAGATGCACTCTACGTATTTCTTAAACACCCCTAGGAGTTTAGGCCTGAGTGGGTCTGCTACATTATCCAAGGATTGTATCCTAGATGTTATTACATCTCTATTAGTTAAGAACTTTTCAATTATATGGTATTCAGAATTCACATGATTAGAATACTAGTGTGCCATATAGCTTATTGGCTTAAGTAATCACCCCGTTCTTGTTGCATTTTAATAGGATAGGATCCATTGAGCTCAAAACTATTCTAAGCTCTACAACTGACTTGATTATCCATATAATTTCTTTTGCAAACTTCTCAAGTTACAATATATTCTATCTCTAAGACAGAATTAGTTGTAGATATAAATATCACACATTTCTAACTGGCTCCGGTATCGAAGAGGAGAAACACTTAACCAAATGTAAAATTTTTATCATCTGGACCAGACTGAAAATCTAAGTTTGTGTATCCTTTTAGCTTGGAAGAAACTTTCTCCATTACTCAGAAACTTATCCTCTATACCTCTAAGGTATAATTAAATATGTCTTATGGCCATTAAATGGTCGTCACCTACATCAAATCGATACCTGCTCGTAACACTTATAGCCATCTAGATCTAAGTCTCGTACATAACATGATGTACATCAAGCTACTTCTATTTGATGTACTAGGCAAGTTAGATATTCTAACCCTTTCCTCTTCTTTCCAAGGATACTTTTTTCTAGAAAGATGAATGTCATGTTTGATAGGTATATTAACCGCTTCACAATTAATAAAGTTGTACCTTTCAAGATTTAATTTATGTACAAAGATTAAGAGAGCCCTACCAGCCTCTTATCTTTATCTCTATAAAGGTCTATACCTAGGAAGCCTCTCTCAAATATCGCAAAGGCATTTGCAGATATTGTTTTACAAAAATACTAATATGGAGATAAATTCATGGATGTTGATCTATGTCCTTGCACTTCTAGAATATAATTGATGGAAAGACTATACGTATGCGCTATAACCTAAACTTGTATGTCCAACGCACTGATTTGTAATATTTGTGATGTGTGCGTAAGAAATCATTCACGGACTTATGAAATAGTTCCATTTGATGAATTGAGCATGAACTTAGGGAGTCCCGCAATATAGAGTGCTTGTTGTACACTAGGGCAGCGTACCAAATTGAATTGTTCAATCTAGTAAAATGTAGTAGAACTAAATAATTGTTTCAAGAACCGTCGTGATGCACGCGTGTCAATACTTATTTGTTAAGTATATTAATTAGTCAACAATTGTTGTTAGCCAATTAATTTATGACATATAGAGTATGAGGAGCCTTTGATTGAGTTGACCTAAGCGTGTGCTATGGTAGGACTTACTAAGAGTTTACTTGGTAACCAAGTAAAGACATTTTGGTTAATTTACATATATGATTATTTAAGAGCTAAATAATCAAGATATTTTAATACTATAATTTATTAAATAATATATATAACTCAACCATGGTTAAGTGTTAGCCAAAGTTATGTTAATGGTCATTTAATTATTATTTATTATTAAAATATTATATATGTAAACTTGGTGACCAAGTTTATGAAACCCAACCATGGTTAAGTGTTAACCATGGTAATGTTATATAAATATATTATTATCTTGTATGCTTGGTGGGAAAGCATACAAAACCAACCATGGTTAATTGTTGACCATGGTTAAGTTAAATATAATAATATGTGTATATGTGAAAATTGAAACAAAAATTGGTTGTTGTTGTTGCTTTTTTTTTTCCCAGCCACTTTGAGAAGAAATAAACAAGGAAATTATTTATTTTATTTTTCATTTCAAGAGTACAATCATTATCCATTATCTTCTCTAATATAGCTTGGCAATTACAAAGCATAACAAGTTTGTTTGTAGATCAAGAGTTGATCAAAGGTAAACAAATAGCTTAGGTTTAAGTTGTTAAAACAGTGTTGGATTTAGAGCTGCTGTTCTAACTGACCAAGACTATCTAGTTGGTTACTAGAACTGTAATCCAGTTATACCCAAGGCAAACTCTAGTAACTTTTGTTCAGAAGTTACATTTGGTGAATTATCAAACCAATATTTATATTAATGTGATTAATATATTTAATATATTTAATATATTTTATCTGTTTATTGATTGTTTTTATATTTTTGCTGCCCATAAATATATATGAGATACGTATGTTGCTTAATAAATACAAATACACATGCATACACATCGTATATAATTGACTCCAGCAGAATTGGCCTATAGTCCTCATCTAAGAGAAATCCTTAGTATTAATTGATATCCTTGGAAAATCATTCTAAATTAAGTCAACTATATAAGCCCTTTAAGGGCCAAAAACTAAAACCCTTCAAAAGCAAGACAAGGGAAATGCATATGGATTGAGGACTCAAAGTGGCCTTATCCCCAAGGATCTTAGAATCCCTAGACCCTCGGTATAAATACCACTCTTACAATCTTAAGATAAGTCCTAAATAGAAAAGTGAATGCTTTTATAATTCTAAAAGAACCCTACAAATTAAAATATAAAAGCTTATAAAAGGAAGCTAAATAATAAAGAAAGAGACTTACCTTTAATCTTCTAGGAACTCATTTTGACCCTATTCTAAGTTAACTTTTTCAAAGAAAAAACACTAAGAATTTATTGTTAGAAGCCATATTTGCACATAAAAAATATGAAGCCCTTTGTAAAAAGGAGAATAGGTTTTGATTCTATAATTACCTTGTGTTCTTGCCATAAAAATAGTCTTTAGTGCATATAAGTAAGCTGATTAGGCTTGGTGAAGTAGATATAGGTTCACGTTAAACCAAACCACTATAAGATTGCTTCTATTTGTGATTGTTTATTTTATTGATTGCTTTTGATTGAGTTTGAGACTTTAAAGGTATAATATACGTCAAAAAGGAAGCCTAGATCTTTAAGAGATTTGGCTACTATTCTTAAGAAAACTCATAGGCTTAAGATCTCCTAAATTTCAGGGTCAATAATATATTGATTTATTACTTGTAAAGTTTCCATATATCCAAGAAGGCCTTAGAGGCAGATTTTAGAGACGATAGAAAACTTGATTAATGGAAGCATTGTAGAATTACAAAAGTAGAATATAAATAAAATATTGAGTGTAGTTTTTATTCTCTCAAGAATAAAAACATGATTTGACGATTTTGAGATATAAAGAGATACTTGCCAAAGATGAAGTCTAAAGGGAAGCGTGATAAGGGCATATTTGTTATATATTTTCTCATATTTTTATTTTAATATTTTATTACTTTATGAGAATAAATGACTATTATGTGCATTATTATAATTTATAGGGACATGAATGAAAATGAAATTTTTTAAAATATAGACCTGTCACCCTAGCGCCATAAGGATTTTCATCCTAGCGCTAGAATAGTGATCAAAATAAGAAAATCAGAAAAAATAACCTGTTTAAGTCGCAGTCTAGCGCCAGCTCACAATCGCTCCAGCGACATGCCAGTGCTCCAGCGCCAACACTTCATTGCTCCAAAGATGAGACCGTTTACACCCAATGCTCCAGCGACAGCAGCATAGTGCCCCAGTAGTAATGCAAGTCCTAATCCTATGAGAATTAAGATTTTCAAGCTCATATTAATCCCTATAAAAGGCCATTCGTCCCCAGCCTTTAAAGAACAACCAAAGAGAAATCCAAGAACATCAAGAATACAGAGCACAAGTCTTAGAGAGCAATTGGACTTTAATTAAAAAAACCATAGAGAGAGATTCAATTTGTTATTCGGCATCAAGAGTTTCTTAGGCAGCGCAATTAAGAGCAATTTGACGTCTATATCGATTTTTAATTGATTGTATCATAATATTTTTATTATTTTTACTATTGTTCTCTTATAGCCATGAACTAAATTTCTTTCTAGGGTTAATACTTGAACTCAATATGTGCGCTTAATTGCCATATCTTTTGAATATTTAATAAATTTAGTTCTTTATTATTTAAATTACTTGTTCTTAATACTTCAATATATCTGACCAATATATGGTGAATGAATTGGTAATATTTGTGATAAACTCGAAAGAGGAATCATTATATTTAGGCCTAGATAATGTGATGCATGATTGTAGAGTAACATTAAATGTTGCATATGTAAGTTTCAAACTAGGATAGGAATATACCCAATTGGTATATATGATCAATAAGACTTAATCTTAATGAATCTTAATTTATTACAAGTACCATAGGAATATAGGTATTTGGTAAATTAAGGTATACTTGCATGACCTTGGAAGAGGCTTGTGAATACATTAGTGTCGTGATCAATAATAAAGACTAAGAGAATTAAATATTAGAGGATTAATCATTAGAAAGCATATTGAGGAATAATATTGATCCTAAGTTTTCTCTATATTGCTATCACCTAAATCTCTTTACATTTTGTGATTGCTTTCATATTTTCTACATTCATTTTTAAATTTTTATTTTTTCGAATAATTATTAGAAAGACATAATTTTAGTACTTGGTTAAAAAGTAGAAATTATCTCTGTGGGTTCGACATCTAACTCTTTTGTCCATTTATTACTTGCATACGATAATGCATACTTACACTCAATTATAAGATATAGAAATATCGCATCAAAGTAAAGAAGTGTGCAACATAAGAGTAGACAATGAAGACATAGTGGCTCATTTCCTTTTTGGTGGTCACCTTAAATAGAATATTTACACTCAATAGAAAACATAGATGTGAATAACAATGCATCGTTGTACCAATTCTAAGAAAAATGCTAAGACTTTATTGCTAGAAGTCGCATTTGCACATCAAAATCATGAAACCCTTTGTGAAAGGGTGATTGGGTTTTGATTGTATAATTGCCTTGTGTTCTTGCTGTAAAAACACTCTTCATTAATGTATATGAGTAAGCTGATTAGGCTTGGTGAAGTGAATTTAGGTTTTGAAACTTTAAGATGTCATATGGAGTTTTGATTGTCTTTATGTCCATTAGTTGTAGGGGAAGGCTTAATTCTTAAGGTTTTAAAGGATCTTGTATAATGCATTCTATGTTTTTACCATCTTCCTTGCATTGAGTTCTTTGTTATATTTAGTGCTTGTTGCGACACTAGGTTTTCCTCTACTAGCTTTCTTTTTCTAACATTTATATCTTATTGGCTCTTCCTTCTTCCTCTAAACACTACAACGTGAATTGTTCCCTAGCTTCATTTGCAAATACTAACAAAAATAGAGATTTATTTGTTGCTTTTTCAATAGTTATTTTATAAGCCTATAGGACTCTTACTAATGTTGGGTGCGGTGTTTCTAAACCGTATTCGATGTGTGCATATGGTTTGTGTTCTTCACATAAAATTCAAGTATATTTATAATTCATATATCTCATACACAAACATATATGCAGCGGAAGCTGGAATTCTAATTTCCTAAACAATGAACACAATAAAATTTTTGTTTTATTACATTAATGAAATTAAATAGATATTAATAACATTAATACCAAAATTGAGAATAATCACCTCGCAAGCCTTTGGTATGATTTAAATTGGAGTACCGCCTGAAATGGATCCGTTGGTAATTCTAGGACTTAATAGGATATGCTTAAGTCGCTAGAATAACAGTTTTAATTTTCTAGCACTAGTTCAACATTTAAACCTCGAGATTAACTCTTAATCTCATGCTTAACACTTAAGCAATTATTTTATTTTTTACTTATTCAACATTAAAATTCATCTAAAACAAGCTCTAATGCAACAATGGTGGCCTATTATTAAAGGAAGAAGATGAATAGTGAAAGAACAACTTTTGTTCTTTGTTTTTCTTATTTTTAACACTTAAAAACCAAAACACCAAAGCAAATTCTCTTCTTTATTTTTCCCGTCACATGGCCGACCAAATTTGCACTAAAGCCTTTTATTTTTTTTATTTCACATATATATATATATATATTATATTTATTATTTAACCTAACCATGGTAAGTATATATTCTTGGCCACCTATATAAATATAATATTATATTTATTTGATCTAACCATGGTTAGGTTTAGCAAACTTGGTCACCAAGTTTACATATATATTATTTTAATATTAAATAATAATTAAATATTTATTAACTCAACTTTGGTTAACTCTTAACCATGGTTGAGTTAAATATTATTTAATGTATTAAAATAATGAAATATACTGATTATTTAGTAATTAAATAATCAAATATGTAAAATTATCTTTAAACCCTTATTTGGTTATCAAGTAAACCCCCTAGTGGGTCCCAACATGCAACATACTTAGGTAAACTTAACCAAAGTCTCAATATGCTCCACATGTCATTCTTTAATTGGTCAACAATAATTGTTAACTAATTAACGCACTTAACTCTTAAGTATTGGCATGTGCGCATCCCGAGGGTTCCAGAAACAAAAATTTGGTTTTGCAGAAAATTATTAGATTGAATAATTCAACCCGGTATGCTACCCTAATGCACAACTAGTACACTTCATATTGTGAAACTCTCTAGGTGTATGCCTAATTCGTCAAATGAAACTATTTCATGAGTCCCTGATCGATACCCTACGCACACGTCACGAATATTACAAATCAGCGCATTAGACTATACAAGTTGAGGTTATAGTGCATATGTATAGTCTTTCCATCAATTATATCCTGGAAGTGCGGGGACAAAGATCAACACCGTCAAATCCCTATAAGCACATCTAAAAACTTATCTCCAAATTTGTATTTCTGTAAAACAATATCTGCAAATTCTTTTGCGATATTGTTTAACCCTATGGAAAACTCTTTTCTAGGGTATTTACTTTTGGCCAAAAGACTTTTTGAAACATGATCCTTTGAGCATCAGGATATATAACTTACCCATATGAGCTAACAGATCCTATATATATGCACACTAGACTCCATAAGCATTAGACTAAACCCAACGACACCCAGCGGTTAGACTATAAAAAGATCTCTGCATACATGGAACCAAGGCATGGTGGATCATTCACAAGCCCACCGTGGGGCTCAGGTCAAAGGACCAAGAATACTAGTCAACTTGAGAAGACCTTGAATTGATAGATTTATAGAATGTTTATTAGAGGTCCTCACAGGTCTATTCAGTACCTATTTATGACTGAATACTTGTATGTCTATACGAGTTCAAGCTCATGGTTAGCTAAGAACAACTACTACAGATATAGACATACAAAGATCTATATAAAAGGGATTCACCGACAGACCTATATCAATGAAAATAGATTGTGAACATAGTGTTTGAGAACATACTTTTATAATGATATTTTCTCGCACTTGATTGCAACTCTGTCATTACTAGTATACCCTTAGGTCTTTGTCACATTACAGACAAGGCTCTAACTCCTTAGAATTACTGACTATTATAACTCCTTAACATTTATACTTATCAGTGATGCTAACTTTTAAAGCTGATCTAAACTCTTTTAAACCAGATTTGAACTGATTCAGATTATAAATTATTTGTAACATTTCAAGCAATGTACCATATGTGTTTTAATCTTAGTAAATTTATTCGACATGTTTATTGTATAAATATTAAATAATTAATATTTATACCATATTAGAATGGCATACAAGCACTAGCTCCAACAAACTCTCACTTGCTTTAGTGCCATTCAAATTGATATCTCATACCAATACATTCCGCATGTTACTCAAACATCATAGGCGTTTAGGCCTAAGTGGGTCTACTACATTATCCATAGAATGTGTCCTAGATACTCTTACATCTCTTGCAGCCAAGAACTTTCTAATTATGTGATATTCAGAGTCTATATGATCAGAATTCTAGTTTGCTATATAGCTTCTTGACTTAAACAATCAATTTAGTATTGTTGCATTATAGTAGGATAGGATCCACTGAGCTCAAAACTAGTCTAAGCTTTGCAGCTAACTTGAATATCCATAGTTCTTCCTTTACAGGCTTTTTAAGATGCAACATATTCTGTGTTTAAGGCATAATTAGACAATCAAGTTATACCTTTCAGGATATAGTCTAATATAAAAATTAGGAGTGTCCCATCATTCTCCTAACTTTATCTCTATAAAGCTTTATACCTAGTATATAGAAAGCCTCTCCCAAATCTTTTATGGAGAAGTTCTTACTTAAATAACTCTTACTTGATTGACTTGTAACATATCAACATTGTTTCTAATATTGAATATGTCTTCCACCTAGAGAACTAGACAGATAATCATGCTTCTACTGCCCTTTTGAACATACACACACTTTCTCTTTGTTCCCGATAAAACCAAACTTTTTAATTTCTCATCAACATGAAGATTCCAGCTTCGAAAAAACTGCTTAAGTCCACAAATGGGTTTTCTTAGTTTGCATACTACATTAGAAGTTAGGCTGAATGCAAAACCTTCAGGCTGTTCTATACATATCTCTTGCTCAAGATATATATTCCAGAATGCTATCTTTACATCCATCAGCTAGACCTTAAAATCTTAATATGAGGTAATAGCCAACGAAATCTGATTTGACTTTAGCATGGTTACTGATGAAATTTTTTTCATCATTATCGATCTTAGATGTATGAGTGTAACCTATTATCACTAGTTGGGCCTTAAAGGTCTCTACCTTTATATCTGGCCCATACTTTCACTGCGTAAACTCTTTTACAACATATATTAGAACAATTCTTATAGAAGCACAATCAAGTCTTAGACTTGATTGTCATGCACAAGTTAATTTCAGATCTTACGGGTACTTGTCATTTTCCCGAATTGATGTTAAATATTGCCTTTCCAGGAGCCTAAAGATTATTTCTTCAACTAAGAAAATACCAATGGCACCTTTAGGTATCATGCATACCTAAATGGTGGCCTTGATATCCTTTCTGACATACGGGAAAGTGTTTGAAATTTATTTCACTCATTTGACCTTAAAATCCCACCATTGATTAATTTACATTTTGATTTACTTTATCAAGTTCAATCCTTCTTGTTAGGATTTATGCTTATGTGCCATCCCATTTTGTATGAATATTTAATTTTAATATATATGCAACTGACATTTTTTTTAAATTGTAAATTATATTTATTAAAATAGTAAGATGCTTGGAACATTTTAGATATTGTATAATCTAAAAGAGTTTAGATCTGGTTTAAAAGAGTTTAGATCAGTGCTAATGTTTAGCAATATCTAAAGAGTTAGAGCCTTATCTGAAATAGGACAAAGACCTTGGAATATATTAGTAATGATATAGTTGCAAAGGGTTGTAAATAGTGCTAGAAAATGTCATTATGTAAGTATGTTCTAAAATACTAAGTTCCTGGTCTATTTTACTAATGCAGGTCTATTAGTGAAACCTTAATATATATAGATTAGTGTATATCTATATCTGGATGGTCTAGATAGTTAATCTTAGCAGACTATAAGCTTAGTGGAAGCTTGTATAGGCATACGGGTATTCAGTAAGGAATGAATACTGAACGGACTCATGAGGACCTCCAATAGACATCCTATGAAGCTGTCAATGGAAGGTCTTCTCGAGTTGAGTAGTATTCATGATCCTTGGACCTGAGCATCACGGTGGGCTTGTGAGTGATCCACTATACTTTGGTTCCACATATGTCAGAGATCTTTCATGGTCTGACCGCTATGTGTCGCTGGGTATAGTCCGATGCTCATGGAGTTCGGTGTGCGTAGATACAGGATCTGTCAGCTCACATAGGTTAGTTGTATATCTAGATGCTTCGAGATTGTATCTCAGAAAGTCTTATGGCCATAAGCAGTATGCCCAAAGAAAGAGTTTTTCGCAGGGTGAAACAATATTGTAAAAGTGTTATTGTTTATCGAGATACAAATCTAGAGATAAGTTCACGGATGAGCAAATAGAGATTTGACGATAAGAATCTATATCTCTACTATTCTAGGATATAGATGACGGAAGGATTATACGGATATGGTTAACCTCAGCTTGTATGGTTTAACGCATTGTTCCGTAATATCCGCAACGTGTGTGTGGGATATTGTTTACGGACTTACAGAAACATTTCGTAAGACAAACGAGCGTGAACCTAGAGAGTCTCACAATATGAAGTGTACTCGTTGAGCACTGGGGTAATAAGCCGGGTCAAACAGTTCGATTCAAGAAAATTTTGGTAGTAGGATTCGTTTTGAGGACCTCTTTGTAAAGTGAAAAATATAGTTTGTAAATGTTGCGAATAAATCCCTCTTTTGTTGGAAAAGGTACTCTTGACACATGTCATTAAATTATTGGCTCTTGTAATTAATTGGACATTATTTTATTTAAATAAACATATGATGTTTATTATATTATTTTATTAGATATGAGTGGGACACTTGTCATTAATAGACATGAGATGTTTATTATATTATTTTTCATGTGACATGTGTTGGACACTTGTCTTAATGAATTAATTAAATAATTAAAGTGTATTTTCTTGTCTTGCATTGATAAGGCAAAAATGTATTTTATTATATTATTTTAAATAGTATTTGGGCCGTTAAGAGAACATTTATTTTGGTTTGAATTATTTATTTAAAAACATTTACATTGAAACACTTTTAATATTAATAAAAATAGTCAAACAACAAAAATGTTTCATTTTGTTAATTTTGAAGAAACAAAATTTGGCCAAGCATTATTTTCATGAAATAAATATTATTTTGTTATTTATTAATTCATTTAAAATGTCATTGTCCAATTAAAATTAAGTAAAGGCTTTTGGTTAATTCTTTTATGGAAAAGAAAGGTAAAAACACGTATTTTTTCACTTAAGTGAAATATGGCATAATGGTTATGTAGTGAGTAGAGTGAAATTCGGCCAAGTGAATTCTTTCACTCTTTGGAAGGCTTTCAAACATAATAAGCACTTCTTCATTTTTTTCTCTCAAGTTAGACTTGGTAGGAAAAACAAAAGGCAAAAGAGTTTTGTTACAAGAATGAAAAAGAGAGTTTATTTTGCTTAAAGAGTTTAAGTACTAGAACAAAAATCCTACACCAATTTTAAGCTACCATTCTAACTTCTCTAATCCCACCAAGAGTTGGAGATTAGAATTGTTCAAGGATTAACTTCAAGGTGAGCTCCGGAAATTTGTTTTGTTCATCACCGAATCATCGGCAAAGGTATGTTCGAATTACCCTAATGTTTTGATTCGGTTTACATTTATGTGTTTATCATGTTGTGAAATTTGATTTCTTATTCCGCTAACAATATTTGTATGTATGACATGCTTATATCAAAATGATGAACACATTACACACATAATCACCCTCGTATAATACACGCTCAACACTTCTATAATCACTATGATTCAAGAGAATGTTTCTTTTGGGAAGTGATATTACAAGCAATGTACATATTTCATTGCTCTGGATCTTTGAACTAGTATCCCATCGAAAGCTTGGGATACCCAATTAATCGATACTTGTACCCTTTTTGTGTAAGTTTTTCCTGTTGCATAACTCTTTTGCAAATGAAACAACCCTAAGCCTTAACATACTTAAGACTTGGTTCCCTTTTAGTGTATTTCTCATACAAAATAGAAGAACTGGCTTTTGATGAAACTATGTTTAATAAGTGAGCAACAAAGTTTTAGAGCACACTCCCATAGATATTCTAGAAGTCTAGTGAAGCATAATATCAATTACCCTGTATCTAATAAAGTTTGATTCCTCATTTCCAAAATACTTTGTGTTTAGAAGTATCTTAAGAACTATGTTGAGCAAGAATTGTATTCTTTCTTGAATAATTTGTGAATATACTACTTATATATAAACTGTCTTAATTTAATCGAAGACATTCAATATACATAAAGGTTGATTTCTTTTCTTCTTAGTCAAAACCTTTTGAACACTTTAAAATTTTCCAACCTGTGTTTCCCAAAAATACATGACTGTATGGTGGCAAATCACTACACTGACAATGAAGTATTGAAATTGACTTATGACAGTATGATTCATTGGACTAAATACATTATTATATACTAATTCTAATAAATTAGAGGGTCAGTGTCCAATACTTACTTAAGGATTTGGTTATCTTCCCTTGAATTCATAATTCAAAAATTGGGCAAGGTTGTATAGTCAGATCAAGTATCTAACCATCTGTAACTAGACGGGATAGTTGTTTCACGACTATATGATCTAATCTTATATGCCCCTATTCATTATTATTCAAAGTTCATAAATTATTGGACATCCTGTTCACTTAGATATTTACTCAAATCATGCAACAACTTGCAGATATTAAAAGGACAAGCAGTATCTCATACCTCTGTACTTTCAACATCATATGTTGTTGAAATGTCAATGTTTGGTATATAGATATCTAAGGGATTATCTATTCTTAATCAATATGCGTTGAATAGTAATATTTACTGTTTCAAACCTTATTATAATGGAAACGCTTTTTATTCTGACTATTCTCTATTTGTGATTTGGATATATCAAATAAATTTTTAGACTGAGTACAATACTACTTGCACATCTCTTGTGTACATGCTCGTGTTGAAGATCATTAGATATTGAGGCCAGGATATATGATTTAACTCTCAAATCATTCTTTATCCATTTATGATAAATATCAACCTCTTTCGAAGAGATATTATCATAAACACCTCTTTATTATCTTCTAATCATCGATATATCCAAACTTTTTTGAATAAAAAACTATTCACAGATTCATAAGTAAGTCAAAATATTTCTCGGTACTTGTGTATTAAGCAAATGTACTAACAGATTGCTCGTACTTATCTTATTTCTATAAGACAATTGTTTTTATCTTTATAAGATAAATAAAGAGATGTGTAGTGGGACATTTCTAATTGTTAATAGATAACGCTTTAGATCATTGGTATAACCATAATACATTTTCATTATCTAAAAGCACCTTTCCATTACTTTACATAATCCCTATAATATCTCAAATGGGATAACGACAGTTTAAACACTTTAAATTATACAGTGAGAAGTAGAGCTTATTAGCATTTTACCCCAGCCTTACACTATAGCAATATTGGCCTTTGTAACCTAATAGTTAGACAACTCTTGTTAATTGCATCTCATACAACTCTTACCAATAGTCCTAAAAATACCTTATCTTTACACTATAGCATTATTGAGTAAGTGTATTCTAGATTAACTTGTCAATAATCAAATATATGTTACCGATACTATCCTCACGCTGTAGCAATATTGGGTAATACATTCGAATATATTTTTCACACTTGAGCAAAGACAACTAACTTTGTCAGTAGATCACGAACCTATTTCCACTATTTTGGGTTCTTCATATTTAGTCGGCAGAGTCCAAGTTATAGCGACCAAATCCCTCATGAGGAAGAATATTGAAAAAAGACCGATGTGACGCCGTCTAACATCGCATTGATAAGATTGACCATGTAAAATATTGTCTCATAATGTGATACAATGTAGTCTTATTAAGAGAGAGTTTTAGATACTGTGTCTTATCTCATGAGGAGATGATTCTTATTTAGTCATTTAATTTTGTGCAAACACAACTAACCCCACTAGTAGGGCTCCCATTATGGTTACCAATACAGAGAAAAATGATTCTGGTTTATAATACAAACTAATAACTCTTAAAAAGTACATCTAATAAAACCCTACATGTATAAATCAATTAATTTTTAAACAATTTAAAAAATTTCTAGAGTGAACATTGTTAGCACCATGACATTGAATTACTAGTACAGCAGCGCTAGAGGGCAGAGTCCCCAGCGTTGCGACTTTAGAGCCTAGAAACCCAAGCACTACAGCTCTAGAGGATAAAAGCCCCAACGTCGTGGTGCTAAGCCTCAAGTGTTGCGGTGCTGGGCTTGGAAACCTCTTCGCCAGGGTGCCAGAATCAGGGCTGTGACGTCCTAGTGTTTTCCACATTGGTATACCCATTTCAACACTTGTAATGCACCATTTCAACACCGGGACTTTACCAACAATATATCCAACACTCTAAATCACCCAATCACTACTACAAAATGCTCTAATACCATGCTGTTGGGTACAGTGTTTTGGTTTTTAAACATTATTGGGTGTGTGTATGTGGTTTATGTTCATTACATAAAATTCACATACATTGATAATTCATGCATCTAATACGCAAACATATACGTAGTGGAAGCTGAAAATCTAATTTCTTAAACAATGAACACAATAACTTATGTATTTCATTACATTAATAAAATTAAATAGAATCACATTAATACCAAAATTGAGAATATAATAACCTCGCAAGCCTTTGGTACAGTTTAAGCTCGAGTACAACTTGAAATGGACCCGTTGGTAATTCTCAATAGGGTGGGCTTGAGTTGCTAGAATAGCAGCTTTAATTTTCTAACAGTGATTTAACATTTAAAACTTGAGATTAACTCTTAATCCCATGCATAACACTTAATCAATTAATTTATTTTTGATTTATTAAACATTTAGATTCATAAAAAAAAGCTTTAATGCAACAATGGTGGCCTACTATTAAAGGAAGAAGATGAATAATGAAAAAATAACTTTTGTTCTTTATTTTTCTTATTTTTAACACTTTAAAAACCAAAACACCAAAACAATTTCTCCTTTCTATTTTTCCCATCACAAGGCTGGACACCAAATTTGCACTTAGGCCTTTTATATTTTTATTTCACATATATATTATATTTATTATTTAACCTAACCATGATTAACAATTGACTATGGTTAGAGTTATATGCTTGGCCACCAAGCATATAAAATAATATTATACTTATTTGACCTAACCATTGTTAACACTTAACAATGGTTGGGTCTAGCAAACTTGCACACTAAGTTTGCATATATATTATTTTGATATTAAATAAGTATTAGCTCAACTTTGGTTAACTCTTAACCATGATTGAGTTAAATATTATTTAATACATTAAAATATTAAAATAATAAAATATCTTGATTATTTAATAATTAAATAATCAGATATGTGAAATTATACTTAAGCCCTATTTGGTTACCAAGTAAATCCCCTAGTGGATCTCACCATACCACATACATGGGTAAACTTAACCAAAGGGTCACTATGCCCCACATGTCATTCTTTAATTAGTCAACACTAATTATTAACTAATTAACGCACTTAACTCTTAAGTACTAACATACGTGCATCCTGAGGGTTTTCCAAACAAATATTTAGTTTTGCTGAAAATTAATAGATTGAACAATTCAATCCAATATGCTGCCCCAATGTACAATGAGTACACTTCATATTGTGGGACTCTCTAGGTCTACGCTTGATTTGTCAAATAAAACTATTCTATGATTCTGTTATCGATACCGTATGCACATATCATGGATATTATAAATCAACACGTTAGACCATACAAGTTGAGGTTATAGCGTATACGTATACTTATTTCGTTAAATATATCCTGGAAGTACGGAGACATAGATCAACACCGTCAAAACCCTTTAAGCATATCTATAAACTTATCTCCAAATTTGTAATTTTGTAAAATAATATATGCAAATTGCCTTTGCGATATTGTTTAACTCTACAGAAAACTTTTTCGGGGTATTTGTTTTTGGCTAAAAGACTTTTTGAAACATAATTTTTGGAGCATTAAGATATACAACTTACCTATATGGCTTAATGAATTGCATATCTATGCACACCGGACTCCATGAGCATGGAACCATTCCCAGTGACACCCAACGGTCAGACCATAAAAGGTTTCTGACATATGTGGAACCAAAGCATGGTGGATCACTTACAAGCCCACCATGGTGCTCAGGTCAAAGGACTATAAATATTACTCAACTCAAAAACAATCCTTCATTGATAGCTTTATAGGATGTCTATTGGAGGTCCTTATGAGTCTGTTCAGTATTCAGTCCTGACTAAATACTGGCATACCTATATGCGCTACAAGCTCATGGTTAGCTAAAAATAGCCATTTGTACCCTACAGATATAGACATACACTGATCTATATAAAAGGGATTCATTGATAGACCAACATCGATAAAAATAGATTAGGAATATAGTGTTTTTGAATATATTTGTATTATGACATTTTTTAGCACTTGATTGCAACTCTTACAACTATGTCATTACTAGTATACCTTTAGGTCTTTGTCCCATTACACACAAGGCTCTAACTCCTTAGAATTCATTGACTATTATAACCTGCTAACTCCTTAACATTCATAATTGTCAGTGATGCTAACTTTTAGTACTGATCTAAACTCTTTTAGACTAGATTTGAACTCCTTCAGGTCATACAATGTCTGTAACATTACAAGCAATGTACCATATATGTTTTAATATTAATGATTTTATTCAAAATATTTATTATATAAATATTAAACAACTAATATTCATACAATATTGGAATGACACGTAAGCACTAACTCCAATAAGTAGTTCCTCTAATCATCTTCCTTCCTTTTAGCTTTATTTTTTTAAGAAATTAGAAAAAAAAATTTGTTGGTACCTATTTGTCCATTGTTTTGAGGGTAACTTTCGAAAGCAAATTTATGCTAGCTCTAATAAGTTTTGTAAAAATATGTCACAATCTTGTTTACAAATACCTTTTAATTTTTTTTTCCTATTATGTTTTTAGCATGCCATATCTGGTTATAATGTTGTTCTAGAGGAACCTTTTGAGATCATGCTAAACATTATTGTATGCTTCTGTTTCAACCCATTTTATAAAGTAGTTGGCTCTTTTATTGGCATTTTCATTATGGGTGTGTGCTCCGAACAGTTCTAGCATTGCTTAACAAATTTTGTTGCTTCTTATTGTAATTTAGGTTAATAGGAACCTTATTGAAGGATTTTATATGCCAGATTCCATGTTAAAATGTTTTCACAAATGCCTTCATGAACTTCCTCTAACACTTTCCTTCCGACATCCTTCGTTAGCACCTTTTTATATAATTCTTCACCAACGGGCATGAATCTCTTCGACTTGCTTTTGATCTTCCATGCTTCATTTTTATTTGATTGGAGGTTACAATTTTAGAGAATTGGTGTAAACGTTTATCTAGCCAATAGAGATTAATATTGTACTTATTTCCTTCTTTTGTTCCTCCAATACAATTCTTTCTTTTTTCGTAGAAGCAATACCTCATACACAAGAGAAAGACCAGATGTCAAAGCTTCATTAGCCAGTTTATCTACTTTTTAATTTTCACTTTTGGAAATTTGAATGACTTTAACTGCCTGTATTTTCATAGTTAATGCCTTCGCTTATGCAAGTATCTGTTCATTTGCTCTTCCTTTGCAACATAGTCCTTATTTTATTATGAAATAATTAACATAAAATCACAACAATTTGCAACCTTCTGACGATTAATTGAATGGCTACTGTCAATCTTTAAATTAAGGTATCAAATTTTACTTTGTCGTTTATGAAGAGAATAATAGTCATACTGTAAGGTTCACTACTAATCTTTCTAGGTTCTCGATTCTTATTCCAATCCTAAGCCATACTGATTACTTGATGCATCAATATGTATCTTTCATACACAAACTTTATTTTGGTTATTAAGTAATTAAAATAAATATTTATTTATTTAACAGTTAAATAAATAATTTAATTTAATTATGGTTAAAAATTAACCATATAGTTAAGTTAAATTAACCTAATTTAATAGTTAAGTAAAAGTTAATTTAATTATAGTTAAGTTAGTTAATTAAGGTTAGATTATTTAAATGTTTAGTTAACTTAAGGATTAAGTTTAACTAACCTAATTAAGGTTAAGTGTTAACTATAATTAGGTTAAGTTAAATGTAAATTCAAATTAAGTGAAATTAAAATGAAATACATGTTAAATTAATTATTAATTAAATGTATTTAGTTTATACTAGTAAAATGAATTAATTTTTATAAGTTGAGTGTTTTAGAATGACTAGAAAATTTGAGAGAGAAATTGAGAATGAAAATTGTAATGTTTTCAATAGTTGAAAACATATTCTATTCATTATCTTCTCTAATTAAATTTAGCCATTAAAACATTGATTAAATTTATTTTTTCTTTGTTCAAGAGTTGAATAAATTAACAAAAAATTTAATTAAGTTAAAGAGTTTAACTTTAAATTAAGTTAAAGAGTTTAACTTTAAATTAAGTTTAAAAGTTATACTGATTGATGGATTAACATGCTGTTATTCTAGATAATCAAACCCACCCTTGTTGATTGCTTGGATTAATCAAAGTTTGTATTTTAGGTGGACTTAAGTAATTTTAATCCAAAAGCTTCATAGGTTAAATTCTCAATTTCGTTATTAATTTGATTAATATGTATTATTTGTGTTCATTGTAAATTTTTAAACTTCTGTTGTGCATATATACGTATAAGATATGTATAATTTTGTATGATGAACACATCTTACATAGATGCACCCTACAATAATCAACACCCAATAAATCATAGGGTTTAAATTTTAAGTCTAGGATCTCGGCAAGTAAAACTTGCCACTTTAACCTTTCTATTGGATGCCACATATCATGCCATTAATTTATGAGGTCATGACACATGGCATGATTTTATTAGCCCATTTCATTGTTAAATGTAAATAATTAATTTGGACTAATTAAATTAATTTCTAAAGGCAAGCAGAATTCGACCCGTGTTTTTATTATAAAATTGTAATAGCAAATGAAATCAAGTGGTGGTATATTTTAATTTGGCCAGTTTATTATTAAGTATTAATATAGTTCCATTTGAAATTAAGAGCACTTGGCCAAATCAAAAGCAAGTGGTCAAAATTTTTTATTCATGCATGATTTATCATGCTAAATTTTTTTAGCAAAAAGTGGCTAGTTAGTATAGAAAACAAAGCCACCAAGTTTTCATTGATTTGGCCATTCCATTTGTGAATGGAAGCATGCTTTGTCATGCTTTAGTTTAAACAAGTGGTGGCAACATATTAAGGTGTAATTGGCCACCAATCTCTACAAAAATTAGCCAAGTTTTGCTTATTAATTTAACAAGTATGACAAGGCAAATTTCAAGCCTTGTCGTGCTTGTCATATACTAGTCATTTGTTGAAATGAATTGCAAGAATGGGCAATCAAATTGGCTATATAAAGGAACCGATTTTTTTTGTTAGGTTAAGTGAATTTATAAGCAATAAAGATTGCTAAATATTGAGAGATAAAATACTAAAGCAAGTGTTGCTTCAATCAAAATTCTAGCTGAGAATAGGAATCTACCATTCTATCTCAAAGAATCCCACCATGTCTTAGACTAGAATTGGGATGTTTATTTATATTTCACAGTATATTTATGCATGTGATGTGTAAATTAAAATTTAAAATATACACATTCACTCGATGTATAGTGCACTTTCACTATTAACTTTCAAAATGCTACTACCTCATGCTTCATTAAGCATAACAAGGTTTTGGCATAATGAATTTTTAACTCATTGGTCGAATGCATTATGCCACCACTTCCTTGTTGAATGACTAATGAATTTCACATTCAAATGTTAAATGTGTTAGCCAATAGTTCTCATTTGGTGGCAACGGTTGACAATGTGTTTTACTATAATAAGTTATTGGCATGAAACATGCCAACCAATCATGGAATGAAGTGGCAAGTGGGACTTGCCACTTGTTAACATTTTGGACTTAACACTTAAGCCTTGTCAACTTCTCGAGAGATTCTAAAATAATTTTTTCTTTTAAAGAACTTCTTAGATCGAACCATTCAATTCGGTGTACTATCTAAGTGCTCAATGAGTACACTTCCTATAGTGAGACTCCTTAGGTTCACACTAGATTATCTATAAAACTCTTTTGTAAATCTGTAAATGATACCCCAAATACATGTTATAGAAATAACAATACGGTGTGTTGAATCATACAAGTTGAGATTAAAACATATTCGTATAATCTCTCCGTAATTTATATCCTAAACTAGTAAAGACATAGATTATCACCATCAAGTCTCTATTTGCTCAACCCTAAAACTTATCTCCAAAAAGTATTCTCATAAACAATATCCATAAACATTTTTACAATATCGTTTATTCTACGAGAAACTCTTTTTCAAGTATTACTTATGGCTATAAGATATTTTGGAATACAACCTTATAGCATCGGAATATACAACTCACCCTAATAAGCTGACAAATACCATATCTACACACACCAGACTCTATGATTAGACCATACCCAGTGACACCCAGTGGCCAGACCATGAAAGATCTATACACATGTAGAATTTAAGTATTGTGGATCACTCACAAGCCCACCGTGGTGCTTAGATCTAGGGGTCACGAGTACTACTCAACTTGAGAAGACCCTTCATTGACAGCTTTATAGATTATCTATTTGAGGTCTTGATTAAGTCTGCTCAGTATCCAGTCTTCTTTGAACACCCATATGTCTATACAAGCTTTCATTGAGCTTTTATTTTACTAAGACTAACTATCTGGACAATTTAGATATAGGCATACACTGATCTATACTAAATAAGATTTTTATTGACAGACCCAAATCAATGAAAATAGATCAGGAACATTAAAATGTGATAACATATTTTCACAATGACATTTTCTAGCACTATTTGACACAGTGTCATTGTTAATATATCCCCAAGTCTTTGTCCTATTTCAAATAAGGTTCTAACTCTTTAGATTTTGTTCACTTTTATAACCCGCTGACTCTTAGCAATTATAACTCTCAACATTGCTAACTCTTAGCACTAATTTAAACTCTTTTAGACTAGATCTGAACTCTTTCACTTCATACAATGTCTAAAACATTACAAACATCTTATCATATGTTATTTAATATTAATGATTTTATTTAAAATATTTATTGTTTAAATATTAAATAATTAATATTCATACAATAATAAAATGGCATGTAAGCACCATTTCAAACAGCTCCCGCTTGCTCCAATACCATTCGTAATGGTATCTTATACTTAATGACTCCACGTATTTCTTAAACACTTTTAAGACTTAAGGCTTTAGTCAATGGGTCCACTATATTATCTACAAAGTCAACTCTATGAAATATTACACCTCTTCTAGCCAAGAATGTTCTAATTATGTTGTATTGAGAGTCCTCTAGTGCACTTTATGGCTTCTTGGCTTGAGCAATTGCCCTGTTATTGTTGCATTATTGTAGAATAGGATCCATTAAGCTTGGAACTATTCTAAACACTGCAACTGACTTGGATATGCACATAACTTCTTTTGTAGGCATCTCAATCCGTAACATATTCTTCCTCTAAGGTAGAAATAGCTACGGACATCTAAATTGCACTCACAACTAATTGTTGTACCAATGAGAAGAAATACAAAAACAAATGTAGACTTTCCTCATTCGGACCAGACTGCAAGTCTGAGTTTGTGTATTCTCTTATTTGTAAGTAACTTCCTCCATGATATAGAAAATTTTCCTCTGTACCTCTTACGTATTTTAGATATGTTTCATATGAGGTTAACACATATTCAAATACTCCCCTAGTCATTTATTTCCTAAACGAGAAAAGACATAGATTATTACTGTTAAGTATTATTCGCGACATTATACACACGCAAATTATAATCGCTAGTGCACGATCGTGAGCAAGTAATAAAGTGATGATTGAATATCGTTCTCACGAGGATTTATCCTAAATTAATGCTAAGTACTAATATGTTAACAATCTAACTTTATCTAGGTCAATCTAAATGATAAGTTGAACTATGGAATTAAGAAAAACTTAAAACTAAATAACTTGGTAAAATAAAGATATGCGAGTTCTATGGCAACGGGGTTCTACGGACTTTATTTCCCTATATTGTTCATATGGTCTTTGTCATTAGTGATCAACAACTAATTAATAATTCATCTGTCTAGGGCGTACGATTAATCTTATTCCCTCTCCCGAGTGTCGAATGAGACTCTGTGCATATACTACTAAGTTGATATCCATATCTAACCCATTATAGATACACGCATTAAGCTACCCTTATATGACTACCCTAAGTTCATTAGTCTCCTAACTTAACAAACTCAAAGCTATACTTTTTGAAACCAACATATGGATTACAATTTTCCAAGTACATAACTCAAAATTTTAAATCATTCAATCCATTTCCCAATGCAATTAAAAGCATTAAGCACATAAAAAGCATAAATAAATAGTACAAAATAGTCATTAATCACAAAACAACATCAACACATATTTTTCAATAGAATTCCATAAAGGCTTAGAATATATAATCTAGTATCAGAATGATAATCCTAGAGTATTGATTTCATTCTATTCTTTCTATGTTCTTTATATTTAGCAACTTCATTCAATTCATTAATCAAGGGATTAAGACTAATTTCATTACCTCTCCTAAGTGTTAATAAGATACTGTGCATATATATTCAAGTTGATATCCCTATCTAACTTGTTTACCCATACATTCATTATGCAACCCTTAAATTGATTACCCAATAATTAATCTCATTACCTCTCCAGAGCGTCAAATGAAATACTAGGCATAATGCACACTCTAAGTGTTTTTAACCCTTGGTGTGTACCACATACAATCATTGAGAAAACCATAGTCATTTCGCAATCAATTAGAAGGATTAAGCATAGAGAAACATAAGGGAATTAAACAAAAATATACAAAATCATTCGAACATAATACAAATTAAAGTACATCAAGCTTTAGAATTTAGGTTTAATCACATTCAAATCTAACCATAACTAGAATTATCAAGAAATTCGTATATACAAACATGTGTAAACAAGCAAATTGGGGATGTCTCCAAGGTATCAATCCTTAAAATTTCTTGAATGATGCTAAAAAAATCTTGGAGACATTCTTTCTTCTCTTTAAATTTGAGCTCAAAACTTAGTCCTATTTTGTATTTTTTGTGCCTTCCTTTGATACTGTGAGAAGTAGCTAAAGGATAGTAATTATAGATTTCAAACTAGAGCAAGAAAATGGGTAGTGGAATTTGGGCGCTAGCTTTTGGCATTCGGGAGCTAAGCATTCTGCCTGATTTGGCGCCTGGGTGCAACTTTTCAGTTTCTAGGTACAAAATCCTGGGTAATTTGGTGCTTGGGCACGAGCATTGTAGGGTTGTCTTCGTTCATAGGCACTGTAGCTCTGCTGTTCATTACTTGTTCATTGCACTGTAGCATATTTGGTTTTTTGCTTATTTTCTTTGAATCTTCATTCAAAATTGCTTTGTTAACTTGAAACTTACAAAATGAAATTAATACACATAAAAATGATATATTATTATTTAAATTAAGCAATTATCAAGTTTAGAAGAGATATATTATGATGTATAAAATACACTTATCAAACTACGCTAAACTTAAATACTTACTCGTCCTCGAGTAAGGAAGCACACTCACGAAAAAAAATGATAACAAACTATAAAAAGATACATAACACTGGGTTAACCAACGATTAGTAATTTATCTCAAAAATTTCTCATAACTACTATACTCAATGAAAGTCTAAACATTATGACTGTTTAACATGTTAATCCAACCCTTATTCTAACCAACAAGTGACCTACTTAATGTATGTGTAAATAGCTAAAATCATTAGTCACATGTGATGTGGGTGTTATAGTAGCTAAGCACAAGTGCACACTATCGTATCAAGTAATATAGGATTTTAAGTCCAGGTATCGATCCCATAGGGACTATGCAATCTAATTCTATAAATCAAGTACTAAAATTATACCTACTTAACTTTTATTCAGAAAACCAAAATCTAGATTTATGTAACTAATCTAGTTCTCTCAATTAACTAAACAAAAGCAAAGAGTAGAATTCACAAATAAAGATAATCTAGGGTTTTGACTTGTCCCCTAGTATTTTATTGGATTTATTAACCACTTAGTTAATCCTGCAATACCAATTGATTGGCTTAGACAATAATCTCATCACAAGCCTTCGTCGATGGTCAAGTAACTATATTACGCATTCTAACAATCACCTATATGTCTATGGTAATCAAATCAGAATGTAATTCATTAAGACCAAGTCTAAATTATACCATACATGCCACATAGGTATATGTATATCCTAGATGGAGCTCATAGTTGTTACCCTATGATCATGCATCAAACTACCCTAGGCTAAACACATGAATCCCTCCGTCGAGTTCATCATGGTTCCTCAATCATTCATAATATTGATAAAGTATAATGAAAGCATTAAACACAAGATAGAATAAATCAATTGAATTTATCAAGTTTATAAACTAAAATTTAACACAATCCAAATCCATACTAGGTTCATATAGTCTAACCCTAGATGAACAAATTAACCAATCACAAAATCAAAAGTATCAAACCAATTCCTAAAGATCAACAAGAAAAAGAACATAATGATAAAGAAAGAGAAGAAAAACTAATCAAAGTGGCTCCTTGATGTGCTTCTCCCTCAATCTTGACTTGAAGCTTGAATCTTGATCTTGGTTCTTCAATCTTTGGCTTTGATCTTTGATCTTGTGTTGTGAATTCTCTCTAAGTTTTTACCTCTTTTCTCTTCTCTTTTCCTCCTCTCCTCTCTTTTAGGGTTTTTGTCTTCAAAACACTGTTTACGAGTTACTGTAGCAAAATAATGTTTACGAGTTACTATAGCAAAATACTGTTCCCCCGACACTGTTCACACATCGAGTGCCACGACACTCAGCTACTGACCTGGGCGCCGCGGCGCTCAGCCCTGGTGCCTATTTCGTATTTTGAGCGTAACTTCTTCATTTGATGTCCGATTCGCCTTCCGTTTGTTCCTATGCATCACATTTGCCATCGTGCATCTATTTATGATTCAAAAACCACAATTAAATTGCCAAATATTTATGATTTGGAGCAAAATATAAAAGTTAGGTATAAATAATACTAGTTCTTTTACGCCCTTATCAACATACACTCAAATTAGTTTATGCACACAAGGCAATGAAATAGTCTCTATGAATTTTTTTATTACTTAATGCTCTATAAGCTTGTTTTTCACATCACTCTTCACTCATGTAGGCATACACATAATTAAGGATAAAATAAGACTTCATTTAACTTGTGACACATGGCTAGGGTGAGGGTAGGAAATAATGGATCAATTTTACCTCAACTCACACCATGAACACACATTCCTATAGAGATTAGACAAACTGACCTATTTGTTTTCCACCCAATTTCCTCCAAACTTATTTTTTTGATTCTCTTACTATTTTGTTGTTCTTCTTTTTTGTTTTTTACGCTAGGGTTATAGCGAACTCAATTTATAGTTTTTTTTTAAATTTTGTTTTTCTTTATTTTTTCCATATAAGTCAGTATAACCTAAACTTAAGCCTTTCATGTTAGAATAACCAACATTTATAATAAAACCCATAACCCTTCTTTAATGAACCTATTCATTTTTAAAAGTTCACACAACTCTCTAAACGTAGTGTTATGCAAATGGCGTGATGAGTACTATGAAGGATAACAAAACTAAGGTTAAGGTAGTGATATGGCTAGCAAGAAAAAAGGATAATTAAGCTCAACAGGGGTTACTAGGGGTAAAACTATACAAAGGTTGGCTTGAAAGACTCAATTAGTCCAGAGATGACTTAAAATCATATTCTTAATTACTATGCCCTAGGATTTCACCTTGAGTGATGCTTAAACAAGTTCTAGTGTATTTTTAAGACCTTAATTATTTTTGTTGCACATAAAAGTCTTCTAAGTAAGCATAAAACTAAATGATTCTAACTACGTAATCAAAATATCAAGTGGTCACAAAGTGAAGCCGAACTTGTCTTAGATTACCAAGAAAACAGTCACAACATTCATTTTTTTCAAAAGAATGTAGCATTTGAAATCATGTTTCTATTTTATATCATTGATTACTAATCATTCAACCAACCCATAACTAAATAAAAAAATGAAAAACATTGCATGTAAAATAAGCAATTAAAAACAACAATCGTAATAAGTAAGCATGATCTTCATGAAAAATGAATGTTTTCCTCCCCCAAACTTGAAGTTAACATTGCTGATGATGAAAAAAATAAAAGTGAGTAAAAGAAACTCTCCTTGTAGATAATGGTTTGATGCTCGAATCGCAAAGAGGAAGTTATTACTTGAATTGGTGCCCAAAGCCATTGAATGATGCTTTCGAAGATATGAAGTTTGAGGAGCCTTTTTGTTTGGTGGTGTTTGAGGTAGAATTTGGTGATAATTTAGAGTATAGAAGGTGTAAGAATGATTAGGGGAAGTAAGTGTTGGAGCTGGTGCTTACGTGCCATTCCAATATTGCATGAATATTAATTGTTAATATTTATATAATAAATATTTCGAATAATAATTGTTAATATTTATATTTATATGATATAATGCTTATAACATTACAGACATTGTATGATCTGAAGGAGTTCAGATTTGGTCTAAAGTAGTTTAGACCATGGCTAAAAGTTAGCAATGCTGAGAGTTATAAGTGTTAAGAGTTAGTAGGTTATAAGAGTCAGCGAGGTCTAAAGAGTTAGAACCTTATCTATAATGGGACAAAAACTTGAGAGTATACTAGTAATAACATAGTTGCAAAGAGTTGCAATAGGTTCTAGGAAATGTCATTATGTAAATATGTCTCAAACACAATGTTCCTAATCTATGTTCACCAATGCGGGTCTATCGGCGAATCACTATTAAATAGATCAGTGTATGTCTATATCTGGCTGGTTCAGATGGTTGTTCTTAGTTGACCACGAGCTTAGAGCTTATATAGGCATGTGGGTATCTAGTTAGGACAGAATACTAAACAGACTCATGAGGACCCTAATAGATTTCCTATAAAGCCGTCAAAGGAAGGTCTTCTCGAGTTGAGTAGTATTCGTGGTCCTCTGACCTTAGCGCTTGTGAGTGATCCACTATACTTTGGTTCCATATATGTCAGAAACCTTTCATGGTCTAACCGTTATGTGTTGCTGGGTATGGTCCGATGCTCATGGAATCTGGTATGTACAGATACGAGATCCGTAAGCTTACATAGGTAAGTTGTATATCCAATGCTCTAAGATTGTATTTCATGAAGTCTTGTGACCACAACCATAAACCCGAGAAAAAATTATTCCATAGGGTTAAACAATATAACAAGAGTGTTTGCATATATTGTTTATCGAGATATGAATTTGGAGATAAGTTCATGGATGAGCAAATAGGGATTTAACAGTATTGATCTATATCCCTGCACATCCCGGGTATAATTGATGGAAGGATTATACGTATACGATGTAACCTCAACTTGTATGGTCTAACATGTTGATTTGTAATATTTGTAACTTGTGCGTGGGGCATTAATTGCGGACTCATGAAATAGTTCAATTTGACAAATCGAGTATGGACCTAGGGAGTCCCAATATAAAATGTACTCTTTATGCAAATAGGTAGTGTATCGTATTGAATGGTTCAATATAGTAAAATCCAATGATTTACAAAGGTTAAGTTAACTAAAGTATATGGTTAAATGGTGGGATCCACTTTAGATTAACTTGGTAACCTAGTAAGGATATAAATGTAATTTCACTTAATGATTATTTAATTGTTAAATAATGAAAATAAATATATATTTATTTAATTGTTAAATAAATAATTTAACTTAACTATGGTTAAAGGTTAACCATATGGTTAAGTTAACATTACTTAGTAGTTAAGTAAAGATTAACCTAACCATGGTTAAGTTAGTTAACTAAGGTTAGATTATTTAAATATTTATTTAACTTAAGGGTTAAATCAAACTAACCTAACTAAGGTTAAATGTTAACTATGGTTAGGTTAAGTTAAATGCAAATTCAAATTTAAGTGAAATTAAAATCAAATACATGTTGAAGTAAATGTTAATTAAATATTTTGGTTTATATAAGTATAATGAATTAATTTTCATAAGGTAAGTGTTTTTGGGTTGCTAGAAAATTAAGAGAGAATTAGAGAATGATAATTAAAATGTTTCAAGAGTTGAAAACATATTCTATTCATCATCTTCTCCAATTAATTTAGCCATTAAAATATGAATTAAATTTATTTTTGTTCAAGAGTTGAATAAATAAATAACAAATTTAATTAAGTTAAAGAGTTTAACTTTGAATTAAGCTTAAGAGTTAAACTAATTGTTCGATTAACATACTGCTATTCTAGACAATCAAACCCACCCTTATTGATTCCTAGGATTAATCAAACTTTGCATTTCAAGTGGACTTCAAACAATTAATCAAAAGGCTTCATGGGTTAATTTTACAATCTCGTTTTGAATTTGATTAATATGTATTATTTGTGTTCATTGTAAATTATTATGCTTCCATTGTGCATATATACATATGAGATATGTATAATTTTGTATGACGAACACATCCCACATACAAGTACCTTAGAATAATAAACACCCAAAAGTAAGCGGGTGTTTAAGGTAATTTATAGAGTAGTTTAAAAGAGATTTAGGGGGTGGAACAAATGGCATTGCGATGCTACAACTTGGGTTTTTAACCTAAAATTTCCCTGAGGCTATAGTTTCAAGTTGCTACTACATTTGTTGTTATCTTTAATTATTAGCTCCATTCTACTGCATCTTATTAGGTTTGTTTCCGATTCTTTTCCATGCTTTTATAAGGTTCTAAAGTACTATTTTAGCATACTACAAAAAAGAAAAATTAACATTAGAAAGAAAAAAATTGAAATACACTTGCTTGATTTATTGTCTCTAGCTAAACTTCTTCTGAGGTTGTTGCAGAAAAAAATGCATTTTAGAGGCATATTGCCCAAGGAACACTCCTTCTATATTGTACTTCAATGTTCACTAAATGGTCTTGCCAAATCATTTCCTTTATTTCCTCATTTTGAGTTTTGCTTGGCAAGAACCAAAATCTTGTTTGGAAGTATGAACTTTGTTGATCTTCAACATAATAACCTTTTTTTATGCACCTTTAAAACAACTACCACAACCCAAACATAACAAAATTTAAAATAAACTAAATGCCTAAATTAAGATCAAGTTACTTTACCATAATATTAGCACAAATTCAAAATCTACAATCCCAGACAACAACACAAAAAAACTTGTTCCTGAATTATACACACGCGAATTGTAACTGCAAGTGCACGGGTCATGAGCACGTAATAAAGTGATGAGTGAGTATCGTTCCCACGAGGATTGTGTCCTAAATTGAAGCTAGTACTATGATGTTAGTAACTTAACTTTATATAGGCTAATTTAAATGATAAGTTGAATTATAGAATTAAAAAAACTTAAAACTAAAAAACTTGGTAAAATAAAGATATGCGAGTTCTATGGCAATGGGGTTCTACAGACTTAATTTCCTTATTATATTACTATGGTCTTTGTCTTTAGTGATCAAGAATCAATTTTAATCATTCATTAGTCTATGGCATATGATTAATCTTATTCCCTCCCCAGAGTGTCGAATGAGACTCTATGCATATACAATTAAGTTGATATCCCTATCTAACCCATTATAGATACACACATTAAGCTACCCTTATATGACTACCCTAAATTCATTAGTCTCTTAACTCAACAAACTCAAAGCCATGCTTTTTACAACCAATATATGGATTACACTTTCCCAAGCACATAACTTAAATTTGTAAATCATCAAATCCATTTTCCAATGCAATTAGAAGCATTAATAGTTATTTATGACAAAACAACATCAACACATATTGTTTAATAGAGTTCCATCAAAGCCTAGAACATATAATATACTAACAGAATGATAATCTTACAATATGGTGAATTTTATAAAAATGGGATCCTAAAGTATTGATTTCAATCTATTCTTCCTATGTTCTTTATATTTAGCAACTTCATTCAATTCATTTATCAAGGTATTACTTCATTCAATTTATTTATCAAGGGATTAAGACTAATCTCATTACCTCTCTCATGTTTCAAGTGAGATACAATGCATACATATTCATGTTGATATCCCTATCTAACTTGTTTACCTATATATTTATTACGCAAGCCTTAAATTGAATACCCAATGATAAATCTCATTACCTCTCCAGAGCGTCAAATGAAATACTAGGCATAATGTCACACCCTAAGTGTTCTAAAATATTTTTTCAAACCCTTGGTGTGCACCACATGTAATCATTGAGAAAACCATTGTGATTACCTAAGTACTATTAGCCTCCTAACTCAATAACAACTTAAGGCTATGTTTTTCAAATCTGATAAATGGGTCAATCTCTCCCAAACATCAATCCATAAATTCACAACAACTAATTCATTTCCCAATCAACTGAAAGCATTAAGCATAGAGAAACATAAATGAATTAAATAAAAATATACTAAATCATCCAATCATAATTCAAATAAAACTACATCAAGCTTTAGAATTCAAGTTTAATCACATACAAATCCAACTATAACTAGAATTTTCAAGAAATTTATAGATACAAACATATGTAAATAATATTCATAACTACAAATTTAAACAAAAGAAAAAAAGTAAAGAAAAGAAAGATAAAACCTAAATTTGGGATGTCTCCAATGTTTAAATCCTTAAAATGTCTTGAATGATGCTTAAAAGCCTTGGAAACATTCTTTCTTCTCTTCAAATTTGAGCTCAAGACTTCATCCTCTTTTGTATTTTTTGTGCTTCCCTTTGATATTTTGAGAAGTGGCTAAAGGATAGTAATTAGGTTTTAAATTAGGGCAAGAAAATGGGTAACAAAATAGGTGATGGCACCTGGGCCTACTTTTTGGCACTCGGGGGCCAAGCGTTTTGCCTGATTTGGCACTTGAGCGCCACTCTTTGGCACCCGAGCACCAAATCTTGGGTAATTTGGCGCTTGGGCTAAGCACTATAGTGTTGTCCTTGTTCATAGGCACGGTAGCACCTCTGTTGTTTATTGCACTATTTATAGTACTGTAGCATATTTTGTTGTTTTACTTGTTTTCTTTGAATTTTCATTCCAAATAGCTCTATTAACTTGAAACCTACAAAATAAAATTAATACATATAAAAGCCATACATTCTTATTTAAATTAAGCAATTATCAAACTTATAAGAGATACATTATGATGTTAATTAGTAATTTGCCAAAAAATAATTAGTAATTTGTCTCAAGAAAAGTCTAAACATCATAACCGTTCAATATATTAATCTAATACTTATTCTAACCCCACAAGTGACTTACTTGGTGTGTGTGTGTGAATAGCTAAAATCACCAGTCATATGCACTCGGATTAGTTTATACACATAAGATAATGAAATGGTCTCTATGAGTATTTTTTATTACTTAATACTCTACATGCTATTTTTCACATCACTCTCTACTAATATAGGCATACACACAATCAAGGATCAAATAGGACTTCATTTAGCTTATGATGCATGGCTAGGGTAAGGGTAGGATAAAATGGATCAATTTTGGCTTAATTCACACTATGAACACACATTTCTCTAGAGATTACACAAATCAAACTATTTATTTTCCACTCGATTTCCCCCAAATCTATTTCTTTGATTCCCTTGCTATTTTTTTGTTCTTATATTTTTTTTAAGCTAGAGGTATAGAAAACTAAACTTATATTTTTCTAAAATGTTTTTCCTTTTTTCTACATATAAGTCACTATACCCTCAAACTTAAACATTTTATGTTAGAATAACCAAGAGTTATAACCAAACCCATAACTCTTCTTTAATCTACGCATTCATTTTAAAAGTTCACACAACTCTCTAATTAGGCTTAACAAAGGTTACTAGAGGTAAAACTATAAAAAAGCTTGGCTTGAAAGGCTCACTTGGTCAAAAGATGGACTAAAATCTTATTCTAAATTACATATGCCTTAGGATTTCACCTTGAGTAATGCTCAAATAGGTTCTAGTGTGTTTTTGAGACCCTAATTATTCTTGTTGCTCATAAAAGCCTTCTAAGTAAGCATAAAAGCTAAATAATTCTTACTACGTGCTTAACATATCAAGTGGTTACAAAGTAAAGCAGAACTTATCCTAGATTACTAAGCAAACAGTCACAACATTCATTATTTCCAAAAGAATGTAGCATTTGAAATCATGTTTCTATTTCATATCATTAACTACTAATCATTCAACAAACCTACAACTAAACATAAATATAAAAATATTGCATGTAAAACAAACAACTAAAAACAATAATCGCAATAAGTAAGCATGATCAATCCTTCAAATGTCTACAATGATACTCTAGAAACCTTAGAGACATTCTTTCTTCTATTCAAGGATAGTATTTATATGTTAAGGCAAAAAAATGGATAACAAAATAGGTGGTGGCACCCGAGCGCTAAGCATTCTACCCAATTTGGTACCTGGGTGCCACTTTTTGACACCCGTGGGCCAAATCTTGGATGATTTGTCGCTTGGGCATGAGCACTGTAGCGTTGTCACTGTTCATCAGCACATTAGCGCATCCACTGTTCATTGCACTGTTTATCGCACTATTGCATATTTAGTTTTTCTTGCTTGTTTTCTTTGAATATTCATTCCAAATAGCTCCATTAACTTGAAACCTACAAAATAAAATTAATATACATAAAAGCCATATATTCTTATTTAAATTAAGTAATTAGCAAGTTTAGAAGAGATACATTATGATGTATAAAATACACTTATCAAGTCTCCATTTGCTTAACCTAAAAACTTATCTCCAAATTTATATTGATATAAAAAATATCCGCATACACTTTGGCGATATTATTTATCCTACTGCAAACTCTTTCCTGAGTATATTTACTTTTGGCCATAAGATTTTTTGAAATATAACTTTGGAGTATCAAGATATATAACTCATCCATATGAGTTGATGAATCCTATATCTATACACATGAAACTCTGTAAGCATCGAATTATACCTAGCGGTCAGACCATGAAAGATCTATGACATATGTGGAACCTAAGTATGGTGGATCCCTTACAAGTCTACCATGGTACTCAGGTCTAGGGGCCACGAATACTAAGCAACTCAAGAGGACCCAACATTGACAATTTTATAGGTTATCTATTACAGGTCCTAATTGAGTCTGTGCATTACCTTGTCCTCTTTGAGTATCCATATGTCTATACAAGCTTTCACTAAGCTCATAGTCTACTAAGACTAGCCATCTAGACCATTCAAATGTAGGCATACACTGATCTATATTAAATAAGGTTTTTACTAACATGCATGCATTAGTGAAAATAAATCAAGAATATTTAAATTTGAGAATATATTTGCATAATGACATTTCCTAACAGTATTTGCAACTCCTTGCAACTATGTCATTGTTAATATATCCTAGGTCTTTGTCCCATTTCAGATAAGGTTCTAATTCTTTAGATTTTGGTAACTCTTCTAACCTGCTATGTCTTAGCAGCTATAACTCTCAGCGTTGCTAACTCTTGGCACTAATCTAAACTTCTTAAGACTAGATCTAAACTCCTTTAGATCATAAAATGTCTGAAACGTGACAAACATCTTACCATATATTATTTAATATTAACAATTTTATTCGAAATATTTATTGTATAAATGTTAACAATTTTATTCGAAATATTTATTGTATAAATATTAAACAATTAATATTCATATAATAATGGAATGGCACGTAAGCACCATTTTCAACAGTGTTACGTCCAGTTGTAATATTACCTAGACCAACATCCTTGAAAAAACATGTTTCACTATTATTCTTAAATGGTATGAGTTGGTTAAGTCAAATCAATAATAAGCCCAACAAATGCCCACTATAAATAGGTTATGTCTTTTACACTAAAAGTAGGCAAGGCACACTTCTTCATCAATTAACCAATAAATACCCCATGTCTTTATTTTAAAATGTCTTACCTCATTTTATATAAACTTTGCTCTAAATCAAGAAACATCCAATCACAGTGTTATTTTCACTATTTTAAATAGTCGAACAGCTTTGAATAATAGACAGTTATCGATTTCCTAAATATAACAACAAGGATTTCCCTATTTTCATCTCATTCCTCATTTCGAGAGATTCATTTTATTCTTCTTTATGTTTGTCCTTTCCTTTCCCATAAACTTTTTAATTTTAATAAATTCTTTTATACAAACCAAAAACGATTGTTAGAAATTCCTTCCCCACAAATGAATTGAAAACCTCATATCAAATTCATAGAGGGACAAAAGTTAGGTGCTCATTCACAGTGAATCCCATAATGAACCCAAAACTATTAAGCTAGAGGAAATTCCCTTGTTCAGGAGTATTAGTGATTTTAAACCTAGGGTGCATCCATGTGGATTTGTGTCTATCATTCAAATATAGCATATGTATCACATACAGACATGCGGAGTGGATAAGCAGAATATAAATTACTCAATGATAAACACAAATAAATTTTTACATGTTATCTCATAAATGTAAAATACTTCAAGATTGAGAAATAGTACCTTGGCAAGCCTTTGGTATATGGTCGAACCGGAGTACCCGTCTTGAAGCAACCCATTCACAATTCTAGTTCCTTAACACGGTTGGCTTGAGGAAGCTAGAATAGTAGCTTTTTCAGCAAATGATTCAACTCTTGAATCCTTATTTCTACCTTGTAGTATGGGTGACCAAAATAGAATAGGAAAATTGGAAAGGATGTGTTTTTGTGCACTCAACACTTGATGGAATTTTCTAACACTTAAAAACATTCACTTCTCTTTCACCCTCTCTTTCTTTGGCCGAATTTCTCACTATCAATTGAGCAACCAGTTACTCTTTTATTTGTTTATTATTTTTCTTCCATTTTCTCACCTAAAGGCATCTATTATTATGGTCAATGTTTGCCATTAGTGTTTTGTTTATTATTGTTTACAATAAACCAAATGAAAATAAAACAAAATAGAAAATCATTTAAATGAACTTGGCCTAAATTTTGGACAAATGAGAAATACTTTCTCATTATTAAGAAACATGTTAAGGCCTACCATTAACAAGTGCCACCCATTTATTCTTATTATATTATTTAATTAATATTAAACAAATAATTTAATCATATTACATCATTGTAGAAACACATGCCAATTTAAATTAAAAAATGAATTATTGATTTCAATTTAAATAATAATATCATATATTATTATTATTATTATTATTATTTTATTCAATAAACATTTTAATGAATAAAATAATAATATTATTTGTCCAACAAATAAGGTCATTTTGGTAATTTCTAAATCAAACGACAATTGGCCCACAATGTGTCATGTGTCAATAGCCTATTGGTCAATAACTAATTGTTAACTAATTGATGTACTTAACTCTTAAGTTTTGGCACGTGCACGACCAGAGGAAAACCAAAGTAAACGTTCAGTCTGCTGGAATTTTCTGGATCAAACTATTCAATCGATACGCCACCCCAGTGCATAATGAGTACACTTCATATTGTGGGACTCTCTAGGTCCACTCCCAATTTATCAAATAGAATTATTCTGGGAGTCCGAGATTGATGTCCCATGCACACGTCACGGATATTACAAATCAGTGCAGTAGACCATACAAATTGAGATCATAGTGCATACATATAATCCTTCCGCCAATAATATCTTGGAAGAGCAGGGATATAGATCACTACCGTCAAATCTCTATGTGCTCATCCACGAACTTATCTTCAGATACGTATCTTGATAAACAATATATGCAAACACTTTTGTAATATTATTTAACTCCATGGGAAACTCTTTCTTAGGTTTGTTGCGTATGGCCATAAGACTTTCCAAGATATAGCTTCTGAGCATCTGGATATATAACTCATCCATGTGAGCTAACGGATCCCATATTTGTACACACCGGACTCCATAAGCATTGGACCATACCCAGCGATCACATTGTAAAAGGTCTGTGACATACATGGAACCAAAGTATAATGGATCACTTACAAGCCCATCGTGGTACTTAGGTCAAATGACTACATATATTATTTAACTCGAGAGGACCTTCCATTGACAACTTCATGGGATATCTATTGGGGTCCTCGTTGAGTCTATTCAGTATTCAGTCCTTACTGAACACCTGTATGCTATATGAACTTCCATTAAGTCCATGGTCAGCTAAGAACAACCATTTAGACCATCTAGGTATAGTATACACTTGTCTATTTAAAAGATTTTCACTGATAGACCTGCATAGGTGAATTAAGACCAGGAACATTTAATTTGAGAATAAACTTACATAATAACATTTCTCAGCACCTATTGTAACCCTTGCAACTATGTTATTACTAATGTATTTTTAGGTCTTTGTACCGTTAAAGACAAGATTCTAACTTTTAGACTTCACTGATTAATAGACACATGCTAACTCTTTCGAATTTATAGTTTTCAGTGATATTAACTCTTGGCATTGATCTAAACTTCTTTAGACCAAATCCGAACTCCTTTAAATCATATAATGTCTATAGCATCATAAGTATTGAACCATTTAATAATAGAAATTAGCGATTTAATAAATAATGTACTGTATAAATATTATAAAATAAAATATTCATATAACAATGGGATGACATATGAGCACAAATCCCAACGAGGAGAAGGTTTATCCCTTCTCAAAGTTCATCCAAATATGTTATACTTGCTTCAAGATATTGCCATCCTAAATCATATGATGAACCCTCTTTATTACCCAACCCTCTACATCATCTTTCCCACATAAAATTTAATTTGCTCAAGAGAAAATTATTTTTGGATCCTCAAAGGAAGAAGAAAATTATCCAAGGATTTTAAACGGAAGAGGGCCGATTTTGAAAAAAACTCTATGGTAATAAGTTAGTATTAGAGCTTCCTTATGAAGTGAACACCTTTTTTAGTATTATTTTTGGTTAATCATAAGCACATTCATCCTCTCGAGATGCTACAAAAGTAAGCAAGGCTTCATAAAGTATGCCATTTCCTATATGCTTTCATGAGGGATGAGGGAGTTTGAACTTTAACTCTTCCCAACTTAAACATCAAAGTAGAGACTCCTTCATTCAATTCCAAGTATTTTCATCACCGAGTTGTATATAAGGAGTTTCTATAAATGAAAAAGCTGGTTTGCTTGTTTACTTATAGAAAGTTCTTCCTAGATATCATTAAGCCTTGAAATATTTCCCTTGAGCTTAGTTTTTGAATTTTGTAGGTAATTTAACCTATCTGTCTCTTACTTTTGTGTGGTTGTGCCCATGGAAGAAGTTAGGCTTTCCCTAGAATTAGAGATCCTAGATTTTACACTAGCTAGTTCTTTAAGAATTAATAGTTTTATTAGGGTTGATGAGGAAGCTAGCAATGAGCCTGGTAGTGCTTTGGAACCAATTTCTACTAATTTGAAGTTCCAAGAAGCAGTGTTTCAATGGTTGTTCAAGCCATTCCATTAGAGTTAGTTTGTTACAGATTTCTTCTTTAAGGATGGTGGCATCATTTTTAGTTCTAGTTAAAGCTTCCGCTTCTCAAGGCATGTTAGCTCGAGAAATAGAGGGTAGTTTGCTTGGAATTTTGCTTACTTTTTTATTCCTTGTTTTTCTAATGCTTAACCATTTTTTCTTTATACCTTTTCAATTATTTTTAGAGGAACTTCCGAATGTGCTATCAAAGTTCTTCCTACCAAATAGGACACATACCAAAAAGAAATGGTCCATGAGTATACTAGGGAGTTGTTGTTCAAATTTTGGATTTTTGTTTTTTGCCAATATATTTATGCTTAAGTATATGATGATAAGCAACCCTAACTAGCACAAGTGCACATTATCGCTAATAAGTAATAAAGAGTGAGAGGTGTCGAACCCATGAGGACTAAGTGCTTCACTCTATTCAAGTATTAAAATTGATTTTCTTACTTTTATTCGGATAAATTGATATAATTGAAAATAAAACTAATGTTAAATTAATAACTAAGTATGCAAATCACAATTTCTAACACTATCAATGATGATTAATGTCTAGGACATGTGTCCACCCCTTAACTTGTGTTTGTTATTGATATACCTGTTGGAGCTGGTGCTCACGTGCCATTTCAATATTGTATGAATATTAATTGTTAATATTTATACAATAAATATTTCGAATAAAGATTGTTAATATCATATTAATATGGTATAATGCTTGTAACATTACAGACATTGTTTGATCTGAAAGAGTTCAGATCTGGTCTAAAGGAGTTTAGATCAGAACTAATAGTTAGCAAAGCTGAGAGTTATAAATGCTAAAAGTTAGCACTGTTAAGAGTTAGCAGGTTATAAGAGTCAACGAGATCTAAAGAGTTAGAACCTTGTCTATAATGGGACAAAGACCTGAGAGTATACTTGTAATGATATAGTTGCAAAAGGTTGCAATAGGAGTTAAGAAATATCATTATGTAAGTATGTCTCAAAGATAATGTTCCTGATCTATAATCACTAATGCGGGTCTATCGGTGATTCACTTTATATAGATTAGTGTATGTTTATATCTGAATGATTCAGATGGTTGTTCTTAGCTGACCATGAGCTTAGAGCTTGTATAGGCATGCTGGTATCCAGTCAAGACTGGATACTGAACAGACTTATGAGGACCCCAATAGATATCCTATGACACCGTCAAAGGAAGGTCCTCTCGAGTTGAGTAGTATTCGTGGTCCTTTGACCTGAGCGCCACGGTGGTCTTGTGAGTGATCCATCATGCTTTGGTTCCACATATGTCAGAGACCTTTCATGGTCTGACCGCTATGTGTCGCTGGGTATGGTTCGATGCTCATGGAGTCCGGTGTGCGTAGATACGGGATCCGTCAGCTTACGTAGGTAAGTTGTATATCCGATGCTCCGAGATTGTATTTCATAAAGTCTTGTGGCCACAAGCATAAACCCGGGAAAAGAGTTTCCCATAGGGTTAAACAATATAGCAAAAGTGTTTGCGTATATTGTTTATCGAGATACGAATCTGGAGATAAGATTATGGATGAGCAAATGGGGATTTGACGGTACTAATCTATATCCCTGCACATCCAGGATATAAATGATGGAAGGATTATACGTATACGTTATGACCTCAACTTGTATGGTCTGACATGCTGATTTGTAATATTCATAACGTGTGCGTGGGGCATCGATTACGGATTAATGGAACAGTTCCATTTGACAAATCGGGTGTAGACCTAGAGAGTCCCAATATGAAATGTACTCTTTGAGCACTTGGGCAGTGTACCGTATTGAATTGTTCAATACAGTATAATTCAGCAATTACTAAGGTTACGTTAACTAAAGTATGTGGTTAAATTGGTGGGACCCACTTTAGGTTAACTTGGTAACTGAGTAAGGATATAATAGTAATTTCACTTTATGATTATTTAATTGTTAAATAATAAGAATAAATATTTATTTATTTAATTGTTAAATAAATAATTTAATTTAACTATGATTAAAGGTTAATCATATAGTTAATTAAGTTAACCTTACTTAAAGGTTAAGTAAAGGTTAACCTAACCATAGTTAAGTTAGTTAACTATGGTTAAATTAATTAAATATTTATTAACTTAAAGGTTAAGTTAAAATAATCTAACTAAGGTTAAATGTTAACTAAGGTTAGGTTAAGCCAAATGAAATGCAAATGAAATTCAAATTAGTTTGGAATTAATGCATTTGTATATAAAGTGAAATGAAATTGAAAATCATTAATGTTTTAGATTTTAGGTTTTGCATTTTGGGAGCCAATTCAATTTGAGAAATTGAAATTGTTTATTTTGTGTTTTAAGTGTTAGAACAACAAAATAAATTGAATTAATGGTTACTAAATGTAATAACTAAAAACAAGATTTGTTTTATTTATTCAAGAGTTGAATAAAAGGAAAAACAAATTTAATTAAGTTAAATGGTTTAACTTTGTAAAATGTTTAAGAGTTAAACACATATGCTGGATTAAGATGCTGCCATTCTAGACAATCAAACCCACCCTTGTTGATTGCTAGAATTGATCAAAGATTCATTTCATGGTGGACTTCAAAGAAAATTAATCCAAATGCTTCATAGGTGATATTTCTCAATCTCGAATTTCAGTTTATAAAATGTCATTTTCTGTGTTCATTGTATTTAATCTTCCGCTGTGCACATGTATGTATGAGATATGTATATTGTTTGTATGATGAACACAACCCACATGCAAGAACCCTAAGTTAAATTCGCCCAACCCAACAATACCTTGAATGTCATTTCCTTTATTATTAGTCACAACGCTAGGCTCATCACAAACCTCTTCTGATTGTCAAGCAATTATACCCCAATCAATCCAATACCTATATTCCTATAATACTGAGATTAAATGGAATTCATTAAGTCTAAGTTGTAATAACTATGCATGCCAACTAGGTACTATATTATCCTAATTAAAACTTGTACATGCAACTCTACAATCATACATCATTTTGTCCTAGGCTACTCAATGAGATGACTTTGCTAAGTTTTTTTCAATGAATCCAATATTTATATATATGATTGCCCAGGTGAAATACAGTCATTAAGCACCAACAAAATGAATAACAACCAAGTTCATCATTCAAAGTTAAAATATTTACAAACACAAAGTTAAGTTTAAGACTAAGATCATTGACAAGTATGTTTAGTTTAACATAATAAAGTTAAATAACAAAATACAAGAGATAACATTATACAACCAAGTTTTGATCAAATAAATATAGAAATGAAGTTTAGATGATCTTTCCAAGCTTTGGTTTCAATGCTTCTCTTATAAGTGTTAGCCTACCTTAATGATGTTGACTTCAAATAAGTTCCAAGTGTAGAAATGATATGCTTATTTGCAGTAAAAATGTGTGAGTTTTAACCTAGAACGCGATCCCTTGATAATGAAATGAAAGCAAAACATTCAAGCTCCCATAAAAATCCAAAAAAGTTACTTTAGATAATGCAAGAAATAATTATATCGCCACGGCAATCTTTTTTAGAATGCAGGGGCATTCCTAACTGTCATGTACAAATGCTACAACGTTCTTATTCTTGCAATGCTAGAGCATTTTGACGTTACTACATTGCCTTCCAATACTAGGGCGTTGAATAAGTGGCACTGCTGTATTGCCTTCCAACATAGGGGCATTAGAGAACTTGAAAACTTTTCAGAATCCATACTGCTCATCCTCTACATCAATGCCAGAGCATTAAAATTTCCCAAAAATGCTAGACCATTCTATGCTCAATGGTGGGGCACTCATTCTACTAGATGAACGCTGGTGCATTGTCATCTAGAATGCAATCACGTTCATTCCTATCTGAATTTTCACTATTTGGCCTCCTTTTTTCTACTTTTCTTCCTATTAGTCCATTCAAGTGCTTGCCCTGTAACTTTAACACAAGTATGCATAAATAGACCGTAATTACTCAAAAAGGGTAAAGATCAAAGGTAAAACGGGGAACTAATATATATATCCATTTTATGTTTATTAAACTCTCCCAAACTTAAATCTTTACTCATCATTGAGCAATAAGGTGGGAAATACACAACCAAATAGCTAACAAACTTGACACAAAACAAAAAACAAACATTAAAAATCAAAGAGCGAATACTAAAAACATATAAATAAGTTAAATAAAAAACAACTAAAATATAGTCAAGTTGTCACAATGATTACCTAATTGCCTTAGAGATTGTCCCACTCAACTTTTATTCCTTCAATAATAATAAATACTTTCAGCAATCCACAAACACCATAATTAAGCACTTTCTTTCTTCTGCACAAGTAATCAATCATATGTGTATGCTAGGCGAGAAGTACTCAAGTCTAACCTAAATTGTCTCATTAACTTAAAGTTGTACAGTAAAATATTGTCTCGATATATTTTGAGTCGAGGACACCACCGTAGGCTAGTATTTTATACAACACTTGACTAATGTAAGAATATACATGAATAAGGGTCAATTATAATTTTCATTGGCTTGTAATATAAGGCTATAGTCAAGGTAGGATAATTAGATGAACTTTGTGGCTCATTACACACCATGAACACAAAACCCAATTGGCTTCCCATTGTGAATTTTTCAACCTCACCATTATAATTCCCCTTAACTTAGGCCTTCCCCCAAACTATAGTAAAGCCTTATTCGATTATAGATAAAAGTGTGGATGCTCTGCATTGAAATTTGTATGGGAGGTGCTTGAGGTAATACATGAGGTTCAAATGAGAAAGCCTGAGGTTGTTGATATTGGAAATGATCATTCCATTTTGTATGAATATTTATATAATCAATATTTCAATAAAATCGTTAATATTTATTATTTGGAACTAAGCTTATTACTTTTTTAAACATTGTAGGTCTAAAGAAGTTTAGATCTGATCTAAAAGTATTTAGGATAACAGTAAGAGTTAGAACCTTGTTAAAAATAGGAAAAATACCCGGAATATATTAATAATGACATAGTTGTAAGAAGTTTCAAATGGTGCTAAGAAATACCATTATACAATATATTCTCAAAAAGCATTATTCTTGATCTATGTTTATCGATATGGGTTAATTAGTTAACCTTGTAGGTTAATGTATATCTATATTTGGATTATTTAGCGGTTAGTCTTAGCAGACTATGGGCTTAAGGGGAACACATATAGACATGTAGGTATTTAGTGAGGCTGGGGTACTGAACAAACTTATGAGAACCCCCAGCAAACATCTCACAAAGTCATCAATGTAATGTCTTTTTGAGTTAAGTAATATTTGTGATCCTTTAACCTGGGTGTATGATGGGCTTGTGAGTGATCCATCATAATCTGATTCTACATATGTTAGTGACCTTTCATGGTCTGACCTCTAGGTGTCGTTAGGTATGGTTTGATACTCATATAGTCTGATGTATATTGATATGAGATTTGTCAGCTCATGTGGGTGAATTGTATATTCTAAAACTCTGAGATTATATTTCGAGAAGTCTTATTGCCACTAGCATAGACCTATAAAATTATTTTTATTAAGGTTAAACAATACTACAGAAGTGTTTGTAGATATTGTTTATAAAAATACATATCTAGAGGTAAGTTTATGGTTAAGCTTATAGAGATTTGATGGCGATGAATTATACTTATGCTCTTCTAGGATATAGGTGATGAATATGCTATACATATATAGTTAACCTCAACTTGTTTGGTTCAATGAGTCATTTTATAATATCTACAACATGTGTATAGGGCATTATTCACGGACTTATGGAAGTGTTCTATAAGACAAACAAGTATGAACCTAGAGAGTCTCACAATATGAAATGTACTCATTAAGCACTGGGATAGTGGACTTGGTTGAACAGTTTAATTCGAGTAAATTTTGGAAAGAAAAATTTGTTTTAGGATCTCTCAAGAAGCACACTTATCAAGGCTGAAAAGTTAAGCTTATATTTTGTTAGTTAAAGTTGTTAACTAATAAAATTTTGACAAGTGGCATTATAACTAATTGAATGCTTGATAATGGATTATGCATGTCATGCATGTTGGTAAGTGTTGTCAATTTTTAGCATGCATGCCTTGTGATTAGGCAAGGTATCGGCATACTATTTACTAATGGTTAAATAGATTACAAATGTTGCAATTTGGTTAATGTGAGGCAATTGTTGTACTTACTTCTCTTAAGCAATATTTTTGGACACAATTTAGAGAGAGAGATAAAGTCTTTACTATAAATTTAACAAGCTACAATTCTAGCTACTTCAATCTTAACAACTGTTTGAGACTAGAATTGCTCACAAATTTGCTTTAAAATGAGCTCTGAAAATTAAAACTTCACTAAAAGACATCATAAGTAATTTTATGAGATTATTAATGTAACAAATTCAATTAAGTGTGTATTTGTTGAAATAAAAAATTAGATTTCAATTTTGTTGCGTAATGTTTATATGATATGCATTATATGTTTCAATGATTATACAATCACTTAGCATGCAGATTAGGTGCCAACAATATGATATTAGAGCATGTTGTTTGTATTTTTAGGTTAAATTGAGTGTTTTCGTGTTGTTTGTGATACCCAGAAACAATGGGTGCTGCATTTTCAAGTGTTAAAAGTACAGAACCTGGTCATTGTTCAAGGGAATATTGGGACATTGCATGCTTAGCGTAGGGGCATTCATAGTAGTTGGATAAACATCAGGCTATTAAGTGTGTGACACTACGCTTTCTAGGCATCATGATAAGCACGGGGGCAGTATGTATTTGACATTGGTGTATTGGTGACACTAACTTACCATCGAGGCATTGCATTATGATGATGAGGCATTCCAAGAAAACATCAGGGTGTTGGGGATTGATATAGGAGCGTTGAGTTGTTGGAATTCACATTGGGGCGTTCAACCTATAGCACCATAACATTCTAGGTATTCACTATATTTTACATTTTTTTGCATGTGATGTTTATTTTATGCAACAATATAATTTTTATATGACTACTTTATAGACTATAGTCATTTATTTGCACTATTAACCATAATAGGAGCGGTACTGGTGAGGGTTAGTTGCGCTTGCATAAAACAAATATTTTAATTAAGAATCATATTTGTTGGAGCTAGTGTTTATATGCTATTTCAATATTGTATGAATATTAATTGTTTAATATTTATACAATAAACATTTCAAATATATTTTTTAATATTAATTAAATATATGGTATAATGCTTGTAATGTTACAGGCATTGTATGATTTGAAGGAGTTCAGATCTAGACTAAAGGAGTTTAAATCAATACTAAGAGTTAGCAGGGATGAGAGTTATAAATATTGAGGGTTAGCACTGCTAAGAGTTAGCAGGTTATAAGAGTGAGCTATATCTAAAGAGCTAGGCCTTATCTAAAATGTGAAAATTACCTAAGAATATACTAGTAAATGTCATTATGCAAGTATGTTCTTAAACACTATGTTCCTAATCTATTTTCATCGTTGCTGGTATGTTGGTGAATCCTTATTATATAGATCATTGTATATCTATATCTATAAGGTATAGGTGGTTGTTCTTAGCTATCCATAGGCTTAAAGTTTGTAAAGGCATGCGAGTATTTAGTCAGGATTGGATATTGAATAGACTCATGAGGACCTCAATAAACATCCTATGAAACCGTAACTGGTAAGTCCTCTCGAGTTGAGTAGTATTCGTGGTACTTTGACCTGAGCGCCATGGTGGGCTTATGAGTGATCCACCATACTTTGGTTCCATAGATGTCAGAGACCTTTTATAGTGTAATATCTGATTCTTATTAGTAGTATAGGTATCTAGATTTCGGTATAAAGTGATAAAGACATTGTAGGGTTGTTCTATTCCAAACCAATTAGAAATAGTTTTTTAATGGTGTGCATGAGAGGTATTATACCTAAATTGGTAATTTCACACTCGGTTAGAGCGTCGAATGGTCATGGAATATTTTTGAAAATTTTCTCTATTGGCTTGGAAAAGGAAATTTTTATTTAACACATGAATTTCCATAAACAAGCCTTTGTTAAAAAACACAATTCATGTCTTAGAAAATAGACCAATTAGAGACAAGTACATGGATTGCCAAATTGGAGGTTTAGTTAGTTCCTTTGACTATTATAACGAAATAGTTAGAAATGAACCAATTAAATACTTTTATTTTGAACCAACGGCAATTTAGAAATTTTGAGTTAATTGAGGGGCAAATTGGACTTTTAGAAGAGCACTATATAAGGTTGAAGTATGTAGAATTTTGGCTAAGTTAAAAGCAAAACATGTTAAGAGCAAAAGAGGGAAATTTGGCCATATTAAGGGGGTGCTGCTATAGTAAAACCCAAGGCTTGTTCATGATTTTTCATGCATGATCAAGCTAAAATAAAGTCAAATACAATTTCCTAAGGTCATTTGAAGCTTCCATTAGTAAAAATCCAAAGAAGAAAGGTAAGAAAAGCATTATTTAGTAATGGTGTTGTGTGAATTTTTCAAGATTACTTCTATTAATGTTGATCTATATCCTTTCACATTTAGCATATACCTGGCGGAAAGACTATGCATATCTATTGTGACCTCAGCTTGTATCGTTCTCTACGCTAATTTGTAATCATACATCCTTCCCTCGATATCCACTAACCTACAGCGGAAGTATGTATGTATGGACAATGCTAGTATCATTATGCTCCATGTGAAGGAGCTCTTTGGTGACTGACCCTAGGTTTAGATTTATAGGGTTGCCAAAGCACTTTTTTAGGCTAGGCTCTCCGAAAGCAGTCCAGTGAGTCCCTACGTGCTCAAGATGATTGGATTCATCAAGAAACTTAAGATTATGGACATTTCTCTGAATAATAACCTAGGGAATAGCTTAATTCTCTAGTTGTTATTTGGGTCATATGCAAAGTTCATAATGAACTTTAATTTGCAAAAATTAACCCCTACTTATATTGATCTTCATAATATGCTGAAGACAACATATGAGAGCATGAGTAAATGAAGGCTCAGCCTTCTTGGTTCAGGGTGCTTTTTCTTTTGTTCCGAAGGCTTCAGGAAGTCCAAAGGGAAGAAGAAAATGAATGGGAAATAGATAACCCGAATGGGTTCTCAGAGGCAATTGATATCTAAGCCTCAAGAGAAGAAGGACAATGCAAAAAAACAAAGTGTTTCTTTTGCGATAAAGATGGGCATTGGAAGCGTAACTATCCCAAATACCTTGCCTTTTTAAAGAAGACTCCCTTGGGTACTTGCTTTCTCATTATTAATATTTCTATAGCATATGATGCTAGTTCAGGCTGAGGTTTAAATACTGGATCTCCTTCTTACATCTATAATATGTTGCAGGGTCTGAAGGAAGTTAGATTGCTCTAGTCGGGAAAAGTATTGCTTTGAGTCAAAAATGAAGATTTTTTTAACATCGAAGCAGTTGAACGTTTTGATTTACTTTTTCTATGTAATAGAACTATTATTTTTATACCTAACATCATTAGACATATTATTTCCCTTCTTATACTTAATAATGAAGGGTACCATGTGTATATTCAAAAATGTTCCCTATATTTATGTGATGCAAATGATGTAATATTAGTTGAGTGTTAGTTAGTGAATGTACATTATATATTGAATACAATAGAAAATGTAATGAATGTGCAAGCTAGTACTAGTAGTAGTTCGAAAACTTTAAATGAAACCAAATTGTGGTATATGAGATTAGGACACATAGGTATGAGACGCCTATCCCATCTGGTTAAGGATGGTAGGATACTTGATCTGACTATAAACCTTATTCAGTTTGTGAAATTTGCATTCATGGGAAAATGACAAAATCTCTATTTTTGGGTGTTGGACACTGTACCTCTGATTTATTAGAACTAGTATATAGTGATTTATACAATTCAATGAATCACGCTGTAATGGGTGATTTTCGATACTTTGTACTCTTCATCGATGATTTGTCACGATATAAGTACGTGTTTCTTGTGAAACACAAGTTAGAAACTAAAGTTCAAAGAGTATTGACTTGAAGTAGAGAAACAAATCAGCATATACATCAAGTGCCTTTAATCAGATCGAGACAATGAGTACATGAGTAGTGAATTTTCCAATTATTTAAAGGAGAATAGAATTCTCCATCAATATAGTTTTCAAGGTACTCTGCAATACAACGATATCTTGGAGATGAGGAATCAAACTTTATTGGATATGATCCAATCAATGGTGAGTTTTACCAATCTCATTGAATACCTGTAGGGATATGCTCTGGAAACTACTGGTCACATATTGAACAGAGTTCCATCCAAAGCTATTTCAACTACTCCACATAAGATGTGGAAATGGAGGAAACTAAGTCTTAAGTACTTTAAGATTTAGGGCTGTTCTGCTTACATAAGAGTTGTGCAACATGATAAACTTGCACCCAAAGGGTACAAGTATCTATTCATTGAGTATCCCAAGAATTCTATGGGATAATAATTCTATAATTCTAAAGAGCGAAACATGTTCGTTTCTCGATATGCCACCTTATTTGAGAAAGAGTTTCTCATGGACTGTGGCAATTATAGAAAGATTGAATTTGATGAAGTCAATCAGAATCAAAATGAACCAGAGATGAAACATCAAGCTTAATCAAGTAGAACACCTTTGACATACCCTCTACATATATCTGAAAGAATGTCTAGGCCATCTGCTTGGTATAGTCAGATGCCTGAAAGTGCCCCTAGAGTTTTCTTACTTGAAGGAAACGATCATTTAACCTATAAAGAGGCAATTTTAGACATTAACTCGAGAAAATGCTAAGATGCCATGAAATCAAAAATTGACTCAATACATCATAATCAAGTCTGTTACATGGTTAGCTTCCCAAGGGAATAGTTCTTATTAATTGTAAATGCATTTACAAAAGAAAGAGTGGGCAAGATGGGGAGGTAAAGACTTTCAAAGCCTGATTGGTTTCTAAAGGTTATGTTCAGTGGTCTGGGATGGATTATGAGGAAACATACCAGTATTGATGTTAAAGTCAATTAGGATTTTATTGGTTTTTACTGCATATTATGACTTTGAAATCTGGTAGATGAATGTGAATACAATGTTTCTAAATGAATCTCTTGAGGAAACGATCTATGTGGAACAACATACAGGTTTTGCATCTAGCCAAATAGCTAGTCTAGTGTATAGACTGAAGAAGTCCATTTATAGACTTAAGTAGGCCTCATGAATATGAAGATTTCATTTTGATGAGATAATCAGAGGGTTTGGTTTCATAAAAAAATGAAATCGAAAGCTTGTGTGTATAGAAATATCAGTAGGAGCATGATAGTCTTCTTAGTTCTTTATGTTGATGACATACTTATCATTAAGAATGATATTGGTATATTACAATTAGTAAAGAGTTATCTACGTAAGAACTTCTCCATAAAGGATTTGGGAGAGGTTTCTTATATACTGGGTATAATGCTTTATAGAGATAGAGCTGTAAAGCTAATAGGACTCTCCTAATTATTGTACATTAATAGTGTCTTAAAAAGGTACAGTTTCACTAACTGTAAGACAACTAGTGTACTTTTCAGATATAGTGTTCATCTTTCAAGGAGAATGTCTCCTCAGACGGAAGATAAAAGAGTTAGAATGTCTAACATACAATATACATCAGCTGTCGAAAGCTTGATGTATGCTATGATGGCACAAGACTTGACACCAGTATGGCTATAAGTGTTACTAGCCGGTACCAGTCTGATCCAGGTGACACTCATTGGATGACAGTCAAACATGTTCTGAAATACCTTAAGGGTACAAAGGACAAGTTTCTCATTTATAGAGAAAATGACTTACAAATTAGAGGATACATAGATTCAAGCTTTCAATCTATTATGAATGATAGAAATTTTACATTTAGTTACGTGTTAATTCTCAACGATGCCACAGTGAGTTAGAAAAACACCAAGCAGGGGTCCAAAGCTGAATCTACAATAGAAGCGGAATACATCGCCACCTCAGACGTAGTGAAATAAGTAGTGTGAATACGTAAGTTTGTCACTGAACTCAGTTTAGTCCCAAGTTTGATGGATTTTATCCCATTATTCTACAATAATAATGGAGCCATAGCATAAGTAAAAGAGTCAAGAGCAAATCAGAGATCTAAACATATAGAGAGGAAAAATCACATAATTAAAGAGATCTTGGCTATAGGAGATGTAATAATTTGTAAAGTAGATTCTAAAAATAATGTAGCAGACCCACTAATAAAAGCCTTAACTCCAAAGCTGTTTAAGAAACACATGGAGTCCATGGGTATTAAATACCAGTATGAATGGCACTAGAGCAAGTGGAAGTTTGTTAGGGTATGTACTTAGGTGCCATTCTTGTTTGTATGAATACTTATTTGATAATATTTATACAATCTATATTTTATTAAATTACTAATACTCGTTAATAAATGGTAATGATGCTTGTCATATAACGAACATTGTATAATCTAAATGGGTTTAGATCCAATTTAAAGATGTTTAGATCGGTGCTAAGGATTAGCAAAATTGAGGGTTATAAATGCTGACAATTAGCACTATTAAGAGTTAATAGGTTATAAGAGTCAGCGAGATTTAAGGTGTTAGAACCTTGTCTATAATGGGATAAAGACCGGAGGGTACACTAGTAATGATATAGTTGCAAAGAGTTGTAATGGGTGCAAGAATATGTCATTATGTAAGTGTGTTCTCAAACATTATGTTACTGATCTATTTTCATTAATGCAAGTCTATTGTTGAATCTCTTTTATATAGATCAGTGTATGTCTATATCTGTAGGGTACAAATGGTTATTCTTACCTGACCATGAGTTTAGAGCTCGTATAGGCATACAAGTATCCAGTTAGGACTGAATACTGGACTGACTTTTGAGGACCCCAATAGATTTCCTATAAAACCATTAATGGTAGGTCCTTTTGAGTTGAATAGTATATGTGGTCCTTTGACCTGAGTGCCACGGTGGACTTGTGTGTGATCCACCACACTTTGGTTCTACGGATATCAGAGACCTTTTATGGTCTAACTGTTACGTGTCGTTGGGTGTGGTCTAATGCTCATAGAGTCCAGTGTGCGTAGATATGGGATTTGTCAGCTCACATAGATGGGTTGTATATCAAATACTTCGAGATTGTATCTTAGAAAGTCTTACGGCTGTGAGCAATACACCTGAAAAATGAGTTTCCCATTGAGTTGAACAATATAGCAAAAGTATTTGTTTATATTGTTTATCGAGATACAAATCTGGAGACAATATTGGATGAGCACATGGGGATTTGACGATAGTGATTTATATCCCCGCTCATCTAGGGTGTAAGTGATGGAAGGATTATACGTATGTGTTTTAACCTTAACTTGTATAGTCTTGCATGTTGATTTGTAATATCTATGATGTATGCGTGGGGCATCGATCATGAACTCATGGAATGGTTAACAATTGTTATCTACTAATTATATTATGACACATGACACATTGTGGGCCCTCGATTGAGTTTACCTAAGTGTGAGACTTGATGGGATCCACTAGAGGGTATACTTAGTAAGTATTCATAAAGGGCAAAATAGAAATTTTACACTTTGATTATTTAATTATTAAATAATCAAAATATCTCTCCAATATATAATATAATAATTTATAAGATTATAATATTATATTTATGCTTGGTTGGCAAGTATTTATATATATTATAATATTATTTATTATTTTATTTTTTTATTCTAAACTTGGTGGCCAAGTTTGGATTATTTAAATATATTATATATTATTTTAATATGTATTGAGATATATGTGGAGAAGAGAAAGGCGTGTAAAGTTGTTAGAAGATAAGCAAAAATTATTTTGTTTTTATTTTTGTCTGGGCCGACAATATATAAGTCGGGACTCCCTAGGTTCACGCCTGATTCATTAAATGAAATTATTTCATTAGTCCATGAACAATGCTCCACACGCACATCACGAATATTATAAATCAGCACGTTGGACTATACAAGTTGAAGTCACAATATATACATATAATCCTTCCGTCATCTATATCCTAGATAAGCGAGGACATAGGTCAACACCGTCAAATCCTCATATGCTCATCCATAAACCTATCTCCAAACTTGTATCTCAGTGAATAGTTTTTGCAAACTCTTTGCCATACTGTTCGACCCTATGGAAACTTCTTTCTCGTGTTTATTGCTAATGGCTAAAGACTTTTTTGAGATACTATTTCGGAGTATCTGGATATACTACTCCTTATGTGAGCCGACGAATCCCATACCTATGCACACCGAACTCCATAAGCATCGGACCATACCCAGCGGCACTCAATGGTCAAACCATAAAAGATCTCTGACATACGTGAAACCAAAGTATGGTGAATCACTCGCAAGCCCAATGTGGCATTCAGGTCGGAGGACCATGTATACTACTCAACTCGAGAAGACCTTCTATTAACGGTAACATAGGATGTTTAGTGGGGTCCTCATGAGTCTGTTCAGTATCCAATTTTGACTAAATACTAGTATGTCTATACAAGCTCCAAACTCATGGTCAGCTAGAAACAATCATTTGTACCCTACAGATAGATATACACTGATCCATATGAAAAGAGATCCACCGATATACCTGCATCATTGAAAATAAATCATGAACAATGTATTTAAGAACATACTTGCATAATGACATTTCTTAACACCTGATTGTAACTCTTGCAACTATGTCACTACTAGTATGTTTTGAGGTCTTTATCTCATTATAGACAAGGCTCAAACTCCTTGCTTTTCACTAATTATTATAATCTGCTAACTCTTAACAGTTATAATTCTCAATGATGCTAACTCTTAACCCTGATCTAAACTCTTTTAGATCATACAATATCTGTAGCTTTACAAGCATTGAACCATATTATAAAAGATATTAGCAGTTTAATAAAAAGTACAATATATATATATATCAAATATTTATACAAATCTGAGATGACAGGTAGGCACAACCCTAACACCACTTTGGGCTAACTTAATGACCAACTAAGGGCTTAAGGGTAATTTCACTTTAATTATTATTTATTTGTTAAATAATCAAGATATTTATTTACTTAAGTATTAAGTAAATATTTATTTAACCTTAGTTAATTCTAAACTCAAGGGTTAGGTTAAAACTAAATTAAAATGAAATTAAAGCTAAATGCAAATGCAAATGCAAATGAATTTCAAATGCATTTTTGCTTATAAAGCACAAATGAAACAAAAATCAAAGGGTTAGACAAAATTTGGTGGCCAGTCGTTCATTAAAGAGAGATAAGATTTTGTTTTATGTTTGAAGTGTTAAAACTACAAAATAAAAGCTTCAAAGCTATTCATCATCTTCTCTAAAATAATGCCACCATTAAAGCTTTGAATTTGAACATTTTGTTATTCAAGAGTTGGAAAACAAAACAAAATTCATTGCTTGGTAAATTACTTAAGTGTTAAGTATAAGATTAAGAGTTAATATAAGGGTTTAAGTGGTAAGTCATTACTGAATTAAGGGCTGCCATTCTAACCACTCAATCCCACATCTGTTGAGTGCTAGAATTGGCATCGGGTTCATTTCAGGTGGGATTCTGGTTTAATCTGTTCCAAAGGCCTTCGAGGTGAATTCTCAATTTTTAATTTTTATTAAAGTAATGAAACTTAATTTTAAATGTATTTGTTGCATTAGAAAATTAGATTTTTAATTCTGTTGTGCTATATTTATGTATGAGGTGCATAAATTGTAATGTGATAAACACATACCACATGCCTGCACCCTAGTGATAAATCAGCACTTTACAGGTAGGGCATTGGCATTTGCACTCTAAAGCATTATGTGATAATGTTATTGTTAGGGTTGGTGCTTACATGCCATCCTTGAATGTACATATACTTATTATTTATACACGTGTACATTCCCATTAAATCGCTATTAGTTATTTAAATGATACTATGCAATGTAACATTATAGACATTATATGATCTGAAGGAGTTCAGATTTGATCTAAAGGGGTTTAGATAAGGGCCCACAGTTAGCCACGTTGAGAGATATAAATATTAAATATTAGCACAGCTAATTGTTAGCTGGTTATAATACTCAGCGAAGATCCAAGAATTAGAGCCTTGTCTGTAATGGGATGTAGACCTGGGAATATACTAGTAACTGCATAGTTACAAGAGTTACAATCAAGTGCTAGGAAATGTCAGTTGCGCAAGTATGTTCTCGAATATTATTCCTGATCTATTTCTACTGATGCGGGTCTGTCAGTGGATACCTTTGTTGGGTGTTGTATGATAGAGTGTGTGATAATCCGAGTGTATACGTAATTTCAAAAATTACCATATGCGCAGCGGAAGCATGTTACAAAATACACCCATTTTAACAAATTCAACATATATCACATATATGCATAAGTATAACAATTATACAATTATGAACATGATGAACAACATATATCACATATATGAACAAGTATAACAATTATACAAATATAAATATGTTGAACAATATTGTATTATAATACATAATGTAAAATACTCACCTAATGAAGGTAGCTTTACAAAATCGTCAAGTTCTTCAATAATCCATGTGAAGAGCTCACCTTGAAGTATATGTTGAACAATTCTAGTCCATAAATTTTGGTGGGATTAAGGAGCTAGAATGGTAGCTTAGTATTTAAAATTTTCAGCACTTGTATTCAAACTCTTTTGAATACAATTTTTGTTTCTTAAATGGAGATGGTAAATATTTTCTATACAACTCTTGTATTAATTAAAAATATTTAACATACAACTCTTGTATATTAATCTTAGAAACAATTTCTACATGATAATTATTTTGAACAACTCTTTGCAAAATAATTATCTTTTTCTCCATTTTCATATCATTCATTTTGGCCATCCATTAAAGAAGGAGATGAAGAGAAGTTTGTTTATTTTTCAACACTTGAAAGAATAAAATTCAAAGAACTCTCTCTTACCTCTCTTCCTTGCCATTGCCAAATTCTTCTCCCAAAATTGAATGAATGAATGAATTCAATTGTTTTGCCAAAAATTCATTTTGTTTATTCAACACTTTGATTAAACAAAATAAACAAAATGAAGTGCTCCACCAATTTTATTGTTGGTCTCCCATTTAGAATTAATTAAACCAAGCACTAGAATAATGGCCACCAAAATTAATCTTTACCTAACAATTATAATTACTTTAATTATAATGGGTAATTAAATGGCCAACATCTAGGCCACTCATTGTATTAAAATACAATGCCATGATCTATATATATTATAATATTATCTAATAATATAATAATAATATATGATTTAATTATTCAAAACAATTTTGAATAATTACTTTTTACCTTACTAATTTTTACTACCATGGTTAAATGGTAAAAAGGTAAAATCAAATCATAGAACAAATTTTGTCATTTGTCAATATTCTATTAATTAACAACCCTTGTTAATTAATTAAGTGATGTACTTAACAATTAAGTCTTGACAAATGTACAATCCGAGGCATCCCTAAACAATCGTTCTCTTTTGCTGAAATTTATTGGATCGAACTATTTAATCCAATCCGCTACCCCAGTGCACAACGACTATACTTCATATTGTGAGACTCTCTAGGTCCACACCTAATTTGTCATATAGAGCTCCTCCATACATCCGTAAACAATGTCCCACACACACGTTACGGATATTACAAATTAGCATGTTAGACCATACAAGTTGAGGTTATTACATATTCGTATAATCCTTCCATCATTTATATTTTTGAAGAGCAGAGTTATAGATCATCACTGTCAAATCGCTATTTGCTCAACCACGAACTTATCGCCAGATTTATATTTCATAAAATAATATCCACAAACACTTTTGTGATATTGTTTATTCCTCCGGAATATCTTTTCCGAGGTTTATGCTTGCGGCCACAAGACTTTCTGAAATACAATCTCAGAGCATTAGGATATACAACCCACTCATATGAGCTGATGGATCCCATATCTACGCACACCGAACTCTATGAGCATCAGACCATACCCAGCGACACCCAGCAGTCAGACCATGAAAGGTTTCTGACATGTGTGGAACCAAAGCATGGTGGATCACTCACAAGCCCACCGTGGCGCTCAGGTCAAAGGACCACAAATACTACTCAACTCGGAAGACCCTCCATTGACGGCTTTATGAGATGTCTATTGGATGTCTTTGTGAGTCTGTTCAATATCCAGTCCTTACTGAATACCTGCATCTCTATACGAGCTTCCTTCTAGACTCATGGTTTGCTAAGACTAACCATCTGGACCATCCAGATATAGACATACACTAATCTATATTAATGGGTTCCACCGATAGACCCGCATCGATGAAATTAGATCAAGAACATTATGTTTGAGAACATACTTGCATAATGACATTTCCTAGCACCATCTGCAACTCCTTGCAGCTATGTCATTACTAATATATTCTTAGGTCATTGTCCCATTTCAGACAAGACTCTAACTCATTAGATTTTGCTAACTCTTAGTACCACTAACTCTTAGTGTTTATAACTATTAGCGTTGCTAACTCTTAGCCTTGGTCTAAACTCTTTTAGACCAAATCTGAACTCCTTCAGATCATACAATGTCTAAAATGTTACAAGCATCTTACCATTTAATAAAAATAATATTAACGATTTTATTAAAAATAATAATTGTATAAATACAATCACTATATATTTATACATTATGGGATGGCACGTAAGCACAAATCCCAACAACTCCCACTTGCTCTAGTGCCATTTAGGATGGTATTTCATATCCATTGACTCTATGTGTTTCTCAAACACTTTTAAGATTTAAGGTTTTAGAAGGCGGGTCCGCTATAATCTGTAAGGATGTTTTCCTAAATTATCTTATACATCTCCATTAGCCAAGATATATTTAATTATAAGGTATCTCGGCTTGAGCAGTTACCCCGTTAACGTTGCATCATAATGTGATAGGATTCATTGAGTTTAGAACTTATTCTGAGCTCTGCAACTAACTTGAATATCCATAGAATTTCCTTTGCAGGCTTCTCAAGCTGCAACAAATTCTATCTTTACAGTAGAATTAAATGCGGACATTTAAATTGCACTTAAGCTACAAGTTTTGGTACCGTTAAGAAGAAGTATGTAATCAGATGTAGACTCTCTATCATCCGGATTAGATTAGAAATTTGATTATACGTATCCTCTCATTTGTAAGCAACTTTCTCCATAAATTAGAAACTTATCCTTCATACCTCTCAGGTATAACTTGGATATATTTCACGACCATCCAATAGTCGTTGCCTAGATTAAACTGATGTCGGCTCATAACACTTACAGCCATCATAATATAGGTCTCGTACATAACATGGTATACATCAAGCTACCTCTGGTTGATGTATATTAAACGTTAGACACTCTAACCTTTTCATTTTCTTCTTGAGGACACTTCCTCTTAGAAAGATGAACTCCATATCTAAAAGATACATTAACTATTTCACAGTTATTAAAAATGTACCTTTTCAGGACTTAGTCTATGTACGAAGATTTGGAGAGTCTTATCTACTTCCTAACTTTATCTGTATAACGCCTTATACCCAGTATACAGGAAGCATCTACCAAATCTTTTATGAAGATGTTCTTACTCAGTTAACTCTTAATTGACTGACTTGCAACATACCATTGCCTTTATCTGTGACAATGAGAATGTTTTTATATATAGAAAATTAGAAAGATAATTCATGCTCCCACTACCTTTTCTAAACACACATGCTCTCTCTTCATTCTTAATCAAATTAGATTATTTGATTATCTCATCAAAATGAAGAGTTTAGCATACTACAATATCCAATATAAATTTGAATTAACTTTAGCATGTTTATTAGTGAAAAGTTTCCTCATAATCGATCTCAGACCGTTGAGGGTAACCTTTTACGTCAATGGGGCTTTTAAAGATTCTTGCCTACTTTTGGGCCCACACTTTCGTGGGTAAACTCTTTTACAACCAATAAGAACAATTCTTATATAAATTATAACCAAGTTCTAGACTTGATTTTTCATGCTCAAAGTTAATTTTGAATTTTCTGGCATATTGTCAATTTCCTTAAACGATATCTAATATCGTTTAACTATAACTCATAACACCCTTTTTTCTTCAACTAAGAAAAATATTAAAAACACCTTTTAGATATCTAATATACCTAACAGGTAGTCTTCATATCCTTATATGACCTACGGTAAAGTGTGTTAAAGGTATTTAACTCAATTGATCTTTAAGTTCCATTTTTGATTCATAGAACTGATATCTCATAGAATATTTGGGATATCCTTTGAACCGATACTTGTACCCCTTGGGTCCAAGTATATACTATAGCATAACTCTTATGCAAGTAAAATAACCTCAAATCTTAACATACTTAAGATTCTCTTTCCTTCTAGTCCATATCTCATATGTAGTAGAAGGAATAATTTACGATGAAACTTTATTCAATAAATGAGTAACGATTTCTAGAGCATAACCCTTTAGATATTTTAGAAGATCGGTAAAGCTTAATATCGATCGAACTATATCTAATAAAGTCTGATTTCTCTATACTTCAAAACATATTTATGTTAAGGAGTATCTAGAGAACTATATTGAGCTAAAATTTCATTTTCTTTTAAATAATTCGTGAATTTACTGCTTATGTATAAACAACCTCGATCTAATCAAAAGTGTTTAACATACTTCTTCTAGTCGATATTCTTTGAACACTTCAAAATTATCGACCTATGTTTTTCTAGAAACACATGTCTGTATCGTGACAAATCACGATAAAGATATCGAAGTATTGAAACTTACCAATGGCAGTATGATTCATTAGATCATATACATCACTATGTATTAGTTCTAATAAACCAGTGGCTTGATGTCTAACACCAATAAAAAATTATTTAGTCAACTTCCCTTGAATACGAGATTCATAAACTGGTCAAGGTTCTATGGTCAAATCAAACATTTGACCATCCTTAACCGGATGGGGTAGTCATCTTATGGCTACTTGACCTAATCACTTATGCCACAATTCGTCATTATTCAAAGTTTTTGAACTATTATTAATTCTATTCACCTAGACATTTTTATGCAATACTTGTTGTATGTCTTATATAAAGGCCATTTAATTGACTGACATTCAGTTAACAAAATATTATCGTTATCATATAAACATAAAGAACTATTCTTAATATATGTATGATAACCCTCTCTTTCTACAAAGAGAGCGATATATTTCGCCTTAGTATTCATGGCACAAAATAACAACAATACAACATAAGGCTTTTACTAGAATGGAGAAGTGACTTAAAAGTCTTAACAACTATTACGTATAGGTAATCTCTATTTCCTACGTGTAGTTGTACTTCTCATTTTATCGTTTTCCAGTATTCCTTAAATTATACAACATCTTGCAGTTGTGAGAAGGATGGGCGATATCTCATATCCCTATACTTCTATACATCATTTGCATATGAAATGTCATTTATCGGTAAACAGATGTCTAAGAGTTTTATTCTTTCTTAGTTAAGGTTCTATGAATAATAACTCTTATTATTAAAACCTTATTAATAATGGAAACACTTTCCATTGCATAACATTCTCTATATTTGTCATAGATATATAAAATAAAATTCAGATGAAGCATTATACTATTTGTACATCTCATGTGCATATGCTCCCACTGAAGATCATTAGATAGGTCAGGATATATAATTTGACTTTCAAATTATTCTTAATCCTTTTATGATAATCTACCGTCTCTTCTCAAAAGACATTATCAGAAACACCTCTTGTATTATCTATTGATCTTTTATATATCTATATATTTCTTTTAATCTAAAACAATTCTTAGATTATAAGCAAGTCTTAATAATTTTTGCTACCTTATAGATTATGTGCTTAATCAAGTATATTAACGGGTTGCTCATAGTCTTCTTATCTCTATAAGTTACTTATCTTATCACTATAAGATAAAATTTTGGAGATATTTAGCGGAATATTTCTAATCGTTAATAACTAACGCTTTAGATCATGGATATAACTTTTATACAATTTTTAATCTAAAGACGCCCTCCCACTGCTTTACATAATTCCTTAAATCTCTCAAAAGGAAAAACGACAGTTTAATCTTTTAAACTGTACAACGGGAAGTAGACCCCATTGGCATTTTACTCCAGCCGCACACTTTAGCGATCTTGGCCTTTGTAAACCCAAAAGGTAGACAACTCTTGCCAATTGTATCTCATACAACTCTTATTACTGATCCTAAATACACATTATCCGCACACTTTAGCGATCTAAGATAGTATTTTCGCATATATTTGCCTCATCTCATGTTTTAACCGGCATAGCCCGAATCACCCCGACCAATCCCTCACACTTTAGCGATCTTAGGAGTGACCTAAATGACCCGTCTAATACCGTATTGACAAGGTGGATCATTGTATAATATTATCTCATAATATAATACTTATTCAATCTGATTAAGAGAGATTTAATTTTTAATTTTTATTTTATTAATAAATTAGTAATAATAACTTTTCGCATCTCATACGAATCTAATTCATAATTAGAAAATTTATTTACGTAAGCAAAACTAACCCCCATCAATAGGGCTCCCATTGTGTTTAACAACGTAAACAAATTATTTGTAATTTTAATACAATAATATAACACTTATAATTGTATTAAATATTCTATTTGCAAAAATTGCAAATATAATTATTATGTTTGGAATGATTAGCATTAAAAATTGAAGGTTCTAACATTATACAATATTCTGCAAAAAAAAAAAAAAATTTAATTTTTTTTTTAAATTTTTTTTTTTTTTTTTGCTGAGCGCCGCGGCGCTCAAGTTAGAACCTCAGTGCCGCAGCGCCCAGATTTGGGCGCCGCGGCGCTGGACGCGGTAACAGTGTTCCGACCTTTCGGACACTGTTTTTCACCCCCAATTTTTACTATTTTCTCATGGGCATCATTTCCAAACATCATCATACTTCAATTCTAAACACTAACATGTTCAAGAATACAATAATATGCTCATCATCATGCTTAAATATCAAACATCACCATGTTCAAATTTAAACATCATCAAGTTGTTTAAATATACAACATCACCATGTTAACATATTCAACAACAAGAATAATCACATACTCAATTTAACATGCTCTGATACCATTTATTGGGTGTTGTATGATAGAGTGTGTGATAATCCGAGTGTATACATAATTTCAAAAATTACCATATGCGCAGCGGAAGCATGTTACAAAATACACCCATTTTAACAAATTCAACATATATCACATATATGCATAAGTATAACAATTATACAATTATGAACATGATGAACAACATATATCACATATATGAACAAGTATAACAATTATACAAATATAAACATGTTGAACAATATTGTATTATAATACATAATGTAAAATACTCACCTAATGAAGGTAGCTTTACAAAATCGTCAAGTTCTTCAATAATCCATGTGAAGAGCTCACCTTGAAGTAAATGTTGAACAATTCTAGTCCATAAATTTTGGTGGGATTAAGGAGCTAGAATGGTAGCTTAGTATTTAAAATTTTCAGCACTTGTATTCAAACTCTTTTGAATACAATTTTTGTTTCTTAAATAGAGATGGTAAATATTTTCTATACAACTCTTGTATTAATTAAAAATATTTAACATACAACTCTTGTATTAATCTTAGAAACAATTTCTACATGATAATTATTTTGAAAAACTCTTTGCAAAATAATTATCTTTTTCTCCATTTTCATATCATTCATTTTGGCCATCCATTAAAGAAGGAGATGAAGAGAAGTTTGTTTATTTTTCAACACTTGAAAGAATAAAACTCAAAGAACTCTCTCTTACCTCTCTTCCTTGCCATTGCCAAATTCTTCTCCCAAAATTGAATGAATGAATGAATTCAATTGTTTTGCCAAAAATTCATTTTGTTTATTCAACACTTTGATTAAACAAAATAAACAAAATGAAGTGCTCCACCAATTTTATTATTGGTCTCCCATTTAGAATTAATTAAACCAAGCACTAGAATAATGGCCACCAAAATTAATCTTTACCTAACAATTATAATTACTTTAATTATAATGGGTAACTAATTGGCCAACATCTAGGCCACTCATTGTATTAAAATACAATGCCATGATCTATATATATTATAATATTATCTAATAATATAATAATAATATATGATTTAATTATTCAAAATAATTTTGAATAATTACTTTTTACCTTACTAATTTTTACTACCATGGTTAAATGGTAAAAAGGTAAAATCAAATCATGGAACAAATTTTGTCATTTGTCAATATTCTATTAATTAACAACTCTTGTTAATTAATTAAGTGATGTACTTAACAATTAAGTCTTGACAAATGTACAATCCGAGGGATCCCTAAACAATCGTTCTCTTTTGCTGAAATTTATTGGATCGAACTATTTAATCCAATCTGCTACCCCAGTGCACAACGACTATACTTCATATTGTGAGAATCTCTAGGTCCACACCTAATTTGTCATATAGAGCTCCTCCATACGTCCGTAAACAATGTCCCACACACACGTTACGGATATTACAAATTATCATGTTAGACCATACAAGTTGAGGTTATTACATATTCGTATAATCCTTCCATCATTTATATCCTTGAAGAGTAGAGATATAGATCATCACCGTCAAATCTCTATTTGCTCAACCACGAACTTATCTCCAGATTTATATTTCATAAAACAATATCCACAAACACTTTTGTGATATTGTTTATTCCTCCGGAATATCTTTTTCGAGGTTTATGCTTGCGGCCACAAGACTTTCTGAAATACAATCTCAGAGCATTAGGATATACAACCCACTCATATGAGCTGATGGATCCCATATCTACGCACACCGAACTCCATGAGCATCGGACCATACCCAGCGACACCCAGCGGTCAGACCATGAAAGGTTTCTGACATGTGTGGAACCAAAGCATGGTGGATCACTCACAAGCCCACCGTGGCGCTCAGGTCAAAGGACCACAAATACTACTCAACTCGGAAGACCCTCCATTGACGACTTTATGAGTTGTCTATTGGATGTCTTCATAAGTCTGTTCAATATCCAGTCCTTACTGAATACCTGCATCTCTATACGAGCTTCCTTCTAGACTCATGGTTTGCTAAGACTAACCATCTGGACCATCCAGATATAGACATACACTAATCTATATTAATGGGTTCCACCGATAGACCCGCATCGATGAAATTAGATCAGGAACATTATGTTTGAGAACATACTTGCATAATGACATTTCCTAGCACCATCTGCAACTCCTTGCAGCTATGTCATTACTAATATATTCTTAGGTCATTGTCCCATTTCAGACAAGGCTCTAACTCATTAGATTTTGCTAACTCTTAGTACCACTAACTCTTAGTGTTTATAACTATTAGCGTTGCTAACTCTTAGCCCTGGTCTAAACTCTTTTAGACCAAATCTGAACTCGTTCAGATCATACAATGTCTAAAACGTTACAAGCATCTTACCATTTAATAAAAATAATATTAACAATTTTATTAGAAATAATAATTGTATAAATACAATCACTATATATTTATACATTATGAGATGACACGTAAGCACAAATCCCAACAACCTTTATATAGATCAACATATGTCGTACTTATAGGGTATAGATGGTTGTTCCCAGTCAACTGTGAGCTTGGAGTTCGTATTGACATATGGGTATCCAGTTAGGACTGGATATAGGATAGACTCACGAGGGCCTCCAATAGATACCTTATGTAAGCCATCAACGAAGGGTCCTCACAAGTTAAATAGTATACGTGGTCCTTTAACCTAAGTGCCACGGTGGGCTTGTAAGTGATCCGTCATACTTTGGTTCTACACATGTCACAAACCTTTTATGGTGTGACCGTTGGATATGGTCTAATGCTTATAGAGTCCAGTGTATATAGATATGGGATCTGTCAGCTTGCATAGGGAGTTAGATATCCAGATGCTTCGAGACTGTATCTCAGAAAGTCTTATGGCTACAAGCATTAATCCCGGAAAAGAGTTTCTGCCAGAGTAGAACAATACAGCAAAGAAGTTTGCATATATTGTTCAGTGAGATACAAGTCTAGGGGATATGATATGGATGAGCACATGGGAATTTGACAGTTATAATCTATATCCTTGCACATCCAGGATATCATGATGGAAGGACTATACATATGCGTTGTAACCTTAGCTTAGATGGTCGACGCGTTGATTGCATTTTCGTGACGTGTGCGTAGGGCAATGTTCACGAACTTATGGAATAGTTTCATTTGACGAATCAGACGTGGACCTAGGGAGTCCTGCAATATGGAGTGCACTCGTTGTACACTGGGGCAGCGCACCAGATTAAATTATTTAATCCAGTAATATCCAGTACTACAACGGGAATGCATGTGTGTTTGTATTTAAGCGTTAAATATAATAATTAGTCAATAATTATTATTTACAAATTGTATAATAAGACATTTCACATTGTCGACCCTCGGTTGAGTTTACCCAAGTGCGGGATTTGGTGGAACCCGCTAAGGATAGACTTAGTAACTATTTATGAGGGGTAAAATAGTTATTTTATATAATGATTATTTAATTATTAAATAATCATAATATCTCATTATTTTATATTATAATATATTATTATATTATATGATAACATAGTTGTCATTCATTTTATTATTATATTATTATTTATTTTATATAATGGCCATGTGTAATATTGTATAGGTAGAATATTATTATTACATATATATATTGAGATATTGTGTGTGTGTCAAGTGAGAAGCAATTGAGAATTGCTTCAATTTTCTATTTTCTAATGAAACAAAAGAAAAATGTGGCCAGCCATAAGAGAGCAAAAAAGATAAAGAAATTGTTTCTTTTCCTTAAATTTCAAGTGTTGAAATTATGATTCATAATCTTCTCTTAATAGCCTAGCCATTAAATAGCAATAAGCTATTGTTTCATTAATAAAGAGTTGATTAGTGGTAAACATATAGCTTAGGGTTTAAGTGTTAAACCCAGTGTTGGATTATGAGCTGTTGTTCTAGCTTACCAACCCTACCAAGTTGGTGGCTAAAACTATCAACGAGTTGGTCTCTAGGTGGACTCCTAAGATACACATGCATAACGTTACACATTTCGGTGATTTCTCAATCCTTTAAATATATTAATATGATTAATATATTATTTATTGTGTTTATTATATAATTTAATTATTCCACAGCGCTAGATATGTATAAGATACGTATTTTATGCAATAAACACTATTACACATGCATACACCCACGTATATTAGATCTCTAACAGTTAGGACGTTGGCAAGTTGAATGGTGGGGCATTGGAACCTTGGACTCAGGGCCATTAAAGTAGTTTAACACTAGTGCATTCTTAGTTATAACGCAATGGTGTTGAAAGTAGTTTACTCTATTTTACATTCTATTGCATGTGATGTTTAATTTATGCAATTATAAATGTTATATTATTGTAATATATACTGTAAATCATTGTTTTTTTTCCGTTAACCACAATGGGAGCCCTACTGGTGAGTGTTAGTTGTGCTTGCATAAAACAAATTTTTAATTATGAATCAAATCTTTATGAGATGCAGATAAAGTATAAAATCTATCTTAATCAGATTGAAATATATTTTCTTATAAGATAATGTGCATGGTTTGTCTTGTTAATACAGTGTTAGATAGGTCACTTAAGTCTTTCCTAATATTGTTAAAGTATGAGTGATTGGTTGATGTGATTTGGACTTTGCTGGTTAAACATGAGATGAGGCAAATAAGTGAAAGTATTATCCAATATTGCTAAGATGTGAGGGTAATATCAGTAACTTATATTTGATCATTGATAAGTTAATATAGAACACATTTACCCAATATTACTAAAGTGTGAGGATAAAGTATGCTTAAAATCAGTGGTAAGAGTTGTATGAGATGCAATTGACAAGAGTTTTTGGGTTTTACAAAGGGCAATATTGCTAAAAAATAATGCCAAAGTAGAATGTTGATTGTGTCTTCTTCTCACTATATAGTTTAAATTGTTTAAACTTTCATTTTTTGCTTTAAGAGGTTAAAGGGAATATGTAAAGCAGTAGGCAGGTATCTTTATATTAAAAACATATACTAGTTATATCCATGAGTTAAAGCGTTATCAATTAACAATTTTGAAATATTTCTATTAACATCTTCTATGTTTATCTTATAAAGATAAGATGGCTTTAAATAATTCGTTGGTTTGTATACTTGATGCATACCAACTGAAGGGTGCAAAGAATTACTCTAGTTGGTTGATGAATCCTCGAATTATTTTAGATTCAGATAAGCTTGGATATGTAATTGATCAGAATATGCCCAAAAGTATTTTTTATGCTGCCTCTCTTAAGGAGTTGCATACTTATTAGAAATAAGTCGATCATGATTTGAAAGTAAAATCATACATCCTCGCTTTGATGTTGATTGAACTTCGAAAGGAGCATGTGCACATGAATAAATTATACATCCTCGCTTTGATGTTGACTGAACTTCGAAGGGAGTATGTACACATAAATAGTACAAGTAGGATTATGCTTCATCTAAAGGAGTTGTTTGGAGACAAACCACAGGTTGATTTGTACAGGATCTCCAAGACACTTTTTCAGTTCAAGTTGGCTAATGCAATCTAGGTAGTCCCTATATACTTAAGATGATCTTCTATATTAAGAAGTTAGAGCCTATGGATATATCTTTAAATAATAACTTGGAGAATAGTTTGATTCTAATCTTTGCGGGGGTCTTTTGCATAGTTCATAATGACTTTAATATGTAAAGACTGACTCCCACATATGTTGAGCTACATAATATGTTGAAGACAACTTAGGAGGACATGAACAAAGAGGGTGCAACTTTTTACATTTAGAGTGATGTTTCAATTTCTACCATAAAGGCTTTTAAGAAGTCTTAAAGTAAGAAGAAAGAGAAGTAAACATCATATACTGGTCCTCACTGATAGGTATCCAAGTCACAGGAAAAGAACAAAGGCAAAGAAAAATGTTTCCATTGTGGCAAGGATAGACATTGGAAGCGTAATAGTCCAAGGTGCATTGCCATAATCAAGAAAAATCCCTTAGGTATGTTTGCCTATCATTAACATTTCATTAGCATTTGATGCTTGTATTGGCTGGGTGTTATAAATGAAGATTTCTTACAAGTTGAAGCTATTAGAGATTTTGAGTTATTTCTCCCTTGTGGTAGATCTATTATGTTGACAAATTATATCCCTTCATGTGTTAGACATTGAAGGTTATCATGTATTTATTCGAAATTGTTCCTTGTACTTATGTGATGTAGATCATGTTTTATTAGTTGAATGTCAGTTGGTGAATAGCTGTTATATTTTAAATACAATTATAAATGTCTTGTATGCACAAGTAAATATAGGTAGTAGTTTGAGAACTTTGAATATTACAGAATTATGGCATAAACAATTAGGTCATATTAACATAAAACCCTCAGCCTGTCTAGTTAAAGATAGTTAAATACCTGATCTTACTATAAACTCTATCCAGTTTATAATTCTTTTATTCAAGGGAAGATGACCAAATCTCCATTTGTAGGTGTTGGATACCAAGCCACTAATTTATTGGAACCAGTATATAGTGATGTATGTAGTTCAATGAATTACACTGCTATGGATGGATTCAATACTTTGTCGTCTTTATCGATGATTTTTCACAATACGGACATATATTCATGATGAGACACAAGTCAAAACCTTTGAAATATTCAAGAAATTTTACCAAGAAGTAGAGAAACAAATCAGTATGTATATTAAATATCTTCAATTAGATTGAGGCGGTGAATACATGAGAAGTGAATTCATAGATTATTTGAAGGAGAATAGTATTCTCGCTCAGCATAGTCCTTTAGATACTCCTCAACACAATGGTATGTCAGAGAGGACGAATAAGACTTTATGAGATATGGTTCGATTGATGATGAGCTTTATCGATCTTTCTAAATGTCTTTGAGGTTATACTCTACAAATAGCTGGTCACTTGTTAAATAGAGTTCAATCGAAGGTCGTTCCTACTACTTCATATAAGATATGAACTAGGAGGAGACCAAGTTTTAAGTCTGTATAAAGTTAGGGCTGTCATGCTTAAATTAAGGTGACGTAACAAGATAAACTTGCATTTAAAGGGTACAAGTATTGGTTCATTGGATATCCTAAACATTCTACAGGATATCAGTTCTATGATACAAAGGAAAAAAACGTGTTCATTATTCATAATGCCACTTTTTTAGAGAAATAATTTCTTATAAATTATAGGGATTGTAGAAGGATTGAACTTGATGAAGTCAATCTAGAAATTTATGAACCAATGATGAAACCTCAGGCTCACTCGAGAGAAATATCTTTGACAAACCCTTTACATTGGTTAAAAAGGATGTTAATGTTGGGTGTTTATCATAGAGTGTGTGATTATATGAGCGTGTGCGTAATTTCAAAAATTACTATATGCGAAGCGGAAGCATGTTACAAAATACACCCATTTTAACAAATTCAACATATATCACATATATGCATAAGTATAACAATTATACAATTATGAACATGATGAACAACATATATCACATTTATGAACAAGTATAACAATTATACAAATATAAACATGTTGAACAATATTGTATTATAATACATAATGTAAAATACTCACCTAATGAAGGTAGCTTTACAAAATCGTCAAGTTCTTCAATAATCCATGTGAAGAGCTCACCTTGAAGTATATGTTGAACAATTCTAGTCCATAACCTTTGGTGGGATTAAGGAGCTAGAATGGTAGCTTAGTATTTAGAATTTTGAGCACTTGTATTCAAACTCTTTTGAATACAATTTTTTTTTCTTAAATGGAGATGGTAAATATTTTCTATACAACTCTTATATTAATTAAAAATCTTTAACATACAACTCTTGTAGATTAATATTAGAAACAATTTCTACATGATAATTATTTGAAAAACTCTTTGCAAAATAATTATCTTTTTCTCCATTTACATATCATTCATTTTTGGCCATCCATTAAAGAAGGAGATGAAGAGAAGTTTGTTTATTTTTCAACACTTGAAAGAATAAAACTCAAAGAACTCTCTCTTACCTCTCTTCCTTGCCATTGCCAAATTCTTCTCCAAAAATTGAATGAATGAAAAATGAATTCAATTGTTTTGCCAAAATTCATTTTGTTTATTCAACACTTTGATTAAACAAAATAAACAAAATGAAGTGCTCCACCAATTTTATTGTTGGTCTCCCATTTAGAATTAATTAAACCAAGCACTAGAATAATGGCCACCAAAATTAATCTTTACCTAACAATTATAATTACTTTAATTATAATGGGTAATTAAATGGCCAACATCTAGGTCACTCATTGTATTAAAATACAATGCCATGATCTATATATATTATAATATTATCTAATAATATAATAATAATATATGATTTAATTATTCAAAATAATTTTGAATAATTACTTTTTACCTTACTAATTTTTACTACCATGGTTAAATGGTAAAAAGGTAAAATCAAATCATGGAACAAATTTTGTCATTTGTCAATATTCTATTAATTAACAACCATTGTTAATTAATTAAATGATGTACTTAACAATTAAGTCTTGACAAATGTATAATCTGAGGGATCCCTAAACAATCGTTCTCTTTTGCTGAAATTTATTGGATCGAACTATTCAATCCAATCCGCTACCCCAGTGCACAACGAGTATACTTCATATTGTGAGACTCTCTAGGTCCATACCTAATTTGTCATATAGAGCTCCTCCATACGTCCGTGAACAATGTCCCATACACACGTTACGGATATTACAAATTAGCATGTTAGACCATACAAGTTGAGGTTATTACATATTCATATAATCCTTCCATCATTTATATCCTTAAAGAGCAGAGATATAGATCATCACCGTCAAATCTCTATTTGCTCAACCACGAACTTATCTCCAGATTTATATTTCATAAAACAATATCCACAAACACTTTTGTGATATTGTTTATTCCTCCGGAATATCTTTTCCAAGGTTTATGCTTGCAGCCACAAGACTTTCTGAAATACAATCTCAGAACATTAGGATATACAATCCACTCATATGAGCTGATGGATCCTATATCTACGCACACCGAACTCCATGAGCATCGGACCATACCCAGCGACACCCAGCGGTCAGACCATGAAAGGTTTCTGACATGTGTGGAACTAAAGCATGGTGGATCACTCACAAGCCCACCGTGGCGCTCAAGTCAAAGGACCACAAATACTACTCAACACGGAAGACCTTCCATTGACGGATTTATGAGATGTCTATTGGATGTCTTTGTGAGTCTGTTCAATATCCAGTCCTTACTGAATACCTGTATCTCTATACGAGCTTCCTACTAAGCTCATGGTTTGCTAAGACTAACCATCTGGACCATCCAGATATAGACATACACTAATCTATATTAATGGGTTTTACCGATAGACCCACATCGATGAAATTAGATCAGGAACATTATGTTTGAGAACATACTTGCATAATGACATTTCTTAGCACCATCTGCAACTTATTGTAGCTATATCATTACTAATATATTCTCAGGTCATTGTCCCATTTCAGACAAGGCTCTAACTCATTAGATTTTGTTAACTCTTCGTACCACTAACTCTTAGTGTTTATAACTATTAGCGTTGCTAACTCTTAGCCTTGGTCTAAACTCTTTTAGATCAAATCTGAACTCCTTCAGATCATACAATGTCTAAAACGTTACAAGCATCTTACCATTTAATAAAAATAATATTAATGATTTTATTAGAAATAATAATTGTATAAATACAATCACTATATATTTATACATTATGGGATGCCATGTAAGCACAAATCCCAACAATGAAGGCCATCTGTAAGGTATGAATGATATCTGAAGATACCCTTGAGGTTTTCTTACTTTAAGAAAAAGATCATTTGACTTATAGAGAGGCAATTTTCAACATCGATTTGAAAAATGGCAAGAAGCCATAAAATTTGAAATTGACTCTATGCATGACAATCAAGTCTAGGACTTGGTTGAGCTTCCCAAAAAAATTATTCCTATTGCTTGCAAATGGGTTTATAAGTGGAAGTATGGGCCCGATGAAAAAGTAGAGACCTTCAAACTCCAACTAGTTGCAAAATGTTATACACAGCGGTCTATGATCGACTATAAAGAAACTTATTCACTGATGGCCATGCTAAAGTCGATTCAAATACTATTGGCTATTATTACATATTATGATTTTGAATATGTCAAATGGATATAAAGATGGCTTTCTTGAATGAATATCTCAAGCAAGAGATATTTATGGAGCAGCTTTAAGGTTTTACATGTAGCCTGACTTCTAATCTAATGTGTAGACTGAATAAGTCCATTTATGGACTTAAGAAAGCTTCATGAAGCTGGAATATTCATTTTGATGAAGTAATCAGAGGGTCTGGTTTTATAAAAAATGAAGAGTAAGCGTGTGTACACAGAAAGGTTAATGAGAGTATGATTTTTTTCCTTGTTCTTTATATAGATGACATACTCATTATTGGAAATGATATTAGTATGTTACAGTTAGTCAAGAGTTATTTGAGTAAGAACTTCTCTATAAAAGATTTAGGAGAGACTTCTTGTATACTAGGTATAAAACTTTATAGAGATAGAGTAAAGAGGTCGATATCTCCCAATCTTCATACATTGAAAGTGTTCTTAAAAGGTATAACTTTGCTAGCTGTAAGGTAATTAATGTACCTTTCAAACATGACATTCATCTTTCTAGAAGAATGTATCCTCAGAAGGAAGATGAAAGAGTTAGAATGTTTAACATACCATATGCATCAGTTGTAGGTAGCCTGGTGTATGTTATGTTATGTTACGTACGAGACCTGAAATCAGTATGGCTGGAAGTGTTACGAGCCAGTATTAGTCTAATCTAGGTAGTGACCTTGAATGACCTTGAAACATATCCTGAAATAAGTTTTAGATTGATGGAGAAAGTTGCTTACAAGTGAGAGGATACACTGACTCAGACTTTCAGTCTGATCCAAATGATAGAAAGTCTACATATGAATATGTGTTTTTTCTCAATTGTGCCACAGTCAGTTGGAAAAGTGTCAAGTAGGTATCCATAGCTGATTCTACTACGAAGGTAGAATACGTTACAACTTCAGAAGTTGTAAATGACGTAGTGTGGATACGCAAATTTGCTGCAGATCTTAGAATAATCTTAAGTTTAGTGGATCTTATCCTACTATTTTGCGATAATAACAGGGCAATTGCTCAAGCTATGGAGCTAAGGGCATACCAAAAGTCTAAGCATATGAAAATGAAGTGCCATATAATTAAAGAAATATTGTCTAAAGGAGATGTAATAGTTTCTAAAGTAGATTCTATATATCCAATAGTGTTTGAGAAACATATGGAGTCGATGGGTATAAGATATCATCTTGAATGTTACTAGAGCAAGTGGAAGTTGTTGGTTACGTGCCATTCAAATTATTGTATGAATATTTATTTGTTTAATATTTATGCAATGAACATTTCAAATAAATTGTTAATAATTAATTATGTGGTACTAAACTTGTTACTTTTCAAACATTGTGGATTGAAAAAATTTTAGATCTAATCTGAAGAAGTTTAGGCCAGCATTAAGAGTTAGCAATTCTAAGAGTTGGAACTTTGTCTGAATTGACGCAAAGACTTAGGAATATTATAGTAAGAACATAGTTGTAAAGAGTGGACAATGGTGCTAAAAAATATCATTGTGCAGCAATGTTCTCAATATATCATTCTTTATCTATCATTACCAACATGGATCGATCTATATTCCTTTTAGATTATCCGGATAGTTTATCTTAATAGATCGTGGGCTAGTAGAAGTTTGTATAGGCATATAGGTATTCAGTAAGGACTGGGTATTAAACAAACTCACGAGGACCTTCAATAGACATCCTATAGAGTCATCAATAGAAGGTTTTCTCAAGTTGAGTAGTATTCATGGTCCTTTAACTTGAGCACCTTAATGGGCTTATGAGTGATTTACTATGCATTGATTCTACCCATGTTAGAGACCTTTCATAGCCTGACCTTTGGGTGTTATTGAGTATGGTCCAATACTTATGGAGTCTAGTGTGTTTAGATATGGGATTCATCAGCTCATATGAATGAGTTATATATGATGATGCTCTATAGAACATCTCAAAGTTTACAAACTTAAGTTCTTCGATCATCTGATGAGTATCAATCTTATTATAATAATCTTATTTTATAAATTTTTCTGTATAAGAAACTATTTCAAATTCAAAATATCATTCATATTTCAAATAAAGCTAATGAACATTTTTGAATCACATCTCAAATATCCACATCACAATGCCAACCTTTCTTTCTAAGCAAGCTTACAAATATTATAAAGACTTCCTTAAAAATAGAAGTGCCATATCATAAATACTTCCCCGAAAAAGAAAGCACCATATCATAAAACACATCCCTAAAATATGAAACAAAATATTAGAAAAGTCCTCTAGTTTTCACCCGAGCAACAATATCAAAAACCTTCTTTCATCGAAAAAAACATTATCAATATACTTCCTTCATCAAAAGCAATAAAGATAAGAAAACCTTCCCTGAACTAGAAGTAAATCCTTCCTTCACAAGAATCATAATGTCACAAAAGCCTTCCCAGATCGAAAGCATAACAATATTTTTACAGGAAGCACTAGAATTCGAATAAAAACTTCATTGAAAAGATTTAAACATATTTAAATCATCTTCTAAAAATATGAAGTATTCAATAAGAGCTTTCTATATAACTAGCCATTATATTCAGAAGCACCACAATCCCTCTACGTTTATATTCAGAAGCACCACAATCCCTCTACGTTCCCCTTCCTTAAACTCTCTGCCTCACTCTTTAGGAAGGCCTCTCTCTTCTCACTGGCCTTCAAGGAAGCTTGCACCTCAAATCTCCCTCACAGAAGATATTCATTTATATGCTTAGCCTTCATAAGCTTTTTATTCAATTGCTTAATAGCTTATCGTAGATTAACTGCCATAAAGCATCCACAATCTCTGCCCTTAGCTTGTGATTCTCCTCTTCCATCCTTCTAAGATTAGCTCCCAAGAAGAAGTTAAATTCATGCAAAAATACTTCCTCTTTATCCTACTTCTTTAACTACTCTTTTAGTGATTCTACTTGGCACTCAAAAACTTGAAGTTCATCTCAGTAAGCTTTGGTCGTGTAAAGGCAATCCTGCAAAGCTTGGGAAAAACAAGAAAAATTGTTAGGAATTAATACTTTATCAAAAAAAAATGAAACCAAAATCAATTAACCTTACCATAATCATGAAAGAAGAGCTCATTTATTCGCAGTCTTTTACACTCATTCTGGGAATCAAAGACATGTCTTCACATGTAAAATTCTTCCAAGAATGAGTACTGCATTCTCTTTATCCATCTAGAGAACTAAAGATTATGGAACAATATCCTCAAACTTATCCATCTAGAAATAGGGAGAAAATTCATCCTCCTCCATTCATGGATGACATGGAGCTGAATGAGGGGGAGAATACCTTCCCTTAGAGGCACTCTCCTCCCCTCCAATATCTAGGACCAATGCTATTTGGTCTTCCCTTAATCCCTTTCTCTAGTCTCGTTGTAGATGGGATAGGACTTTCCAAGTCAATTTCAATTTTGATAAGTTCCTCTGCAAAAATGGAACCTATGAGAATTAGTAACAAGAACAAGAAATCAAGAAATAGAAATAAAAGTCTCAAAAGCATCACTAAGAGGTAAGAAGGATTCCATTACGAGTTAGGTAGGAAATGTGTTCGCGAAACTAATACATGCAAATATTAACCGTAATGCACGAGTTATGATAAGTAATAAAGTGATGAGTGAGTATCGTTCCCACAAGATTGATCTTTTGAATTTATACTAAGTACTATGTGTTTTTGCAACTCGATTTTATATAGGCTACTGTAACTTTGAATTAAATGTTGAAACTAAAAGAAATTAAACTAACAAACTAATTAAAGCAATTAATTATTATTGTAAAGTTGTTACCGATGAACTACTTTCCAATGAGGTTAAACCCCAACAACCAACAATTATTGTTGGATCACAATGTTAACAAACTATGCCTACTCGTCAGAATATACCACCACCACTTAGGCGCAGTGAAAGGGTAGTAAGACCACCTATTCGCTTCACTTTAATTGAAGAAGCACAAGTTGCAGTCTCTAATGACAGTGTAGACGATCCATTAACATATAAACAAGCAATGAAAGATTCTGACAAGGAGAAATCGCTTGAGGCCATGAATCTCGAGATAGAGTCGATGCACTCTAACTTAGTCTCGGGGCTTATAGATCTACCAGAAGAATTTAAACCTATTGGGTGCAAATGGGTCTACAAAAGAAAAAGATGAGCAGATGGAAAAATGGAGACTTTCAAAGCAAGACAAGTGGCAAAGGGTTATACCCAAAAAGAGGGAGTTGACTATGAGGAGACTTTCTCACCAATAACCATGCTAAAATAAATTCTCATTCTTTTATCCATTACCACTTGTTCAGATTACAAGATTTGACAAATGAATGTCAAAACTGCTTTTCTGAATGGCAATCTTGATGAAACCATTTACATGGTTGAACCAGAGGGATTCATAGTACAAGATCAAGAGCAAAATGTTTGCAAGCTGTAGAGGTCTATTTATGGGCTTACGTAAACATCTAGATCTTGGAATATAAGATTTGATCAAACTATCAAGTTTATGGCTTTGAGCAAAATATTGATGAAGCTTGTGAATACAAGCGCATCAATGAGGGTAAAGTGGTTTTTTTAGTTCTTTACGTTGATGATATTCTTCTCATTAGGAATGATAAATAAGTATTATTGGATGTAAAGAAATGGTTAGCTAAGCAATTCCAAATAAAAGGTTTAGGAGAAGCAAGTTATGTTCTTGAAATCCAACTTATACGAGATCGTAAGAACAAACTCTTAGCTCTATCTTAAGCATCGTACATAGATAAGATTCTTGTAAAGTTTTCAATGTAGAATTCCAAAAAAATGTAATTTACCTTCTTACCATGGAATTCACTTGTCTAAAGCACAATGTCTTAAGACACCTCAAGAAGAAGAGGATATGAGATGGATACTTGATATTTGCTATTCGGTGGGTATAGTCAGCCGGTATCAATCCAATCCAGGATATGATCACTAGTTTACGGTAAAGCATATTCTCAAGTACCTACGGAGAACGAGAAACTATATGCTTGTTTATTCTGATTAGGATTTTTATTTTGATTAGATTCTCAAAAATCAACGTCTGGATCAATGTTCACTCTTGGTAGTAGATCCATTATATAAAGAAGCATAAAGCAATCATGTATTGCCAATTCAACCATGGAAGTTAAATATGTAACGGCTTGTAAAGCAGCTAAGGAACAGTATAGTTTCGTAAATTCTAATTGGATCTGAAAGTTGTTCTAGATATGAACAAACTCGTCACGGTTTATTATGATAATAATTATGTAATGGAAAAATCAAATGAGCCAAGAAGTCACAAAAGAGGCAAGCACTACCATCTGATTAGGGAGATTGTTCACCGAGGAGATGTCACGGTGAAGAAAATCAAGTCACAAAATAACTATGTTGATCCTTTTACGAAGACTCTTTCTACTGCTAGTTTTGGGAGTCACTTAGAGGGTCTAGGGATATGAGACATGTCTCACATGCTTTAGGTCAAGTAAGAGATTATTGGAACTGTGCTCTAAAAGAATAATGATTTATATTTAGATACTGCTGAAAATAATTAATAGACGTTATTCATTCAATATTATATTTGTAATTATGATTATTTTTATTCAAATATCATGAAATTCTTTGATTATTATATATAACCTTAAACTTAGTATTTAATAGTTATATACGAGAGGATTAAGTTTAAGTGTAATAATCTAAACTTATCCCTAATCTGGATGAAGACAAACTTTATTTTGATAGACTACAAGTGTGGTCCATTTGTATATTGTATATAATAGTCTTATCCAGATCATTCTATGTATTGCCATAGAAAATAGAGGCACTTTGTATAACGTTGATTATATAGGACTGGACCACATTAAAATTAATTATCTGTTAATCTTCGTTAGTAAAGAGAATTTATTTTATGACAATATAATCATATTGGATTAATCTTAATCCTAAGTGATTAATGAACTCCTATCATTGAGTTGTGTTTATTAATATACAAGGGAAAGATTGTAAAAAGATTTTCAGTTAATTACTAAGTATTTTATAAATGTAACAAAGTGGATGGCTGGAAACATTTCTCACAGATATGGAATCCACTCTTTCTGAAAGAAAGTTAGATAAGTTGTTCCCTTGATAATTAATTTTGGTCTGAACATTATCTGCGCTTAGTTTTCTTTAAGAGTTAAAGAAAATAATAAATTGTGAATTTTACAAATTAAATTTTCAAAAGAGGATCAATGTAGATCAAGTATAAAGATGTAATTAGAAAGGTTAACGGACACTCAACCTAGCTCTAATTATGAACACTTGTGAATGATTGATCTATATGATATGATTATTAAATGGACAAAGACAATTTTTTGTTTTATAATTTATGTTCAAAACTAAGAGTTCAACTTTATGTTTTTAGTAAAGTAATATAACGTTAATAAATAACATTATGTTGATTAAAAAGTTTAATCAAATGATTTAATTTATTTGAGCTCAATTTTGTATGTCCACCAGGTCCCATACTGGCTCCATAAACACTAAAATGGATTATTGAATTAATTGTTAGATCTAAAATATTAATTGGTCTAAATTTAATTTGATTAAACTTATTATGACCAATTATTGGCCCATGTTTAATTTGATTAAACTTATTGGGCTCAATCAATTACTGGCCCAGTCTATAATAGTTATGGAATTAAATAAATAATTAGATTATTTATTTAAATTAAATAATTAGATAATTATGAATTATCTAAATTATTTAATTAAAGATAATATTGGATATTATATTTATCCTTTTAATTATCTAAATTAAAATAATATAAAGATATTATTTTATCCTAATCCTATTAGGATTACGAGTTTAGATAATATAAAGATTCTTGTACTATAAAAATGAGTCTTTAGAACACTTTTACGTATTCTTCATTAGTGCTTCTTTTGGGCTAAATGTTTCTAGAGAGAAAAATTAAGAATAAAGAATTAGATCTTTTATAATTTATCAACTCGCTCACACGAGTAGTCTATTGGTGAGATATACAACATGAAAGATTTGCTGATGTTAGCAGAAAATATCGGTAGAAAATTCGCGATTGAGTTAATTTTTTTATACCCTCTTCTTGCTAAATTAAAATATACACAAAAGTTTTTTTAAATCTTTCATGCAGAAGTGTCGCCAGAAAACAGCAGCAGACTACTATCTTTCGGGGACCCTTCAACTTTATTTAATTAAAAAAAATTTAAAATTTATGTTATATAATTATAAACCAATTACATGCTGACGCATGTTTAAAGTAATTAATTATATTGTGACATGTGTTTTTTTTATGAAAGTTTATCTTTTAAAATTAAATTAAAAACATTAATAGATGGGATTGTGCCACGTGTTCAAAAAATAATAAATGGGTAAGATTGTTCTATATGTCCAAAGTATAATTTATTTCTATGGTTAGATTACTCTTTTTTCCTTCAACCGTTAAAACTAATGGTAAAAGTTAACGAATTAGGAAAAATTGGATATTAAAAATTACTTTAAGATAAAAGTGTCTATTAGGCCATACTATTAGGGTAAAAATGTCCTTTTCCTTACAATATTATATATAAAATGCTCTTATCATAATGCTTCAAAAAAAGAAGTCTCTCCTATCCAGCCAATGAAACTTCCCCCAATCCAACTACTAGAGTTGTCTCCTCAATAATAGCCCTGTCATGACTCTAAGAATACCAATGGAAGGCCTAGTCCTTTACCTCTTTAAGGTTGAGGAAGCTTTTATGCTTCCACACTATTAGACCTTATCCTTTTCATTATTTAGGTCTTTAGTTTCATTGCCCTCTATAATAGGATGTTAGGCAATACATTAGGAAGCTCTTCCATAAGGGCTTAGAGTACTGCAAGACAACAAAAAAGCATAAAATTAGATCCTGTACAATAAACAAAATGAAATTAGAAAAAAATCAACAAAAACATCTTACCTTCCTCCTTACAAGTAGACGAAGCTAAAGGGATAGTTATTTTCGTAACTAGAATCGTAGAACTAGCTTCTAGTTATTTCTATAAGGTATTAATTTAGCTCCCTTTTAAAGTATGCATGAATTAATCTAAAAATCTAGATAGGCAACTTCAGGGGGGGAGGGCAGGTGAACTAAATAGGGTATTTTAAAAATTAATGCACTAATATAAATAATTTATACAAATATTTAAAATGTAAACAAATTTAACAATAAATAAATTGCAATAAACAAGCACATGATGATAACTAAAATGGAAAAATAAAAAAAGTGAGGGAGAGAGAATTGTACCTAGATATTTACTTGGTTCGACACTCCACACGGCCTATATCCACACCTCAAGCAACTTGCTTTAAGGATTCCACTAGCTTGTCTTAAATCAAGGCCAAGAATCAATACACTTGATTTACAAGGTGTCAAAGAAACCTTTACAATAAATTGATTTCCAAGGTACCAATTAAAACCCTTACAACAAAAGAGTAATCATTTTACTCTCAAAGTGTTTCCTATAAACATTTGAATAAGCCTAATACAATAATTAATACAAACACAAATAATTTTAAACTCTCATATGAGTTTATATGAAGGTGTAAGAACAACGAGGCTCCAGAATTTTGATATATGATGTTTTTCCCATTTTTTTAGCTTCAAATAAGTGAGATATTTATAAGAAATAAAAAGTTAGCCATTGCTATAGTTTTTTCCCCTTTACTATAGTACCACTATAGTGATCCTATCAAAGTTTTGATTTTGTCATTTTGCTTTATTTTCTAAAACTTTCAAAACTTTACATTCTAGTCCAAATTGATCATACTTGAATGATTTGACCATAACTTTCTATAAACAACTCTAAATTTACTTATGTAAAATTTTTTAGAAGCTAACACAATTAGCTGTCTGTTGTCATCAAGTTTATGCACATCTTCCATCTCATGCAGTGCCAATATAATTTCCAATGTGCAATTTTATTTAAATCTTGATGTTCTTAAATTTTTATGAGCGCTTTACTTGCTCCAAGTTTATCTTATTTATACATTTACACATTTTAATGCCTAAAAAATTAATATATTATAACCAACATAAAATTTCTTATCATCCAAACATCAATATGTATGACTAAAAAGTCAATAGTATCCAATTTAAATATGCATATTACTTTCATATTAATACATTTACCTTTTATTTTAATTAATAGAAGGGTTTACGTGGAATTTTTTTCACTCTTTGGAAACCCTTCTTCATGCAAAAAAACTACTTTTTAAACAACAAAAGTTGGAATAAAACTCATTTTTTTGATCCATTTTCAATTTCCCATGAACTCTCTTACCTATTTATAGGAGTCTATGAGTCATTAGATTTAGGTTACCTATGTGTGGAGGCTTGATCGGACCTTGAAATAGTACCAATTTTATATTTTTTACCAATCAAGCTTTATTTCCTCCGAACTAATCTAACAAACATAGAGAATGCCTCTAAGGAAATACGCCCAACAGTCTTTATATAAATGTCACATAGAGATATTATTGTAACACTAAAAATTTAAAGATGTATTATGTTTATATATATATATATATATAAGATTTATATTTTTTTATAGTATTATCATCATCAGTAATACATCTGAAAATTTTCTAACCATATGAGTATCTTTTAATTTTACCCTAAACTTAAGTATCAATGACATGAGCTAAGTAAGATGGATATCATTTCTTAAGCAACTAATAATAGTGGACATAAGAAGAAAGAACTTGTCTCTCTTCAAAAATAATATCATGCTCTCTTTGGTTTTTGAATTTCACCTCATTTTAGAAAAAAAAAACCTACAGTAGCATAATCAGTAGATAACTGATCCATCCCAAGTATTGCATGAAAGACATGAATGTCAAGAGGGATTAAATCTTCTACCATCTCACTAATACCCCTTTTGATAACACATTCTCAAAATACACTCTCAACTAGTGATAATTTCCTAATTAGTATGGCTACTACTAGACTATAATACTACAAGAAATTTGGGTTTTAGCCACAACATTTGTTGTATGTTGTGGCTAAAAAAAAATTTTTTTGTGGTAAATTTCGTCACCTATAGTGCTTGGCAAATTGTGTTTAGCTACGAAATACAAATTTTGTGGCTAAAGATAAATAACCACAAATTGCGCGATTAAATACTATTTGATATTTAGTTCCCATCATCATTGGAGATAACTTTTTTCTTGTAAATTTTGTGCCTAAATCTTTTTCATGGTTATAGATTTACTGTTTAATCATGAAATTCTTTATGGCTAAAGAGACATTGTTTAGCCATGAGTAATTTTGTGTCTAAAAGATATTATTTAGCCACGAAATAATTATGAGTAAATGTTCTTTTATTTAACCAATCTAAAGGTCTCAATATTTTATCTACATGCACGAAAAAAGTACAGGAAATAAATAAAAAAAAGGTGTAAAATTCAAATAAATCAAAATGTAGGCCTCATTGCCAACATACATGTAACAACATCTACAGTAGAATGTGCCTTATGTTGAGTTGAAGAAAATATGTGTGTTTGCGTATAAGGTATACCTGGCTGGCCCTTTAGTAGACCTCCACTAGCCATTGTAGCTCTAAATTGTGCTCTACTACTATGAATAAACACTCTTGTTTATGGTCTTTTGTGTCTTAAACATTGCTATTGTCACCTTAAAAACCCTAAGAAGGTGCATGTTACACTGAATTTACCATTCTAAGATGAAAGAGGACTATCAAATTTATCTACAACAATAACATATAGAACTCTTCAAATACTATCCTTCTTGGTACCTGCCACATGTGAATCACTAGGGGTACCTCTTCACTCTTATTACTCTACTGGCTACTACATTGAGACCTCTAACTCCATAAATTACTTCCAACTGATTAAGGAACAAAACTCTAACTAAAAATCTTTCTCTATCCTCTTAATGACATAGGGTACTGACTATACTGTCGACCATCAAAACATACAAGGCACATCACCTTAAATATAAAGATTAACTAAATTGAAATCCTTTTTCTTAATTTTAATATTTACATAAACTAGATTAACAAGACTTTTTTTTAGAAGACATCGACACAATATATTGATTAAGCTTATTTGATAGTGATTAAAGAATGAGATTTATGAGCTGAGATGTGTCAATGGGTCATTTCCTAGAAATCTCTTGGCCGGATGAGATGCATTGGAACAAAAGAATGGCAATCATTATGACAATGTAGGCAGGAAGATGTCAATTTTAGTTTGACTCAGCTTGTCGTGTTCTTTGAATTCTTGCAAACTCAATCATCCCTCCAACCAACTGTGAAGTCAATTGCATGAGCTTTTGGGTAAGGTTAATAGCTGAATCCAGCTGTCTATTGCTTAAACAGTTACATTTTCAGAATTAGCAATTAAATCCATACACATTATACACGTCACAGTTTGAGCCAATTATATAAATTTGAAAGTTGCAATGGAAAGAAAATGAATTATCAACTCTTTTAAGCTGCCGGCACCCTAAAAAGATACTAGTTTGAGACAATTATATGCCTTGTCTTTGAGCTCTGTAGCGACAATTAAAACCATTTAAGACTACAGATACTCATCGTAGGATCAGCTAAGCAGTCAACTGTCATTCACCCTAAATATCATTCCGAAGTAATCATTTGAACATGGAGATTTTCTCCAGGTTCCGCAATCTCAACTTCTGAGAAGCTTTATGATCATCATATTTACAAATTGTTTTTTTTTTTAAAAAGCTATACTGCAGACCTTTTTGCGCCAAAGCTAAGATCTCCAACAATGAATCAAACCCACATCCCGTGTATCTTCCTTTCATTTTTTCTCATTCTCCACGCAACCAATTCCTTGGAAGCAGAGGTTAAGAGTTCACTCGCAAACACAGAAGCAAAGATATCAAAGAATGTTTCGAAAGAACAAATTCTTATGTACTCAGGTTATGCTGTAGTTGGACTCCTTATTATAGCCTTCATCATTTACAGGCTGTACAAAGGAAAAAAGAAAAGACACCGGGTTGAAGCAGCAAACAAGGTGGCATCATTTGACGATAGTATCAGCATGTCGATGGCTGAATCAAGTGATCAGTACAGAACAGGCGAGGGCAAATCAGAATTTTTCGTTGCTTCAGCTGATCATAGTGCTTTGGTTTCATCCTCACTAGTGATCCTTACAAGTTCTGTGGCGAATGGATTGAAATTCGACGACATGCTCAAAGCTCCTGCAGAGTTGATTGGAAGAGGAAAGCACGGTACGCTCTACAAGATTGTATTGGAAAATGGCGTTCCCCTTGTTGTCAAAAGGATTAAAGATTGGGAATTTTCAAGCAGCGATTTTAAGCTGAGGATGCAGAGGTTAAACCAAGTGAAACACCCAAATGTACTGCCAGCTCTCGCTTTTTACTGTTCCAAACAAGAGAAGCTATTGGTATATGAATACCTCCGAAATGGAAGTCTCTTCATGCTTCTCCATGGTATGTTTTTACTAGTAACTCGATTTTTCTTGTAGAATGATTATTATTTATTTTGTACCAAATCATGTTTTATGTTTTATTTTATATTTCAGGAAACCAAATGGGAAAAGCATTTGATTGGGCTAGTAGACTAGACATTGCAGCTAGCATTACGCAGGCATTAGCATTCATGCATCAGGAATTGCGCTATGATGGGATTGTTCATGGCAACTTGAAGTCCTCAAACATCTTGCTAAACAAAAACCTGGAGCCTTGCATCAGTGAATATGGTCTTGTGGCCTCGGATAATCTAGGGTCCTCTTCCTCTGCATCAAGTGCCTTCGAAGAAGACATTTACGGATTTGGCTTGATTCTCTTGGAGCTGCTAACTGGAAAACTAGTGCAGAATGATGGAGTGGACTTGGCAACATGGGTTCACTCGGCGGTCCGAGAAGAATGGACTGTAGAAGTATTTGACAAGTCACTAATATCAGAAGGTGCAAGTGAGGAGAGGATGGTCAACTTGCTGCAAATTGCCATAAAATGTGTAAACCAGTTGCCGGAGGCCAGGCCAAGCATAAACCAAGTTGTTGTCATGATTAATGCTATAAAAGAGGAAGAAGAGAGGTCTGTATTTTCTGAAGTATGATCTATATGGCTAGGATTTTCCTTTATAAGACTTGGATTGAGAAATACAAACACGAAACTATGCTTGTAATATGAATTAAATTCACTTATCATATGTTTTAAGTCACTAATATATTATTTCTCTCGGATCGAGTTTAACAATATATATATAAATATATATATATATATATGTTGTGGGGCAATTAAGGTGAGATATAAGCTGCTCCTAATAATTCACCTAAGCGCTTAGGTCCAATAGCCCAAGAAGCTACTTAGCTTAGATTGCCATCAGACTTACTATATATCTAAGTCCATTAGCCTCTTTAATTTAATTTGGAGAGCCTATCAAGTGGGACTTGCTTAGGAGTCCATGTTACCATTGAGTTTTATAGTCAAAAGATAGGTAAATATCATCTACTATATTTTTTTGGAAGCTTCTCCATGTATGTTTCTAATGCATTTATGCGATCTTTAATTGGATTAATGATGCATCACATCTTTAAGACAAGAAGACATTAATAGGCTTGGCAATATTGTTCACGTAAATAAAAAGATTTATGATATCATTCAATAAGATGTAAAGAAGAATAAATCAATCCAAAAAAATCAAGATGAAAATAACAAATTTGAATATTGAAATATCTTCAAATTATAAGCACCCTCTTTGAGTTAGTCAGAACACTAATTGTAACCCAGCTACCATATTTGATCAAACTCTAAAGGAGAATAGACGATGTACAACCTCTAAGCTAGTTAGAGCATTGGTCATAACTCAATTATCATGTTCAGTCAAACTCCAAAATAGAGATCTGTGCTTTCATCGAACTAGTCAAAGTATTGGTCACAACTTTGGTTACTCCATTCAATTAGATTCACCACCCTAGAGCTAGTTAGAAATACTAGTCGTAACGTGGTTACACTATTTGATCAATCTACAAATAAGGGGAACAATATCTGCTTATGTTGAGTAGAAGACAGGTCTAAACTCGACCACCCTAAAAAAGTTAAAGAAAAATTCTTAAAAAAACTTAATTTAAGAGAGTTCTAAAAAAGTGTAGATAAAATTTATCTTATCAAGGAAAGATTCTTTAATCTAAAGAATATCCCAAAAATTATGGTACAACTCTTACTAAGGCAAAAAAGAATCTAACATAAATTCGATAAAACTCAAATAGCATAATTTTAAAAGAGAATATCCATAAAGCTTCTGAATCCTAATAGAATTTCAAGTGCTATAAGTTAAACTAGCATCCCCATCTTAGAACTAAGAAGGAGAAAGGATCACACATTCAAAGACATATAAAGAAAAAGACCCATTAAGGCTTTCATTTTTAGAGAGAAAAACATACATTGTAATTATGCATTCTCAAAAGAGCTTTATAATACTTTTCAAGGCTTATATTCTTAAGATCACCATCCTTAAGGCCACGAGAGAACACTTTTATTGAGCTATTCACTACAAATTTTTTTTTTTATACTTTTGCCTATCCTTTATTGTTTTTGGACGATTGATAATTTAAGCATTAGAATGCCTATGCTAAAAAATATCTGGCACGACCTCACTTTTATCTTTAATTACAAGATTCTCATAAAACAAAATATCCACTAAAAAAAGAGGCAATCATATCAAGTTAACTCCATCCTATCCCTGAAGTTATAACTAAGTTTTCAATAATAAAAAAATTTAACTCATTAATTTTTGAATTACCAAATTTTAAGGATTAACAATAACTATTTATATCAAATTTTGAGTACCATTTTTTTTCATAAAAATGTATAGATGAAATGTCCACATTATAATGATTTGCCACTGAGACTACAAAAATAAGGTCATCATCAAACAAATATGAAGTTAGACATCACAAATTAGCATCATTTTTAATCAAAATCAACTTCAACTTCAAAATTCATCAATCATGTTCTCTGTCGAATCATTTTTTAAGTAAAGAGCCCAAGGCCCACCTAAAGCCCACAAATGACAGGATCCAGTTGTCACTTATAGATGGTTGACCAAATGACAACCACGCGCTTGTAGAGCAGGTGGGAGCATTTTCAAGTTTGTTCTTACTTTATGAGCATCCTTTACCTCGCACTTTGGATAGTACTGTCACTGACGCTGTTCTGGCTTTTACCTTGTTCTCTCCGACCCTAAGAGAGTGACTTTTCAAGTTTCAAAGAGAGAGATTAATATGTATATATATACATATATATATGTAAAATCCTCTCACTTAACTTTTACTGTATAACTTTGCTCTTCTTTGTGTGCAAGAGCATCACAAATTATTTCACAAGATTTTAGGAGGAAAAAAAAACAAAGAAAAGAGATTAAAGTATTGGGTGGACTACTTCAAGAAGAATCAAGTTAGGCGAGTTTCAATCTTATTGTTTTTGTGTGTGTGTCAGCTTCTTCTCTCTTATTATTGCTCAATAAGCTTTGTGGGTTTTTATTTCAAATCATACAAAAAAGAGTTTTAAAATATATATATATATATATTATACTTGTAGTACCAAACAACCACCTGCCCAAAGCCGCTTAGTGCAAATATTTTGTCTCAAATCTGATGAACAAAAAGAAGTGAGTTGGGTTTTTATAGATTTGGATTGGATTAAAAAAAAAAAGAGTTGATTTCGGCATCTGGGCTAAAAAGAGCATGGTTTTTGAATGTTCTTATATGATCTGCGCTATTAGAAAGCAAATAAAATAGGTTGTTTTTGGAGCATGCCCACTTGATCTCTTGGATTCATCAGCAGATGAAGCAAAAAGAAAGTTTTTACACGTACCCACCTCCATTTTCTCCTTCATCTTCTTACACTAATACTTTTCACAAAGAATCTAGCCCTCCTTCGTCATCTGGTACAAGAATTAGTCCTGCTGTTCTTTTTATTATAGTAATTTTGGCTGTACTTTTTTTCATATCTGGCCTCCTCCACTTGCTTGTTAGATTCCTCATAAAGCACCCATCTTCATCTGCTTCTAATCAATCCAATAGTAGGTACCCTGAAATTTCTGGCTCTGATGTTCTTCAGAGACAGCTTCAGCAACTTTTCCATCTCCATGATTCCGGTTTGGATCAAGCTTTTATAGATGCACTTCCTGTTTTCCAGTATAAAGAGATAGTTGGTCTAAAGGAGCCCTCTGATTGTGCTGTTTGTTTATGTGAATTTTCTGAGAAGGATAAGTTGAGATTACTTCCAAGGTGTAGCCATGCTTTCCATATTAATTGTATAGACACCTGGCTACTATCAAATTCAACTTGTCCTCTCTGTAGAGGAACCCTTTTCACTCCTGGGTTTTCTTTTGAGAATCCAATTTTTGATTTTGATGATTTTAGAGAAGATGATGGGATTGCTGGTCGTGGAGAAAATGGGATTACTTCTAGTCAAAAAACGGCAGAAATTGAAGAAATTGTTGTTGAAAAGGGTGTTGTACCGGTAAGACTCGGTAAATTTAGAAGACTAAATGATGGGGTAGGAGAGGCAGGAGGAGAGACTAGTAGTAGTAATTTAGATGCCAGAAGATGTTATTCAATGGACTCATATCAGTATGTGCTTGGTAATTCGGACTTGAGGGTCGCATTGTGCACTGATAGGCATGACTGTGATACAAAACTTACAAAAGTGACAGAAAACCAAGACAATTCTTCAGTTGATGGGGATGTGGAGGGGAAGAAGATTAGTAATATGGCTAAAGGTGAGAGTTTCTCTGTTTCCAAGATCTGGCTTTGGTCTAAGAAGGGAAAATTTTCAAGTTCATCGGATGCTCATATGGATGTGCCTTCATCTCTTAAATTGGATTTGACATGGATGGGGAAAACTCAAGAAAAATGAAAGGTACATTTTTCTTTGCTTCTTTGTGGCTTAGTTAGAAGAGTTGATCAAACCATGTCATTGTCTAGCTTTTATTTTGAATTTTCCTTTTGTGCTAATTCACAAAAAACTCAAATGGCTGATTGTGGCGTATTGAAACCTAATAATCAAGTTTTACTTTAAAGGCATGTTTTATTATAGGAATGACATATTAGGATTAAAATAGGCGACTTCTAGTTGACAGAGCGATGCAATGCTGTTGGTGGTGGTGGTGGTGGTGGTGCAAGGATGATTTCACGATGTATCTGTCCTATAAAAAGAAAATACTTATATGATTTGATTGTGTTCTTTTGCTTATTTTGCAATTTATGTTGCCATATTTCTTGCATTATGCCTTGATGAGAGAAACTGAAGGTTTGCTTGTTTCAAGTTGGTTGCATTGGCTATAAAAGTTGTATTTGAATGAAGGACCAGTGTGTTGTTCAAAACACTTACATGTGTAGGCTGTAGCTAGTACCGGTCCTACTGTTGGCTAGCAAATTACGAATTTTTAACTAAGGAACTACACATTCATTCTTAATCATTTCCCAGGTCAATCTTCTCTTGTCATACAAGGAGAAATGCACTCAGTACTAATTTGAACCGAAGTATTTTGTTTACAGATTGAAGCAAATCATGAAATTCAGTGTAAAGTTTTAGAATCTGGAACTTCAGAATTCTAAACCTGTTAGACTGTAACTTTCTGTGTTGCTAGTTTTAGGTTTTAAATCTCAAATATAATGGTTCAAGCATCAGGAAGCTCTGCAATAGACATACTAAATGGACCTATAGATTTTATGATGCTCATTTCAATTAATATACAATTGCAGAAGCCTTCAGTTTCAAATTCACTTGGTTCCTAATATGTTCATGGTTATATATATGTACACAATCTAAGCAAAGAGAGCAAGTGCTTTTGCTTTTCTTGCCTTTTGAGGCATTGTGTTTTCTACTTCTTTCCCTTTTTTTTCCCCCTTATATAAGCTGTAAACAGGACCCTTTTATGATAAGGTGCAGAGTCTTTTTCTTTAGGGCTGGGCAATGGGGCAGTGATGGTGGGATCCATGAAAGCATTGTCACAGATGTGTTTTTTGTTTTTAAAAAAAATTGTTGGTGGGTCATATTTCGCTCTTCCCATGCAGCCATTTTCAAACTAAACCCATATGCTAAATATTTCTTTTAAAAAAAACCATATAATAAATCTTTATTCATTTCAAAAAATTAAGTTGAAAAAAATGATGAGATTCTCTAGGCAATGAAAGTGAGAAGGTGTCTCCAACTCTCCATTGCATTTATTTGAATACTAAAAATTGTCAAAAAGAAAGGAAAGATATAAAGTGCCACCAAGAATTTAATTTAAAGGATTGATGTAAAAAGAAACTTATCGTGGATGAATACTTTTTTAAGGAAAAAAAAATGAAAACTTGTATTACTAAGTAAAGGCTTGAGGATAGGAATCCTCTATAGTAAAATGTTTTAGATGGGATAGAATATGTACTTAATCCAAATATAATCAAAAGAACAAGTATATTTTGCTAATTCATGAGCAACTTGAACTTGATTTGTATCTGGGGGCACATTAAAACATTAAAAAACTAATAGGACTTTAGAAGCTCAAAAATGTCCTTCAAAACCAAGCCTAACTCCGAGTTTGATTATGTAATAGATAAAATATCATTGATGACCATCTCAGAATCCGATTCAATTTTCACCTTAATGCATCTGATCTCTTCGTGTTGTAATACGCTCAACTAGATAGCAAGAGCTTTAGCAATCGAAACGAGCAACAAATATGATAATTTAACAAGTCCTAATAGAAGAACAGAATCATAGTCGTCATTAGCAGACAAAGCCCAAGCTAGTAAGGTTGCTTTTATTATCCAGCACTGCATCAGAGTTCATCTTAACACTTTCCACATTAGGTGACCTCCAGTGCTTGATCGACCGCTACTGCTTATTTGAAATCTTAACATGAGTCTGCTGAAAAAAACAGATAGTTTGATGCCCATTTTACCACCATGTCAGGATCTATGGTAATTCACTTATGGGACCATTGATTACGAGCATACCAGATTTGCTAAAGAATGACTATAAAAATTTCCAACTCTGCACAAGTTGATTCATGCACAAAATAAAGAATTCCTTCAAGGGAGTATAATGGCTACAAGAGAGATCATTTATAAAGTATACCATTTGCGGACAGATTTGGGAAGCTTACAGACCCACAATGCATGAATCATGTTCTCTGTGCCTCTACCACACAAAGGGGATATTTCTTCGACTGGTACATGGTTCTGCTTTAGATTTGCCATTGTGGGCAACCATTCATGAGTGGCTTTCCAAAAAAAAGCTTAAACTTATGGTAGAATTGATAGCCTCTAAAGATTCTTCCACCATAGTTGTGTAGTCGAGCTCTCTGAACTGCTTGCATGATTCTTGAAATAAAATTCAAGCCAATATCCCGACTTGACAGAATAATTTCCATATTGATCATAATACCACATTAAGGAGTCATGGAACACACAATAGTGAGGCATGATCGGAATACTAAGAATAAAATATTGGTCTTCAGTTGAGAATATTGGTAATAAATAAAAAATTTTGTTTAATAAAATAAACGCAGCAGAAGTCATATCGTCTTATTTATAATCACATGTATAGAAATAGAAGATTACTTTAATTCATCACTATTGCAGATCTTGAATTGACTGGCTGCAATATTCTCCACTATCCTCGATCTTCAAACTCAATGCGTGTAGGCATGTGGATCTTTCTTAATCTCTAAAAACACTAATACCAAAATCTAAGAGAATGGTAATAACTAAATTCTTTTTCTACGTTAGAATACATAAAAAGAATTTTTCTAGTTATATTTGTTGTCAATTATTACTATCCCATACCTCATATATATATAGAAATTTTCATTGGGTATTTTGAATTAGATTAGGATTAGAAAATTAGAGTTTGATTAGGATTTGAGCTAGTAGAAGGACTGCAAGACCCATGAGCTTTCTAACTCTAACTTAAAATGCCTAGTTCTTATTATTTCATAATACACAAATTCTTCTAAATTAACCCCAAGCTATTCCATTAAAAGTCAATGGCTATACTCTAGTAACCCATGTTATTAAGTAAAAGTTCATTTAAATAAAACTCTATTTAATTAAATTAAACTTGGTCTTTAGACCAATAATAATTACTTAATTGACTATCTAATTGATGTCTATAATTAATGCTAGGCTATGAAAAAAAAATGTCTTGTCTCTTTAATAACTTATTTGCCTTTAAGTCACTGAATGCGATCACTTTTAATATGTCTATATTTATAAATAAATTTACAAATAAATATTATTATTCAATAAATAATTTATTGAATAAACTGTGGCCACAAATTCTAATGATCAAGTACTACAAACAGTTTAGGTGGATATCAATTATTAGATTTTATCTTGCAAATATATGTTCCTACAACCCATGAAATTATATTTCTAAGCTATCGAGGTTTTGACTGTTTATATGGATCTCACTCCGTGATAACTCAAAAGATACAATACATGAATGTAAGTTCATTATCTGCTTAGGATTAAGATCAATCAAGCTTATTAAAACTTTTGTGAATTAAGATCTACGACATTTAGTTAACTAGATCAAAATTCATAGTAGTTGATGAACACATGAAAATGCATATTTGTTAAGAGATTCAGTCACCATTTAATGTCACTAATTTTAGTATTTTCTATATTTTTAGCTTGAAATAAAGTGTTCTCCTTAAATTGTGATTAATGAATGTTATTTGGACAGGTTTAGGTAAAATGGACATAACTCTTAATGTAGAAATCGAAATGGAGAAATTCTTGAACCTGGTGCAATATGACTCAATCTTACACAAATTTGAAGAATAGTGAAAAAGCAAAATCCAACATGTTATGGGTCAAAAATTGAGATACATTAGAATCGGGCTACAACTTCTGCCCAGCTTGACCCAACTCATATATTTGGACCGTATCTCACAAAATACGTACTCAATTGATATAATTCTTGAAGCTGTGAAATGCTGACGTAACTATCAACAACTCGTATGTTGATGGTAAAGTCCAAGTCAGCCGTTATCATGGACCAAATTGCATTGCAAGTGGGTAAAATGGTTGTTGGCCGAAATCTGATGTGTCTTTGGAAGTTTGCTCATATCTCATTGGACACTCATCCAATTTGCATGAAATTAGTGCCTATGGAAAGAAGAGACAAAATTCTATAACTTTCATGTCGGTTGCAGGAGCTAAATCGGTCATTTACATTATCAAAAATGTGCTGCAAGTGGATAAACGAGTTATTGGCTTAAAATTATTGAAGATTGATGTCATCCATGACATATGTCCATTCATTGCCTATATAAGGAGACTCTTAGGACATTTTTAACATTAGATAATTCTCTCTTCTTTTCTTCTCATTAACATGTATTGTAATTTAGGCTAGAGTTCTTGGCAAGGCTAAGAGATGAACTTTTATGTGTAATAAATCTACTTCTATGCTTTGATTCGTTGCCAAGAGCTACAAATGTTTGTAAGTTTGGTTTTAATTAAACTCTTATCTATTCTATTTTCTATAATCCAGAGATTATAATTCTCATATCTCATATAAGTTTAGTCATACTTTTCTTATGTGATTCTTGGTGAACTATAATTGTTACTAGTTACATTGTTTTATATGTTAATCTTTTACTGCAGTATTGTCAAATTGATATATTGTCGATCTTGGATAACATATAAGAGCAATAAATGTTTGATATTCAAGTTGATCTTTTACTGCAATATTGTCAAAGTGATATATAGTCGATCTTAGATAACTTGTATAAATGAACATGATGTGTGTTAATGCTTGCAAAGAGTTTAATTACATCAAATATATGTGTTATCAAATGTGCTATATTTTTCTATCTTCTGATTGATTGTTTGGGATGTGAAACTTTCAATTGAGTTATAAGCATTGAATCAAAGTGTAGAGTGGATTTCTAAAGCATAATTGTGATTCTCAAAGCCTTGCTTAAATCATCATAAGATATTTTCTTCAATTCATAGACAATTCCATCTCATCAATTAATTTTATCCTTTGCTACCTCTTTAATATTTTACTTCATCAACCTATTTTGCCAAGAGCTTCCTCGTGGGATCGACACCTTAATCTATACTACGATAGCCGCGTTATATTTTGAGCATAAATAGTAGTCCAGTTCAATGTAACATATACACTAATTTTTCTACTCGAAATTCCTACTTCAATGATCAAAACAAATCATTCACTATAAGAAGCAGAAAAACCACAACCTTACATAATAAAAATGGCCTTTTTCATTAATGGTTGTGAACTATATTTAATTTATAAAGAACTTGTGATATATACTATCTGTATTATCATCATATGCCTAATAAATAGATCACATACTTTATAAATATGGGCTTATCAATGTATGCTCAATTATATATATGAATAAACTTTATTAATCTAATAAAATATTATTACACATGCTTTAAGGGTATAAAATAACATAAAATGTTTGACAATCTCCTACTTGCCCTAAAGCATGTCAGGCATCTGTCGAACTCTCATATCATATATATGAGTTTCAAAACACTTTGATGGAAATAATTTGGTGAATGGATCTACTAAATTTTCTGCTGATGTAATCGTGAATACCATAAAATCACCCTTTTGCACAAGCTCCTGTACCAAATGGTATTTTCTCTCAATGTGTTTTCCTTTTTTATGGTATCTCGATTTCTTGGATTGGGCTACAGCTCTGTTAATATCACAATAAATAACAATGGGCATTTAGCACTAGGCACCACTTCAAGTTCCATAAGGAACTTGCGGAGCCATACAGCCTCTTTTGCAGCTTCTGACGCAACTATATATTCAACTTCTATGGTAGAGTCTGGGATATATGATTGCTTTACACTCCTCTAACTTATAGCCCCACCACCTAAAGTAAACATATATCCCGAGGTAGATCTCCGGGCATCCTTATCTGCTTGGAAATCTGAATCTGTATACCCAATAGATATAAGATCCTCACTGGAATACACGAGCATATAATCTTTCGTTCTCTGAAGGTACTTAAATATATGCTTTACTGCAGTCCATTATTCTGGTCCTGGATTAGATTGATATTTGCTGACCATGTCGACTGCAAAACAAATATCTGATCTAGTACATAACATTGCATATATGAGACTTCCTACTGCTGATGCATAAGGAATTCCTCTTATGTGATCTATCTCTTCAGGAGTTTTGAGACACTGGTTCTTGGATATATCAATTCCATATCTAAAAGGAAGTAATCCCGTTTTGGATTCATGTATAGCAAACCTAACCAGAATTTTGTTTATATATGCAGTTTGAGATAAAGCTAACATCTTATTTTTACGATCTCGCAATATCTTAATTCTAAGGATGTAACTAGCTTCACCTAAGTCCTTCATATCAAATTAGTTAGATAACCAAATTTTAATTGATGATAATGCTCCTACATCATTTTCAATGAGTAATATATCATCTACATACAGGACTAGAAAAACCACCAACCGCCCATCAATCTTCTTGTAAACATAAGGTTCATCAGGATTTTAATTAAAACCAAACGATTTGATTGCCTGATCAAATCTGATGTTCCACGATCTTGATGTTTGTTTAAGTCCATAGATAGATTTTTGCAGTTTATAAATCATATGCTCTTGGCCTATAGCTATAAAATCATCTGGTAGTATCATATAGATACTTTCTTCAAGATTGTCATTATGAAAGGCAATATTGACATCCATTTGTCAAATCTCATAATTAAGATTTGCTGCAATGGATAAGAGAATTCTAATAGACTTAAACATGACTATCAGTGAAAAGGTCTTCTCATAATCGATACCTTCTTTCTGAGTGTACCCTTTAGCAACGAGCTTAACTTTAAAGGTTTTCACCTTTCCATCTACCATTCTCTTTCTCTTGTAGACCTATTTACACCCTATAAGTTTTATCCCTTTAGGTTTCTCTATAAGTTCCTAGATTTTATTGGAATATATAGAATCCATTTCTGATTTCATAGCTTTATGCCAATGGTCTGCATCTTTATCAACCATTGCTTCATCATAGCTAGTGAAATCTAGTTCATGCTTTATTAGAGACTGTTTGAAAGGACTCTCCAATTAACATGTACCTAGTTGGACGTCTAATAATCCTCCTACTATGACTAAATACCGGTGGTTGTTATTCTGCAATTGGTTCTGGTTGGTTATTATGATCTGGATAGGGAATTAACTCATTAATTCTATCAGGCACAATATTAGAGTTCCTAGATAATTCATCAAGAATTATCTTACTTCTAGGCTTGAAGTCTTTCATATAGTCTTCTTAAAGAAAGATTGCATTAGTGCTAACTAATACTTTTTTATCTTGAGAACTATAGAAAAGACTTCTCTTATTCATTTAGGATAGCCAAACAAATAAACTTCTAACTTAGATTCAGACTTGTCTGTCTTTCCTTTTAGCATATGAGCTAGACAACCCCATATATGTATATGACGTAAACATAGTTTACGTCCTATCCACATTTCCAGAGGTGTTTTAGGGACCGACTTAGATGAAATTAAGTTAAGAAGATACATGGTTTTTTCTAAGGCATAATCCTAGAACGAAATGGGTAAAGTTGAATAACTCATCATTGACCTTACCATTTCAAGAAGAGTTCTATTTCTCCTTTTTGCTACACCATTTTACTAGAGTGACCCTGGTGTAGTCAACTGGGATAATATCCCATTGTCTAACAAATAGGTCTTGAACTCACTATAGAGGTATTCGCCACCTCTATCAGATCGAAGTACTTTTATGTATTTACTTAATTGCCTTTCCACTTATGCCTGAAACTCATTTAATTTATCAAACGCTTCAGACTTATGGCGCATTAGGTACATATAACCAAATCTAGAATGATCTTCAATGAAAGTGATGAAATATTTATCAAACTCATTGAATTTATCAACTTGTCTGTCTTTCCTTTTAGCACATGAGCTAAACAACCCCATATATGTATATGACGTAAACTTAGTTTACGTCCTATCCACATTTCCAGAGGTGTTTTAATGACTGACTTAGATGAAATTAAGTTAAGAAGATACATGATTTTTTCTAAGGCATAATCCCAGAACGAAATGAGTAAAGTTGAATCTCTCATCATTGACCTTACCATTTCAAGAAGAGTTCTATTTCTCCTTTCTGCTACACCATTTTACTGGAGTGACCCTGGTGTAGTCAACTGGGATAATATCTCATTGTCTAACAAATAGGTCCTGAACTCACTATAGAGGTATTCGCCACCTCGATCAGATCGAAGTACCTTTATGTATTTTCTTAATTGCCTTTCCACTTCTGCCTGAAACTCATTGAATTTATCAAACGCTTCAGACTTATGGCGCATTAGGTACATATTACCAAATCTAGAATGATCTTCAATGAAAGTGATGAAATATTTATCAAACTCATTGAATTTATCAACTTGTCTATCTTTCCTTTTAGCACATGAGCTAGACAACCCCATATATGTATATGACGTAAACTTAGTTTACGTCCTATCCACATTTCCAAAGGTGTTTTAGGGACCGACTTAGATGAAATTAAGTTAAGAAGATACATGGTTTTTTCTAAGGCATAATCCTAGAACGAAATGGGTAAAGTTGAATAACTCATCATTGACCTTACCATTTTAAGAAGAGTTCTATTTCTCCTTTTTGCTACACCATTTTACTGGAGTGACCCTGGTGTAGTCAACTGGGATAATATCCCATTGTCTAACAAATAGGTCTTGAACTCACTATAGAGGTATTCGCCACCTCTATCAGAACGAAGTACCTTTATGTATTTTCTTAATTGCCTTTCCACTTATGCCTGAAACTCATTTAATTTATCAAACGCTTCAGACTTATGGCGCATTAGGTACATATAACCAAATCTAGAATGATCTTCAATGAAAGTGATGAAATATTTATCAAACTCATTGAATTTATCAACTTGTCTGTCTTTCCTTTTAGCACATTAGCTAGACAACCCCATATATGTATATGACGTAAACTTAGTTTACGTCTTATCCACATTTCCAGAGGTGTTTTAGGGACTGACTTAGATGAAATTAAGTTAAGAAGATACATGATTTTTTCTAAGGCATAATCCCAGAACGAAATGGGTAAAGTTGAATAACTCATCATTGACCTTACCATTTCAAGAAGAGTTTTATTTCTCCTTTTTGCTACACCATTTTACTGAAGTGACCTTGGTGTAGTCAACTGGGATAATATCCCATTGTCTAACAAATAAGTCCTGAACTCACTATAGAGGTATTCGCCACCTCGATCAGATCGAAGTACCTTTATGTATTTTCTTAATTGCCTTTCCACTTCTGCCTGAAACTCATTGAATTTATCAAACGCTTCAGACTTATGGCGCATTAGGTACATATTACCAAATCTAGAATGATCTTCAATGAAAGTGATGAAATATTTATCAAACTCATTGAATTTATCAACTTGTCTATCTTTCCTTTTAGCACATGAGCTAGACAACCCCATATATGTATATGACGTAAACTTAGTTTACGTCCTATCCACATTTCCAAAGGTGTTTTAGGGACCGACTTAGATGAAATTAAGTTAAGAAGATACATGGTTTTTTCTAAGGCATAATCCTAGAACGAAATGGGTAAAGTTGAATAACTCATCATTGACCTTACCATTTTAAGAAGAGTTCTATTTCTCCTTTTTGCTACACCATTTTACTGGAGTGACCCTGGTGTAGTCAACTGGGATAATATCCCATTGTCTAACAAATAGGTCTTGAACTCACTATAGAGGTATTCGCCACCTCTATCAGATCGAAGTACCTTTATGTATTTTCTTAATTGCCTTTCCACTTATGCCTGAAACTCATTTAATTTATCAAACGCTTCAGACTTATGGCGCATTAGGTACATATAACCAAATCTAGAATGATCTTCAATGAAAGTGATGAAATATTTATCAAACTCATTGAATTTATCAACTTGTCTGTCTTTCCTTTTAGCACATTAGCTAGACAACCCCATATATGTATATGACGTAAACTTAGTTTACGTCTTATCCACATTTCCAGAGGTGTTTTAGGGACTGACTTAGATGAAATTAAGTTAAGAAGATACATGATTTTTTCTAAGGCATAATCCCAGAACGAAATGGGTAAAGTTGAATAACTCATCATTGACCTTACCATTTCAAGAAGAGTTTTATTTCTCCTTTCTGCTACACCATTTTACTGAAGTGACCTTGGTGTAGTCAACTGGGATAATATCCCATTGTCTAACAAATAAGTCCTGAACTCACTGTAGAGGTATTCGCCACCTCGATCAGATCGAAGTACCTTTATGTATTTTCTTAATTGCCTTTCCATTTCTGCCTAAAACTCATTGAATTTATCAAACACTTCAGACTTATGGCGCATTAGGTATATATTACCAAATCTAGAATGATCTTCAATGAAAGTGATGAAATATTTATCAAACTCATTGAATTTATCAACTTGTCTATCTTTCCTTTTAGCACATGAGCTAGACAACCCCATATATGTATATGACGTAAACTTAGTTTACGTCCTATCCACATTTCCAAAGGTGTTTTAGGGACCGACTTAGATGAAATTAAGTTAAGAAGATACATGGTTTTTTCTAAGGTATAATCCTAGAACGAAATGGGTAAAGTTGAATAACTCATCATTGACCTTACCATTTTAAGAAGAGTTCTATTTCTCCTTTTTGCTACACCATTTTACTGGAGTGACCCTGGTGTAGTCAACTGGGATAATATCCCATTGTCTAACAAATAGGTTTTGAACTCACTATAGAGGTATTCGCCACCTCTATCAGATCGAAGTACCTTTATGTATTTTCTTAATTGCCTTTCCACTTATGCCTGAAACTCATTTAATTTATCAAACGCTTCAGACTTATGGCGCATTAGGTACATATAACCAAATCTAGAATGATCTTCAATGAAAGTGATGAAATATTTATCAAACTCATTGAATTTATCAACTTGTCTGTCTTTCCTTTTAGCACATTAGCTAGACAACCCCATATATGTATATGACGTAAACTTAGTTTACGTCTTATCCACATTTCCAGAGGTGTTTTAGGGACTGACTTAGATGAAATTAAGTTAAGAAGATACATGATTTTTTCTAAGGCATAATCCCAGAACGAAATGGGTAAAGTTGAATAACTCATCATTGACCTTACCATTTCAAGAAGAGTTTTATTTCTCCTTTCTGCTACACCATTTTACTGAAGTGACCTTGGTGTAGTCAACTGGGATAATATCTCATTGTCTAACAAATAAGTCCTGAACTCACTATAGAGGTATTCGCCACCTCGATCAGATCGAAGTACCTTTATGTATTTTCTTAATTGCCTTTCCATTTCTGTCTAAAACTCATTGAATTTATCAAACGCTTCAGACTTATGGCGCATTAGGTACATATTACCAAATCTAGAATGATCTTCAATGAAAGTGATGAAATATTCATAACCTCCCCTATCTTGTGTGCTCATGAGCCCACAAATGTCAAAGTGCAATAATTCTAATGTTTCAATGGCTCTATTACCTTTAGTATTAAAGGGTATTTCTAGTCATTTTGTCTTCTATACAGGATTTGCAAAGTGGTAATGGTTTAATATCTAATGAACTTAAAGGTCCATTGTTAACCAGTATTTAGATCCTATCTAGACTAATATGACCAAGACATAGATGCCATAGATATGTTTGATTAATGAGAGTCACTTTAATCCTCTTATGGTGATTAGATTTATTATTCAATTCTGTGTTATTCAATGAGTTGATTTTAGAATATATGCAGTATAGATTGTTAACTAGTGTACCAGAACATATAAATGATTTATTTCTTTTGATCACTATAGTTGAGTCAAAAATAACAGAATAACCAAATTTATCCAAATAACTAACTGAAATCAAATTGCGTTTGAGTTTCGGTACTAACAAACAATCATCTAATACTGAAGTCCTAAAATCATCAAAATAAAGTTGAACAACTCCCACTGCATTGGCTGTAATAGTTGCACCATTTTCTAGCCTTAGATTGATCTCCTCTTCACTGAGTTGTCTAGTTTCCTGGAACTCCTACAATAAATTATAAATATGATTGGTGGCTCTAGAATCTACTATCCAGGAATCAGTGGAATCAGCCACTAAACATGTCTCAATGAAAAGAATTTTACTTGAAGTAGAAGCTGCCACTTTAGCTTCTAAAAGCTTTGCTAAGTGAACTAAACAATTTCTCTTCCAATGCCCTTTAGCACCATATTGGAAACATTTTCCTTTGAGTTTCTTATCCTTTTGTTGAATTTGCACAGAAGTTGATTTAGATACTCTCTTGGGCTTATTCTTTGTCTTCTTACTACCCTTTCCTTTAGGATTGGGACCAGAAGAGAAATATGGGCTAAGAGTCAAATGAATACTTAGTCCAGGTTTCATTATGGCCTCAGTAACTCTAAGAAGATTCATTAGCTCAGTTAATGAAAAATTTACCTGATACATTAACATGTTTAACAAGAAAGTCTGAAATGAGGGTGCTAGGGTTTCTAGGACCATCTCGACCTTAGATTGACCAGTGTATTCCCCACCCAAATCCTCAACTTGCTTGAATGGTGCTATCATTTTCAACACGTGATCTTGCACAAGAGTTCCTTCTGTTTGCCTAGTATTCATGATCTCTTTCAAAGCAGCCTGCCTTATAGTACTGTTTTTATCAACAAACATCTCTGAAAGGCTGAAGATCATATCAGCAGCCGTTTTCATAGTCTCATGCTACTTTGCTAGAGTACTAGATAAAGAAGCTAATATATAACATCTGGCCATTTCATCAGGCTGTTGCCACTTGTTATAAGCATATTTTTCAGCTTGAGATGCCTTTTCATTAAGTTTAGGAGGACATTTTTTAGTTAAGACATATTTGTGCTTTTCAGCTGTAAGAATAATGTCTAAGTTCCTTTATCAATCCACATAATTATTTTTTGTTAACTTGTTTGGTTAAGGATGGATGCTAGTGGGCTAAATGAAGACATGATTCTAAAAAATAAATTCATACATAAGCATACATTATCTGAAAGTATGTGTAACTTTTTCATGAATACATTAAATGCATTTATGTAGAACTCTTTAACTACAGTATGCATTCGTAATCTAATTTTCATTCAGAATACGCCTCTGTAGGGTGGTTGTATCCGTCATGAATTAGATTAGTACCATACTAATTTATTATTATTATCTATATATCTCATATAAAATAATAATAAATTACCGATTCTTTAGCCCTTAAATTTAATTGACAAGAACTTCGTAGGGAGGATATCAATCAACCTAAGTTGAGTGTATAACCATTATTTCAATCCTTTATATTTTCCAATTAAAAAAGCCATCGTAGGGTAATCAATTTTGCATAAGTCCTATATTGGATCTTGTTATTTAGGGAAGTCTTATCTAGTAACAAGTTCTGATTAATACCCTCCGTAGGGAATTCACAAGATTTGAGGCAAGACATTAATTTATCTTACTATAGGACTAATAATAGAGGCCGTGGGTTTTATGCCTAAAGCCATCTCTCACTCAATATTTTAAATTCTTAGAGTTTTTAATTAATTTATAAAATGACGTTCAACTCATTAATATCTAATTTTATTTTCATAAAATAATTAATAAGGTCATGTTAAATAATAAATTAATATAATATTAAAAAATTATAATAATCTTATCATAATCTCATTAGAATATTAATGTCATACAAAATAATATATTTTATGCATGGACACGTGAATGTCGCACCATTAATCTATATGACATGTTATTCATCTAATCAATTAACTAGATAAATAAATAACCCATAATTCATGGCTTTTTTTAGGAAGAAAAACATTTAAAACTAAGCTTAAGTTCTTCAAAGTATTCCTTGAAGTCAACTTGAGCTATTTTATAATATTACCTCCTCTTACTTGTCTCCTTTTATAGGCTTGAATTTTGGACCTTTTAATTTTCTTTGGTCCATTTGTTTTTAAAAATAAATTGGACATATTTTAGGCTTAAAATTTGTTTGGGCTGTTTTAAAAATTTTTTAAATAAAATAGTTCAAATAAAATTTTATAAAATTGGACCAAGATTAAAAGAAGTTAAATTTCTTTGGGCTGTTTTAAAAAAATTTAAATAAAATAGCCCAAATAAAATTTAATAAAATTGGACCAAGATTAAAAGAAGTTTGGACCAACTTTAAATTTACATATACAAAGAATTAGTCCAAAAATAAATTTGGGTTAAATTTAAGACTTTATTATAAATTTCTCAAAGTTATCTGGTCAAACTTTAATTATCCAAAATAGAAGGGGCTGGGTGGAATAACCAATTCTGTTAGGCCTATTTTAAAATTCTAAAAACTTGTCTAGGTCAAAACAAAATTAATTAAACAATGAGGGGCCCAAGAGATAATTTTAATAAAAACCTTAATTCCACATTTTCTCTTTCTTTAGCCATCGCTCTCCCTGCCCAATGGCCACTGCCGATTTAAGCTGCCACTCAACTTTAAAAAGATCGTTACCACCACGACTTGTCGCCAGCCACAAATTATGCTGGTCGACTCCATCGCCGTGAAACCGTGAGCAATGCTCGCCAAAGCCACTCCTAGCATCATAATCAACAAGAAATGGTCGCCACTATTGGTGTTTATCACCGGTCATTCTTTTTCCTTTCATTGCCAGCGTCTGGTATGCAGAAAATGATGATTGCAACGATTGCTCACCGTTTGATGGCGAGCAGCTGCCGCACCAGTGAGATACTAGCAGAATTTTGCTTGATCTTCTCTTTTTTTTTTCCTACGTTTTTCTTCCTTTTTTTTAAATACAATAGAAATAAAAATATAAAAAAAGAACCTATATATTTTTTAGATTACAAATAAAATTTCTACGCTAATTAATTGGCATACAAATAAAATCTAAAGAACCACTAAGAATTAACCTAACCAAGAGGAGAAATTATAATATTATTTCATCACCCCCTCTTGTTACAATTTTCAAGAAAAAATACAAACAAATATCTAATAATGAATTATTGGGCATAACTATTCATCACATAATTAATAAAAATAACAAATATAGATTAGTATGCAATTGGTGCTACAATAAACAATTACTACCATACACAATAAATTATATATGTAATATGAAACAAGGCTACTCTAATACCACTTATTAGTAGTAAATACAATTTTATGTTTAATAAAATAAATGCGATGGAAGCCAGATCGTCTTGTTTATAATTACATGTATAGGGATAGAAGATTATCTCAATTCCTCACTATGGCAGATCTTGATTGGATTGGCTGCAATCTTCTCTACTATTCTCAATCTTCAAACTCAATGCGTGTAGGTACGTGAATCTTTCTTAATCTCTAAAAATACTAATACCCAAATCTGAGAGAAGGGTAATAACTAAATTCTTTTTCCATGTTAGAATACGTAAAAATAAATTTTTTGGTTGTATTTGTTGTCTATTATTACTACCCTATACCTCATATATATATAAGAATTTTCCTTGGATATTTTGAATTAGATTGGGATTAGAAAATTAGAGTTTAATTAAGATTTGAGTTAGTAGAGGGACTGCAAGACCCATGAGCTTTTTAGCTCCAACTTAAAAGGCCTTGTTCTTATTATCTCATAATACACCAATTTTTCTAAGTTAATCTCAAGCTATTCCACTAAAGGCCAAGGCTGTACTCTAGTAACCCATATTATTAAGTAAAAGCCTATTTAATTAAAACTATATTTAATTAAATTGGGCTTGGTCGTTAAACTAATAATAACCACTTAATTGACCCTCTAATTAATATACACAATTAAAGTTAGGGCACGAAAAAAAATGTATTGCCTCTTTAATTACTTATTTGCCCCTAAGTCACTGAATGCTATAATGATCATTTTTAATATGTCTATATTTGTAAATAAATTTACAAATAAATATTATTATGCAATAAATAATTTATTAAATAAACTGTGGCCACAGATTCTAATGATCAAGTATTGCAAACAGCTTACGTGGACATTAATTATTAGATTCCATCTTGCATATATATGTTCTTACGACCTTTGAAATTATATCTTCAAGCTATCAAGGTTTTGACCATTTATATGGATCTCACTTCGTGATAACTCAAAAGATACAATACATGAATGTAAGTTCATTACTTGCTCAAGATTAAGATCAATCAAGCTTATTAAAACTTTTGTGAATTAAGATCTACGACATTTAGTTAACTAGATCAAAATTCATGGTAGTCCCGTTCAATGTAACATATACAATAAATAATTTATTAAATAAACTGTGGCCACAGATTCTAATGATCAAGTATTGCAAACAGCTTACGTGGACATTAATTATTAGATTCCATCTTGCATATATATGTTCTTACGACCTTTGAAATTATATCTTCAAGCTATCAAGGTTTTGACCATTTATATGGATCTCACTTCGTGATAACTCAAAAGATACAATACATGAATGTAAGTTCATTACTTGCTCAAGATTAAGATCAATCAAGCTTATTAAAACTTTTGTGAATTAAGATCTACGACATTTAGTTAACTAGATCAAAATTCATGGTAGTCCCGTTCAATGTAACATATACACTAATTTTTCTACTTGAAGTTCCTACTTCAATGATCAAAGCAAATCATTCACTATAAGAAACAGAAAAATCACAACCTTACATAATAAAAATGCCCTTTTTCATTAATGGTTGTGAACGAGATTTAATTTATAAAGAACTTGTGATCTATACTCTCTGTATTATCATCATATGCCTAATACATAGATCACATACTTTATAAATATGAGCTCATCAATGTATGCTCAATTATATATATGAATATATTTTATTAATCGAATAAAATGTTATTACATATGCTTTAAGGGTATAAAATAATATAAAACGTCTAACAGAGAAAACATTTCGGATAAGATTGATATTCCACCCTCCTGATTCAGTTCACAAATTTGACACCATCAAATGTTCTAACAATTGATGTAGGTATAATGGCTTAAAAGAGTATCGCATAAACAATCATCTATTACAATAAATTGAGAGTGATGCACCATCACCAATTCTCTATTTGGATCCTAAAATAATCATCTCTTGCTCTCAAATAATGCTCTTCTAGAGGAAAGATGTTGAATTTTTCTTTGCATATAAGAACAAAGAGTTAGCAAAATAAAATTTTTTAACAACCTATGCCATAAAAGACTTAGGATTTTAGATGGTGCACCACCTTTATTTCACAAGCATGGCTTTGTTAAAAGTATGAAGGTCTTGAAATCTTAAATCACCTTTTTTCTTGGTACGATAAAGATCTTTCCAAGTAAATTAATGAAGCTTACGTTTATTATTATCAATACTGCAAAAATCCCGCACTTAATTTATAGAGTTCTCTCATGAGGAAAACTAGCAGTCGGAATAGATTCATCATAAAAGCTGAAATGGATTTCTTTAAAAAAAATATCTCGTCCCCATACTGAAAAAAGGTTTGACTTTCAGCCCTTCAACTTAGTCTAAACTTAATCTTTCATTTCTACAAACATTGACTATTTATTATGGCCAGTAAAACTCGGAAGGTCCAAATACTTCTCGTGGCGGCTCACTTGCTTAACTTCAAGAGTTTGCACAATATTACATTTCAAGCCATCGCTAAATGTACCCTTGTAATAAAATGCCAACTTACCATAATTTATGCATTGTCCTAAGCCTTTTCATACTCTTACAAAATCTACTTTATTACCTGACCATTATAGAGATAGCTTTTTAAGAAGATTAAGCTATCATATAAAAAAAACAAAAAAAAGTGTGAGATAGTTGGCCCTTGTCTTCCACACCTTAATCCTTGAATGATTCCATCTCGCTCCGCTCTGGTGATTAGTGTTAAAAGGCCTTTTTAAAAAATGAGAAAATTTTAAAGAGATGGAGGACCCCTTGCTACAAACCCTAAAAGACCTAACCAACCCTTGTGGATCTTTATTCACGAAAATAGAGTAAGAAACGATGGAGAGACATTGCCCAATCAACCTGTGCCATTTTACGGAGAATCCCATTATCTGTATTATTACATCTAAACAACTCTCATTGCCATAAAAGCCTCAATGAAATATTCATGTGCTTTAAAGCCTCAGTAAAATATTCCTGCGCTTTAAAGCCTGAATACATTCAAAACCTATGATCAAATTGTTAGTAATTGATAAACACATTTTATACATTAATTAATACTCTTCTAATTTGATATTTTCTTGCTTTAACCATTAAACATGGTCATTTATGCATTGTATTGATTGTTTTGTAGGTTCTACCCAATTAGAGCATAAAGGAGTCATTTCATAAGTCCACGAGCCACAGCCTTGAAAACCTAGGCCGCAGCTTCAAGAAAATAAAGAACCCAAAACCTAGATGTTGAGACCTCAACTTTCTGAGGCTATGGCCTCATTTGGATAGAAACTAGCCCCAACTTCTTAAGGCCACAGCCCTAAGTCAAAGTAACATATGGCGTTGCAGTGCCAACTTTTCAATGTCGCAACCCCACAATTGTTTATTGGAGTTTGTCTTTTTTGCCCTAATTTTCCAAGGGTGTTTTTAAGAAAACCTATAAATAGAAGATTAAAGACCTGATTTTAAAGTGAGGAGAGCATGAAATAAATAGAGAAACTAAGATTTTTAGTAAGAGAAATACATTGGAGCTTGGATTTGGACAAGATTGTTGAAGATGGAAGGCTTTCAACCATCTCTTAAACTAGTTCCCTCTTTCTCTCTATTTTATTTACATTTAATTCAAGTTTATAATTGTAATTTGTGTTATATTGAACATGATTACTGTTATGAACATTTGAATTGATGTAATTGGGTATTTTCTTATGGATTGCTAGATTATATGTTCTAGGGCTTGATGGAACTCTATTAAACAATATGTTTTGATTTTATTATATGATTAATGATTATTTTATGTTTATTTATTTATACTTTTCATATGTTTAATGCTTCTAATTACATTAGAAAATGGATTAGATGTTTTAAATGTTTGGGTTATGTACTTGGGAGGGTCTAATCTATATATTGATTGTAAAAAGCATAACTTTGAGTTTGTTGAGTTGTGAGACTAATAGGCTTAGGGTAGTCATATTAGTGTAGCTTAATCCATGTATGTATAATGGGTTAAATAGGGATATCAACTTTGTTGTATATGCATAAGGTCTCATTCGACACTCGAGATTGAAAATGAGATTAATTATACAACCTTGACTAATGAATGCATAAAATTAGTTGTTAATCACTGATGATAAAGAGCATAAGAGCAATAGAGGGAAAATAAGTCCTTAGAACCCATTGCCATAGAACTCTCATATCCTTAATTTACCAAAGTATTTAGTTTTAAGCATTGTTAATTTTACAATTCAACTTATCCTTTAAATTAGCCTAGATAAAGTTAGGTTGCCAACACCATACGGCAACTTATTCGGGGGTGCCCTTAACATGGATTTTGGACCTTTCTATGAAGCTTGGGAGCAGTTCAAGGACCTTATCTAGAGGTGCCCCCAATACGGATACCAAGATTGGTTCCAAATATAAATCTTCTACAATTGATTAAATGGGCAAATAAGAAATATTGTAGATGCAGTGATATGTGGTACTTTATTATCAAAAACCTCGAAAAAAACCTAAACTTTGTTAGAGGAAATGGCGTGTAACAATTACCAATGGTTTAATGAGAGATCCATTGTGAGAAGGGTCGCCGGAGTGCATGAAGTTAATCTAATTGTTATACTTTCAGCTCAAGTTTTAGCTTTGGCAAATTAAAATTTTGCACTAAATGCTAGAGACGCCTCAAAAAGCAAAGGTTCAATAATAGTAGCAAATGTGTCTCACACCGATGAAGAGAGTGATTCAGAACAAGTTCAATATGTTAACAACCAAAATTTTAACTACCATAGTAATAACTTGCCTATACATTTGTTAGAGTTGTGCCTACGTGCCATTCTAGATTTTTATAAATATTTGATATTTATATAGTATACTTTTTATTAAATTGCTAATACCTTTTATAATATGGTTCAATGCTAGAAAATCTCATTATATAAGTATGTTCTCAAAACTATTGTTCCTGGTCTATTTTTACCGTTGCAGATCTGTCAGTGGATCTCTTTTCATATAGATCAGTGTATGTTTATATCTGTAGGGTACAGATGGTTGTTCTTAACTGACCATAAGCTCAAAGCTTGTATAGGCATACGGGTATTTAGTCAGGACTAGATACTGAACAGACTCATGAGGACCCCAATAGACATTATATGTTGCTGTCAATGAAAGGTCCTCTCGAGTTGAGTAGTATATGTGGTCCTCCAACTTGAGCCCTATGGTGGGCTTGTGAGTGATCCATTATGCTTTGGTTTCACACATGTCAGAAACCTTCATGATTTGACCACTGGATGTCGTTGGGGTGTGGTCCGATGCTCATGGAGTTCGGTGTGCATAGATACGGGATCCGTCAACTCGCATAGGGAGTTTCATATCTCGAAAAGTCTTATGGCCATAAGCAATATACCCAAGAAAAGATTTTACATAGGGTCGAATAGTATGGCAAAGAGTTTGAAAAAACTGTTTAGTAAGATACAAGTCTGGAGATAGGTTTATGGATGAACACATAGGGATTTAACAGTGTTGATTTATGTCCCCGTACATCTAGGATATAGATGACAAAAGGACTATACGTATGCATTGTGACCTCAGCTTGTGTGGTCTAATGCGCTGATTTGTACAACCGTGACGTGTGCGTAGGGCATTGTTCACGGAATCATGGAATAGTTCTATTTGACAAAGCGAGCGTGGACCTAGTGAGTCCCGCAATATGGAATGTACTCGTTGTACACTGAGGCAGCTTACCAGATTGAATTGTTTAATCCAGTAATATCCAGCACTACCACGAGAATGTGCACATATTTGTATTTAAGTATTAAACACAATAATTAGTTAACAATTATTGTCTACTAATTATATTATCACACGTGGCACTTTGTAAGCCCTTGGTTGAGTTTATCTGAGTATGAAATTTGATGAGACCTACTAGGGGTAAATTTGGTAACTATTTATGAGGGGCAAAATAAAAATTTCACACTTTGATTATTTAATTGTTAAATAATTAAAATATATCTCTAATATATAATGTAATATTATAATAATTTATAAGAATTTAATATTATGTTTATGCTTGGTTGGCAAGCATTTATATATATTATGATATTATTTAATATTATATTTTTTTATTCTAAACTTGGTGGTCAAGTTTGAATTATTTAAATATATTATATATTATTTTAATATGTATTGAGATATATATGAAGAAGAGAGAGACGTGTGAAGTTGTTAGATGATAGCTCTTATCACTGCATCTCAATCAATCAGTTTTTCTAGCAAACACACTTTCATAATTAATATTATGTGCCAAACACCATTAGACAGATTGTGTCTCTTCCAGTACTTGATAGTGAAGAATATCGTATGAACATTAGGAAGCGGTCCTTATGTTTATATGATGTAAATGATGTTTTATTAGTTGAGTGTCAGTTAATTAATGGACATTACATTCTAGATATAACTAGATATGTTATGAATATGTAAGCCAATTCTAGTAATAAACGTAGATCATAATCTTTAAATGATACAAAATTATAGCATATTAGATTATATCATATGACCTGTCTGGTTAAGGATGATCGGATACTTAATCTGACCATAGAGTCTTATCTATTTTGTAAACCTTGAATTTAATGGAAGATGACTAAATCTCCCTTTTTAGGTGTTGGACACTGGGCCACTGATTTATTGAACCTGGTATATAGTGATGTATGCGGTCCAATAAATCATGCTACTATAGGAGGGTTTCGATACTTTGTTATCTTTATTGATGATTTATCAAGATACGGGTATGTGTTTCTTATGAGACACAAGTCAGAAACCTTTGAATAGTTCAAAGAGTTCTGACTTAAGGTAGAGAAACAAATCGGAATGTACGTCAAGTGCCTTCGATTAGATCGAGGTGGTGAGTACATGGGCAGTGAATTTTATGATTATTTAAAGAAGAATGGGATTCTCGCTCAGCATAGTCCTCCAGACACTCCGTAACACAATGTTGTTTCAAAGAAAAGGAATTAGAAGTTATTAGATATGGTCTAATCAATGATGATTATCAATCTCGTCGAATACCTGTGAGGATATGCTCTAGAAATAGTTGCTTATATATTGAATAGAGTTCCATATAAAGCTGTTCTTTTTGATACTAAAGTAAAGGAAGCCGAGTCTTAAATATTTTAATATTTAGAGATGTCTTGTATACATAAGAGTTGTGCAGCAGGACAAACTTGCACCTAAGGGTACAAGTACAGGTTCATTGGGTATCCTCTAAATTCTATAGGATACCAATTCTATGGTCCTAATGAGAAAAATGTGTTCGTTTCTCATTATGCCACTTTTATAGAGAAAAATTTTCTCATGGTACATTGAGATTGTAGAAAGATTAGAATTGATGAAGTTAATCTAGAAACAAATGAACCAGAGATGGAAACTCAAGGTCAATCAAGCAGTGGACCTTTGCCATACCCTCAACGTAGTTCGAAAAGGATGTTCAGGCCACCTATTAGGTATGGTCAGATGCTTGAAGGTGCACTTAGAGTTTTCTTAGTAGAAGAAAATGATCATTTGACTTATAGGAAGGATATGTTAGGCATCGATTCGAGAAAGTGGCAAGAAGTTATAAAATTTAAAATTGACTCTATGCATTAGAATAAAGTCTAGGACTTGGTTGAACTTCTTGAAGAAAATGTTTCTATCGATTATAAATGGGTTTACAAAAGGAAGCGGGGGCTTGATGGAAAGGTAGAGACCTTTAGGGCTCAACTGGTGGTAAAAGGTTATGCTCAGCGATCTGGGATCAATTATGAGAAAACCTTTGCACTAGTGCCGATACTAAAGTTAATTAGGATTCTGTTGGCTCTTGCAATATACTATAACTTTGAGATTTGGCATATGGATGTTAAAACAGCATTCCTGAATGGATATCTCAAGGAAGAGATGTACATAGAATAGCTAGAGGGTTTTGTATTCAGCTTTACTTCTGATCTTATATGCAGACTGAAAAAGTTTATTTATGGACTTAAGCAGACTTTTCAAAGTTGGAATCATCATTTTGATGAGGTAATCAGAATGCCTAGTTTCATAAAAAAATGAAGAGAAAGTATGTGTGTATAAAAAGGTCAATGAGAGAATGATGATCTTCTTAATGCATTATGTTGATGATATACTGATCATTGAGAATGATATCGGTATGTTATAGTCAGTTAAGAGTTATTTATGTATGAACTTCTCCATGAAGGATTTGGGAGAAGCTTCCTATATATTTGGTATAAAGCTTTATAGAGATAGAGCTAGGAAGCTGATAGGACTCTCCTAATTATCGTACAATGATAGCGTCTTAGAAAAGTACAGTTTTACTAACTGTAAGACAATTAATATATCTTTTAGTCATAGTGTTCATCTTTCGAGGAGAATGTCTCATCAGATGAAAGATGAACGAGTTAGAATGTTTATATACCATATGCATCAGCTGTTGGTAGCTTGATGTATGTTATAATGTTCATGAGACTTGATATCAATATGGTTGTAACTGTTACAAGCCGGTATCAGTCTGATCTAGGTGATGGCCATTGGATGATAGTCAAATATATCCTAAAGAATTTTAAGGGTATTAAGGATAAGTTTCTCATATATGAAGATGGTGATTTATAGGTAAGATGATACACAGATTAAGACTTCCAGTCCAATCTAGATGATAGAAAGTCTACATATGGGTATGTGTTTACTCTTAATGATGCCGTTATGAATTAGAAGAGTGCCAAACAGAGATCCATAACTAATTTGACTACTAAGGCAAAGTATATTACTGCTTTAGAAACATCAAAGAAATCTGTGTGGATTCGTAAGTTTGTCACTGAGCTCGAAATAGTTCCAAGTTTGATGGATCCTATCCCACTCTTTTACAACAACAATGGGGCCATTGCATAGGCCAAAAAGCCAAGAGCACACTAGAAGTCTAAGCATGTAGAGCCAAAATACCACATCATTAGAGAAATCTTTGCAGAGGAGATGTAATTATTTTTAGAATAAGTTTTGCAAAAAATGTAGTAGACCCATATACTAAGGTCTTAAAACCAAAGGTGTTTGAGAAACACATAGAGGCTATTGGTATTAGATACCACTATGAATGGAACTAAGGCAAGTGAGAGATTGTTACGGTTGTGCCTATATGCCATCCTAAATTTGTATAAATATATGATATTTATACATTGTTCCTTTTATTAAATCGCTAATACCTTTTATAATGTGGTTCAATACTTGTAACCTCTATGAACATTGTATGATCTGAAGGAGTTCAGATCTGATATAAAGGAGTTTAGATCAGGGCTAAAAGTTATCATCATTGAGAATTATAACTGCTAAGAGTTAGCATATTATAATAATCAGTGAAATCAAAAGAGTTAGAGCCTTATCTGTAATGGACAAAGACCTCAGAATATACTAGTAATGACATAGTTGCAAGAGTTGTAATCGAGTGCTAGAAAATGTCATTATGCAAGTATGTTTTTAAATACATTGTTCTTGATAAATTTTTAGTGATGCAAGTCTGTTGGTCGATCATTTTTCATATAAATCAGTGTATGTCTATCTCTATAGGGTACAGATGACTGTTCCTAGCTAACCATGAGCTTAGAGCTTGTATAGGCATACGGGTATTCAGTCAGGACTAGATACTAAACAAATTCATGAGGACCCCAATAGACATCCTATGTTGTCATCAATGGAAGGTCCTCTCGAGTTGAGTAGTATACGTGGTCCTCTAACCTGAGCGCTTTGGTGGGCTTATGGGTGATCCACCATGCTTTGGTTCTACGCATGTCAAAGGCCTTTCATAGTTTGACTGCTGGGTGTCGCTAAGGTATGGTCCAATGCTCATGGAGTTCGGTGTACGAAGACACAGGATCCATTATTTCATATAGAGAGTTTTATATCCAGATGCTTCGAGACTATTTCTCAAAAATCTTATGACTATAAGTAATATACCCAGGAAAGGGGTTTCCATAAGGTCGAACAGTATGGCAAAGAGTTTGAAAAAATAGTTCAGTACGATACAAGTCTGGAGATAGGTTTATGGATGAGCATATAGGGATTTGACGGTGTTGATCTGTGTCCCCATACATCCAGAATATAAATGACAGAAGGACTATACATATGCATTGGTACGTCAGCTTATGTGGTCCAACACGCTAATTTGTAATATCCGTAACGTGTGCATAGGGCATTATTCACAGATTCATGGAATAGTTCTATTTAACAAATCGAGCGTGGACCTAAAGAGTCCCGCGATATGGAGTGTATCGTTGTGTACTGAAGCAGCATACCATATTGAATTGTTCAATCCAATAATATCCAGCGCTTCCACGGAAGTGCGTACGTGTCTGTATTTAAGCGTTAAATATAATAATTAGTTAACAATTGTTGTCTATTAACTATATTATCACACCTGACACATTGTGGGCCCTCGATTGAGTTTATCTAAGTATAAAATTTGGTGAAACCCACTAGGGGTATACTTAGTAACTATTCATGAAGGGCAAAATAAAAATTTCACACTCTGATTATTTAATTATTAAGTAAAAAAAATCTCTTTAATATATTATATTATATAATAATTTATAAGATTATAATATTATATTTATGCTTGGTTGGCTAGCATTTATATATATTATAATATTATTTATTATTATATTTATTTATTCTAAACTTGGTGGCTTGGATTATTTAAATATATTATATATTATTTTAATATGTATTGAGATATATATGGAGAAGAGAGAGACGTGTGAAGTTGTTTGAAGAGAAGAAAAAATTGGTTTGGTTTTGTTTTTGTCTTGACCAATGATATTGAAGGAAGAAGAAGAAGAAATTGTTTCTTTTCCTCTTAAATTCAAATGTTCAAATTATTGAACACTATCATTCTATTAAGCCAAGCCAATAAAACCAACAACAAAGAATTTGTATTATTGATCAAAGAGTTGATTAAGGGAAATATAAATTTATAAGGTTTAAGAGTTAAACTTATGCTAGGTATTTATAGCTGCTGTTCTAGATTACCAAGCCCACCGAGTCGGTGACTAGAACTGCTGACGATTAGAACTTCAGACGAACTTCTAAAAATACGTGTAAAATGTTACACGTTTCAGTGATTTCTCAACGTTTTATTTTATATATTAATTTGATTAATATATATATTTACATGTGTTTACTGTATGTTTTTATTTTTTCCGCCGCACTCAAATATATATATGATACGTATTTTATACAATGAACATTGTTCCACATACATACACCCACGTATAATAGATCCCCAACAACATTATCATCCCAGGCTTCGGAATCATGAAAATCTCTCATATGACAATCCAAGGAATCCTTTACAACTTCAACTGGGATTTAATCAACAAGTAGTCGAGAAGAAGCCTTCTTTGGAGGACCTTTTGGGCACTTTTATCATTGAAACAAGGGAGAGGTTCAACAAAAATGAGGCTCAACTTGATAACATCGAGACACATTGCACCTATATGAATGCTACATTGAAGTCACTAGAGGTGCAAGTTGGCCAACTTGCCAATGCAATCAAAGATCAATCTTTAGGCAAGTTCTCAAGTGAAAATGAGGTCAACCCAAGAGAGCATTGTAATGCCATCACTCTTAAGGTGAAGAGAAAGAAGTTGTTATTGAACCATCTAAGATGAATCACAAACCCAACTCTATTTCTTTCCCGAAAAATCCTCCTATCATTACCCTACCATTGCCATACCCTCAACACTTTTACAAAATAAAGCTAAATGCTCAATTCTCCAATGTCCTTTAGAACTTTAAAAATATTCATACCAACATTCCCTTTATGGATATCTTGGAGAAAATGCTAAACTATATCCAATTCGTAAAGGAGGTGTTGTTAAAGAAGAAAAAGTTAGAGGACTATGAAACAGTAAGGTTAACGGAGGAATGTAGTGTAATCCTTCAAAGAAAGTTACCTCAAAAGATGAAGGATCCGGGTAACTTCACTATCCTTGGCACTATTGAAGAGACCACTTTTGAGAAAGCCTTGTGTGATTTGGGAGCAAATATTAACGCCATGCTCCTATTCGTCTTCAACAAGTTAGGCTTAGTGAGGTGAAGCTCTTATAATTTCTTTGTAAATGGCGGATAGATCTATAACTTATCCTTAGGGTATCATTGAGGATGTATTAGTTAAATGAGGCAAATTCATCCTACCTGTGAACTTTGTGGTCCTTGATATAGAGGAAGATAGAAATGTTCCTATTATTCTTGGTCGATCATTCTTAACCACCGGTAGAGTTTTCATTGATATGAAAAAGGGAGAGATAAAAATGAGGGTGCAAGATGAGGAGATCACATTCAAGGTATTAAAGGAGATGAAGTTGCAAAATGATTCCGAAAAATGTTTGAAGATTGAAAAAATGAGTACGAATGGTAGGAAGGAGATATGTACCATTCAACTCCAAGTTCATGGCAAGACAAAGATGCACTAAAAAGGAAAAAAGATAAGGTATGAAAACGCAATCAAATACTAGCCACCATGATGTTAACGTGTTTTAAAGTATATGCATATGATTTTGTACATGTTGAAAAACTAAACACATGTAACATATATATTAATTTCGCAGTGAAATTAAGTATGTAATTAATATATACACATGTACACTACTACAAAAATGTCTTTCACTGATGCTATGTTACTAACACTTTTCTAAATAGTATCAACGAATAGAACTGTCAATAAATTACTGATACCATAATATTAGAAATATAAAGTGTCAATGAATTATTGATACCATAGTTTCAAAAAATGAAGTGTCAGTAGGTTAGTGATACCATGGTATTAGAAAGTTATTTTTTATTAAAAAAATAAAATTAATAAAACGATTTAAATTTTAAAGAAAATATAAAACGCCCAAAACGATGTAGTTTTGGGCATTAAAGAAAAAACCCTAAAAATGACGTCGTTTTTTTGTGCTTAAAAAATGCCCCAAACGACATTGTTTGGGTTACTTATATTTTATCTTCTTTGGTCGGACATTGCCTTAATCTCGTCTTTCTCTCTATTAGCCGTTTTGTTGCAAATTGAGGCTCTCGTTTCTCCTCTGTTCGCTTGTTACAAATTGGGGAATCGGCTCTCGTCTTTCTCTCTCTGGACGATTGTTGCAAATTGAGAGATTCAACTCTCGTCTTTCTCTCTCTGGTCGATTGTTGCAAATTGGGGAATCGACTTTCGGGGAAATTAGCTCTCGTCTTTCTCTCTCTGATCAAAATCGTCTCTCTCTCTAGTCGAAATTATCTCTTTCTTTTATCAAAGAAGATGAGCACCTGGTAAGTGTTTCGTTCTGTCTTGTAAAATAATTCCATTACAAATAATTTATAAATTATTTGTGTTAGATTTACTTGCCTTTGCTTTTGTCTTTCATTAATTTTACAAATTAAAGTTAAAACTGTTTGTCTACTGTATAGAGTGAGCTAATGGTGATATAGAGTAGCAAGAAAATGGAGGTTATTGAAGATGAGAATGTGGACATTAGAGAGGAGATTTCGGTGTAAAATTATCCACCTGTAATGATTGAGAGAGATGTTAGTAGTTTAAGTAGCTCTTGTTCCAGCAGTGATTCCTCTTCTTCTTGTAGTGGCATTTATTCAAAGTGTTGAAAATAATTTCATGGGCTTGATGTTGTGTCTTAATGTAGGTTTTGACACGTTTTCTCTTAAGAACATACTATTCAACTTGAATATTTTTTGTCTCTTTCTTTGATTATTTTTTCTTTGCTTACAAGAAATCAAAATAGGTGCTATTTCAGTTCAAGAACTCAAGTTTGAGACGAGAAATCAAAATGAGATTTACTTACAAATAATTCATGTGTAACAAATCTAAATCTTTATTTTAATGATGTCACTAATCGATTCATGTTTTACAAGAAATTCAGTCTTTTTTATAAATTTGTTTAAGTCCTATTTATAATTGTTGTCTTTCAATCTTTGACTTTCTGAAATACAATCTTAGAGCATTAGTATATATTACATACCCAAAAGAGTTGATGGATCCTATATCTATCCACACCAGACTCCATGAGCATCGAACTATACCTAGTGACACTCAGAGGTCAGATCATAAAAGGTTTTTGTCATGTATGGAACCGAAGTATGGTAGATCACACACAAGCCACTGTAGTACTAAAGTCAAAAGACCACGAATACTGCTCAACTTGTTAGACCCTCTATTGACAGCTTTATGGGATGTCTATTGAAGGTCTTTGTGAGTTTATTCAATATTCAGTCCTTACTAAATACCTATATCTCTATACGAGCTTCTACTAAACTCATAGTCTTCTAAGACTAACTATTTGGACCATCTAGATATAGAGATACACCAATCTATATATTTATTAAGATATTTACTGACAGACCAGTATCAGTGAAGATAGATCAGGAACATAATATTTGAGAATATATTTGCATAATGACATTTTCTAGCACTGTTTATAACTCTTTGCAACTACGTCATTACTAATACATTCTTAAGTCTTTATCCCATTTCATACAAGGCTCTAACGCTTTATCTTATAACTTGATAACTCCTATCAGTGCCAACTCTTAGTATTTATAACTCTCAGCGTTACTAATTCTTAGCACTAATCTAAACTCATTTAGACCAGATCTAAACTCTTTCAGATCATACAATGTCTGAAACGTTACAAGCATCTTACCATATATAAAATATAATTAGCGATTTAATGAAATGATATTACAAGTATAAATATTAAATAAATATTCATATATAAAGGGATGGCACGTAAGCAAAAATTGCAACAACTCTCATTTGCTTTAGTGCCATTCACGATGGAATCGAATGTCCATTGACTCTACATGTCTTTCAAATACTTTTGGACTTAAATCTTTAGAAAGTAGGTTCGCTACATTATTTATAGAGTTTACTCTATAAATTATTACAACGTCTCTAGTCAAGCTTTCTCTAATGATATGGTATTTCCTTTCCACATGCTTAGACTTTTGGTGTGCTCTCGGCTCTTTAGCTTGTGCAAAGGTTCTGTTGTTGTCTCAAAATAATGGTATAGGATCCATTGCACTTGGAACTATTCCAAGTTCAGCGACAAATTTACGTATCCACATTGCTTCTTTTGCTGCTTTTGAGGCTACAATATATTATGCCTCTGTTGTGGAATCAACTATAGACGACTGTTTATTGCTCTTCCAACTAATTGCCGCACTGTAGAGAATGAATACATATCTAGATGTAGATTTTCTATCGTCTAGATCAGACTAGAAGTCTGAATCTGTGTATCCTCTCACTTGTAAGTCATTTTCTCCATCTATCTAAAACTTGTCCTTAGTACCTTTAAGATATTTGAGGACATGTTTCACAGCCATCCAATGGCCTTCACCTAAATCAGACTGATACTAGCTTGTAACATTTACAGTCATACTGATGTCAAGTCTCGTATACATCATGGCATACATCAAGCTTCCTACAGCTTATGCATATGGTATGTTAGACATTTTAACCTTTTCTTTTTCATTTTAAGGACACATCTTCCTCGAAAGAAGAACTCCATGTCTAAAATGTATATTAACCATTTTACAATTACTAAAATTATACATTTCCAAGAAATTATCTATGTACGATAATTAATAGTCCTATAAGCCTCTTAACTTTATCTTTAAAAAGCTTTATGCCTAGTATATAATAAGTCTCTCCCAAATGTTTTACGGAGAAATTCTTACTAAGGTAGCTTTTAACTGATTGTAACATACCAATATCATTTCCGATAATGAGTATGTCATTCATATAAAGAACTAAGAAGACTACCATGCTTCGACTGCACCTTTTATACACACATCATTCTTCTTCGTTCTTGATGAAACTAGACCCTTTGATTGCTTCATCAAAACAAAGATCCCAACTTCGGGAAGCCTACTTAAGTCCATAAATAGACTTCTTCAATTTGTATACTAAACTAGAAGTTTGGCTAGATTTAAAACCTTCAAGTTGTTCATATAGATGTTTTCTTCAAGATATCTATTTCAAAACGCCATTTTTACATCCATTTGCCAAATTTTATAGTCGTAATATGCAGTAATTTCCAGTAAAATTCAAATTAACTTAAGCATCGCTACTAGTGAGAAGGTTTCCTCATAATTAATCCCAGATTGCTGAGTATAACCTTTCACCACCAGACGATCCTTGAAAGTATCTACTTTCCCATCGGGCCCACGCTTCGACTTGTAAATCCATTTACAACCGATAAGAACAATTCCTTCAGAAAGCTCAATCAAGTCGCAGACTTGATTTTGATGCATTGAGTTAATCTTAGATTTCACGGCCTCTTGCCATTTTCCCAAATCGATATCCAACATCGCCTCTCTATAAGTCAAAAGATCATTTTCTTCAATTAAGAAAACACCAAGAGCACCTTCAAGTATTGAACCGTACCTTTCAGGTGGCCTTAATATCCTTTGTGACCTACGTGGAGGGTGTGTTAAAGGTATTTTTCTCGATTGAGCCAGAGGTTCCATCGTTGGTTCATTTATATCCTAATTGAGTTCATCTAATTTAATCTTTCTACCATCTCCATAATCCATAAAAAACTGTTTCTCTGGAAAAATGACATTTTGAGCAACGAACACATTTCGTTCCTCAAGATCATAGAACTGGTACCCTATTGAAGTCTCAGGATACCCAATAAACCAATACTTATATCCTTTAGGTGGAAGTTTATCTTGTTGTGTAACTTTTACGTAAGCAGGATAGCTCAAAATCTTAACATATTTAAGACTCGATTTTCTTTCATTCCATATCTCATAAAGAGTAGAAGGAATAGCTTTTCAGAGAGATCGGTAAAGCTTATCATCGATTAAAACATATTCAATAAAGTCCAATTCCTTAACTCCAAAACACCATTGTGTTTTGGAGTACCTGGAGGACTATACTAAGAGAGAATTTCATTCTCCTTTAAATAATCTAAAAATTCACTGCTCGTGTATTCACCACCTCGATCTGATCGAAGGCATTTGATATACATTTTGGTTTGTTTCTCTACTTCGATTCAAAACTCTTTAAACTTTTCAAAAGTTTATGACTTATGTTTTATAAGAAACACGTATCCAAATCGTGATAGATCATCGATAAAGATAATGAAGTATCAAAAGCTACCCATTGTAGTGTGATTCATTGGTCCACATACATCATTATGTACAAGTTCCAATAAATTAGTGGCGCAATGTCCAAATCCAATAAATGAAGCTTTGGCCATTTTCCCTTGAATACAAGATTTACAAATTGGATAAGGCTCTATAGTCAGATCAGGTATATGGCCATCCATAACCAGACAGGGTAGGCGTCTCACACCTAGATAACATAATCTTATATGCCACAATTCTGTATCATTTAAAGTTTCCAAGTCATTATCAGCATTCACATGTACATTCATGACATTTCCTATTGTATCTAATATATAATGACCATTAATCAACTAACATTCAGCTAATAAAATATTATCCAAATCATACAAATATAAGGAACAGTTTCGTACATACATATGATATCCCTCACTGTCTAATATAGGAATGGAAATAATTTTTTGTATAATGTTTGGCACATAATAACAATTATTTAATACAAAAATTTTATTTCATGAAAGAAATAAATCAAAATGTCCAATAGCCTCGACCAGTAGAAAATCTTAATTTCCAACACGAAGCTGTACGTTTCTAGGCTATAACAATCTAACTTACTTCAATCTCTATTGCAGATATGAGAAGGACAAACAATATCTAATACCCAACCAGTATTAGCATCAAATGCTAAAGAAATATCAATGATAAGCAAGTGCATAACTGAGGGGGTCTTCTTAATAATGGCAAGGTATTTTGGGCAATTCCGCTTCCAATGCCCATCTTCGCTGTAATGGAAACATTTTCTTTTTACTTTGTTCTTATGTTGGGGCTTGGACATGTGTTGCTTTCGAGGACCTATTTTGGGTAAATACTTCCTTTAATCTCTCAAACGGGAAAACGATAGTTTTAGATTCTTTAAACTAACAGTGAGAAGTTGATCCTATTGGCATTTTACTCTAGCCTTACGTTATAGTAATATTAGCCTTTGTAAACCTAAAATATAAACAATTCTTGTCAATTGCATCTCATGCAACTCTTACCACTGATTCTAAATACACCTTATCCTCACGCTGTAGCAATATTGGATAAGTGTTATTCAGATTAGCTTGTCAATTATCAAATATATGCTACTAGTATAACCCTCACACTATAACAATATTAGGTAATACATTTGCATATATTTGCCTTGTCTCGTGTTTAACCGGCATAACCCGAATCACCCTAACCAATTCCTCATGCTGTAGAAATATTAGAAATGACAGGACCTGACCCGAGACCCTCTACAGTAGATCCCAGCAGCCCTGCCAAGCACCTCGATGGAAGTTCCTCAGAATACAACTGGGTAAGTTGAGAAATTTCGCGAGGCGAACCTTTTTTTTTTCTTGCTATTACTGAGAAAATCTTGGAATATACACAAAAATCACTTCTTAAATTTTTTTTTTAAAAAAGGGGCAAAGTTTCCCTTGTTTTTCTGAAAATTCAATACAAAATCTGCAAGAAATTTCACTTCTCAATATTACCAAATAAGACCTCTAGTCCTTTTCAAACCAAATCTAACTCAACTCAACAATTTCATTATGATTATAAAACTGGAATACTAATAGAAAAGTGAAACGATCATTAAAATTTCAAAATTACTTCTTGGTTATCCAAAACATATATACAATGCACGAATCTAGAACTACTTTGCTGAAAGAAAAAGAGTGCTACAAACACATTTACATATACAAAATGATCTTTAGATTTGGCCCACTAACCAATAATAGGAGATCAGTAGCTTGCGTACTGAGACCTACACCTAGGAAGGGGTTTAGAAAACATAAAACACAAAACGAGTGAGCTAAAGGAGCTTAGTGAGTGCATTTAAGATTTCAAATAAAATAACATTAAGCATAGGTGGTGAATTCTAAAAGACATGCATAAATCATGCTTCCAAAACTAATATAAAGTTGTAAAACGATTTCTAACATCATATGCTAATGAAATCTTGCCGAACGAGTTTTATCTATATCTTTGGAAAGCAATATCCGAAATCTGTATAACATAATAACTGCCATGTGCAAATAAATGCATAAAATGCTATCGGTAGATCGAAAACTAGTAAAGTCCTCGCTCAGCCATTTTCTTTCTAAATTGTACCAATGGTAATCCTAAAGCTCTATACTCACGTAGCGACTTAACAAGCACCGCACACGTGAGTAGGTCACGGGGCACCTCAACTAGCATCACTCACAGTGACATCTCAAGACATCTCACTGGCTATACAGCGAAATCCTACATCGCATACATATAGCGAGATAATACCCCGTACACATAAAGCGACTCACATGACTCGACATCCCGACTTCCCGGAGTTAGTGACACACCCCCCATAACCTGCTCATGTGTACGGGATATACCGGCTAAGTCTAATACATTCACCACCACTATAATTTGAGGGTACCAATGGCCTTGAAACGGATGCAGTAATGTTAAAACTGTTTCTTAAACCGAACATGTAAAAGCATATCTATGGATATATATCAAGATCATAAATCATGTTTATGCATTAAAAGCACATAAAACATACATTTTCATTATGTTGAAACATAATAAATGAAAGATAAAAGAAATGACAGATTTTCACTCACAATAGCTCCGCGCTCAATTTCGCTCCGAATTTCTACTCCCGTTACCGCTCTTGGTTTTCTTCACCTACATGACATAAATAACATTTAGAACCAAATCGAATGCTAGAATCTCATTTAACTACTAAACACCCTAATTGGCATACAAAACCTAGATGGATACTACTTTTTGATTTTTATTTACAGAGCATTCAATCTTATCTAATTCACCATATGACGCCCTGAAAATTTCTTAGCACCCTATAACTTCGGTTAGACACAATTGCCCTTTACCTTTCCAAAATGGACAATTATGTCCCATTTTCTTCATTTTTGATTTTTCCATGAACCATATACATTCAATTTACATAGGGCACAATTTATACATCACAATTCAACCAAAACACAACTCAATCCCTAACTTCCCTAAAGTGGCAGAATTTCACCCTAGGTTCCAACACATTTCTTTTCTCAATTTCTTGTTCCTATTACATCAAAATCAAGCCAATTTCATTCTAATGCCCTAATTACAACCAATTGAAGTCTCTACATTCAAATCAACCAAAACCCTAATTCTTACCTTGCCAATTATTTCAATTTGATGACTCCTTCAAGTTCCACACTAGAATTTAACTCAATCTAAACCAAGAATACACACAAGAACATCAATTGAAGCAATCTTGAAAGTTCACTTATAAATCTCACAAAATGATGCTTTTCTTACCTTTTTTTTATTGAATTTTCACTAACGGAGGCTTCAATTAAGTTTAGGAATTGGTATGTGACCTTATTTTAGCTTGATTAAGCATAAAAAATCATGAAAAAAAAACTGAAATTTTACTATAACAGCACCTCCTTCACCTTGCACGAATTTGCTCTCTCTTTTGCTCTAAGTATTTGCTTTTGATCACTCTTGAAAAATCTACACACTTCTACATATATATAGTGCTCCCTTAATTGACCAATTTGCCCCTCAACTTACTTAAAGTTTCTAATTTGCCATTGGTTGGAAACTAAGTATGTAAATGGTTCCTTTGTAACTATCTAGTTAGAATAGTCTAAGGAACTAACTAGAATTCCCAACTTGACAATCTATGATATTGTTTCTAATTGGTCCATTTTCTAATATATGAATTGTATTTCTCAACAAAAGCTTGTTCCATACATAACCCTTAAATGAAAATTCATATAGTAATTTAAAATTTCCTTTTCCAAGCCAATAGAAAAAAATTCCAAAAATATTCTAGGGTCGTCCGACGCTCCGACCGCGTGTGAAATTACCAAATTAGGTCTAATATCTCTCACGCGCACCATAAAAAAAATGCCTAATAGGTTTAAAATTGGGTAACCCTACGGCGTCTTCATTACTCTATACTGAAATCTAGGTACCAATACTACTAATAGGGATTGGATATTACAAGAAAAGACTGAAGTGAACCATCTAATAACGTATTGACAAGACGGATCATTATTTAATATTATCTTATAATACAATATTATTTAATCTGATTTAGATAGATGTATTATTATTATTAATTATTATAATTATTATTACCATTAACAATTATAATAAATTTTCTCATCTAAAATGAATCTAATTTATAATTAGAATATTTGTTTATGCAAGCACAACTAACCCCTACCAATGGGGCTCCTATTGTGATTAATAAGCATAAACAAATATATATTACATTTAATACAATGATAGAACAGTTATAATTGTATTAAATGAACCTCACATGTAAAAATTTCAAATTGGAGTGTATTATTCAGAATTATCAGTGTTAAAAGTTGAACGTTATAGCATTATTGACGTATTTTAGGGTGTATGCATATGATTGTGTATATATTGAAAAAACTAAACACATGAATCATATACACTACTTTTGCAGTAGAATTAAGCATGTAACCAACATATACATATGTACCTTAAATTATTAACAACTTAAGATTATAGAAACATACCTTTGATGACCTTCAGTGATAATTTCAATTCCAAATTTTTTCTAGCTCCAACTTTGAGCTCACCTTGAAGTACACTATTGTTCAATTCTAGTTCACAATAATCCTGTAGGATTGTGAAGCGAGAATAACAACAATTAAATTTTCAGCAACAAGATTTTGTTTCTTGAAAGTAAAATAAAAAGAATTTATTTTTCTCTCTCTATTTTTTCTCACACTCTTTCTTCAAAGAAAACTCTCCAAAAACAAACTCTGTAATGCCCTCTTTCTTTTGCACGAATTTTTTTTTGTTTCACCCCAGTTAATCAAAATGAATTTACACATTTGTGGTGCTCTAACCACTTTACAAGTGCTCCACCAAAATTAGGTTAAGTGGCCAACAACCAAAGATAATTTTTGATGGCCATTTTTAATGGTCTAATATAATTGACAATTAATTCTACAAAATGGTGCTCCATTAATTTAATTTATGTTTCTCAAATTAGGTATGTCTTCCACTTAGAAATATAATAATAAATAAATACAAATCATATTTTATTTGTTCAAATTATATTTATTTAATTATTTAAAAACTATTTGAATAATAAATATTTACGTTATTTGATTTTACTAACATAGTTAATGGGTAAATTCATGGTGAAACAATTCATGGAACAAAATTGTGCCACTTGTTAACATCTAATTAGTTAACAACTCTTGTCAACTAATTACGTGATGTACTTTACATTTAAGTCTAGACAAGTGCACAATCCGAGGAAGCCTAAAATATATTTTTAGTTTGCTGAAATTTTTAGGATGAAACTATTCAATCCATAATGTTGCCCTAGTACACAATGAGTACACTTCATATTGTAAGACTCTCTAGGTCTCGCCCGAATTGTCATATAGAACTCTTTCATATGTCCATAAACGATGCCCCACACATATGTTATGGATATTACAAAGCGGCGCATTAGACCATACAAGTTAAGGTTATAACACATTCGTATAATCCCTCCGTCATTTATATCTGAGTAGAGTGGAGATATAGATCAACACTGTCAAATCTCCATATGCCCGACCGAAAGCTTATCTCTAGAATTATATTTCAATAAATAATATTTCCAAACACATTTGTGATATTATTTATCACTAGGGTTAAACTCTTTTTCTGGAAATTACTGCTTAAGGCCATAAAACTTTCTGAAATATAATATTAGAGCATTAAGATACTCACCCAAATGAGTTGATGGATTCGATATCTATGCACACTAAACTCCATGAGCATTGAATGATACCCAAGGTCAAACCATAAAAGGTTTCTAACATGTGTGGAACCAAAGTATGGAAGATCACTCATAAGCCTACCGTGGCACTCAGGTCAAAGGACCACGAATACTACTCAACTCGAAATATCCTCCATTGACGGCTTTATGGGATATCTATTGAAGGTCTTTGTGACTCTATTCAGTATTCATTCCTTATTGAATACCTATATCTCTATACGAGCTTCCACTAAACTCATAGTCTGCTAAGACTAACCATCTAGACCATCTAGATATAGAGATGCACCGATCTATATATTTATTAAGGTATTCACTGATAGACTAACATCAGTGAAGATAACTCAGTAACATAATATTTGAGAACATATTTGCATAATGACATTTCCTAACACTATTTGTAACTCTTTGCAATTATGACATTACTAATATATTCTCAGGTCTTTATCTCATTTCAGACAAAACTCTAACTCTTTAGAAATCGCTCACTCTTATCAGTGTCAACTCTTAGTTTTTATAACTCTTAGTATTGCTCATTCTTAGCACTGATCTAAACTCATTTAGACTAGATCTGAACTCTTTCAGATTATACAATGTCTGAAATGTTACAAACACCTTACCATAAATAAAATACAATTAGCGATTTAATAAAATGATAAAACTAGTATAAATATTAAACAAGTATTTATGCATAAAAGGATGGCACGTAAGCACAAATCCCAACACATGGTTCATTCTTCTAGCCAAGACTAAAACTATTTTCAGGCAAGCTTAAAACAAAACAATTGTGGTCATTCCTTGATAATCACCTTATAGAGCTTTAGAAGTCATAGAAATAGATTGACGAAGCCATTGAATACATACCTAAGCATCAAAATAGAAGAGTGTTCCATGGGTAAAAGGCCTCCAAAGTCTAGTTTGATCCTCAATGAATTTGAAAGACATCAAGCCGAAGATGTTAAATCAAACGCTTCTTGAAAGGTAACCCAAGTGAACTTCAATTTTATTTTTTAATGTTTATTTTTCTTTGTGTAATGTGTTAAAGTAATAATTCAAAAACTCATAAAAGCATAGAGAAAGAATCGAGAACAAAGCTAACAAGTTGCAATCAAAAGAAGCTTACTAGCAAAAGAAAAATAAATGTGCCAGCAACTTGTTTGTGAAATTATACACACACAAATTTAAACCGCGAGTGCATGGGTTATGATCAAGTAATACAATAATGAGTGAGTATCATCCCATGTGAATTGAATCCTAAATTAATGCTAAATACTAAGATGTTGGAAACCTAACTTTATCTAGGCTAATCTAAATAATAAGTTGAGTTATAAAACTAACAATGCTTAAAACTAACAATGCTTAAAACTAAATACTTTGGTAAATTAAGGGTATGAGAGTTCTATGGCAATGGGTTTTAGGGACTTGATTTCCCTCTATTGTTCTTATGCTCTTTATCATTAGTGATTAATAACTAATTTTATGCATTCATTAGTCAATGAAGTATAATTAATCTCATTACCTCTTCCAAGTGTCAAATGAGACCTTACGCATATACAATTAAGTTGATATCTATATCTTATCTGTTATACATACATGCATTAAGCTACCTTTATATGACTACCCTAAGTTTATTAGTCTTCAAACTCAACAAACTCAAAGTTATGCTCTTTACAATCAACATATGGATTAGACTATCCCAAGTACATAACCCAATTTGTTTAAACATCTAAGCCATTTCCTAATGAAATTAGAAGCACTAATCAAATAAAAATATAAATGAATAAACATCATAGTTATTAATCATATAATAACATCAACATATAGTATTCAATAGAGTTCCATCAATCCCTAGAATATATAATCTAGCAATCCATAGGGAAATATTCAATAACATTCATCCAAATATTTATAAAAGTATTCATGTTCAAATCAACACAAAACACAGTTACAAACTTGAAATAAGTGCAAATGAAGTAGAGAGAAAAGAAGTAACTAGTTGGAAAAATCTTAGAAAAATTTAAATCTTCAATAATCTTGTTTGAATCTAAGCTTAAATGTGTTTCTTTCACTAAAATCCTTTGTTTCTCTCTCTATTTCGTGCTCTCCTCCTCCCTTTAAATGAGACTTTTAATCTTTTTTTATAGACTTCAAAAATGGGCTTTTCAATTTATAGCACAAAATTCAAAATAGATATTAGGCTTCAGCGGCGCTTGGGTGCCAAACTTGCTATCAAGGATGTCTCGATTTGGTGCCTGGGCACCACTCTTTTGGCGCCTAAGGGCGGAGCACTATAGCAAAAAAACTATTCATTGACATAGTTCATCAGCACTGTAGCAATCCACGGTAGCATTTTTGGTTTTATTTTTTACCTTGTTTTCTTTGAATTTTCATTCTAAATAACTTCATTAACTTAAAACCTACAAAATGACATTAATACATATAAAAATTCACATATTCACATTCAAATGAGTAATTATCAAATTAAGATGGGTATAACATCATAAATAAAATGCGCTTATCAAGTACCCATCACGCTATAGGCATAACACTCTTTTTAGAGAGTTATGTGAACTTTTGAAAATGAAAGGGTAGATTAAAAAATGGTTATGAGTTTGGTTATGAATTTTGGTTGTTCTAATATGAAAAGCTTAAATTTAAGGGTATAGTGATTTATATATGTAAAAACAAAAACAATCCTAAAAAAATAAACAAATTTAAAAAAAGTATAAATTGAGTTTGCTATATATACCCCTAGCTTAAAAGAAAAGAAAAAAAAGAATAGTAAGTGAATCAAAGAAATAAGTTTGGGGAAAATCAAGTGAAAAATAATTAGTTTGCTTTGAGTAATCTCTAAAGGAATGTATGTCTATGATGTGTGTTGAACCAAAATTATTTTATTTTATCCTACCCTCACCATAGCTATGCATTACAAGCTAAATAAAGTCCTATTTGATCCTTAATTATGTGTGTGCTTATATTAATGGAGAGTGATGCAAAAAAAAAAGCATGTAGATTGTTAATTAAATAAAAAAAACTCATAGAGACCATTTCATTATCTTGTGTGTATAAACTAATCCGAGTGCATGTGACTAATGAGCTATATACACACGTACATACCAAGGTGGTCACTTGTGGGTTAGAATAAGTGTTGGATTAATATGCTAAACGATTATAATGTTTAAGCTTTCCATGACATTGGTAGTCATGAGAAAGTTTTAAGACATTTTGCTATTCATTTGCCAACCCGAAGTTTAGTGTGTTCGTATAGTTTGTTAACATTTTTGTTTCTAATAATCTCTCCTTGCTCGAGAACAAGCAAATATTTAAGTTAGTGAGAGTTTGATAAACACATTTTATACATTAATTAATGCTCTTCTAATTTGATATTTGCCTGCTTTAACCATTAAAATATGGCCATTTATGTACGTATTGATTGTTTTGTAGATTTTACGCAATTAGAGCATAAAGGAGATCAAAGTTTGATGAAAAGAATGGAAAATAAGTCATTTCACAAGTCCCCAAGCCTCAACCTCGGAAACCCAAGCCGCGGCCTTAAGAAAATAAAGAATCCAAAACCCAGATGTTGAGGCCCCGACCTCATTTGGACATAAACTTAGGGCCGCGGCCCCAATTCGGAGTAACATGTAGCATTATGGCCTCAACTTTTCGACGTCGCGGTGCCACAACCTGCATATTGGAGTTTGCCTTTTTTGTCCTAATTTTTCAAGGATATTTTTGGGAAGACCTATATATAGAAGATCAATGGCCTCATTTTAGAGCGCAAGAGCATGAAATAGAGAGAGAAACTAGGATTTATAGTGAGATAACACATTGGAGCTTGCATTTAGACAAAATTATTAAAGATTGAAGGCTTCCAACCATCTCTCTAGCTAGTTTCCTCTTTCTCTCTATCTCATTTACATTTAATTCAAGTTTGTTATTGTGATTTGTGTTATATTAAACATGAGTACTTTTGTGAATATTTGGATTGATGTAATTGGATATTTCCTTGTGGATTGCTAGATAATATGTTCTAGGACTTGATGGAACTCTATTGAACAATGTATATTGATGTTGTTATGTGATTAATGATTATTTTATGTTTATTCATCTATGTTTTTATGTGCTTAATGCTTCTTATTGCATTGGAAAATAGATGAGATGTGTTAAATGTTTGGGCTATGTACTTGGTAAAGGGTTTAATCAATATGTTGATTATAAAAAACCAAACTGATAGGACCCATCCCGAGCCCTCTTTTTGAATCAAAGAGAATTCTGAGGAAACCCTGAAACTAACATACTTTATACTCACTACATCTAATCTAATGAGGCTACGTGCCTCAATAAAATTGTTGATGTGTACACTAATATACATAAAGATATACAAATATACAGACTGAGACACTCATGCAATTCTGTGTGTAATGACCAAACCTCCAAATGTAAAGTACAAATCACACTGCATGACATCCCTGTGACAACCTGAAAAAAAATAGAGAAAATATGAAAAAGGGTAAGCTTGTGGCTCAGTGAGTGGATATAATATAAAATTATTATATACTTTATACGTATTGTAAATAATAGCTTCTACTAATAATTTAATAATAAATAATACTATAAATAATATACATAGAAATCTATAATATAAAATAATCATGAAACTGTATATTGAGAAATAAATAAACATGTACTGGAAACATAAGCTGTAATAAAATCTATTCTGAACTAAATTATGAAACGTAACTATGAAAATATATACTATATACATATTAAAAATCATACCAAACTTGTACCCGAGGAAAAGCTAGTCAAACCCGGTGTAGTTACTCATGCATAGGCAGAGTGGGGGATTTAAGTTAGTCTAACCCGGCAGAATGCTGCATCGTTTGAGAAGAGCAAATTAAACTGATCTAACACATACGCATAGCAAACTAAACTAAAGGGGAGGGTATGCATTTAAGTTAGTCTAACCCTGACACCAATAATGCTATATCAGAATACGATACATCTTAGTGCTGCTTAGATGTATAGTATAGGTTGAGCTGTGAGCTTCTTCTAAAATTTGCTTCTTTAACTTTGAGTTATTTGGAACACAAAACCTGTTACCCATAACTAATATCCCATTAGCTCTCAACATTAAATCAGTCCACATTCTATCCCTTACTTATCACTTAAATTCTAGTAAATTAGAACCCTATTCTTGCATTTCTCGAATCTGATCAATCAATATAGGCCTAACTTGAAAATGTGCTAAAAGAATGCCAGACTCATCCATAGACAATTCAACCACTAAGATCTTAATTCAACTAACAGTGAAAGATAAGTCACTTTCAAATAGGTTAAAGAGGTAGAAGACTTCCTACTGAGTGCATTTGCCACCACATTAGCCTTGTCTGGATGATGATCAATAGTACAGTTATAATCCTTAATTAGCTCTAACCATCTTCATTGCCTTAGATTCTGGTATTTTTATGTGAACAAATACTTCAAACTCTTGTGATCAGTGAAGATCAAACATGTGACACCATATAAATAATGTATCCAAATTTTCAAGGCAAATACTACTGTTGTTAATTCTAAATCATGGATTCGATAATTCAACTTATACTTCTTATGCTGCCTAGAAGCGTAGGCTATCACTTTACCATGTTGCATCAATACATAACCTAATTCCTATCTAGAAGCATCGCTATAAATTATAAAACCTTCGGTGCCAAATGGAAGAGTGAGAACAGGAGCTGAAGTCAATCTTTTTTTAAGTTCTTAGAAATTATCTTCATATTTATCAGTCCACTCAAACTTTACATTCTTTCTGGTTAACTTTGTAAGCGATGCAACAATGTTAGAGAAGTCCTTAATAAACCTCTAATAATAACCTACTAGACCAAGAAAACTTCTAAGTTCTATCATACTAGTTGATCGCGCCTAATTTATTATAGCATTAATTTTTTTAGGATCTACATAAATTTCATCTGTTGAGATCACATGGCCTAGAATGTAACTTTATCTAGCCAGAACTGACATTTGTTGAACTTAGCATATAACTATTTAGTTTTTAAAATCTGTAACACTAACCTCAAATGCTCTGCATGCTCCTCTGTACTCCGTGAATATAGGATGTTATCAATAATTAATATAACAAACCGATCAAGATATAGACGAAACAATCTATTCATAAGGTCTATAAATGCAACTGGAGCATTAGTAAACCCAAATGGCATTACTAAAAACCCATAATGCTCATATCGAGTTCTGAAGGCAGTCTTAGACATATCAATATCACTGACCTTCAACTGATGATACCCTGATCGCAAATCAATCTTTGAGAAAAACTTTGCACCTTATAACTAATCAAATAAATTATCAATGCGAGAGAGTGGGTACTTGTTACGTATAGTGACTTTATTTAGTTCCCGGTAATCAATACATAACATCAAAGTTCCATCATTTTTTTAAATAAATAATACTAGTGCCCCCCATGATGATACATTAGGTCTAGTGAAACCCTTATCTACCAATTTTTTTAATTAAGTCTTCAATTCTTTTAACTCTGAGGGAGTCATTTTGTATGGTGCTATAAAGATAGGAGTTGTGCCTGGAACCAAATCAATACCAAAATTAATCTCTTATCTGGTGGTAAACTTGGAAGGTCTTCAGGAAATACATCTAAAATATCTTTGATGGCCGAAATATCTTCTAGTTTAACTCCACTAACTCTGGTATTAATGACATGTACCAAATAGGCTTAACATCATTTTTTGAGCGGCCGTCTAACTGTCATAGTAGGTATAACACAAGATGGAAGAACTTGTCGCTCTCTATAAAAAATAATATCATGCTTTCTATGTCTTTTGAATATAACCTTCTTTCGAAAACAGTCTACAAGAGTATAGTGATTAGTTAACTAGTCCATCCCAAATATCATATCAAAATCATATGTATTAAGAGAAATTAAATATGTTACTATCTCATTACTACCTACTTTAATAACACATCCCTGAAATACATTTTTTGCCAATAATGATTCTCTAACTGGTGTATGATGCATATTTCTATATCTTAAAATTAAGTGCAAGTATACCTATCGTATGCAAGTAATAAAGTGACTAAATAAGTCGGATGTCGAACCCACAGGGATAATTTCTTCTTTTTAACCAATTACTAAAATGATATCTTCCTAATAATTATTCAGATAAATAAAAATCTAAGAATGAATGTAAAAAATATAAAGGCAAAAACACAATGCAAAGAGATTTAAGTGATAGCAATATAGAGAAAACCTAGGGTTAATACTATCCCTCAATATGTTTTCTAATGATTAATCTTTTAATATTTAACTCCCTTAGTCTTTGTTATTGATCAAGACACTAATGTATTCATAAGCCTCTTCCAATGTCATGCAAGTATACCTTAATTTACCAAATACCTATATTCCTATGGTACTTGTAATAAATTAAGATTCATTAAGATTAAGTCTTATTAATCATACATGCCAATTAGGTATATTCCTATCCTAAATTGAAACTTATATATGCAACATTGAATGTTACTCTACAATCATGCATCAAATTACCTAGGTCTAAATATTATGATTCCTCTTCCGAGTTTATCAATAATATTACTAACTCATTCACCATATATTGGCCAGATATATTGAAGCATTAAGATCAAGTAATTTAAATATCAAAGAACTAAGTTTATTAAATATTCAAAAGATATGGCAATTAAGCACACATATTAAGTTCAAGTATTAATCCTAAAAAATAAATTTAGTTCATGGCTATAAGAGAATAGCAGTAAAAATAATAATAATAAATCATGATACAATCAATAGCAAACTGATAAAGACGTCGAATTGCTCTTAATTGTGCTACTTAAGGTACTCTTGATGCCGAAGAACACCTTGAATCTCTATCTAAAGTTTCTTCAATTAAACTCCTATTGCGCTCCAAGACTCGTGCTCTATATTTTTGGTGTTCTTGAATTGTTCTAGGGTGCTCTTGGATGATGGGAACGAGTGGCTTTTCATGGGGATTGATATGAGCTTGAAAATCTCAATTCTCGTCAAACTAGGACTCACACTACTGCTAGGGTGACGCATGAAAAGGCTTCACCACTGGAGCGATGAGTTTATGGCGCTGGGACACTGTCGCATCGCTGGCGCGGTAAAGGTCTGGCGCTAGGGCGCCAGATGCGACTTCAACAGGTCATTTTTCTTATTTTGATCACTGCTCCAGCGCTGGGGCTATAATCCTCATGGAGTTGGGGTGATGGACACATATTTTAAAAATTTTGCATTTTAGTTCAAGTCCCTATAAATAACAATAATGCACATAAATAGCCATTTATTCTCATAAAACAATAAAATATCAAAATAAAAACATGAGAAAATATATGACAATTTTGCCCTTATCAGTGTGACTACTACCAAGCTACATTTTAGGGTTTTTAACACTTTAGTTGCATGCACAGTAAAAATGCAAGAAATAAAAGAATGCGTAGAACCTGGATTAATTAAAATGTGGGCCTCTCAGCTAAAAATAGTCAGTATACTTGTAACAACATCTAGGGCAACTTGTGCCTCCTATTGAGTCAAAGTAAATACATGTTCCTGGATATGAGGTTGACCTGGCTAAACCCTTCGTAGGTCTCTACTGGCTCTTGAAGCTCTAAGCTGTACACTAGGACTAGAGATAGGTCTTCTGTTTAAGAACCTGTCTATCTTGGCCACCACCACCTTGAAAACCCTGAAAAGTTGCACCCTATATTAAGCTGCTACTTTGAAGTAGAAGAGGACAATTCATTCTCAAGTGTTTAGTATGTTGGCAATGGTAGCAACCTCTAAAACACCTCAAACATTGTCCCTTATAACACTTACCATAAATGAAACATTGATGATACCTTCTCATGCTAGCGCTACTGCTTAGTTGGCTACCACCCCGAGGCCTCTGATTCCCAATGCTACTTCTAATAAATTAAGGCATAAAATTCTGACTAGAACTCTATCTCTATCCTTCTGATAGTATAGGGCTATAACTATACTATTGACTACTTGAATATCCTGTATAAGATGTCTTTCCTTTAGGTGCTCTGCTACTATTGGATCCACCAACTGACCAACTATGACCTTGTTTCTGCTTGAATGACTAGGCTCTGCTTATCTTTACCAGGCTTCTCTCAACTTTTATTGCAGCCCTTACGAACTTACTGAAATCACTGTGCCTCATAGCTGTAACAGCTGTCCTGATATTACCTCTAAGGCATTATTCAAATCTCTTACATTTATCCTTCTCATTCTACACTGCATATAAAGCAAATTTCAATAACTTTATAAATTGGTTCTTATACTCCTCCACTATCATTAATTCATATTCTAGCTCAAAGAACTTACTAGCCTGGATATCTTGATAAACCATAAGAAATAATTGAGCATTATATTCTTTACAAAAATATTAGCCCAACTAATCACTCTTTCATATCAACGTGATACTAACTTCCACTAATGGAATGCCTTACCCTCAAGTAAAAATGTAGCAAATGAAACCTCTCATCATATGTACATCTAATAACATCAAATATCTGTTCAACTCTAGTCAATCATGACTCTACATCAGCTGGCTCTTTAGTGCCTAAAAAATTCTCTGCCCCCAAACTGAGAACACGTTGTATTGTGTTTTATCTCCTGGGTTATCCCAATGTATGTCTCTCCACTACAACTGTAACTAACTGAGCCAGTATATCTATTAATTGCTCTAAGGTGGGTTTATCAGGCTGTCCCTGTGTAGGCTACACCATAGGCTATGGCATTAGCTGTGGATGCATCTCCTCTATAATAGAATTTAGCTGGGTTTGAGGTATGGGAATTGTAGGGGAACTTACTCAACTAATTCCTCTTTAATAGGTTCCTCCATTCTCTTTGGTACCAAGGGATATCCCAATTCAACCACAGGTTTCGTACGAGGTCGGCCACGTGAACGCATGATGAAAATTTATAAACTGCAATAAACTATTAATGACATCTCTAACATGTATGCATTATGTACTAGCCTACAGAATCTAAGACCATGCTTTGATACCAAACTAACAAGACCTATCTTGATCCCTCTTTTTGAATCGAGGCAATTCCTATGGAAACTATGAAACTAACATACTTTATACTTAAAGCTACATCTAATATAACAAGGCTATGTGCCTAAAAAAAGTGTAGATGTGTATACCAATATACATAAAGATATATAAATATACAGACTGAGACACTCATACAGCTATGCGTGTAATGGCCAAACCTCCAAATGTGAAGTAAAAATTATACTACATGACATTCCTGTGACAACCTGGAAAAAATAGGGAAAATTGTGAGCTTGCGGCTCAGTGAGTGGATATAATATAAAATTATTATATACTTTATACGTACTGTAAATAATAGCTTCTACTAATAATTTAATAATAAATAATACTATAAATAATGTATGTAGAAATCTATAATATAAATAATCATGAAACTGTATACTGAGAAATAAATAAACTTGTACTTGGAACATAAGCTGTAATAAAATTTATTCTGAGCTGAATATTTATAATGTATCTCTGGAAACATGTACTATATATATACTAAAAATCACACCAAACTTGTACCCAAGAAAAAGTTGGCTAACCTGGCGAGTTACTCATGCACATGCAGAGCGGGGGACCTGAGCTAGTCTAACCCACTGAAATGGTGCATCACTTGGGTAGAGTAAATTAAATTGGTCTACCGCATACACATAACAAATTAAACTAAAGGGGAGGGAATGTATCTGATGGTTCAAAAACTACTATATTATAATATCATTGAAGCATAATTATTCCAAAATAAATATTTCTGTACTGAACATAATCATGATCTATACTATAATAAATTCTAAAACCATATATGAATATACTAAATAGCACAAATATTTATCTGTCTAAAATAAATCATGAATAAACTTGATAACGTGTAATTAAATCATAAATAGTTGTATTAAAAATATATAGTTATCCACTCAAAACAGTGTGCTAATCTTGAGCTGGTTCTGGATCCTGAAGTGTACTAGCTATTGGTACTCCTCCTATATAATAGGGTGTAAAAATATACATTAGTATCAATATGTATCATAAAAACTAAAACATTAATATTCTAACAACGTAAAACTGTTACCTATTGAATCACTTGGTTCCACTCTAACTGACAAAACTAATTTCCTATAATTTTTCTTTTTATTTCTTTTTCAATCTTTCTCATGGCCTCTCTCTCTTTTCTTCTCTTTTTCTTCAGTTTCACTCTTTTCTTTTTTTTCCTCTCTTTTCTGTTTTAATTTTTCTTCTTCTTCTTCTATTTCAATTTTGCTTCGTCTTAAATAAGGCAAAACAAAATATAAAAATATATTTGTATGCATTGACAAGGCGCCCACCACTTCACCATTTTGTTTATACTTTATTCTCTTTTTTTGGCCACAAATTCTATAATTTTATCAAACACGTGTACTACAATAACTTTGAGTTTGTTGAGTTTGGAGACTAATAGGCTTAGGGTAGTCATATAAGGGTAGCTTAGTGCATATGTGTATAACTAGTTAGATAAAGATATCAACTTAGTTTTATATGTATAAGGTCTCATTCAACACTCGGGAGAGGTAATCAAATTAATTATACACCTTTGACTAATGAATGCATAAAATTGGTTGTTAATCACTAATAATAAAGAGTATAGGAACAAAAGAGGAAAATCAAGTCACTAGAACCAATTGCCATAGAGCTCTCATATCCTTAATTTACCAACGGATTTATTTTAAGCATTGTTGATTTTACAATTCAACTTATCCTTTATATTAGCCTAGATAAAGTTAGGTTGCCAACACTATAGTATTTAGCATTAATTTATGATCCAATCCTCGTGGCATGATACTCATTCATCATTGTATTACTTGATTATGACATGTGCATTCGTGGTTTAAATTCACCTGTGTGTAATTTCGCGAACAGTAATTAACCTCCGTATGATAAAGGCACTTTCAAAAATCAGATCACCTAAGATAATTCTGATTCTGTTGACTAGAATCTTAATAATGATCTTATAGATTACATTACACAAACTAATCAGTCGAAACTCAATTAGGTGTTTAGGTTTGTCAACCTTTGGTATAAGAGCTATAAATATCTTGTTTATCCACCCTAAATCACCCTTGTTGTTTAGAAACTACAAGTACACCTCAGTTACATCTTGCCTTACTATACTTTAGTATTTTTTTATAAAAGAAAGTCGGTAATCCATCCTTCCCAAGTTCTTTAATTAGGTGCATCTAAAAATTTACATTTTTAATCTCATTTGAATGAAAAGCTTTATCAAGGAAAAACGTACTCTGCTCAGATAACCTTGCCATAACATAGTCTATAATGGTTACAATGTCATCATTACACAGTATCAATGATTTGAAAATACTCGTAAAATAATAAGTTCAAATCTCAGCCACATATCATCCTCATCCTTCAGCCTATTTATTCAATTGCTTCATTTCCTCCTTGAAGCTTTATGGTGAAAGTACCATGTGTTACAGTCACCATAGTGTAACCAAGCAATTTTGTAGCAGTAATGCCAATATATTTCTTGCTTATACAATAAAGCATCCATAATTTTCTCAACCTATCTTACTTCTTGCCAGGTTACCTCATTAATGTTGACTTAAAACTTTCAAGAGCTTTTGTTAGTCTCAAAGATTTCCAGCAAAATCTTGATAAGACTACTTATTCCACTCCTACAAAGCAACACCCAAATTAGATATATTTATTTGAATAGAGATAATCCAATTATACCTGACCTACCAATATTTCTTAATAATCTCCTAGCACTCTGGTTTCGCAGCCTAGGCTTCCTCAAAATGAAATTAGACCCATTAAAAGACCGCTAGTTTTCATGTTGTATTTAGGGATATACCTGTTGGAGTTAGTGCTTACGTGCCATTCATATAATACACATTTCAATATAATTGTTAATACTTAATTAAACGGTATTATGCTTGTTATATTTTCAAACATTGTATATCTAAAGGAGTTTAGATTTGATCAAAAAGAGTTTGAATTGGCACTAAGAGTTAAAACCTTATATGAAATGAGACAAAAACCCAAAAATATTATAGTAATGATATAGTTGCAAGGAGTACAAATAGTGCTAAGAAATATCATTGCATAATATATTCTCGAAAATATCATTCCTGATCTATGGTTGCTGACATGGGTTAATGGTATTCTTTTCGGATTAGTATATGTCTATATCTAGATTATCCAGATGATTAGTCTTAGCAGATCGTGAGCTTAACAAAAGCTCGAATAGGCATATAGGTATTTAATGAAAATTGGGTACTGAACAGACTAACGATGACCTCTAATAGACATCTCATAGAGCCATCAATGGAGTGTCTTCTTTAGTTAAGAAGTATTCATAGTCCTTTGACCTAAACACTGTGGTGAACTTATAAGTGATCCATCAAGTTTTGATTTCACGCATGTCAAAAACTTTTCATGGTCTGACTTCTGAGTGTTGTTGGGTATGGTTCCATGCTCTTGGAGTCCGGTATATATAGATATAGGATCCATTAGCTCATATGAGTGAGTTGTATATCTTGATGCTTTGAGAATTATATTTTAGAAAGTCTTGTGACCATAAGTATAAACTCTGAAAAAAAAATTTTATAAGGTTAGAAAATATAACAAATGAGTTTGCGAATATTATTTACAAAAATACAAATCTAGAGATAAGTACACGGTCGAGCATATAGAAATTTGACAATAATGATCTATATCTATGCTCTTCTAGGTTATAAGTGACAGAAGGATTATACGGATATGGTTGACCTCAGCTTATATGGTTTAACACGTCGCTCTATAATATCTTTAACGTGTGTATGGGCATTATTTATGGAATTACCAAAAAGTTCAATAAGATAAATAGGTGTGAACCTAGAGAGTCTCACAATATAAAGTGTACTTGTTGAGCACTAGGGTAGTAGTCCTCGTCGAATTGTTCAATCTGAAAAAAATTAGAAAGCAAATGAGAAAACACATGTGTCAAGGTTTAAGTGTTATACCTATATTTTATTAGTTAAAATAGCTAACTTATGAATGAGTGATACATGGCAAATGGATATAATGCATAAGTGACACATGCCATATGTATAGAATTAATAGGTGACAAGTGTCAAGTGAAGTAGGACTTATCATGTATAGGATGCATGAAAGAGACGTGTCAAGCATTTATTTGCCAAGTATTTTCAACTTTGCAAATGTTACAAATAAGTCCCCATTTTAGCCATATATAAACTAAGTTTTGTAAATGTTACAAATAAGTCCCCATTTTAGCCATATATAAACTAAGTTTTGCAAATGTTGCAATGAAAGTCCTTATTTCACATTTTGGCAAAATAAGAGAATTCATGTGCAAGGGTTGCATGCAATTTGATCTTGCTAGAACTGATGCTACCATTGTAGCTCCGTAATATCACCAGATTGTTATGGACAAGAATTATTCGCAAGATCTCTTCCGTGTGAGCTTTGAATCTTCTTCACCGAATTTTCTTCAATGGTAAGTTTTTCTAATACTATAATTGTCACTGCATTTAATTCCTTGTATGGAGTGTATTTTGTTGATTAATTACATGTATAATTTTGTTGCATAATGTGCATTAGATATGCATTATGAAATTAATTAACATACATAATCATATTTATGCACCTATTAAACACATTAATAATGGTATCAGTGCATGTTTATGTGTTATTCTAGGCAAATGTAGTGTATTTGAGGTATTTGGGATGCCCAGAAAGGTAGGATGCTACATTTTCAAGTGTTGAAAATGTAGTTTCTAGACATTGTATGAAAGAATGATAGGGCATTTGTCATGTAACATTGAGCGTTCATAATTGTTTATAAACACTAGGGCATTGCATGAATAACGTTGGGCCATTAAAGGTAATTGAATGCTAAGGCGTTATGTGATAATGCTGGGGTATGTGCAAGTTACAATGTAGGGGCTTTTAAGTAGTTAAACACTGGGGCATTAAAAAGTTTAGCGCTAGGGCATTCTAATTTATAACACTGGGGTGTTCCAAGCAGTACACTTCATTTTGTATTTTATGCATGTGAAATTTAATTTATTCAATATTATAAGTGTTATATTATTATGTTATAAACTGTTAATCATTTATTTGCGCTGTTGACCACAATAGAAGCCTGACTAATGAGAGTTAGTTGTGTTTGCTTGAAACAAATGCTCTGATTGAGAATCATATCCTCATAAGATACAGATAAGTTACAAAAAACCTCTCTTAATTAAATTGAAAATGTATATCATTATGAGATAATGTTATACATGATCCATCTTATCAATACGATGTTAGATAAGTCACTTTGATCTTTTCTAATATTGCTAAAGTATGAGAGATTAGTCATGTGATTTGGACTATACTGGTTAAACATTAAATTGGGCAAATATATGCTTTAGTATTATCTAATATTGCTAAACTATGAGGTAGTATTGGTAACTTATGTTTGATCATTGACAAGTTAACCTGGAGTACATTTTCTCAATATTGTTAAAGCATGAGGATAATGTGTGTTTAGGATCAGTGGCAAGAGTTGCATGAGATGCAATCGACAAAATTTATCTACCTTTTGAGTTTTACAAAGGCCAATATTGCTAAAGCATGAGGCTGGAGTAAAATGTCGATTGGATTTACTTCTCACTGTAAAATTTAAAGTATTTAAATTTTAGTTTTCTCGTTTGAGAGATTAAAGAGAATATGTAAAGCAGTGGGAATGAGTCTTTAGATCAAAAATATATACTAGCTTTATCCATGATCTACAGCATTAACTTGAATAATTAGAAATGTTCTACTAGACATCTCACATCTTGTCTTATGGATATAAGATCAGATAAGATGAATATGAGCAATCTATAGGCACACATATTAGATGCACACAAACTATAGTGCACCAAAAAATAATTATAACTGACTGATGAATCTTAAACTTGTTTTGAATTTAGAAATTCTAATAATACTTCTTCTGAAGAAGTGGAAACTTATTAGAAATGGATAAAAGATTATTTAAGAGTCAAATCATATATCTTAACCTCGATATCTACTAATATTTAGTGAGAGCATGTGTACATGAATAGTATAAGTAGTATTATACTCCATCTGAAAGAGTTGTTTGATATATTCAAACTATAGGATGAGAACAAATACAAAGAAAAGTGTTTCCATTGAAGTGAAGTTGGACATTATAAATATTACTGTCCAAAATACCTTGCCATAGACAAGATAAACCCCTTAGGTATCTGCTTACCTAACATTGGCATTTTATTATCATTTAATGCTAGTAAGGGTGGGTATTAGATACTGCCTATCTGTCTTATATCTATAATTTTTTTTGTATAATTTGAGCAATGCTAGAAAGCTACAAAAAGAGAATTATAGCTTCGCATAAGAAATAGAGATTTCATAAACGATGAAGCTGTTAAGACTTTTAAGTTACTTCTCTCTTCTGGAAGAAGCATTAAGTTGTATATCTATAATTTTACGTCGAACATTATCGGATAAATAATATCCCTTCCTGTGTTAGACACTAAAAGTTATCATGTATACATAAGGAATTGTTCCTTATGTTTATATAATGTTGATAATGTCTCCGTAGCTGAATGACGGTTAATGAATGGCCATTATATATAATATACAACAGAAAATGTCTTGAATGTATAAGTGAATAGAACAAGTAGTAGTTCGAAAACTTTGAATATGAGAAAATTGTGACAAATAAGAGTAAGTCATATATGCGTGAAACACCTAACCCATTTGGTTAGATTGTCAGATACTTGATCTTACCATAAAATATATTCGATTTGTAAATCCTGTACTTAAGGGAATATGAGCAAATCTCCTTTTACAGGTGTTGGACATTGAGTCACTATTTATTAAAAATAGTACATGGTGATGTATATGGTCTAATGAATCACACTACCATAGGTGGGTTTCTATACTTTGTTGTCTTTATCAATAATTTATCATGATACGTATATATGTTTGGTGAAACACAAGTCGAAAATGTTTTAAATTGTTCAAAGGGTTTTGACTTGAGGTACAAAAACCAACACGTATATATATCAAATGTCTTTAATTAAATCAAGGCGGTGAATACATGAGCAGTAAATTCATGAATTATTTGAAAATAAATGGAATTCTCTCTCAGTATAGTCCTTTAGGTACTCTTTAACACAATAGTATTTCAGAGAGAAGGAACCAAACTTTATTATATATGGTCTAATCAATAATGAGTTTCACCGATCTTCTAAAATATCTATGAGGTTATGCTCTATAAACTTATGATCACTTGTTGAATAAAGTTTCATCAAAAGTTGTTCCTACTACTCTATATGAGATATGCATTGGCAAGAATTTGCGTTTTAAGTATTATAAGATTTAGGGCTGCCTTGCTTACATAAAAGTTATGCGACCAAATAAACTTACACCCAATGGGTGTAAATATTGATTCATGGGATATCCTAAATATTCTATGGGGTATCAGTTCAATGATCCAGAGGAAAGAAACGTTCGTTGATCAAAATGTCACTTTCTTAAAGAAACGGTTTCTTATGGGCCATATGGATTATAGAAAGATTGAACTTGATGAAGTTAATCCATTAATTTATGAACCATTGGTGGAACTTCTAGCTCAATCGAGTGAGATACCTTTGACAGATCTTCCACGTAGATTGGAAAGGATCTCAAGGCCACCCTGTTAGGTATGGTATAATATCTGAAGGTGTCTTTGACATTTTTCTTAGTTGAAGAAAAGGATCCTATGATTTATAGAGAGGCAATGTTGGATATCGATTCGAGAAAATGGTAGGAAGCTAATCAAATCTGAAATTGACTCTATGCATGACAATTAAGCATGGGACTTAATTGAGCTTCCCGTAAGAGTTATTCATATTGGTTGTAAATAGGTTTACAAGCGAAAGCGTAGGCCTAATGAAAGGTAGAGACCTTTAAAGTTTGATTGGTGAAAAAATGTTATACTAAGTGTTCTGGGATCGATTATGAGGAAACCTTTGTCATCTTTGATCCTGATTGGCCGACCTTTTCGATCCTGAAATAAATATAGTTTGACAGAAATTACTATCGAGCTAGGATCATAGGTCGCATCGACTAATAGCCATGTTAAAGTTAATTTGAATTCTATTGGCTATTGCAACATATTATGATCTTGAGGTTTGGTAGATGGATGTAAAATTAGCTTTCCTGAATTAAAATCTCAATGAAGAGATTTACATGGAGTAACTAGTAGGTTTTACATCCAACCTAGCTTCTAATCTAGTGTGCAGACTGAAAAAGCCCATTTATGGACTTAAGTAGACTTTCTGAAGTTGAAATCTTCATTTTGATGAAGTAATAAATGGGTTTTGTTTCATAAAAAATAAAGAGGAAGTATGTATGTATAGCAAGGTCAGTGGAAGCATGATTATCTTTCTTGTTCTCTATATAGAAAACATACTCAATATCGAAAGCGATATTGGTATATTGTAATCAGTCAAAAATTATTTTGAGCAAGAACTTCTCCATGAAGGATTAGGAAAAAGCATCCTACATACAAGGCATAAAACTTTATAGAGATAGAGATACAATGCTAATATAACTCTTTTGATCCTCGTACATATAAAATATTCTTGAAAGGTATAACTTCAGTAACAGTAGATAGTTAATGTTCATTTCAAACATGACATTCATATTTTTTTAAGAATGTGTCCTCATGATGAATATGAAAAGGTTAAGTGTCTAACATACCATATGCATTAGTTAATGGTAGCTCAATGTATGTTATATTATTTAAGATACCTAACATCAATATAGCTGTAAGTGTTAAAAGTCGGTACCAATTTGATCCAAGTAGCAACGATTGAATGGTTATGAAACATATCCTAAAATACCTTAAGGGTACAAAAGATAAGTCTCTGATTTATGGAGAGGGTAAATTACAAGTGAGTGGATACATAGATTTAAACTTCCAGTCTGATCCGAATAATAGAAAGTCTACATCTGGATATATGTTTCTTTTCAATTGTGTCATAGTCAGTTTGAAGAGTGCAAATGCAAGGCGTCTATAATCGATTCTACCTCGAAGGAAGAATACCTTGCAGCTTCATAAGCTGTAAATGAGTGATGGATACGCAAGTTTGTCACAGAACTCAGAATAGTTTAAAGTTCAGTGGATCTTATCTCACTATATTATAATACTAGTAGGCAATTACTCAAGTGTAGCAGCCAAAGGAACACCAAAAGCCTAAGTATGTGGAGATATATTTTTAGGGTGATTGTAAGGCACATAACCCTTCTAAGGAAGTATTTTGAAGTTTGCATAAGTATTTTTGAGTTTTCATGAATTGTTGATGGTATACGACTCTTCTTAATTGTCCTTACCTTAAAGTGCGACCCTTTTATACTTGTCCTATAACATAACATGACTTGACTAGCAAAGGGGGCTAAGAGAATATGTATTAACTATTGGATGATGACTTTATTTAGTAATATTCTAACACATCTGCTTGTGCTTGCAAGAAAGGGTGGTGGTTTAGTACATAACTTTTTCAAGAAAAACTTTTGATATGTGGATGCTTTCTGTAAAGAATGAGTAAGTGTTATTTGTAAGATAAGTCTATGAAAGTATGAAAAAGTTAAGTAAAACGACTAGATAATGTAATTGATACTTTTATGGTTTTGTCAAGGATTGACCTTTTGATGACACAGAAGTATATGACTCTTTTGAATATTGTTATCCCCAAGTAAGGTTTTACTAACTCTCGTAGGTTCTACTTTTGCAAAGGATCCTATCTAGATAAGTGATTTAGAGGGTCCTAGACCCTCTCCTAGAGTGGAACCAAAGTGAGAAAGTGAGAGGATAACTGTTGTAGGCTCAAATTGGAGAGAAGGTTCAAAGAAGAGGTATTCCCTTCCCTATCTACCTCTTGGGTCATTATATTTTATGGTAGAACTTTTGTAAGAGTCTTCAGATGATTATGCTTTACTCTGTTGTAATTTATGGCATGCCCGGTTTACTTCCAAAAAGAATGCATATAATACAATAATGAAAAGGGAATTTTGTAAGCATACTTCCTTTCTCTTGTAATTGCTTCTATACTTTGTTGTATTTATGAGTATGATGGGAATATTTAAATATATTATATGGTAATGTTTTACCAATAAAGGAAATATGATATGTAATTAAAATTTAGCTAGTAAAGTAAGTAGAACATGTAGCAAATATGGTTACTTCCTTGTTTACGGCGTGTATTGCTATCTTTAGAAGTATTCATTTTATTTTTTAATGTGAGATTTGTATTTTTGAATGATGCTTTTATGCTTCCTTTAGGAGGAGGTATTTCCTTATTGACTAGGAAAACTTGTGGACTTAGTTTTCTTTGAGTGTCATTTGTACTTCCTGTGATGGGGAAAATTTTCCTTCTTGCTACTAGGAGCTTTTTAGTGTGTTTTAGGTGAGTCATCCTTGTTTTTTATGATAGTTCATTCTTCTTGATACTTGTATCCATGGAGTCCATTGCTTGAATTTGGATGTAAAGTCACCTATGAATCCTACTTGAAGTATAGGGTCATCTCAGAGAAGTCTGATTAATTTGTATATTTCCAAGATTGAGGCACGAACCCCTCCAAGAAAGAATTTTTTGTAGTTGCTTCCAAGACTAAGGAATGAGTTCCCCCAAGAAATTTTTTATTGATGGTTGCTTCCAGATCTAAGGCACAAGGTCCTCCAAAGAAAGTCTTACTATTGGTTACTTCTAAAGCAAAAACACGAAGGCCCCTAAAGAAAGTCTTATAGTGGTTGCTTCTAAAGCTTAGTGGCTACTTTTAAAGCAAAGCCACAAGACCACCCAAAAGAAATCTTATTGAGAGTTGCTGTTGGAAATGGTGCTTATGTGCTATTCTATTATATTGTAAACATTTCAATAATAATCATTACTACATTGTTATATAGTAAGAAGCTTGTATCTTTTTTCAGACATTGTAGATCTAAATGAGTTTAAATCTAATTTAAAAGAGTTTAGGTCAACACTAAAGTTAACAATTCTAATGAGTTAGAACCATATCTGAAATATGGACAAAGACTCGAGAATAATATAGTAATAACGTAATTATAAAGAGTTATAAATGGTTCTAAGAAATGTTATTGAACAATATGTTCTCGAAAACATCGTTTCTAATCTATAGTTACTGACATGGATCGATCGGTATTCCTTCTAAATTAGTATATATCTATATCTGAATTATTCATATGGTTAGTCTTAGCAGACTATGGAGTTAGAAAAAGTCCATATAGATATGCAGGTATTCAGTAAGGACTGGATACTGAACAGACTCGCGAGGAACTCTAATAGACATCCCATAAAGTCGTCAATAGAGGGTTTTCTCGAGTTAAGTAATATTCGTAATCCTTTGACCTGGGCACCATGGTGGGCTTGTGCATAATCCACCATACTTTGATTCCACGCATGTTAAAGACCTTTCATAGTCTGACCGCTGGGTGTCGCTGGGTATGGTCTAATGCTCATGGAGTCCAGTGTGCATAATATAGGATCTGGTAGCTCATATTGGTGAGTTGTATATCCTGATGTTACGAGATTGTATTTCAAGAAATCTTGTAGCGACAAGCATAAACCCTAGAAAAAGAGTTTTTCATAGGGTTAAACAATATCGCACAAGAGTTTGCGAATATTATTTACGAAAATACATACTTGGAGATAAGTTCATGGTCAAGCATATAGAGATTTGACGGTGATGATCTATATCTCTCTCTTTTAAGGATATAGGTGATGGAAGGATTATACGGATATGGTTGACCTCAACTTGTATGGTTTAACGCGTCGTTTTGTAATATCCATAACGTATATGTGGGGTATCATTCATAGACTTGTGGAAGAGTTCTATAAGACAACGGGTGTGAACCTAGAGAGTTTTACAATATAAAATGTACTCGTTAAGCATTGAGGTAGCGGTACTGATCGTATGGATCGATCCGAAAGGTTTTGCAAAGTAGAACAAGTTTTAAGACCTATTTAAAAAATGGGAACCATAATTTGTAAATGTTACAAATAGGTCCCTATTATATGGAAAAGAAAATTGCAAATATAGTATCCATGCATGGCCATTTGTGTGACAAATGGTAACTTGTATGGAGTTACATGAGATAAATTTCATCCATACAAAGTGTCTGCATTGACAACATAAGTGACATTTGTCACTAATTCATGGCCTTGCATGGTCAAACAAGGATACATGTTAGACATACATCTACAAAGTGTATTAAGCTATTAAAGGAAAATGAAAACAACTTCATTTACTGGAGAATTGAATTGTTGAATTCAAAATTTGTGCAAGGTATTTGAGAGAAAATGACAACTTTGAGAATGTTGTATTTTGGTCCCTAAACACAATTCTTAAGCATTTGATACTTCAACTAGTTCAAGTGTTGAACTTAGTTTAATTCCTACACCAAATAGACATCAAAGGCTATCATTCTAGGTACTATAATCCCACCAAATGTTAGAGTCTAGAATTATTTAAGAGAGGACTTCATTGTGATCTTAAATGGCTTTAAAGTTTAACAGTCTTCACCGAATCATCTATAAGGGTATGTATTCGATTCTTGTACTATTTTTTATTCAATTGTACTGTGTATATGTTGATTATTTTTTTATTTCGCAACGCAATGTATTTTGCACATGTATTTTAAAATTTTTAACATGTACACAATCACATACATACACCCTTTAATGCACTAACAGTTGCTTTCAAAGTTAAGGCATGAGGCTCTCTAAAAGAAATCTTACTAGTAGCTGCTTTCAAAGTTAAGGCATGAGCCGCACCTAAAAGAAGTTTTACTCTGTGGTTACTTTCAAGGCTGATGCTCCTCCCCAATGATGGGTTATGGTATATTTGTCTTCCTCAAAGAACCTCTATCTAAGTCTAGATGGAACTTCTCAAAAAGGTCTCCAACATGTAAAATGATGGTCATGAACACCTAGAAAAAGATTTAAACAACAAGGAGTTAAGATATATAATCTACATTCTGAGGTAGTTCAAGAGTAAGCAAATTGAAATTTAGAAAAGGATGTGTATTTTATCTTTTTTTTTCCAATCTGTAGGAGATAGTGGATCCAACAACATCTCTTAATACCATAAGGATCTAATCAGCAAGCTATGCAAAATTATTATAAAAAAAAATTCGATGATGAACTCGTTAGGTGGTAAGTTGTATTAATTGATTTGGTTTTTGGTCTCTTTTCAACGATTCCATTAGCAGATGATAGTAGGAGTCGCATAAAAGGTTTAACTAGCCCTTTTTGAGTTGTTAAGAAGGTTTAATCGACGATTAATGGTGCGGCATTAGTAGAATTTGAACGAGCAACGACCAATTAGGTTTTTAATTCATTTTTTGTGATTCCAGTGTCATATGGTGGAAGAAATTTGAAGGTAAGTTTAGTTGGCTTGTTCTGTGTTGATCGGAGGTCTATTCGATGGATAACATGTTTGAAACGATGGGATAAAAAAGGTGGTGACCTTCTCACATTTTGGCTCATTTTTTGATGGTCTTGGCGTCGGATGATGGCGGGATGCAGGTATCAGCCAGTCAATCGATGTGTTTATTGGTGATTGCCGACATATCTCTATGGTGGCAAATGGCGATGGGTTGTGGTTCCATGGTGGCTAAGGTTCTCGGCTTACATACATTTATGTATTTTGGTTATGCTTTTTTTCTCAATACAAGATAGTTGCCTTGGTGGTTCCACTTCCTAATTCATTATCAATGGTCTTTAGGTTGAGTTTTGGCAACAGTGCTTGGAGTTTAATTTTTCTCTTTTGGTGGCTAAGGTTTAAGCAGTTGATGTTTCAATGTATTTTGTTCTATCATTATTTTTAAAAAACTTCTTTGGTGTAGTAGTTATCACATATGCCTTCTACTTAGGACACTAAGGTTTAATCCTACTATGGCGTCTCTTGCTTTCTTTTTCCTAACTTATTGTGCTGGTTGTCTAGGGTGCTAGGCCTTTTATAATCTTTTGTTTTAGTGGTAATGCATTGATGATGCAGTAGTTATCATACCTATTTAACATACTAGTTTGATCCACCATAGAAGCATTACTATTTAATTGTTCTTTTCTTTCTTTACATTTTGGTACCACAGAAGCATTACTATCTTTTGTTTTTTTGTTTTTTTTAATTTTGTTTTTGGGAAGTTTAGCTTTCCATTCAAAATTTTCACAAATGACTATATTAAAGTTCCTTAAAATTGAAACTTTGCATAAATTACCTTATTGCTTTCAATAACTCCTTAAATTTGTGAGAAAAGTATCGTTCTCTTATAATAAAAAATATTCTGAGAATTAAGCCAGTGTTTGATTAAAAAGAAAAAGTATTATGTATAAAAAGTGTCTCAAAGACAAGTAGGACACTAATAATTTAGATGAATAATATGTATGAGAGTTGAATGAACGTGTCTATGAATACTGAATATGAAATATTGAATGTAGAATAAATTATTAGCCAATGTTGCATACTTATTTATAGTGCATAAATCCTAAACCCGTATTAAAATTTGAATTTATGAATCCAAACGTACATCAAAGTTTGAATTAGTATATGCATTTAATTAAATATGAATTAATTAAGAATTATAATTTTTTTCAAATAAGAAAGAAATATTTAAATAAAATTTGTCTACTTATAAAAAATTATTCTTCATATTGAATAATAATTAATCAATTAAAATTTAAATAAAATTTAAAATTTAACTATTCTTGCCTCCCATAACTTATTTGTGAAATTCATAAATTGACGTCCTATATAACTTATTTATGAAATTCATAAATTGACGGACTCCATTAATATAAGCTAAGTCCTCTTATAATTTAGACTATTCGTGAAGTGGTTAAACTTTATAAATAAGAGGCCCAGTAATAAAGTTTAATTTCGTTCAACTTTCTGTTTACAAAATTTGAAATGAATTATTAAAAGATCATTCATATTTAAATAAAAATACAAAATATTTTTCTAATTAATAGTTTAATTATTTTTTACAATTAAACTTGTTAAATATATGCATGCAAGTGTAAATTACGAATAATTTTAACAAGTGTACCAAACTTTGACTTTATTTCCAAATTACTAATGGCCTAATACAGTCATAACACCAAAGCACTGCGTTGTTTAAGCTGGTAAATCGTTGTAAATATACCCTCACATAAACACCTGGAACCGGCACTAACCGGTAACTGTAACTGTAACTCCTCGGCCAGCGAAATCTCCCTTACAAAAGTTCTTCATTTCCATCTTCTTGCCCGTGACAAACACGCCGCTACCACCGCCCCTGTATATACAACTGCAGGGGTCTCTGTCTGGCTCTCATATAATTCTCCTCATTCGTCTTCGTTTGTTTGTTTTTAATTATAAAATTCCCGAAAATGACCCGACCATGTCACGAAAACTCCGATGACTCAAACGATGATGCTTATAATCACGACATGACTTTCTCCCAAAGAGGTTGTTGTTTCTGGATCCCGTGCTACGATTCCAAACGCCCCTCCGCCGGTGGATCAATCTGGTGGGAGCCAATCGACAGCAAAGCGACAGCAGAGCCGTGGTGGACACGTGGATGGAAGAAGGCTCGCGAATTGTCGGAGCTGATTGCCGGTCCCAAATGGAAGACTTTCATACGCAAATTCCGGAAAACTCGTTCGTGGGCGCCGGTCATTTGTATAGGCTGCCTAGGCGGCGACGGCGGTGAATCCAGGCAGAAGAATTTCCATTACGATCCAATGAGCTACGCCTTGAATTTCGACGACGGGCAGTGGCAAAACGGTCTGTACATGAACGATGATTTGGTGACCAGGAATTTCTCGTCGAGGTTCGCAGCCGTGCCGGCCTGCCCGAAGTGCTCCGCAAATATCGGAAATGACGCGCCTCTGATCACGTGAGCAAATAGAGAAACATGTTTCCGTTAAAGCGCGGTGGGAGGTGGCAAATGTGTTTGGCCGTACATTAAAGTTCAATTTTGATTTATTGTTTTTTTTATTAAAAAACAAATTTATTATTAATAGTGTGATTTAATGTAAAATATATTCTGCACAGAATTAGTGAAAGGGGTTCAGGATGTGAATGAGAGAGTTGAGAGGAGACTGGTACAGAACGTGTTTGTTTGTTATCATCAACCAAACAACGATGAATATTGAAAGCTACTTTTCATGCCTTGTTTCATATATTTATTTATTTATTATTTTTCAAGAAAAATCCAGCTTCTTAGATCACTAGATTGTTTTTTTTTTGTCCTACAAAGAGTTGGTTTTCTTTTCTCAATTTTTTTTTTGAAAGAAGAAATCGAATTTAGAATCCTCACTTTAATAAAAAAAAATGTACTACAAAACTTTTATAATTGAACTATTTAAGCAAAAGCTTCCTTTGCTTAGTCTTCAGTTCCAAATTCTATTATCCACCTATTATTTTTATTTTTACTTTTTTTTTAATATTTTGGCGGTTTGATTGCAAACAAAGAAAAAAGGTGAAAGGACTAAAACATTATTAAAATGCTCTTATCAGGAAAAAAAAAAAAACTCAAATTGCCAAATCATTTTAGAACTTATGTTTTTTTAAGGTTATATGCTTTAATGCAGTTGTTTTTACTTCTGGTAACGTAACCTTAAAATTGTAGTTATACAATCTTTTCTTAAAAATCGTAATTAACAATTAAACAACGAAATTTTTTTATTAAAACTTGAAAATATAATATGTGTAAGTTAATTGTAAACTTGTAAATGACTTAGTTCATCGTTAATTTGTAAATGGCAATACTATATTTGTAAATGAAACTAAACTTATAATTTAATATAAAGTTTTTAATTAATATTGAACTTATACATGTAACATTAAAAATAAAATTATAATGCAAGACTTCCAAGTAAGACATAATGTTTGTAAAAAAAAAAAAAGAAGTTATAAATCTATGATAAAATGTAAAAATAGAACATCGACTTTATAATCTAATGTACGAGATGTATATGTAATATAACATGCATAAGTTAATATCAAATTAGTGAACAACAAACATGGTATTTATAAATAAAATTAAAACTTACAAATATAATATAAAACGTTTAAATCAACGTGTAACTTATAAGTCTTACTAAAGAATATAAAATTACTTTACAACACTTGTAAATAAAATAACCGGCATTAAATTTTAATAATTTTATGTGTAAATCTACATTATAAAAATTGTAATTGGCTTATTAGAGGTTATGGTCTTTATTTTATATTTGTATTAATATCATTGAAACAAATTTTAATTTTTCTTGATATATATTAGTTTTAAATTCTTATATTTTGACTTTGATGATAGATTTTCTTTAAAAGAATTAGAATATATTTTTAGAATGTATTTAAATTTTAGACTATCGAAACAAAATTCTTTATTAAATTAACTCTAACTTAATTTATAATTTTATGCTTTTATGATTATTTATTTTATTATTTTGGTTGTTGATAAAAACTTTAATAAACTAAATAAATTAAAATTTTAAATGGTAAGTGAAGTTCCACGATCTAAAAACTTCATGTCAAGTATTTGTTTGTTCTTGTGTACTTCTTCAATTAATGAAAGTGTACCATCTTTTTATAAAAAAAATATTCTAATACTCAAGTCAATATTTATTTATGAAAAAAAGAGTGTTATGTGTAAATGAGTGTTTGCACCAATAAGTTGGGTAATAATGTCTGCTATATAGGTTATAGTTGCTTATGAATGAATTAAATTGAATTATGTATATGAATGATAAATGAATTGAATAATCCTCCTTATTTATAGTATATAAGTTCATATCTTTTTCAAAGTATATGTATATGAATATGAATACTTAGTAAATATCAATTATGTTCCTTCTAGGTGATATTTAGTAGTGTTAAAGATAGAATTTAACCCATTTTCTACTATACTTAAAAAATAATAATATAAATGAAAATCAAATTCATAATTTGATTCGTTCCCAACTTCTTACTGTAGGGGATCTAATGTAAGTAGAAGTATGTATGTACAACAGTGTTCATTATATAAAATACGTATCTCATATATATTTAAACACAATACAATAATTAAAGCAATACAATAAATAATATATTAATCATATTAATATATTTGAAGGGTTGAGAAATTATTAAATGTGTAATATTTTACACATATAATTTAAGAGTCCACTTAGAGTCTTACTCGTAATCAATTTTAGTCACCAACTTGACGGATTCGACAAATTAAAACAACAGTTCCAATTTATCAGTATCGGGTTTAACTCTTCAACCTTATAAATTTATTTTTCTTTAATCAATTTTTTGATCAATAAATATATTTCAATGTTGTTGTATTTGATAACCTTTAATAAAGATGAATTATAGAATAATTTCAAGAAAAAGTTCTTGAAAATATCAAATTTCCCTTTCTTATCTATTTGGCCGGCCAGTCCTTTTCAAAAGAAAGCAATAGTTTTTTTACAAAAAAACAAAAAAAAAGGAACAATTGCCTCGTTCATTTTTTCACATGTTGCACACACATATATCTAACATATATGTATTAAAATATTAATTTATAATATATTAGTGTAAACTTAGCCATTAAATTTACATTATATTATATAAAAATAAATAATAATATTATATATTTATATACTTGGCATAAATATATAATATTATTATATTAAGATATTTTGATTATTTAACACTTAAATAATTAAAGTATAAAATTATTATTTTATCTCTCGTAAATAATTATCAAGTATACTTCTTAGTAAGTCTCATCAAGTCTAATACTTAGATAAACTCAATCGAATACCCACAATATACTACGTGCCATAATATAATTAGTAGATAATAATTGTTAACTAATTATTATATTTAACACTTAAATACAAACACGTGTGTATTCTTGTAATAGTGCTGGATATTACTGAATTGAAAAATTCAATTCGGTACGCTGTCCCAGTGCATAACGAGCACACTCCATATTTCAAGACTTCTTAGATCCGCATCCGATTTGTCAAATAGAAATATTCTATAAGCCTGTGAACAATGCCTCACGCACACGTCATGAATATTATAAATCAGCACGTTGGACCATACAAGCTGAGGTCACAATACATATGTATAGTTCTTCCGTCATCTATATCCTAAATGTGCGAGGACATAGATTAACACCGTCAAATCCCCATGTGATCATCTATAAACCTATCTCCAAACTTCTATCTCACTGAACAGTTTTTGCAAACTCTTTGTCATACTGTTCGACCCTGTGGAAACTTCTTTCCTAGGTATATTACTTATAGCCATAAGACTTTCTTGAGATACTATCTCAGAGCATCTGGATATACTACTCTCTATGTTAGCTGACGGATCTCATATCTACATACACCAGACTCCATGAGCATCAGACCATATCCAGCGATACCCAACAGTTAGATCATGAAAGATATCTGACATGCGTGAAACTAAATTATAGTGGATCACCTATAAACCCATTGTGACGCTTAGGTCAAAAGACCATGTATACTACTCAATTTGAGAGGACCTTCCATTGACGGCAACATCAGATGTCTATTGGGGTTCTCATGAGTCTGTTCAGTATCCAATCCTGACTAAATACCCGTATGCCTATACAAGCTTCAAGCTAATGATCACCTAAGAACAACCATCTGTACCCTACAAATATAGGCATACACTGATTTATATAAAAATTGATCCATCGACAGATCTGCATTGGTAAAATAGATGAGTAATAATATATTTAAGAACATACTTGTATAATGATATTTCTTAGTACTCAATTGTAACTCTTACAACTATGTCATTACTAGTATATTTTGAGATCTTTGTCCTATTATAGATAAGGCTCTAACTCCTTGGATTTCACTGATTATTATAATCTGCTAACTCTTAGCAGTTATAATTATTAGTGATGCTAACTTTTAGCCCTGATCTAAATGCCTTTAGATCTGATTTAAACTTTTTCAGATCATACAATGTTTATAATATTATAAGCACTGAACCATATTATAAAAGGTATTAGCAATTTAATAAAAAGTACATTGTATAGATATTAAATATTTATATAAATATGGGAAGTTACGTAGGCACAATCCTAACACGTACGAAACCTCTTACTAATTATAAGATAGAACAACAACTTCAAATCCAACAAAGAATTAACCCTTAACCCCTTAAAATAGCAAGTTGTGTGTATTTTCTCTTTTCTCAAAAAAGAAAATGAAATGAAAATTGAAGCAATTTATAATTGCTTCTCTAGGCACCAAAATGAAAACAAAAATTAAAATAATTTCATTTTCATTCTTGTTTCTTCCATTTCTTCTCTGGTACCACACCTCACACAAATCTCAATCTATATATATATAATATATAATATATATATATGTAATAATAATATTATATAATATAAATAAAACACATGACCATCTTTTTGGATAAAAAATATTATTATAAAAAATAATAATATAATAATAAAAATTGATGACAACTATGTCATCAGTAATAAAATAATATTATATAATATTGTTCCCTCCACACCCCCCCTAACCTCAAGCCCAAGGGTCTAGAAGGCAAAGCTCAAGACAGGCCCAGGAACGATGGCCAATGGGCTTAAACTTATGAAAACAACAGAACCGGTTCGGATGCAGGGAATCTGGTCGGCTGATGACGAAATCTGTTCAGCATATGCTGACCCTACTGCAACTACGGCCGAACAGGTACTGACCTGAGCAGACCAAAACAAGACTCACTTAAACCAAAAATACCAGCGGAGAGACGAACCCAATGAATATGCTTGACATATCAGAAGTGACATTATAAATAGGGTAAGAACAAAGACAAAATCTGTGAAAAGATATTCGGCGTATGTCAGGGGGGCAGTATGAAAGTATCTGGTGTGTGTCAGAAGTACAGCAGAAAATATCCGGCGCAAGACAAAAATACTATAGAGAAAAGCCCAAAAAAGCTCCTAGAAAGCCATCACTATATAAGGAAAGAGAGGAAACACGACGGAGGATGATGAAAATATTTCCAAAAAGAAAAAGAGAGAAAGAAAAAAGGTACCCCCTCCCTCTGGTAGTGAGAGAGAAGATTTTACTTCTTAACTTGTCATATTTATATATCAATAGAACAAAAAATCCCCTTTTCTAACTTAAGCATCGGAGCACCTTCGCCGAAACCCACGTCGGCGAGACTATCTTTGAGCTTGTGTATGTGTTGTTATTGCAGGCTCTCTTCTACAGTTCGCAAAAAATAGGGAATCTAAGCTTGTATCCACTGATCCAGTCTAGACAAGGCCCAAAATTTGATTCTCCTTTAACAAATTTAAGGCTCGTTGATCAGAAGAATCATTTTTTCAGGTCAACAGTTTTTGGCGCCATCTATGGGAATCAAACAAAAAGCTTTGGAAAGTGATGTTCCAAAATGGCTGAATGATCATCCGCCAGCAGAAATTACATTGCCGAAGAGCAAAACCTAAAGCGACCTCTCTCGAACAGAGAGCTCTCTGCACCCTGAAATAAGGGCAGAATTGATAACCCTGAGGGAGGAAAGGGATGAGCTAAGGCAACTTATGACAGAGTTAATTAGGGACAAGCGAGTAAGAGTAAGAAACTGTGGGAGGGAATCTCAGAAAGAGATTCGAAGACAGACGGAGCAAAAGGAAGGACCAAAGACTTCGCACAATTTAACCGAGACAAATAGGCCAAGTCAGGCAACCCTTGAAAGAGGAGAGATGGAGCCATCGGTAGCGAGAGAGCCGCCAACAGAGCCACAGCAGCATCAACGGAGAGAACTGGGCCTTGAGAGCAAGGTCCGCAGTTTGGAAGGAAAGTTGAAAAGCCTCTTGGCCGAAAGGAGGGAGAAGGACCAGCCTCTTGAGAAGATGATAGAAATGGAGAGAATGTGACCACTAATGGACAAGGTGAGAGATATGGAGCTCTCATGCAGGTTTCGACTCCCTAATTTACCCATCTACAAGGGGGTCATTGACCCTAATCATTACGTAGATCAGGTCACCGACCTACTATCCATAACAAGACTGAGGCAGGACCAAATGTGCTAGCTCTTCTACATAAACTTGGAAAGACCGGCGTTACTCTGGTACAAGGGGCTAAAACAGTGTAGCATTGCCTCCTATAATAAGCTGATCGAAAAATTCGCCCAACATTTTTTAGGCTCATACAAAGTAGCCAGGGATCTGAAACAGCTGAAGTAGATTTGGTAGGGTCAAGAGGAGAGCCTAAGGGACTACGTTCAGAGATTCCACAAGAAAGTGATAGCGTTGGGGGCCTTCGACCAGCCCATCGCCCTGGACACCCTAAAGGCGGGGCTACGACTGAACTGATTTTTGTACCACTTGGTAGAAAATTATACCACAAACTACGCAGCAGCATATAATGAAGCTCAAAAATACATCTCTATAGAAAAAAGTGAGAAAGCTAAGAGATCATTGGCCGAACCATCTTGAGGAAAGTCACAGCCGCATGGGGAAGCAAGACATAAAGGGAGGGAGAGAGCCTCGCTCCCCTTACTGAAATATCAGAAGATAGAGGGCGAGTACCACCCCCTGCAGGGAAGAAATTTTACAAGCTGATGCTATGAGCCAGATAACAGAAGAAAAAACGTGCCAAACAACGGACCCCAGGAACAAGGGGAATGGTCAAACTGTTTCTGAATAGGTAGCCCCCCAGGGGAACTCCTGAATCCAAGAAATAATAAACCATTAGGTATAAGGAAAAGAGTGGCACGGGTTGAGAATTTTGTCCCTCTGGCCGTGCCACTTAAAGATGTCTACGAGGTTATCCGGGATAGGGGATGTTGTAGAGAAATTTCAAAGGGAAGGGAGTGGAATGATGAACTGATCCTAAGAAATGGTGGGACATATATAAGGGTCCTGGGCATACAACCAGAGAATGCACCGAACTAAGAAAACAGATCAACCACCTGATGAGGAATGGGTACCTGGAAGAATTTTGAGCAAACCGGAAGACAACGGCCACCAGTCCGGTCAGTACGTCGAACCCTAACTCCGTGGCAATTATTTCAGGGGGACCCATGCTAGCAGGAGACTCAAATAAGCAACGAAAAAACTACTCTAAGTACTCAATGATGGCACATCAAGTCATGTGCAACATCCTTTTAGCCAAAATGCTGAGGCTACCACAAGAAGTGTCGATCATGTTCACGGAAGAAGATGCTCAAGGGGTCAGTTCCCCCTACGACGACGTGCTCGTAATAAAAGTAGTGGTAGCTAGAGAGAGAATAAATAAGGTGTTCGTCAATCTCGGTAGCTCGGTCGATATAATTTTCAAGGAAACCCTGGATGATCTAAAAATCAGAAACCTCCACATAGGGGAAACCCAAATAGCACTACAAGGATTTGGGGAAAGCTCTGTGATGCCAGTCGGAGTAGTAACCCTCCTTTTAACCATCGGATGAAGGCTCTATGAGAAAACAGTGGTTACTAGGTTCATAGTGGTAGACCGCTCATTCCCATATAGAGTCCTCATTGGGCAACCGTTCATGGTGAATACTAATGCAGCCCTGTCTATTTATTACCTGAAGTTAAAATTTCCCGCGGGAGAAGGGATCGGGGTAACATCGGGAGATCAAAAATTGACGAGGAATTGTTATGCAATCACGACAAAAAGGGCATTTTGTATTTCCACCACTGATCCAAGAAAGGGAATCCTCGAATCCCCAAAGCCAACGGAGGAGATGAAAGAACTTTAGGTCAAGGTCGAGGAACCAGGGAAGGTGGTTAGGATGGGGACCCAGTTGAGGATAGGAGTTGAGTAAGAGCTGACCCGTTTGATTCGGGAGTTCTCGAACATCTTTGCCTAGTCTCATCGGGACATGCCTGGTCTCACCGGGACATGCTCGGAATTGACCCAAGGTTGGCTGCCCACAAGTTGATAGTCTGCCCCATGTCTCGACCGGTCAAGTTAAAAAGAAGAATCTTCAATCAGGAGCGAAACAGAGCTGTAGCAGAAGAAGTGAACAAACTGCTGGGGCCTGATTCATTAGAGAAGTCCACTACCCGAAATGGTTGTCCAATGTGGTAATGGTAAATAAGGTAAGTGAAAAGTGGAAGATATGTGTTTACGCTTAAAATATAACGCGGCTATCGCAGCATAGATTGAGGTATCAATCCGCGAGGAAGCTCTTGGGAAAATAGGTTGGTGAAGTAAAATATTAAAGAGCTAGCAAGGATAAAATTATTTGATGAGATGAAATTGTCTATGAATTGAAGAAAATATCTTATGATGATTTAAGTAAGGCTTTGAGAATCACAATTATGCTTTATAAATCTACTCCATACTTTGATTCAATGCTTATAACTCAATTGAAAGTTTCACATCCCAAACAATCAATCGAAAGATAGGTAAAATATAGCACATTTGATAACACATGTATTTGATGTAATTAAACTCTTTGCAAGCATTAACACACATTATGTTCATTTATACAAGTTATCTAAGATTGACAATATATCACTTTGACAATATTACAGTAAAAGATCAACTTGAATACCAAACATTTATTGCCCTTAGATGTTATCCAAGATCGACAATATATCAATTTGACAATACTGCAGTAAAAGATTAACATATAAAACAATGTAACCAATAACAATTATGGTTCACCAAGAATCACATAAGAAAAGCATGACTGAACTTATATGAGACATGAGAATTACAATCTCTGGATTATAGAAAATAGAATAGATAAGAGTTTAATCAAAACCAAACTTACAAACATTTATAGCTCTTTGCAACGAATCAAAGCATAGAAGTAGATTTATTACACATAAAAGTTCATCTCTTAGCCTTGCCAAGAACTCTAACCTAGATTACAATACATGTTAATGAGAAGAAAAGAAGAGAGAATTATCGAATATTGAAAATGTCCTAAGAGTCTCCTTATATAGGCAATGAATGGCAATATGTTATGGATGACATTAATCTTTAATAATTTTAGGCCAATAACTCATTCATCCACTTGCAGCACATTTGTTATAATGTAAATGATCGATGTAGCCTCTATGACCGACATGAAAGTTATATAATTTTATCGCTTCTTTCCATAGGCACTGAGTTCGTGCAAATTGGATGAGTATCCAATAAGATATGAGCAAAATTCCAAAGATACATCAGATTTCGGCCAACAACCCTTTTACCCACTTGCAATGCAATTTGGTCCATGATAACGGCTGATTTGGACTTTATCATCAACATACGAGTTGTTGATAGTTAAGTCAGCATTTTACAGCTTCAATAATTATATTAATTGAGTATGTATTTTGTAAGATACGGTCCAAATACGTAATTTGGGTCAAGCTAGGTAGAAGTTGTAGCCTGATTCTATTGTATCTCAATTTTTGGCTCATAACATGTTGGATTTGGCTTTTTCACTATTCTTCAAATTTGTGTAAGATTGAGTCAAGTTGCAACAGGTTCACAAATTTCTTCATTTTGATTTCTACATTTAGAGTTATGTTCATTTTACCTAAACCTGTCCAAATAACATTCATTAATCACAATTTAAGGAGAACACTTTATTTCAAGCTAAAAATACAGAAAATGCTAAAATTAGTGACATTAAATGGTGACTGAATCTCTTAACAAATATGTATTTTCATGTGTTCATCACAACCCCCAACCAGCTTATTGCTAGTCTCTAGCAATTTAAGCGTAAATAGAATATGCAAAACTACCTAAGCATTTCAAACAAAACGTCAGTTCAAGATCACTGTTGCTATCATGGTTTTTTTTGTTTTTTTTTTCAATTACAACTTCTAAAATTTGTTTCTGTGTGAACTAAGCCATAACCATCTGACCACAAACCACAATAGATATAGCCTTGAGAATTTCTCCAAGTAAAAGCCTCAACTCCATATCCTCACAGGTGTATGACTGTTTAAAAGGTTAGGACTTCTCTTATGGAGTTGGAAAATAATTAAGCACTCAAGAAAAAGTCAATTTTATGGACAGACATATAAACTAACATTGATCTAAAGATAGGAAAATCATTTGTTTAAAAATCAATTATTCCTATCATACGCCAGCTTTAGAATTTCAATTGGCTTGTGAGAATAATACAAATATAACTTGATGAGAAAACTGCTTTACAAAATATTTGTCTTCTAAAATTGGATGAAGACTTTATTAAACTGAGTTGATTCTTCTTTTTTTTTTTTTGGTATTTTTCTTTTTTTTTTTATTTTGTATTTTTGAAGAATACAAGGAAGCATTATAAAGGTTTCTCACCAAATTATATTATACACAAATGCAACTAACTTATCCCTTAATTCAAATAATATCAATTTAAACAAAAATTAACCAATTCAAAGGATCAATGAAGGTTCATAAGCTGTTTTCTCAACCTTTTCACTTACTCACAAAATATATGTGAGATTAGAAAAATATATACTTAAACATGAGAATTCTCCTAGCTATATAAATTGAATCATCCATCTTACCACAAAACTTAGTATTGTGCTCAAAAATATTTTGGAAGTCATTCTTTAGTAACCTAAATAGAAACAGTGACTCAACCTAAACAATTTTGAAATTATACCTAGGCAGAAAAGCAAATTCCTTTATGCAAGAATTATCAATACTATAAGCAATAAACAACAATACATGAAACATAAAACAAAACAACAAAAAGTTAGTTAAAATGCGTTTCAAAAGTTAGAACTAAAACTCCTTACTCTGTCATTCTAACTTGACCTAGAATGCGTCTCAAGAGTTCAAGAATAAACTCTTTACTCTGCCATTTTAATCAAATATCAGACCACAATTTGTTTTTTTAAAGTATGATTTGTGTCTATTATTCTCCCCCAAATCAGATGAAACATTGTCATCAATATTTAAATAGAAAGAAATAAAGTATAGTAGACATTACCTGAAACGTCAGTTATTTGAAAGAAACAAACCTGAGAGACACTTAAGCAAATATAAACTAAAATGATGATGCTGATAAATAAATAAAATAAAGAAAAATTTACAAACGAAGTGTCAGATCTAATTTTCGTTTGTTAAGGCCCACTGACCAATCGATCCGAGTTATTGCTGGGTCAGGTTCGTAGGTAACTGCCTGTAATTTGTTAATCAATTCATCTGCCTCAGTAGCAAAAACTAGGATCTATCGTGCCAAATGTGAAATAAAATTCTGTTCTATAGCTTGATCAAGAAAACAAAGTAAGCAATCAAAATAGTTATTAACATTCAATAAACCTATGGGTTTTCGGTGGATATTCAGTTGGGCTTATAAGACAATTTGAAAATTTTCTTCCAAGGTACCAAAACTACCTGGTAAAGTAATAAAAGCGTCTGCATTGCAAAGCATTCTAGCTATACGTTCATGCATGGATGAGACTCGTAATTCTTCCCCTATTGTTTTCCCGGTTAGGTTTTCCACAGCTAAAGCTGTAGGAATAATACCTAAAACTTGACTTCCTCCTAAATGTGCAGCTGTTGACACACACCCCATTAACCCAAGGCTACCCCCTCCATAAATCAAATGAATTTTTCTTGCAGCTAATGCTTTTCCTAGATTGTTTGCTACTTCTACAAACACTTTACTCTCCCCAGGACTAGATCCACAAAATATACATATATTTCGAAATTGTTGAATTGGGGTTTCCTCCATATTTACACTCACTTTTATCTCAATATATGAAAATGAAGAAAATGAGGTGCTGTATTTATAGAGTACCAAATGATAACAATGATTATGGTAACCCGACAGTTTGTTAAAAGAGAGTTAAAAATAAAACACAAAAAGTTAAACATAATGACCCACATGCATTATTGAACAAAAAGATTTGAATTTAAGACATCTACATGAGTAGCCCTACTATTTATAAAATAAAGTTTGAAATTAAAACACATGTATTTACAAGTAGTTGTGATTGTGGCTCACATCTTCCTCTAGTTTTAGGTCCAGTAACGGCTTAAACGCCCTCTATGGGTCGGGGATAGGCTTCCCGTCCAATTTTCTTATAAATTGGCAAACATGATCTTTTAGAGTCAGATTCCCGAGACTATACCATTGATGTTCATTTTTGAATTTGTTCCATAAATCAAGAAGTTCACGTTGCACGAGCCCACAAGGATTCGTCTCAAGAGTCAATAGGATATCATCCAAAGACTCCTTACTCAGTCCATCCTTAATGAACTAAATTTTGTCTTCTCGATTTCTAGATACAAATCCTAAAGAACAACAACTCCGGTTATAATTCCATCGAGTACATTTATGACAGACTTGTAACCTTTTTGCTCGTCACCTTTTGGCATAAGAGCTTCTTCCAAGACTAGGCATATGAGAAACAAAATCATTTACAAACTCACCAGATAACCGAACCTTGGCTTTAATTAACCAACGAAGATCCACAGGGATATTACCCAACATCAATAGCCTTAGTCTTTCACACCATGCTTTGTAAATCTTAAGTAAGCATTTTGAGGCAATGAAGGAAAATATTTTTTAAGGTTGGCAAGAATGTGATCCATTTTGAATGAAAGAAAAGAGATGAATGCACAGTTTGAGGGACAGTTTTTAGGGAACTGAGAAACTGACTTTAATAGTCACGGAGTACGTATCCGCCACTTGACTGGAAAATAAAATCACATTGAAGAAAAAATAAAAAGAAGAAAATAAAGTAAAAGAAAATGTGAAAGAAAATAAAAGCAAAAATAAAAAAGTCAAAAGATAAAATATAAAATATGATACAGATAGATTGAACCTGATTAAGTATGATAGACAGGATCCACAAGAGGGATCTCGCCTAGGTACATAGAGTCGTCTACCTTTTCCACATAGCCTTTTAGCCGCTGTCCATTCACTTTAAAAGTCTGTCCATCAATGGGGTCCTCTATTTCAACAGCACCATTAGGAAAAACATGTCTTGCCATAAATGGACCAGGCCATCGAGATCTCAACTTTTCAGGATGTAAATGCAATCGAGAATCATAAAGATAGACCCGTTGATTTGGCTCAAAGTGTTTCCTTGAGATCTGTTTATGATGAGCTACTTTCATTTTAGCTTTGTAAATTCTAGAGTTGTCATATGCGTCATTTCATAGCTCTTCTATTTCTGACAATTGTAACTTTCTCTGGAGACCTGCAGTATTCAAATCAAAGTTAAGGGCTTTAACAGCCCAATAAGCTTTATGCTCTAGCTCAACAGGTAAATGGAAAGCTTTCCCATAAACAAGCCGGTATGGAGACATTCCTAAGATGGTTTTGTATGCAGTGCGATATGCCCATAATGCATCAGAAAGGCGTAGAGACCAATCTTTGCGATTCGGGTTAACCGTCTTTTCTAAAATCTGTTTAACCTCTCTATTTACTAGCCCGGCCTGTCCATTTGTCTGTGGATAGTATGCAGTGGAAACTTTGTGAAGAACACCATACCTGCGCATCAAAGCTTCAAAAGAACGATTACAAAAATGTGTTCCTTGGTCACTAATGATGACACGTGGCATACTGTACCTAGATAACACATTTTCTTTTAAGAATTTTACCACAATTGTATTATCATTAGTACGACAAGCTACAACCTCTACCCATTTTGATACATAGTCAACAGCTAAAAAGATGTAAAGGTAGCCAAAAGATGAGGGAAAATGACCCATAAAATTAATACCCCAACAGTCAAATATCTCGATAACAAGAATAGGGTTAAGAGGCATCATATTTCTTCGAGATAAAGCACCTAACTTTTGACATCTTTCACAGGAACGACAAAAATTATTAGTGTCTTTGAGCAAAGTAGGCCAGTAAAAACCACACTACAAAATTTTCACAGCTGTCTTCTTCATAGAAAAATGGCCACCACAAGCAGTATTATGGCAAAAATTTAAGACACTAGAAACTTCACTTTCAGGAATGCAACGTCTCATGATTTGGTCAGGACAGTATTTAAAAAGATATGGACCATCCCAATAAAAATTACGTACCTCAACCAAGAACTTACGCTTATCTTGTGCACTCCAATCAGATAGAAGTTCACCACAAACCAAATAATTTACGATATGTGCATACCAAGGTATTTGGCTTATAGTAAAAATATGTTCATCAGGAAAATCATCTCGAATGGGTGGCAAATCAGTGGAGCCAGTGAACTCAAGGCGGGATAGATGATCAACAACAACATTTTCAACGCCTTTCTTATCTTTGATGGTTATATCAAATTCCTGTAAAAAAAGAATCCACCTAATTAAACGGGCTTTAGCATCCTTCTTAGAAAGAATGTACTTAAGGGCTGCGTGATCAGTAAAAATAACAATAGGTGAACCAATCAAATAAGAACGGAATTTATCTAAGGCAAAAACAACAGCTAGTAGTTCTTTTTCAGTAATAGTGTAATTTATTTTAGCATCATTCAAAGTCCGACTAGCATAATAAACAACAAAGGGTTTTCCCTCCCTACGTTGCCCAAGAGCTGCTCCTACAACATAATTACTTGCATCACATAATTTCAAATGGGAGATTCCAATCCGGTGATTGCATGATAGGAGCGGTGGTGAGTTTGGCAATGAGTGTTCAGAATGCCTCCTCACATTCTTATATCCATGTAAATTCTGCATTTTTTAGTAAAAGGTTACACAATGGTCTGGATATGGCAGAAAATTTTTGTATAAACCTTCTATAAAAGCCAGCGTGTCCAAGAAAGGATCGGACATCTTTTACCATTTTAGGTGTAGATAATTTAGAGATTAATTCAATTTTTGCCTTGTCAACCTCTATCCCTTTTTCAGATACAATGTGCCCCAAAATGATTCCTGAAGATACCATAAAATGACATTTCTCCCAATTTAGCACAAGTCATTTTTCTTCACACCTACTCAAAACAGATTTCAAGTTAAGTAGGCATAAATCAAAAGAATTACCAAAAATAGTCAAATCATCCATAAAGATTTCCATGCATTTATCAACTATATCAAAGAAAATACTCAACATACAACGCTGAAAAGTAGCTAGTGTATTACATAATCCAAATGGCATTCTACGAAAAGCATAAGTACCAAAAGGGCATGTAAAAGTGGTTTTTTTCTTGATCTTCTATAGCTATCTCAATCTAGTAATATCCTGAATACCCATCAAGAAAGCAATAAAAAGGATGTCCAGCTACACGTTCTAAAATTTGGTCGATAAAAGGCAATGAAAAATAGTCTTTCCTAGTGACTGTGTTTAACTTTCTATAATCAATGTACATTCTCCAACCACTTACTACCCTAGTTGGAACAGGTATCCCATTCTCATTTTCAACAGCAGTAACCTCAGATTTCTTAGGAACTACTTGAGTTGTACTTACCCATTGACTATAAGAAATTGGGTAGATTATACCCGCATCTAATAGTTTCAAGACCTCTTTCTTCACTACTTCTTTCATTGTTGGGTTAAGTCTTCTTTATGGGTCCCTACGAGGTTGGGCGCCTTCCTTTAAATGAATTCTATGGAAGCATATCAATGGAGAAATACCTTTAATATCAGCTATAGTTCAACCTAGTGCAGACTTATGTTCTTTTAACAATTTTATCAATTTTTCCTCTTGTTCAGCATTAAGTTCAGAAGAAATGATGATAGGAAAGGTATCACCTGGTCCCAAGAATGCATGTTTCAAACCTTTGGGCAATGGAGAAAGCTCAACTTATGGTGTCTCGAGGTTTGATTGTTTTGGTCTCTCCCTCTCTCGTGGTAACTCTTCAAAGCATTGCTGCCAAAATCGAGTCCCTTTTTCCTGTGAGTCAAAAACACTAAACACATCAGTTGTTACATCAGGATAATACAATTCTTCAAATTCAAAATTGAGAAGGTTTTTCAAAGAATCATAGCCATGATTTTTATAAGCTTCCTCTGCTACAAGTGTGTCTATCATATATGAATGATAACACTCGTCTTTTTCTCATGGTTGTTTGCCAATATTGAAAATGTTCACCTCAAGAGTCATATTCCCAAAAGATAATTTCTTTAGACCATTTCTGCAATTAATAAGAGCGTTAGCAGTGGCTAGAAAAGGTCTCCCTAAAATAAGAGGGATTTTTGACTCCATGTTAACAACAGAATGAGTATCTAAAACAAAAAAATCAACAGGGTAGTAAAATTTATCAATTTGCAACAAAACATCTTATACTATTCCCCGTGGTTTCTTGATTGATCGGTTAGCTAATTGTAAGACTATAAATGTTGGTTTAATCTCACCAAGTCCCAATTGTAAGTAAATAGAATAAGGCATTAAATTTACACTTGCTCCTAAGTCCAATAAAGCTTGACCAAACTCATGTGTCCCAATTTGGCAGGAGATGGTGGGACATCTTGGGTCTTTATACTTGGGTGGTGTCTTTTGTTCAATCACTGCACTTACCTGTTCTGCCAAAAATACAATTTTCTTCACATGGTATTTTCTTTTGATAGTGCATAAATCCTTGATGACTTTGGCATAAGTTGGAACCTGCTTAATCAAATGCAACAAGGGAAGATTAATCTTAACTTGTTTCAAATGTTCTAAAATCTCACCTAGAATTTCTGAATTTTTCCCAATCGGTCGAAGAGCTTGAGGAAAAGGCACTGGGATTGAAAATTTATTTTCGGGCTCTTTTTCCACTGTGGCCTCTTTTTCAAGGGGGACGTCTTTACTACTCATAGATGTGTTAATTTCAGAAGTAGGCTCACTTACAATCTTACCACTTCGAGTAGTAATGGCATTAACTTCTTTGAGATTTTGAACATCAGAAGTAGAAGCTTGTGCCATGAATTGTCCTTTCGGATTGGATTGAGATTGAGACGGAAACTTACCTCGTTCTTGTACAGTTAAGGCACTGGTCAACTTTGTGATTTGACTCTTGATTTCTTTGTTTTCGTCTACCACCTGTGCAAGAATTGTTTCAAATTTTTTATTAGTCTTAATTTGTGCCTCCATAAATGCTTGTAATGTATCCTCTAAAGAACTCCTAGTTGGTCGTGCATTATATTGAGATGCAACATAAGATTTGGGTGCTTGTTGTTCTTGTTTCCATTGGCTGTTGGCTTGTTGGTCAGATTTCCAACTGAAATTTGGGTGGTTTCTCCAGCTAGGATTATATGTTTTAGAGTAAGGTGAATAAGGCTTCTTGTACATCCCTAGGGCATTACATTGTTCCTTATATATCCCTTTCATCTCATTATAAGTGGGGCAATCCTGAGCTAAGTGTTCCGCTCCTCCATAGACAAAACAGACATCGTGTGACTCAACTCTAGCAACCGTGTGGGTGACCCTTCTATCTTTGGTTTTCAAGGCCTCTAACTCCCTAGTTAAGACCTCTAATTGGGCTTTGAGGTTATCCTCTTCCCTAAGATGAAAAACTCTATTGGGTTATGACCTATTTGTGCTTTCAGTAATGCTAGGTCCAGTCCATGTATGGGCTTTTTCGGCTAAGTCATTAAGAAATTCTATGGCTTCCTCAGGATCTTTGTGAAGGAACTTCCCATTACACATCATCTCAACAAATTGGCGCTCTCTAATTGTGAGCCCCTTATAGAAATAACTAACCAAGCACTAATTTTCATACCCATGGTGAGGGCACAGATTTAGCAACTCTTTAAACCTTTCCCATGTTTGATATAAAGTTTTATTGTCTTTTTAGGAGAATGAAGAAATTTGTCTTTTCAGTCCATTGGTTTTGTGTTGTGGGAATTATTTATTGAAAAATGCTTAGGTCATTGTTGCCCAAGTTTCTATAGACCTCGGCCTCAAAAAAGTATAGCCAACTCTTTACTTTGTCTTTCAAAGAAAAAGGAAAAATTTTAAGCCTAACAGTGTCTATCGCTTTAGGTTGGCTATGGAAGGTGGCAATTACCTCTTCAAATTCCCTAACATGTACATAAGGATTTTCACTATCTAGACTATGAAAAGTGGGTAAAAGTTGTATCATTCCAGGTTTAAAATCCGAATGTGGTGTGTTAGGTGGAAATATAATGCATGATGGTGTGGCTGTGCGAGTAGGATGCAAGTAATCTTTTAGAGTTCTAACGGGGTTTTCTTCGTGTTGGCTCATTGTGTTAGAATTACAAGATGAACTAGAAGGTGAATTCTCTTCCCTTACAAATTGTGGGGGTGGTTCTAGTTCTAGTTCTCTCACAAATCTTCCTCATTTGTCTCTAAGTCGATGCATACATCCTAAATATATATATATATTTTTTAAGGAAGGAAATGCTTAAGGAAAATTAAGAAGTGGAATAAAACACAACAAGAAATAGAAATGAGTTAGGTGGTAAGACCAACCATAAAATATAAATACAATAATTGAACAAAAGATAATAAACTGTAAAGTACGATAAAAAAAGTACAATAAATAAATAATAAAAAGAAAATACAATAAGTAAATAAAAGAAAAGAAAATGCAATAAATAAAGAAAACTAAATTGCAAAGTACAACAAATAAATAAAAGAAAAAAGAAAATAAAGTGCAATAAAAAAAATACAATAAATAAATAAATAAAAGGTTAGGCGGTAGAACCGGCCATAAAAATAAAAAGCAAAATACAACATATTAACTAAAGAAAATAAAAGTGCAATAAATAAATAAAGTACAATAAAATAAATAAATAAATTAAGTTAGACGATAGAACTAGTCACAAAAATAAAATATAACAAATTAACTAAAGAAATAAAGTACGATAAATAAATAAAAGAAAGTAAACGAAGTTAGGCGGTAAAATCAGCCATTAAAATAATATAAATTATAATAAATTAACTAAAGAAAATAAAATAAATTAGGTGGTAGAACCAACCATGAATAATAAGATGAATTACAAGAAAATAAAACTAATATTTTACAAAGAAAAAAATGTACAAAGTTACCACTTTAGTATTTATAATCGCAACCGACTTTCGCTTAATGTGCCTCCCCGACAACGGCGCCAAATTTTATTTACGCTCAAAATATAACGTGGCTATCGCAGTATAGATTGAGGTGTCGATCCCACGAGCAAGCTCTTGGCAAAATAGATTGGTGAAGTAAAATATTAAAGAGCTAGCAAAGGATAAAATTATTTGATGAGATGGAATTGTCTATTAATTGAAGAAAATATCTTATGATGATTTAAGCAAGGCTTTGAGAATCATAATTATGCTTTATAAATCTACTCTACACTTTGATTCAATGCTTATAACTCAATTGAAAGTTTCACATCCCAAACTATCAATCGAAAGATAGGTAAAATATAGCATATTTGATAACACATGTATTTGATGTAATTAAACTCTTTGCAAGCATTAACACACATCATGTTCATTTATACAAGTTATCTAAGATCGACAATATATCACTTTGACAATATTGCAGTAAAAGATCAACTTGAATATCAAACATTTATTGCCCTTATATGTTATCCAAGATCGACAATATATCAATTTGACAATACTGCAATAAAAGATTAACATATAAAACAATGTAACCAGTAACAATTATAGTTCACCAAGAATCACATAAGAAAAGCATGACTGAACTTATATGAGACATGAAAATTATAATCTCTGGATTATAGAAAATAGAATAGATAAGAGTTTAATCAAAACCAAACTTACAAACATTTGTAGCTCTTTGCAACGAATCAAAGCATAGAAGTAGAATTATTACACATAAAAGTTCATCTCTTAGCCTTGCCAAGAACTTTAACCTAGATTACAATACATGTTAATGAGAAGAAAAGAAGAGAGAATTATCTAATATTAAAAACGTCCTAAGAGTCTCCTTATATAGGCAATGAATGGCAATATGTCATGGATGACATCAATCTTTAATAATTTTAGGCCAATAACTCATTCATCCACTTGTAGCACATATTTGATAATGTAAATGACTGATGTAGCCTCTATGACCGACATAAAAGTTGTAGCATTTTGTCTCTTCTTTCTATAGGCACTACATTCGCGCAAATTGGACGAGTATCCAATGAGATATGAGCAAAATTTCAAAGATACATCAGATTTCGGCCAACAACCCTTTTACCTACTTGCAATGCAATTTGGTCAATGATAACAGCTGATTTGGACTTTATCATCAACATACGAGTTGTTGATAGTTAAGTCAAAATTTCACAGCTTCAAGAATTATACCAATTGAGTATGTATTTGGTGAGATACGGTCCAAATACGTGAGTTGGGTCAAGCTGTGCAGAAGTTATAGCCCGATTCTATTGTATCTCAATATTTGGCCCATAACATGTTGGATTTGGCTTTTCCACTATTCTTTAAATTTGTGTAAGATTGAGTCATATTGCACTAGGTTCAAGAATTTCTTCATTTCAATTTTTACATTGAGAGTTATGTCCATTTTACCTAAACATGTCCAAATAACATTCATTAATCACAATTTAAGGAGAACACTTTATTTCAAGCTACAAATACAGAAAATGCCAAAATTAGTGACATTAAATGGTGACTGAATCTCTTAACAAATATGCATTTTCATGTGTTCATCAATGTGTGTTGACTTAACTGATTTGAATAAGGCGTGCCCTAAAGAGAGCTTCCCACTCCCCAAGATCGACCAAGTAGTGGACGCAACGGCAGGGCACGAGCTGCTGAGTTTTATGGACGCCTTTTCTGGCTATAATCAGATCTCGATGTTCCTTCTAACCAAGAAAAAACATCCTTCATCACCCATCAATGGACCTATTGCTACCAGGTGATGTCGTTCGGATTGAAAAAAGCAGGAGCCACCTATCAAAGGTTACTTAACAGGCTTTTAAGAGGACTGATTCCTAGAAATATAGAAGTATACGTGGATAACATGATAGCCAAGTCAGTAAAAATGGTCGACCACGTGGCCAACCTCAAGGAAGCCTTCATAATACTAAGAGAGAATGGAATGAAGCTGAACCCTGAGAAGTGTGTCTTCGGAGTAAAATCTAAAAAAATGCCTGGGCTTTATAGTAAGTCAATGGGGAATAAAGGCCAATCCAGATAAAGTCTGGGCTATCTTATAAATCAAATCCTCAAGTACAGTAAAGAAAATCCAGCGACTAACTGGCAAAATCACGATACTAAATAGATTCATCTCTAAAGCCACCGACAAATGCTTCACATATTTTCAAGTCATCAAGAAAAATAGGAAGGATCGGTGGACCGAAGAATGCGAGTAAGCTTTCCAACAGCTGAAGACCTACCTCTCTGAACTAGTACACCTGGCAATACCAATACAAGGAGGCCGTTGGTAATATACCTGGAAGTCTCAGAATTGGCGATCAGGTTGGTCCTCGTCAAAGAAGAATGAGGGATACTGTTGTGTGTTTTCTATAACACAAATTAGCGCAAGTGCACGTTGTCGCAACAAGTAATATATGATAAGTAGAGTGTCGATCCCACAGAGAATGATTTATCTTTTCTAGTTTAAGTACCGAAATGGTGTCTTTCTACTATTATCCAGAAAATGATTTAATGTATGATGATTAAACTACTCAAGTAAAAGAACAACTTAATTATGCTAAGTGATAAACTAAATTACCAACAAATTATATTCAATATGAGAAATCCTAGGATTACAAACTATCCCCCATTATGCAAATAAATTCAGCAAAATCTCTTTGATGTTTATTGGTTCTCAACTTGATATATTGACCAAAACACTCAACACATCACAAGCCTCTTTTGCAGGTCAAGTGAATCTATTCCATCCAATCAAATATCTATATGTCTATGATAAATAAATTGAACAAAATTCATTAAGCACAAGTTTTATGAGCCATACATGCCTTATGAGTATATGTCTATCTCATATGAAACTCAAGTGTACTACACTATGATCATGCATCAATATGCTTAAGACTAAATACCTAAATGCCTTTGTCAAGTTTATTTAAGCATTTCTAGATCAATTTAACTACTAGCCAAGTAATCAAATAGCATTACACACAAGCACAATGAATATATCAAAAGCTGAATTAATACCATAAAAGAGAGAGCTAAAAATCCATCACAAATGAGTTCAAGGATGTAATCCTAGATGAACGAAATTAGCTCATCATTAAGCTACACAATCTTGAAGCTAATTCCATCAATACATGTAAACTAAACATCTTACATCAAGTAAAGAATCAAAGAAAAGAAGACATCCCTGTCAAATGTCTTTGAAGTTGAAGTTTGCTTTCCTCCTCTTTGATTTCTCCAAACTTAGAAGTTAGGTGTTTCTTTGTGTTTCTAGCTGCTGTCCCAACTAGAGTCCTCCTTTAAAATGTAAGTTTTGAGCAAATAAATAGGTAAGAGCACGGAATTAGGGCGCATTTTGGGTTGCTTTTGGGTTTCCTGATTTTCAGGAACCTGTCAAAACTTGTTGCCCAGGTCCCGGCGCCGCGGCGCTGCAATTTGGCGCTGCGGCGCCCACTTTCTGCAATCGGCACCGCGGCGCTGAAATCCAGCGCTGCGGTGCTGCACTGTTGCTACAGTGGTACTGTAGCAGTACTGTAGCTACAGTATTACTGTAGCTACAGTGCCTCCATTCGTATTTTTATCTCTAATGCTCCGATTTGCGTCCGTTTTCCGGTATTTTTGCTCCGATAATGCTTCAACCTATAAAACAACATTAATACGCATAAATACCCCAATTATTGAGATAAATTGAACAAATATCAAGTTAGGAAGATAAAATAGTTTATACAATTACGCCTTATCAGATACAACGACCAGTATACTATACAAGCAGGGCCCTCCGATACCCTACCCCCGAAAAATTAGCTTTTGCTCTAATCATGACTGGGAGGAAGCTGCGACCCTATTTTTAAGCACATATCATCGTGGTGATAACTAACCAACCACGATGATAAATCTTGCACAAGTCGTACCTCTCAAGCCGATTGGTCAAATGGTCCATAGAGTTGAGCAAATTTGACATTCATTACCGGCCCTGAACTGCCATTAAAGGGCAGGCCCTGGCCGATTTCATAGTCGAAAGTACCTACGAGACAGCCGTCGGTCAGGAAGTCCTCAAGATAAACTTATAAGCATGGGTGCTTTACATCGACGGGGCATCTAACTTGCAGGGAACTAGTGCGGGGATTGTCCTTATCAGCCCCAAGGGAGATGAGATCTGGTACGCTGTTCGCTTCGGTTTTAAAGCTTCGAACAACGAGGTAGAATACGAAGCTCTCCTAGATGGGTTAAGAGTGGCTCAAGCATTAGCCGCTAAGGTAGTGCTGGTCAAGAACGATTCTCAACTGGTGGTAAACGAGGTCAACGATGAGTTTGAAGCAAAAGAAGAAAGGATGGCCGCCTACCTCGCGAAGGTACGGAAGTTGACCGGATAGTTTAACTGGAACACGGAATGAAGTTGCCAAAGTAGGCGCACTCAAATTATTTGATAAAAGGTTTTGCATCGAACCATCTAAAATAGCATGCCGCATCCTTTATCAGGATTCGCACGATGGCATCATCGCAAAGACATCCTCATTTTTTGACAAGGCATTACCGTGTCTCGAAGAATATTTTCACCATCACCGACTCGATGCTCACAGAGCGATTCGCTATGATCGATTCGACCTTTGCTCTACTTTCACCATCACTAGCTAGATGCTCACGGAGTGATTTTCCATGATCAGTTAGACCTTCCCTTTATTTTCACCATCACCTGCTCAATGCTCGCAGAGTGATTCGCTGTGATGGGTTTAACCTTTGCTCTATTTTCACCATCAGCGACTCGACGCTCACGGAGTGATTCACCGTGATCGGTTCGACCTTCCTTTTATTTTTACCATCATCAGTTTGACACTCCCAGAGCGATTTGTCGTGATCGGTTTGACTCTCGTTCTATGTTCACCATCATTAGCTCGAAGCGCGCAGAGCAATTCGCCGTGATCGGTTCGACTTTTATTTTATAGCATCACACCTGGATAGCTCGGTGGGGCGAGGGCTGTGGCTCTTCCATAAAATTACCACGGGTTACAACGTGGCGCCCATTGAAAAGGGTTGGACCGTGGCTTTTCCACGGTATCACTGTGGCCTTTCCACAGCATCAATAACACGCTGTTCAGTGTTATTACACCAAGATGATCCTTCAAGAATATTGAAGATCAGGACAACTCGATGGGGCGAGGGCTGTGGCTCTTCCACAGCATTACCACAGGTTACACCATGGTGCCCATTGAAGAGGATTGAACTGTGGCTTTTTCACGGTATCACTGTGGCCTTTCCACAGCACCCATGACACGCTATTCAACGTTATTACACCAAGACAATCCTTCAAGAATATTGAAGATCATGATGGCTCGATAGGGTTACAGCTGTGGCTTTTCCACAGCATTACCATGGGTTACACCGTGGCACCCATTAAAGAGGGTTGGACCGTCGCTTTTCCACGGTATCACTGTGGCCTTTCCATAGCACCCATGACACGCTGTTCAGCATTATTATACCGAGGTGATCCCCCAAGAGTATTAAAGAGTCCCTATTCGACACGGCTCAAGCTACCCGCTTTGGATTACGCCAACAACCGATGCACACTAGAGGTAGCCCAGCTACTCAATTGAATATGGTACTGCCCCAAGACGCCCTAAGTAGTTTTTACTTTAAACTACTCCTAAATTATAGTCCAAGTAAAAGCACCCATTCAACCGTTTCGACCACGAAAAGCTGTTCGGCCATTGTTGTTCGGTCCATGAGTTGAAAATAATTAACTGCTAGTCAGTCCTGACTAAAGCCATTCTAAAGATTGGTCAGTCCATTTTTATTATTATAAGGCTATTCTTATTCATGAAATATCATTTGAGAATGACAAGAACCACTAACGGTTCAATTTTGAAAGTATATTTTATAAGTGGTTCGGCTATCTCAGCGAACCGTACTGTGAAAAGAAGAATCTACTCTGAGTAGGTAAAGGAGAACGAGCACACATTGGAAAGACGCAAACATTCCATTCATTGAATATTTGAGTACATCAATCAATCACAAAAAAAAAATAGAAAACAAGATGAACAAATGACCAAAGACAAGAACAAATGACAAATAAGACACAAAAAAAAACAACTGTTGAGAGATGACTGTAAAGAAGCGGCTGTGGAGGAACCGATCCACTTAGGTAGCAGGAGCAAAATTATGCCTATCCAAGCCCACGACGAGACCCGCCTCAGAAACGTTGTCGACTAGAGGAGCTGCAGCAACGGGCGGGTCGGCCGGGACATCTACAATTCCCTGTAGCTCAGCGATAGCAATGCCACTGATTTACCCCTGGTCGGCAAGAGGGGTAACCTCACCACCGCTCATAACAACACTCCCAGAAAGGGAGGGCACACCTGCTAAAGGGGGCTCGTAGCCACTAGCATTATCAAGTATGGCGGGTCATCATCATGGGCCCCGGAAGTCTCATCTTCATGGAAAGAGCCTTTAGTAGCCAAGGACCACAACCATTGGAGGTCAATCTCTGGTTAATGCTCCTCAAAAAAGGCGATGGACCTCTGAAACCCTTCCATCGCGCCTTGATGAAAGCCCTCCTCATGACCAGCTGACCATTGGTTGCGCTGCTACTCAAGCTGGGCCACTAAAGAGGACGGCTCTACTAAACCAACTCCCTCTCCCTTTAGGTGACACCAAGTTGTGCTTCAAGTTCTTTGTTTTGGCGCATCAGCTCACCAATGCTAACTCCCACCATAGCCAGGTTATTTGTCATCATCTGCTTGACCAACCGTTTCTGGTGCCCGAGCTCAAACAACCTGCTCTCCACCTTGGCCCTGGCAATCATCATCTCCTCGAGTTTGGCCCCTGCTTTATCGACCATCTTTCTCTCCTGCTCGGTGATCCTCCTCGCATATTGAGTCTCTGCCCGAGACCGATCAAGGTCATCCTTCACTTTCTGAGCACGGGTCGCGAAACCCAGGATCTCGGCTCAGAATCAAGAAAAGAGAAAAATGGACTGCCAATAAAAAATAAATTCAAAGCAAGCAAAGCACAAAAGAGAAACAATCCAAGTGTTAGGTAACTTACATCAAGAGCCAATTCCAATGCAATGTTGAACCCCATGGCGGGATCCAGAGAGGACACTTGACCCACCCAGGTGGGGGTCACATACCTCTCCATCTCCCTCATAACTGGGAGCAGAAAGCCCAAGTCCTCCCTGGCCTCTAGGGCCAGCATGGAGGAGGACACTTAAGACGGCCCCTCGTGGAAGGACGGCCCCTTCCGCCTCAAAGAGCTCAATGAATATGGGTTGAGGTACGAACAGGGGGCCCCTGCCCCTTGCTCGGTATTTGGATGGAAGGAGAATCCTATAGCAGAGTTTCAACGGGACTCCTCTCTCGGACAGTCAGACCCTGGGAAGGCCTATCCTCACGGGCCCAATCACCAGCAGACGGTGAAGACAACCTCCCCCAGGAAGGCCCCCTCCCCCGAAACCGAACAGCATTCCTATAATACTATCGGGGTTTAAAAGCCCTTGTCCACCAGAGGAAGAGCCTTCAGCTCGGCTCTTCTTCCTCATCTCACCACTTCCTTGTTCAGACATTCCTAAAATTTACACTAACGTAAGAATCGAAAAAAGGGGAACGGGAGGAGAAAATAAAGGGAGATGGAAACTTACTTCGGGTTCGAGGCAGAGACATAACGGATGGAACTAGTCCCGATTCGACAAGGCTAGATGGGGATAGTAGCTCATAAACCAGGAAAATGTGTTGGAGTGCAATCTATTCGGAAACTTCCAAGTCGGTCGCCCAGGTAAATGCAAAAAATGGGCAAGCAAAAAAAGGTCAGCCGAGCAGAGCCAATCACTTAAGCTCAACTTACTAATACAAGAATCAAAACATGCATCCATAGAAAAGACAACAGGGATGACCCACTCTCCCCCATCCCTCTTGGGGACCCTTCGACCCTACTCTCTACCAGCAAAAAACCATTCCCCCCTTCCAATCCCTTATGAAGGTCGGCCAACTCGGGATCGGGTTCTGAAGGCCATGAAATGAGAGGTAATATAAACCCCTTTGACTTCTAGTATTGCTCCTAAAATGGTACAGATAGCATAACTCGCAAAAATTTGAGGGGGGGGACTGCCTTGCCTTTGACCACAAAATATACAAGCCCACAAGCACTCTTAAGGAGTTCAGGCCTAGTTGGAAAGGGGCTATCAAGAGGCAGGCCAACATCTTGGAAAAATATCGTTGCATGGGAAGCCTGAGTCCCAACCTCAAAAATTTAACATGAATGGCCACCTCACCATCAGGAGGACTGCTTGGATAATCCTCCTCGAAGGGTAGCTTAAGGGTGACTGACTCCGGAATATCATAGGAATGCTTGATCAGGGTTAGGTCATCCTCGCTAAGGCAAGAGGAACAGTATTGGATATTAATTTCGTACTCCATTACCTCCATGCCCTCCCCTTCCACAGTGTTCTCGGAGTCGTTGCCTTCGTCCTTTTCAGAGCTCAGGACCGGTTCGACCTTGTGTAAGGATACTTTAGACAAGGGAACTCCACCCGCAGAGGTGGATGCTCCCTCATTCGCCCTAACTCCCCTGACCCGCCTAATCAATGGGAGGTTCGAGGACTATTCCCCCTCCTCAACCACCATGTCCACGACTGGGAAGTCTGGATTGACACTGGAGGCCATCAACTAATATAAAGTATTTTCTAAATTAGGATATGGCTTACTAGGCAAGGGCAACAAGAAATCAACAACGCCCGAAAATGGCAAAACAGACGACGGCCGTCAAGACCAAAAAACACAAAAAAGGAAGAAAATCAAGATAGGGAAAAAAACAGGCAAACAGAAAGCAAGAAAAGAGTCCAAAAGAGGAGAATATGAGGACGTACCAGAACAAATTCAGAGATACCAGGACAAGGAATGATAGAGAATGAAGTCGCCGGATTAAGTATGCACGTTCAACAAAGAAAGCAACGAAAACATGGTAAGAAGGGAGCAAGAAATCAAAAGTGCGTAACGAGAGGAACAAAACGAATGAGAGGGTGACTATTTATAAGCAATAGTGAAGTGATCTAGGCCATTTAAAATAGAAGAAAACAAATGAATGAGATTGACAGGAAATGTGAAAAGGCGCCTGGCACCAGAGACGCAACGCCTCGGATTCCCAAGTGCAATAAAGGTGTGCTTTTTCAGATAGTTGCAACATAAGCCGTTGGATTCAAACAGATTGGATGGTCTGGGGGACTTCAATCAAATAATGTCACTCAGAAAAAGAGAAGGACGCGACGTTTGAAGAGACCAGCTATTAAAATTCAAAAATCTTGGGAGAAATCGCCACTACGTGACAACGCTTTTTGAGGTCGCCATGATGACACCACAATAATCCCACCCACTTTTTAACTTTGTTAAAATCCAGACCTAATTACGAAGCTGTTCATAATGAATAAAGTTGGTTGGATGGACGGAAAAAATGACCACAGAAACAATGGGGGGCCTGAGTAGCAATGCAGACTGACCAAACCAGAATAAAGTTTCAGTTCTAATAAATCAAAACTAGAAACTGGCATACCTCTATTCCCCTCCCCCCCCCTAAAAACCCCCCTCCTCCTGACCTCAGGCCCAAGGGCCTAGAAAGCAAAGCTCAAGACATGCCCAGGAATTATGGCTAATAGGCCTAAACCCATGAAAACAACAAAACTGGTTCGGATGCAGGGAATCTAGTTGACTGATGATGAAACCAGTTCGGTATATGTTAACCCTACCGCAACTACGACCGAGCAGGTACCAACCCAGGCTGACCAAAACAAGCTTCACTTGAACCAAAAATGCCGGCGGAGACGAACCTAAGGAATATGCTTGACACACCATAAGTGACATCTGACATTGGGTAAGAACGGAGACAGAAAATCTGTGGAAAGATATTCGACGTATGTCAGGGGGGCAGTACAAAAGTATCTGGCGTGTGTGAGAAGTACAGTAGGAAATATCCAGTGCAAGATAAAAATACTGCAGAGAAAAGCCCAAAAAAATTCCTAAAAGGCCATCACTATATAAGGAAATAGAGGAAACACGGCGAAGGATGATGAATCCCAAAAAGAAAAAGAGAAAAAGAAAAAAGGTCACCCCCCCCCCCCCCCCCAGCGGCGAGAAAGAAGATTTTACTCCTTAACTTGTCATATTTTATATATCGATAGAACAAAAATTTTCTTTTCTGACTTAAGCATCAGAGCGCCTTCACCGGAACCCACCCTGGTGAGACCATCTTTGAGCTTGTGTGTGTGTTGTTATTGTAGGCCCCCCTCTACAGTTCGAGAAAAATAGGGAATCCAAGCCTGCATCCACTGATCCAGTCTAGAAGAGGCTTAAAGTTCGATTCTCCTTTAACAAATTTAAGGCTCGTTGATCAGAAGAACCACTTCTTCAGGTCAAAAAATATAATAATATATAATAATGAGATATTATGATTATTTAACAATTAAAAACTTATTGTGTAAAATGACCATTTTGCCTCTCATAAATAGTTATCAAGTCTACCCCTTAGTGGGTCCTATCAAATTCCACACTTAGGTAAAATCAACCGAGGGATCACAATGCGCCATATGTCATTATACAATTAGTAAATAATAATTATTGACTAATTGTTGTATTTAACGCTTAAATACAAATATGTGCGCATTCCCGTGGTAATGCTGGATATTACTGGATTAAATAGTTTAATCTGATATGCTGCCCCAGTGCACAACGAGTACACTTTATATCGTGGTACTCCTTAGGTCCACGCCCGACTCGTCAAATAGAACTATTCTATGAGTTCATGAACATTGCCCTATGTACATGTCATGAAAATATAAATCAGCACGTCGACTATCCAAGTGGAGGTCACAACGCATACATATAATCCTTCCATCATGATATCCTGGATGTACGGAGATATATATTATTATCGTCAAAACCCCATGTGCTTATCCATGTCATATCTCCAGACTTGTATCTCACTAAATAATTTGTGCAAACTCTTTTGCCATTTTGTTTTACCCTGGAACTCTTTTCCAGGATAAATGTTTATGGCCACAAGACTTTCTGAGATACAGTCTCAAAACATCTGGATATCTGACTCCCTATGCGAGCTGACGGATCCCATATTTGTATACACAGGACTCTATAAGCATTGGACCATACCAAGCGACACCCAACGGTCACACTATAAAAGGTATGTGACATGCGTGAAACCAAAGTATAATGGATCACTTTCAAGCCCACCGTGGCACTCAGGTCAAAGAACCATGTATACTACTCAACTCAAGAGGACCATCCGTTGACGACTTACATAAGGTATCTATCGGAGGCCTTCGTGAGTCTGTCTAATATCTAGTCCTAACTGAATACCCATATGTCAATACGAACTCCAAGCCTACAGTCAGATAGGAATGACCATCTATACCCTATAGATACGAAATATGCTAATCTATATAAAAATATCCACCGACAGACTCGTATCGGCAGAAATAAATCAGGGACAATATTTGAGAACATACTTGCGCAACTGGTATTTCCTGGCACCTGATTGTAACTCTTGCAACTATGCAGTTATTAGTATATTCCTAGGTCTATGTCTTATTACAAACAAGGCTCTAACTCTTGGATCTTCGCTGAGTATTATAATCAGCTAACAATTAGCCGTGCTAACATTTAGTATTTATATCTTTCAGCGTGGCTAACTATAGGCCTTTATCTAAACTCCTTTAGATCAGATCTAAACTCCTTCAGATCATACAATGTCTGTAATGTTATATTGTATAGTACCATTTAAATAGGTATTGACGATTTAATAAAAATATACACTTGTATAAATGCATAAGTATATGTACATTTAAGGATGACATGTAAGCACCAACCCTAACAAGTTTCACATCCCAAATAATTAATTAGAAGATATATAAAATATGGCACATTTGATAATACATGTATTTGATATGACTCAAGTCTTTGCAAATATTATCACAAACTATGTTCATTTATACAAGTTATCTAAGATCGACAATATATCATTTTGACAATATTGCAGTAAAAGATCAACTTGAATATAAAAAAATTATTGTTTTTACATGTTATCTAAAATCGACAAGATATCGATTGATAATATTGCAATAAAATATTAACATGTAAAACAATATAAAAAATAACAATTGTAGCTCTTGACAAATAATCAAAGTTTAGAAGTAAATTTATTACACATAAAAATTCATATCTAGCCTTACCAAGAACTTTAGTCTAGCTTACAATGCATGGTAAAGAGAAATTATATGAGAGAATGGTAAATCATTGAAAAATTATCCATTAGCCCCCTAAGGGTGTCCTTATATACACAATAAATGAAAACATGTTTAGTATAACTTCAATCTTCAATAATTTAAGTCATTCATTTCTTCATCTAATTGATGCACTTTTTTGACAATGAAAATGATCGATGTAGTCATTTTGGTCTCTATAAAGGTTGTAGCATTTTGTCTCTTTTTTCCATAGCCATAAGGTTCATTCAATTTGGCAGAGTATCCAATGAGATATAGACAAAATACCAAAGATATGTCAGTATTTGAAATAAAATTTAGTCCATGATATATCATTATTTTGCATACTTATGCCCTTTTGGGATTATGAGTACTAGGTATCCTCCAATTAGCTACGTTTAGAATGATTAGCTTTGTTTAGGTGAACTATGGATGCTAAATGAGTTTGCAGGTGCCATCTTTTTTAGCTTAGTGAATTCAGTGTTGGATTATCTCAATAGCTCCAGATAAGCCTAATACTTATATCAGTAGAGGACAGAGACTTGGCTCATGGTGACATGGAAGCTTGATATTGGCTCTTTTGAGATTTCTCACCTCAGACCTTATCCTTAGGTCTAGTCATCAAATAATATAACTTTTATTTGAATAATTGATGGGGTCCATAGGCGATGCGATGGTAATTAAACTTTGGTGACGTGCATGATAATTGGTGGGACCAAAGATGACATGGCTTATGTCTTGATGTGATAGCACGTTCTACAGTAGTGGACTAAGCGCTGACGTGTGTCCTTATACGAGTCTTATCAAAAGCCTTCCTGGACTAGGTTATGGAGGCCTACAAAACTAAATTAGTACTAAGGATGACAAATTACCCCGCTGGGATGGGCTCTGCCTTGAATAGTGAGGGGATGGATACTTTTTATGAAAATAAGGTAGGGCATGAAAAAAAATTATTCCCCAAATTATTAATGGGAAGGGGATGGGATTAAGTCTCCACACTCTATCCCCACCCTGTGCCTCATGAATATTTTTAATGTAACTTTTAGTATATAGTTATATAGTTTATTAATTTTTTGTTTTATAATTTGCATTCAATTATATTACTAAGAAATATTTTAATAATATAATTTTATTAAAACTATAAATATTTATAAAATATAAAATATAACATTAAAAGCTTTTATTTTTTAGTTAAGCCGTCAAATATCAATAATTTTATTCTCTTAAACTCTTATCAAACTTGCTTAGTTGCTCTCTTTCTCCTCTCATCAAACTTGCTCTCTCGTCTCAAGTAAAATATTTAAAATTATAACAAAATTAGTTTTGGTAGCATCCGAATCTACATTTAGTGCAAGTGGTAGATTTGTAAGTCCTCATTATAGTAGATTACATCCAAAGACATTAGACGTTTTGATGTTTACTCAATATTGTTTATAAAAAAAATTAAAGGTATGACATATAATTATTTATTATTTGTAAAAAAATTAATTTTTTTATTTTATTTGATTTTAACCAATTAGTTTCTATATAGTTTATTTTTATTATCTAGTTTAAATTCAAATTCTTTTATAAAAATTTAATGTCACACATTTATCAAAAATACTTATAAAGGTAAACTTCAGTCTAATTTTTTATAAGTTTAATTGTGTTAAACTATTTATTACATTATCTTAAAAAAATTAATAAGAGTGTAAAACTAGTTTATTTAATTTTAATAATAAAGTCTCAATCTCATAATTTTTAATAAAAAAATGAAATAATTAATAGGAAGATCAATGATAATAGATATTAGAACATTATTTAATTTTTTTGTTTTATTTATTATTTACTTAAAAATTTATTTATTATTCACATTATTTAATGATATTATTATATTATTTTAACTTGTTAATTTGATTCTTTTTTATCATAATATAAATTGATTTTAAATTATAAAATTTGTGAATATAAATTAATATTTAATATTAATAAAAATAGAGAATGAGATAGAAATAAAAAAATCATTCTCCATATAAATTTTTTTTATTTTTATTCTGCTAAATTTTTATAAAAAATAAAATAAAAATGAAACTTAAAATAAAAAAATAAAATCGAAGACAAAAGGGCTCTTCACTCTATCCTATTGCCATCTCTAATTAGTATTGAATTTATTAAGGTGGTCTGAGTTGGAGTGAATTAGTCGTTGGGTTGGGAAGGCTGGGCCTAAAGGCTTAACAGAGCTTCTGCACCTGGCCTAAGTGTCGCTTAGTCTTCCCCAACAGAAGCCATTCTAATTCTGGTCAAAGTCACTATTTTCGCAATGAAACAAATGTGGATTCTATGAGACGTGAAATTAGAGATCGAAAAGTCAATTAACTTGGGTAATAGTTGAACACTAATATCTAAGTTGTTTTTGGGACTAACTCAATTCTTCCAAAGCTCGAATAACATACATTACGTTTACTACTACAGCAAAATACTATTGGTGTCTTTTCAATTTTTCTTTTTCTAATCTTCCTTTTCTTTATTATTTTTTCATCACACACACAAGAATTAAAATAAAAAAAGATAAAGTTTAGTTAATGAAAAATAAAACTCAAATTAAAACTATGCACATATAATTTTAAAGATTTTTAACCCTGATTTTATGCAATTTGTTGAAATTAAAGTGGAAAAAAAAAAAAAGAAACGTCAATTCAACACTTCTTTCTACAATTAGATTGTATAAAATTAAATCACTAAAAATTTGTCTGAATCAAATCTACTAGTCTATTAATCTACAAGTGAATGATAATGTTTTTTTTTTTTAAATCACTTCCAATTTTCAAACTTTATATCATATCAAACTATCCCAAGATAATGTTTATTTGATTTCACATCAGATTTCACTACGCAAAATGAAGTCCCATTTTACTTCAACCGTACGAAATTTTGATTTCTTCCAAATTCCATCTTGTAAGCTATTTTTGAAGGCGGTACAGAATGAATTTTTAATCTTTTTCAGCTTTAATTTGGTAGTTTGATCTGGATACAACTTAAGTAGTTCAAGCTCATTATTTATCTTTCTTGGTTGATGTGTATGATGAAGCTGATAAATTTGAGGACCATTTCGATATCAAAGTCCACTGATTCTGATGTGATCAACTAGGAACATATTTAATCTAGCAGTAAATGGTAACTGGTAATAGTATTGGATGATTGGAGAAGGGTGATGAGCAACACTTTTCATGTAAAAGGGTTTATTTTCATGTGGATTTCCTCTCACATAATTTCTAGAACACAAATTCTCCTTTTGATTTTCTGATTAAGAACAAAAGAATATACAAGGGACATACATTCTAGTCAAAGTTAGCATGGACTGGATTCTATTGATTTCTAGTCAAAAACAATAAAAAACAAAAAAGAGCATTAAACATCCTTTTACTCGGAACAAACTTGCATAATATTCCTCCTAGGAAAACTAAAGCTCCCATCATCTTTCCCCTTCCCACATTCCATAACTTTTTTTTGGTTCATTTGAGAATATGCAGTAATAAGCTACTAGTAAGCATGGGAATAACCCATGTAATTCAATCGCGGACAAATATTCTGGTGGTTGTACATAGGATCTCCATAGTCAACAGCCTTAATCACCACAGCTTCACGCCGTCCATCCTGCTCTTGAACTGCCCCAAAAACAATCTCATTCGTCTCGCAGCTTTTCTCATAGTGAGTTTGTGGATTGGGTGAAAAATTGCGATTATGATGCTGTTGTTGGTGGTTTTGCATCTGCTGATGTTGTTGCTGATGGTAATCAACTTCCCATCCGTTATAGTAAGCTTGGCTTTGCTTGGAGTAGTGTCTTTTATCCAAGTCCTTGCTTGTATATGGATAGGTCTTCTTTGGTGTAGGAGCTCTCGTTTCAATTGAAGGCGGCTCATCTTCATCTGGAATCACAAAGCTCTCTTTCATAGGCCACGTATTTGAATGTGCATTTCGTTGCTGGTATTGATGCTGGAACGGATAGTGGACAGGCTTTCTCCTTGAGCCAGAAAATAATCCCCCAAAGATTTCGGCCACTGTTGACCCAGTGTTCAGGACAAGCCTCCCAAATGAACCAAAAAAACCCTCTTCTGGTTTCTCAATATCATTTTCAGGAGGAATTAAGGCAGGCCTGGCAGATCTAGGAGGCCTTTGATATGGTGCCACTGGCGAACCCATCTTTTTTGGGGTTCTCAAATCCTACCAAGCAAAAAAGTCCACTTTAAACTTCAGACGGGGAAAATCCAAGACAGAAAAGCTATTTCATTATAGGAAAGAGGGAAAAAAAAATAACAAATAAAACTTTTTTTCCAGATTTACTTACATCTTGGGAAGAAAAAATTGCTCGGACCCGACGCTGCAGCAATGCTAGCATGTAACCGAAGAAAGCAGCGGCAACAAGCATAAATATTCCTGCAATGTTTTAAACATATCTCATAAATATCAAGAATTTGTATCAAAAGCGACGAGGATGAGATTTCATGATTATACCTAAATGGAAACTATCATCATAGTGATAGGAACAATCATCATAATGGAGTTGTATTTCTCTAATTGCCTGGTTTCCTCTGTCTATAACCAAAAGAGAGCAGCTACTTCCAACATATACCACATCAAAGTCATTTGAAAATTTTGCATCTTCACTAGGACCATCAATATGACCGCCTCCACGACTCCATTTTCCTCCAGCAATAGTTGTAACCCCTGCATAGATGGAAATTTTAGTTCATTTAGTTATTGGAATAACCATTAACATTGTGGAGCAAAGACTTTGAGAAAGCATGCTTGGTCTGACAAGTATTGTTTTTTTAATAACGTCAAGTATCTCAAATTATACAAAAAAAAAAACAATGTATTTAATAATTATTGAATTGTAAAATAATATAATAGGTAATTTTAAAATTTAGACTATTTCAATATTTAATGATTGTTTGACACATCATTTTTTGATATAATTTAAGATGTCTAACATTTAAAAAATTTTGCCCCTTGCACTTTGCTCAACATAATGACCCAGAAGAAATTTTATTTGTACTTCACACGTGAGAATGCATCAACTACACAAAAATTTACCTGTATCACCGATCTTCCTGATAGCCATATTCATCGTATCCGCAACATAAATATTTCCTCTGTCATCCATAGTAAGCGCTCTTGGGTGGTTCATTATTGCTTCTCTTGGTCTCCCATCGACATGCCCATAGTGCCCTTCAGGTGACCCAGCAACCAGCTTGGGCCTGCTATCTGTAGTTAGTTATTGAATTCAGCACATAAAAGATTGACAAGTTCCGTAAAAAAATTCGTGAAGCACATGAAAGAAAGAGGAGGAAGTAACTCAATTGTGATAAGAAATTGAACCGTGAATATGTCAGTTGAAGACATCAAGAAACTTTTTATAAGAAGAATTCAGTGTGTCTTGTTTTGTACTCCTAAATAAAAAGAATCCAACCTAATGAAATTTAGGTTGCTTTTCAAGAAACAATTTCAGACTCACTTAATCAGTCTCTTTCACAAATTTTAATATAATTTACAAACTAGAAAAGCATAAGTAGAATTGAGCATGAATCACTCGATTTTACAAAAGGCTTAAGCTTCTGGAGGAGTACAAAAGGTATCTTAACATCAAGTTCAAGGTACTTGAGTTTCATGAAGTACACAAAAGATCTAGATTGAGTTTCATGAAGTACACAAAAGATCTACATTACCTGCAAAAAGATAAAGCATTAAAGCAATAAAAGATAAGTGCACAAGAAGTTTTAATTGACCAGTAAACAAATTCAGTCTAAAACTAGAAAAGTAATCTAGAGAGGGAAGATCTCCAAAAGGAAGGAATTGGGTAGACAATAACAGAACTAAAAAAAAAATGTTGTACTTTAAAAAGTAATGACTTCTGCTTAACAAAAGCATATTGAAACTCTACTTTAATACTTATATGAATTTTGGAATCTCTTTTTGTGAAAAGAACTTATATAGGATGTCCTGAGTACGAAGTTAAGTACAACAATTACATTTTTTTTTTTAAAAGAAAAGAAAATGAAGGAAAATAGTAACCTATTAAATGAATAAACAACTTAAAAGAGCAGGGGAAAAAAGGAACAAGATAATGAAGCATAATTGGCAGAGTGGGATTTCTAAACAAAAAAGAAACTTACACATAGACAATGGAGTTGAGACCTTGTAAATGTTACTGTTTTCACTATCCAGTACCAGCAGTTCTCCAGTTGGTGATATCTCAACTGAAAATGGTTCAATTCCAAATTTACTCCCATCAAAAACTGTCTCCACTGTATATCCACCCTCGAATTTCATCATGGAACCGCTAGAAACAGCTGGAATTCAAACCCCATCAACCCATTAGCCTCAGCTATGCAAAGACAAAGTCTAGTTTCAACATCAAAAACACCTCAAAAATATGGGAAATAAGGAACAGAGGAAAGAAAACATGTACTTAAAGAATGTGAGTTTACAGAGATCTATTACCCGTTTTCGTAGAAGTTTTGAGTGACCACAGCCATTTCACAAAAACAGAGAACACATTGGAAACAACCCCGCTTACAATTTCTGCAAATTTGTCAAACCATTAAGCAGAAAGAATTAATTTATTTTGATCCAAAAATAAATAAAACTGACGTAATGATTTAAACAACAACGCCAAAGAAAGAAGAACGGAAGCTGGCAACTCACTGGCAGGTGGTGTGGAAGCTGAAACTGAAGAGAACCCACCAAAGAAAAACACTAAAATCAGAAGAAAAACAAGCAAATTCTTCACCATTGTTTTGTTGGGGTTTGTTAGTTGAACAAGTGAGAAGAACTCAAATGTGAAGACTTGAAGCATTTCATTTTATATAGCGCTAGTTAAAAAGGGAAGAGTAGTGAGACCGAGAACCCCATCAAAGATTGTTTGTGACTCTTCCTTCTTTAAAATAACATAAAATCACATAAACCTTTTTCTAAGATAAAGTGAAAGAGACAGAGAAAGCAATGAATGTGATTATGGTATGGAATGGAAAGCTTGAAATTAGAAGAAACATATCGGAGATCTGTTCTAGAAAATCAAAGCAAAGCAAGTCAAGCCTAAAGAGAGAGAATGTGTGTGTTTGTCTGTTTTCAGGACTGTCAGGGGGAATCAAAATCATCTGCTTGTCTGAATTTCTTTCTTTCCATGCTTTTATTTTTACAAAACATATTTTAGCATATTGTGCTAATTCCGGCTCTTCTCCAGATTTAAGTTTGTAGTTTATTCGTACCTCATTTTTATTTTCATATTTTTAAGTTTATTATTCTCGTAATATAAAATATCCTCATCTTATTATTACAAAAGGAAATTTATGTATTTTATAATTCTTAAACTGAATTCTTTATAGGTCAAGACATGTGGACTACATTATGAAAAATTCTATTTTGAGTTGATTCTAACAATTTTTTTTTGAATTATTAATAAATTTTTTGGTTAAACATATCATTGTTAAAAATAATTTCTAACTCTCCTTTGATTCACGTGATTGGAACATATCAATACAACAAAATACAACAAAATATTGAACTTTATGATTTTACTAAATAGGTAGGTTTCATTTAAAGTTTAGTGAATTATAAACATGAATTTCGTAATTGGACAAAATAAAGATAAGTAAAATAAAATATTAAAAAACATATGAATTTGGTTTCTTAAAAAATTTATATATAAAGGGAGAAATAATTTAATAAATTATATAACTCATTATAAGATGAGTAACAATATTATGTAATATTGTTTAATTAATTTATAATTTTGATATAATTTATAATATATTATAAAATCTTAATACGTGTTCAAGAATTTTTTATATAATAAAATATATAGTTCATTAAATTATATATATAGGTATTAAACTGTTACTTCTAAAAAAAACTCTAATGTCCTTCATTAATTTTTTTTTTCTTTTTTCCTTCATCGAATTCTCTATTTATTCCATGTTTTATTTATTTTAAAAGAGAATTTTTTACTCAACGTTGGGACCTTATCTTGTGGGTCGAAAGAAAAGAGATAAAATAGGGAAGAAATGTCACAAACTTCAAGGTAGGTGGCTCCATTAATATCCTTTACTACATAAAAATGCTTGTATTATGATATGTAATATGTTGTCATGTGCCATGTGAAATTAAAGTTTTGGTAAAACTCTCTTGGTATAATCATAATGATTTTCATGTTCTTTGAATTGCTCCCATACGAAACAGGAATTGGGCATTTGTATTAAGACTAAGATATTCAGTCACCTCATTCGATTCGTATTTTGCATTTAAGGATAGAAATTAATCGTACCCGGCTTCGGATCACAATTCATAGGAATCAGGACGACTTGGTTCGCTATCTTCAAATTCCAAAATGAATCAGAATCTCAATCTTGTAAATTGTGCCTCAGCTGAGAACACGTACACGTAGGGTTAGATAAGGCTTTCCAGAAGACCGAGGACTCAAGCTGCAGCTTCAACAAAATGAAACATGGCCCATGCAGAAGGTAGGTCAAGTTCATGTTAAAAATTCGAGTGTGATATTGTTGTTTGAAAATTTATACTCTAACTTAATATTTAAAATTTAAAATTAATACTAATAGATAATAAAAAAATAAATTTAAAAATTTATAGTACTTTAATTTTTATAAACTTAGTTTATTTTTTAAATTAAATAACAAACTCAATACTGTATTATATTTTAAAATAATACAAAAAATAAAATTATAAAAGCGTTCTAATATATTATTTTATTTTTTTTAAGATAATTTTTTCTCTTTAAACTGTCATTCTTTCTCTTTTATTATCTCTCTCTTTTTATTTAAAGAGTGAAAAGGAATTAAGTTGATTATGTATGTTTAGATTCGTAACCTATATATAGGGACCAAAAATCTCTTTTTTCCTTGTCTTTAACTTGATTTTCCCTCTCAGTTTCAAATTCGGATTTCACTACCAAAGGAGGATGTGATGATTCTGTTTTGATTCGGTGCAATTTGAACCTGATTGGAAATTTCAAATCATGTGAAAAATCGTAGCATGGGAGAATAACTTGCAGAGAAGAAGGCTTGCCCAAGGAAGAAGACGAGTGATTTGGCGAGAAAATGAATTTGACTAAAATGACACTATTTTTAGTGTTTTTGAGGAATTTACGAAAAGACCATTACTAACACGATGTGTTTTGGACCTTTGCATTTTTTTTTCTAGAAAATATGAATTTGATTTCTTGTTTTTATCTAATAGCATTATGACAAACATACTTTACATATCCAACTTTAGTTATACATTTTAGTCCATATATCAATGCAATACTCTGTCAATAGTCATGTGATTGTTTCTTACTCTAACAATTAATTATATGTCTATAATAATAAATAAAAATAAGATTCATTAAGAATTGATCTATTGCTACCATTTATGTCATATGAGTATATGTCTATCTCATATAAAACTCATAACTGGTACGTTATGATCATACATCAAATTATTCAAGGTCAACATCTTAATTCATTTGTTAAGTTTATTAGAGCTCCCAAAATAATATAATTAGTGATCAAGTAATTAAATTACATTAAACACATAATAATTGAATAATTCTACTATTAACTTTATAAAAATAAGAAAAGATTTTGAATTTAAACATATATCGACTTCAAAGTTGTAACCATAGATATAAAAACTTAATGCCTATCTTTTCATATCAGTAGGATTTTTCTTAGTGCTTATCTTTTCTAACTTCATTTTTCTACTAGAAACAAACTTTCTCAATACCTGGTTTTATAGAGAAGTATAGTGGATTGATTATCTGAAAATACTATTATTACTACTTATATGATTTGATTAAGTTTATGAACCAATCTTTGCTACTATACATCACCTATTGGTCTATATCTTGGACCTTTGTCTAATACCTCTATTTTGAACCTTTGTCTAAGAACTTTGTCTTGGACCTCTATTTAGACTTCTGTCTTGGGTCTCTGTCTTAAGTCTCTATCTTAAGCCTCTGTCTTAGATCTTTATCTTGAGCCTCTGTCTGTTGATCCTATGTTGGTTCATGATTAGTTTGAGGTTATAGATCATCTTCTGGCTCAGCTTGTATATTATTTCCTAAGAGGATTTTAGGGCTATAACTCTACCTTAAGGTGAGATCCTTTCCCCTTACTCTAAGTACATCTTGACTGATTTACTTCTACATGATTATTCATTAAGTAGTCATCAATCAAGGATAAAAAATACCTAATACCTATTAGGGTCAGTGCTTACGTGTCATCCTTGAATGATGATACCTAATAGATATTAGCTATTAAATAGATAATATCTATTTATATGGTACTATGCAATCTAATATTACAGACATTATACGATATGAAAGAGTTCAGATCAGATATAAAGAAGTTTAGATAAGGGCTCATAGTTAGCCACGCTGAGAGATATAAATGTTAAATGTTAGCACAACTAAGTATTAGCTGGTTATTATACTCAACAAAGATCCAAGAGTTAGAGCCTTGTCTATAATAAGACATAGACCTGGGAATATACTAGTAACTATATAGTTGCAATCAAGTGCCAGAAAATGTCAGTTGTGCAAGTATGTTCTCAAATAATTATCTCTGATTTATTTCTGCTGATGCTGGTCTGTCGGTGGATACCTTTATATATAGATCAGTTTATGTCATACCTATAGGGTATAGATGGTTGTTTCTAGCCGACTGTGAGCTTGGAGCTCGTATTGACATATGGGTATCCAGTTAGGACTGGATATAGGACAGACTCACGAGGGCCTCTGATAGACATTCTATATAAGCCGTCAATAGAGGGTCCTCTCGAGTTGAGTAGTATACGTGGTCATTTGACCTGAGTGCCACAATAGACTTGTACGTGATTCACTATACTTTGGTTCTATGCATGTCACAGACCTTTCATGGTGTAATCGTTGGGTGTCGTTAGGTATGGTCCAATGCTTATAGAGTCCAGTGTGTACAGATATGGGATCCGTCAGCTCGCATAGGGAGTTTGATATCAAGATGCTTCGAGATTGTATCTTAAAAAATCTTGTGGCCACAAGTATTAATCTTAGGAAAGAGTTCCACCAGGGTGGAACAATATGACAAAAGAGTTTGCATATATTGTTCAGCGAGATACAAGTCTGGAGATAAGATATGGATGAGTACATGAGGATTTGACGGTGATAATCTATATCCCCAGCACATCCAGGATATCATGACGGAATGACTATATGTATGCATTGTAACTTCAACTTGCATGGTTCAACGCATTGATTTGTATATCCGTGATGTGTGCGTAGGGCATTGCTCACGGACTCATAGAATAGTTTCATTTGACGAATCGACATAAACCTAGGGAGTCCCGCGATATAGAGTGTACTCTTTGTGCACTGGAACAGCGTATCAGATTAAATTTTTTAATCCAGCAATATTCAGCACTATCACGGGAATACATCTGTGTCTGTATTTAAGTGTTAAATACATTAATTAGTCAATAATTGTTATTTACTAATTATATAATAACACGTGGTGCATTGTGGACCATTGGTTGAGTTTATCAAAGTGTGGGATTTGATGGGACCTACTAGGGGTAGACTGGGTAATTATTTATGAAGGGTAAAATAGTCATTTTACACATTGATTATTTAATTATTAAATAATTAATATTATCTTATTATAATATTATATTATATATATTATTATTATATTATAATGGGTGATAGTTATCACCTATTATTATTTTTATTATATAATATATTATATTATTATTTTATTCATATTTGATATATATATATATATATATGAGATTTGTGTGTGAATTTGAGTGAGGTATGTATTTTGTGTCGAGAGAAAGAAAATAAAATGAAGAAAGAGAAGGAAAAGGAAATGGTGTCGAGAGGAGGAGAAGAAGAAGAAGAAGAAAAAAAAAAAGGAAAAAATGAAATTGTTTCATTTTTCTCTATGGTACCAAAAAGAAGCAATTGTGAATTGTTTAATTCTCTATTTTTTTTATCCTTTTAGAGAAAAGGAAGAATATACACAATTGGTCATTTTAGGGGTTTAAGAGTTAAACCTAGTGTTGGCTATAAAGCTGTTGTTCTAACTCACCAAGCCCACCGAGTTGGTGACTAGAACTGTCCATGAGTTGGTCTCCATGCGGATTTCGAAAAAATACATGTATAATGTTACATGTTTAGGTGATTTCTCAACTTTACTAATATATTAATGTGATTAATATATTTTATTTATTGTGTTTATTGCATGTTTAAATGCTTCCGTCACGTTTAATATGTATATGATATGTATTTTAGGCAATAAACACAATTGCATATGCATACATCTACGTATATTAGATCCTCGATAATATTACAATGTGTTTTTGTATTTGTTAGCTCCTATAAGTCAGCATAGATGTATTCCAGAACTCTATTTGCCTTATAATTGCTAGTGCTAAAGTTAAGTATGTGTTGCTTTCCTAATGTGTAGTATTTACAGAATTCTAACCCAACTAACCTTCTATTTCCAATGAACCTTATTTTTCCAACTACAATAAACCTGGTTTTTCTATATGGGCTGATCTCTAGTGCCACAACTTAATCTCATTGTACCCTGCATGAGTAGCGGTAGTAGTATGTCCAGTGATAGTGCCTCCTTGTAAAATATACAGACTAGCTTAGTACCTTTCATTATAAGTATAGAACACTTACTTATTATCGACTGTTTATTTTTAGCTTTACAATTGTATCATGATTCATCCATAACTCTTAAATATATTAGTTTTTTTTTATTCAATTGAAGAATATATTTCACATATTTCAAGATCCTTATTATTCCATCATGTAACTTTATGGGAATTGTATCTATCTTAATCACCTTGCATGAATTGTTATTCTCCATTAATATCTTACCACTTTTATATTATTCATATGAATCAAACCAATTCTTGTTAAGACTCATATGGTAAGCATATCAAGTATTCAGGACCTTACCTTCTTTATATTTTTCATATGAATCAAATTAATCCTTATTTGAACTCATATGGTAAGCATATCCGATATTTAAGACCCAATCTCTCATATTTTCCTCTACTGAAATCATAAGAACTTCTAAATTGTCATACCCATCAAATGATACCACTGCATCAGTATAATTTAACCCTTTCCTTTTTTTTTCTTTGGTATTCATCTGATAAACAAAATTTTCTATTATCTTTTCTCTCAGTTTTTTCTTATTTCCTTTGTCTTAATGCAGTTAAGCAATCTTTTAATGTAAGACTTTTTCTACTGTTGTGAATTTTCTAACGCAAATGCACGTATCGTAACAAGTAATATAATAATGAATAGAGTATCATTCCTAAGAGAACTTATTGATATATTCTGCAAATTACTAACCTATATCAGTTCATAACCCAAATGACTGATTAAAAAAGTGTAAAATAAAAATAAACTAAAATAAATAAAAGATAATAAGAGTTTAAATAGTAAAAACTGTGAATTCACCAACAAAGATAAACCTAGGATTTTAATGTTTACTCTACACTTCCCTTAAATTACGAATTCCCCTATTTGAATCAATTATTCAATAAGAATTGCTAACCAAAAATGCTTTATTACCTACAAGCCTCTTTCGATGGTCAAATAAGAATATTCTTTTTAATTAACTTACTAAATTCCTATGTGCATTAAATTAAGAAAGGATTCATTAAGTTTAGGTTCTCTTTAATGGTTGCATATGTCATATAAGTATATTCCTACCGTACATGGACCAATCATAAAGTAATCAACGATCATATATTATTCTATCTATAGTTAAACTCTAAAACCCTTTTTTTTTAAGTTCATAAGGATTGTTAAATCAATCTAAATAGTGATCAAGCATCTAAAATGTATTAAACACAAAATAGAACAAACAATTCATTTATTAAATAATACGACTCAAGGAGGTAAATATAATTTAAACTACATATAGAGATCCGATTGTAACCCTAGAAAATAAATTTAGTTCATGATGAAATTAAGAGTTTTAGAGTATATCAGGTTCAACACCATGAAGAAAATACAAAACTAAGAAAAGATAAATAAGAGAAAATAAGTATTAAAAAAACTAGGGTGCTTCACTCTTCAATCTCCACTTTTTCTATTGACTCTTCTTGAAGTTCTCATTTTCTCCAACTTTACAAAATCTGCTCTGAACTCTCCAGATGGTTTTCTCACTTGCTCTCCTCAAAATTTTCCTTTTTCTATTTATTTATATGTTTTTATTTTCAAGTTAGAGAAATTTTCGAGTTCAAGTTGTCTTTGGACTCAAGTTTTAGTGGCTAGCATTGCTGCCCTACTTTCCAATGCTATAGCGCTAGCTCGATGAAGTTCTACCTCTACAGCACTAACTTGTGGCAGTAGGGCCTTGACTTTCTTTTAAATCTTTAAAGTGATCCATTTGAAAGACAAATAACCTTTTGTTTTCCTTAAAATCTTACTAGATAAAGATTTAAAAATAAACAGACTTTCAAACTTATCCCAAAGCTCTCTTATTATAGTCGCTACATTAACTTGTCGTAGTACGTTGTTGTTGTGTTATACTAAAGCGCAAGTATACACTATCGTAAATAAGTAATAAATAATAAGTAAAGTATTGTTCCTATGAGAAATTGTTGTTATTGTTATGCTAAGTAATAAAATTGTGTCTTTTTAGTTTTATTCAGATGAATAAAAATTAAAAGATAAATAAATAAACAGAAAACTAATAATCAAGATAAGACTAAAGATAACAAGATATAGTCACCAATAATAGATAAAACCTAGAATTATAACTATCCTTTAATACTTTACTTGAACCAATTAACATTTTCTTAAGTTAATCCCTAAATATGAATTGTTGGCTAGATTCTTAATATCATCACAAGCCTCTGTCAATGGTCAAGTGATTATATCTTACTCTAATAATTAACTATTTGTTTGTAGTAATCAAATGAAAATAAGATTCATTAAAAACTAATTTATTATTATTATATATGTCATATAAATATATGTCTATCTCATATAAATTCATAACTGCTATGCTATGATTATATATCAAATTATTCAAGGTCAGCACCTAAATTTCTTTGTCAAGTTCACTAAGGCTCCCACAAGAATCTAATTAGTGATCAAGTAATTATATTACATTAAATACAAAATAATTGAACAATTCTACTATTGAGTTAATAAAAATAAGAAAAAAACTTGAATTCAATCAAATATTGAGTTCAAAGTTATAACCCTAAATATAAAAATTTAGGTCATGTTAAAATAAAGAGTTGTAGAGCTTATTAAGAAAAATATTATGAAAATTAGAAAGATAAATAATTGAAGAGATAAAACTAATTTTGTTGCAATCTTCAATCTTCTAATATTTTTTTTTCTTAAAATAAACTTTTTGATATTCCATTATAAGTTTTTTTTAATCTTCAAATTAGGGTAAAACACCAAATATACGTAAGATTAAGATTTTTTTTTGTATCCAATGCCAAACACTGTTTAAAAAAGTACTGTTCATGAACTACTATTTATATGTTACTATTCACACTTCACAGCCTTGGGTTTGGGCATTACGACGTTGAGAACGCTAACTTTAAGGCTACTGCACTAGGATCTTGGCATTATAGCAATGATACTATAGTAGGGTACTATAATAATCTAATGTAGTAGATTATGGTAATAAATTTAATATTTTTGTCTTACTTTCTTTAAAATTTTATCCCAAATAGTTTCATTGACTTCGAACCTATAAAATAATAAGAAAATATATAAAATACCTAATATTCATGCTTAAAATGAATAAATGTTCAGTTTACATAAGCCAAAAAATATGTATAAAGTATTCCCACCAATTGTTAGATAATTGCAATATAATGGCTAAAATATGGTTTCGTCAATTTGTACTATCTTTTAATTACTTACTAAAGTCTTTTTTTTTTTTGCCTCCAACTAGGCTTTAGCAGCCTTTTGTTGAACCAGTAAAGCTTTCATTTTTTTTTTGTCAAAGACTAAAATCTCTTTGTCCGTTAAATTTATCTACCTCAAAGTTGGTGATTGTCATTTATTAGATTCTTGGTAAATTACTCTTGAGTCTTCTTTTAATCTTTTGAGCCTTCGATTCTGATACTACTATTAAAAATTCGTACTTTAATATTACAATTAAAATTTATGCTTTAACCCAAAACTTAAAATCAAAGAATTAATATCAATAAACAGTAAAAAAAAAATTAAAAATAAAACACTAGAGATTTATAGTAATTTTGTTTTCATAAACTTAAGTCCACTCCCTATGCTAAACAAAAAGTCTAATATTATACTATATCTCAGAATAATACAAAAACTAAAATTACAAAAGTCTCAATTTCTATTTTTAGACAATTTTTTTTTAAATAGTCACTTTTTAGAAATTTTTTCTCTTTTTATATTTCTATCCCTTTTTCTACTTAAAGAGAGTAAAAAAAAAATTTTGAATGTCTGGATTCATCCCCTATATATAAGAATCAAAAAGTCTTTTTATTTCTTCTCCTTAACTTGGCTTTCTCTCTCAATTTCATGATTTCATCACCAAAAGAGTACATAATAATCTTATTTTGATTCGGGACAAGAAGGCCGTAGTTTGAATCTAATTGAGTCTTCTTTTAATCTTTTGAGCCTTCGATTTTAATACTACTATTAAAAATTCGTATTTTAATATTACTATTAAAATTTGTGTTTTAACCCAAAACTTAAAATCAAAGAATTAATATTAATAAACAGTAAAACACAAATTAGAAATAAAACACTAAAAATTTATAATAATTTTGTTTTCATAAATTTAAGTCCACTCCTTATGCTAAACAAGAAGTCTAATATTATACTATATCTCAGAATAATACAAAAATTAAAATTACAAAAGTCTCAATTTCTATCTTTAGACAAGTTTTTTTTAAACAGTCTCTTTTTAGAGAATTTTTTCTCTTTTTATATTTCTATACTTTTTTCTACTTAAAGAGAGTAAGAAAGAAATTTTGAATATTTGGATTCATCCCCTATATATAAGGATCAAAATGCATCTTTATTTTTTCTCCTTAACTTGATTTTCTCTCTCAATTTCATGATTTCATCACCAAAAGAGTACATAATAATCTTATTTTGATTCGGGACAAGAAGGCCGTAGTTTAAACCTGATTGAAAGTCTGAAATCATGTGGAAAACCGTAGCATGGGAGAACTTGCAAAGAAGAAGGCTTGCCCGAGAAAGATGAGTGATTTGGCGTGAAAATGAATTTGACCAAAACGGCACAGTTCCTTATGCTCTTTGAGGAATTTACGAAAACACCATTATTAACACTGTGCATTTTGGACCTTTGCATGTTTTGAAATAAAATATCAATTTTACCCCCTCATTTGTGCCTAAATAACAGTAGGACCGGCATGCTTTATAGTTCAAAAGCCTTTTCTTCTTTCTTATACAAAAGTTAAGCTATTGAATTAATATATTATAGACGGTTAATATGAGAAAGATGATGGAGTTAGTGTTGGGTTCTCCCATCATTTTCCCTTTTTCACATTGATATGAATATGAAACGAAGCATATCTAACAAATGCAATGTGAAAATCTTCAACTATAAGTTAAGGGAGTACGAAGCATGGGAAAAAGGTTACACTTTTACTTGATGGTGAAGGCTCGCTACAATAACTTATTGTCTACGGCCGAAGCTGTGATCTTTCATATACAATATGACTGAAAGAACATTTTCTATTACATTAGTATATTGTATACTCAAATTTAAACAAGGTAGATCATCCCCACCTCTAGAGTTGATGCACGAGGAATGCCGAGAGCATAAGTTGGTCCCCTTGAGTTTTTTCTCAAGAAATCATATCCAATGTTTATCACAAGTTTCTTCATCAAATTTGATCCGCTCTTTGCCCTCATGTAACAATGTCCGAGTATAAATGCCATTCCTGCCTCCCTTGCATCCATCAGTTCTTGCAACTCCTCCCTTGCGCTGAGATCAATTTGTGAACTCTCCGGCACGAGAAACCTCACTCTCTTCCTCAGTTTCTCTGGATTCTGCAGCTCCCTCATCTCTGTAGTGTCTACCATTTCTGAAAAATCTTCATCATCTTCGCACATTCTTATGCCATCTAAATTTGATGATGTAGTCCCAACTACTGTCATTTTTTCATCACATTCTATGTCTGCTATTCCTAAATTGCATTCTGGCCTCTCTGACCGAATAAATTCTGCAATACTGCAAAAAAGGTCCTTTTCAAATTCCAGGTCATCTTTGTGGATATCACGATATCCATAACGTGCTATGCATCTGTAGAGACGGTACTCTTTAGGACCAACTCTTCCCACTAGGAACCTCTCCTCAGGTCTAACATGTGGCACAGGAACTGATTTGATGCAGAGAAAGACTACAACCTGGTGAAAAGCTGGAAGGTTGGTGACAAAGTGAGAGAAAATAGCTGGGATTCCAGAAACTAGCTCGGTATGTATGAGGCCAATTCCTCGGACCCTAACAATTCCCAGACTGGGACCTAAACTTAAAAGCCAGTTGATGGAGACCTTATTCTGAACATCAAATTCATATTTCTTAAGTGTGCCGTAGTGCCAAACATACATAACAACTAAAAAGATAAACGACAGGGCAATGGGCACCCAAGCCCCTTCAAGAAACTTGATGAGGGATGCTGAGAAGTAGAGTGTTTCAATCGAGCCGAAGAAGAATATAAAACAAACAGCCAAGAAGATGCTTTTGTGCCAGCATAAGACAATAACTAGGGACATTAGGCACGTGGTTACCAGCATTACAGTTATAACTGCTAAACCTGTTTAGGACCAAAAAAAAAAAATGTTGCCATTAGAATGATGGTGTTTCCTAGTTATAAATCACTAAAATCAGCATTAAATCTCCCAAAACATAGTAATTAAATTCAAATAATTGGTTGAAAAATCCTTAGTCACAGATTAGAATGCAGAAGATAAATACTAGAAATAATGCCTTCTAATCTCTATGGGTAAGCATCCCTGCTTTAGACCTTGAATTGAAAGTGCACAGAGATGAAATCACATTACTTGTTCACATGTTGTAAGCAAGCAGAAAAACTTCTATGCCGCTTATACCTGATGCATTCCCCATATGTTTAGTGTCTCTGAAACCAACAGTAACAGCCAAGCATAAAAGCATCAAAGTCCAGTTGATCTCTGGAATGTAAATCTGGCCATGTATTTTGGAAGATGTATGGATTATTTTGACCCTTGGAAAGCAACCCAAAGCAGAGCACTGTTTGATTATAGAGAAAGTTCCAGTGATAATGGCTTGACTTCCCACAACTGCTGCAAGTATAGCTATAGCAAGAACAGGCCATCTTACTTTCTCTGAAACCACAAAAAGACTAGTGCTTTATTGTTTCTTTTTCCAAATTTAAATTGGACTAATTCTCATCTATAAGGAAGAACAATTACCACCTACCAGGTACAGATACATAGAATCCAATCCGGTAATCACTTTCTATATTATGATGCTTAGAAAGATAAGCTGCTTGTCCCATATATGCTAGGATTAAAGATGGATAAACCATAAAGGTGAACGCAATCTGCAGGAAAGTAGATTTTGTGTTAAGAGCACTTTACTAGGATTTTATACTGTAATAGAAATATCATTGAGGAAACCTGAACTAATGACAGTTTAATTTGACATGACAGAGAAGACGTCTAAGAGCCACAGATCTAATCAGTTGAGGAATTTTTCTTTAAAGTAAACCTGATCTGCTAGTTTTTATTAATAATGATAGTTCCTTATCTTTACTATTAGAATGTGTTTATGAAAACTTTTGACTTATAAGGAAGTTGATTATGGTCTTCATTCTGTACCACTGAATTGTTACTTATATTAACAGAATGTTCTTGCAACTAATTTCAGTATAAATCCAACAGACTAAACCCAGCACTACTGCACGTGTAATGGACATCATAAAGATGGTTGTGTATTTCATTTCATTTGCTGGTAATCAAACAAAACAGATTACCTTAATCGATAACTGTGTGAAATGCCCAAGATCAGCAAACATAGCTTCTGAGCCTGAAATATTGAAATATGGTTACTGGAATGAGTACAAATAAAAAGAGCCTTCTGGGTATATGGTAAAGTAAACTGTTCACTGCACATACTCTTGTACCTGTTATACACAAAAGGATTCCACCCAAGGACATCCAACCTCCCTTTTGAGTCTTCTTCAAAAATTTGTACATGTAGTCTGGAGAGAGTGCTTGGTAAACGTGGGGATTCCAGTGGAAAATGTTATAAACGCCGATTACACTGATGCATAGAAGCCATGTAATCACAATGGGTGCAAACAAAAATCCCACTCGATGGGTCCCATAATGCTGGAGAGCAAACAAAAATACGAGTATGGCACAAGCGACCGGGACTTCAACATCTGCAGAATCAATAACTCTTGAGGAAACAGAATATTCAAGTGCATAATTGATATCATGAGTTCAATTCCACATGTTTGAAAGAACTGCAAAAGAGTTTGGCTTGCGCTTAACATTTCATTGTGGGGTTTCACTTCTTTAAAGATTAGTGGTTCTGACGGAAATACATTTTCTTCAAGATACAAAAGTCTTTTGCGTCTGCACGTGGACACGCACACATATTCTGCAAGGCTTCATATGTAGGAAACACTCATGGAAAAAAAGAAAAATACCATGTACTGTATTCTGCTAGCATCACCGTGTCATAATAATTCTGCAGCAAAAGCAGATTAGAGGTGGACTGTCTAGTGGCAACTGATTTCAAGATTTAGGATGATTCTGGCAGCACCTTAATGGTATCCATATACTTACTTACCATCAGCATATATGTTGGGTATGTATGTGGCTGCACAGCTTTAGCTCTAAAACTCAAGTGTTATTTAATCAGGCATATGTCCAGTTGTTTCATACCAAGATGTTTTGGACTAAAGAGTAAATTTGTACTGTGAACATCTTGGAGCTTAATAATTTTCAGTATGTCAATCTTTTCAACCGGAATAGGGAGAACCCCTCCTTGCTTAGGAGTATGTTAAAAAGCATTACAACTAAAGCGAAGATGAAGCAAAAGAAACTTATCAATAGAGCACCATTTGAGTGCTTTAAGCTCAAGTTATGATAAATAACCAGTGATCTCCAGGTGTCTACCTGATAAGGCAATGTTGTTAAACCATGATATGATAGTGGAAAACATGTTTCCCACAAACATCAATGTTGGTGATTAAGGATGTAGGACCATCTTTCCAATAAGTCTATGACACTAAAAATAGCGGCTCACTAATCAAAGGATAAACTAGTGTTACAAAACAAAATTAATCATACATGCTACAGAAATCAGAATGACAATTAAAACGCTGGTGCTTATCCAGAAAATTGGAGGAAGTATTCACTTTAGCATTTGATTCACCATCATGCCTTAAGGCTTAAACAGTAGAAAAAGAAGGCAAAGCTTGGCTGACACCATAATCATAATTATGCAGGTTTCATGAGGGGCTTCAAGTTATAGTTTTAACCCGATTTGATTGGTCCAAAGAATGTGCTTAGTGCCACTTATGCATCTAAACAGATAAATTAGCTAACTGCAGTAGACTTGGCCTTCTAATTCTATTATTCTACCCATAATCTTATCCCAACTAAAACCACTTTTCTCTCGACTTTACATTGACATCTTAACTTTTGTAAAAGCACAACTTTTACAAAGAACTTCTTTTATAGCCACATGTTGGATCCTTACTTTATTTTAAGCAGGATGTGATCAACTTGACCTTCCACATCATTAATTAAATTATCTTTTATAGTTTGACAGTGATTTGAGTCTGATTAAAGCCAGAAGGTTTACTTAATTATGTAGCAAGGACCCCGCAATAATGCATGCCTCTAATATAATCTGGTTACCTATGCTTGCCCACCAGCTCACGTCTAGAAAATACACAGGGAGGAAGGTAAAGCTTCGGAAATTTCAAATCTTCTTTATTCTTTAATACACAACATTAAAATTAAGATGCAGACACAACTAAGATCTGCTTCTTTTACTCCGCTTTTGACTATATAGGGGCAGAGATGCTAAAGAAATTGTTGAAGATGATTCACGCAATCACCAGAGCCCAGCGGCAGAAAGTTGGTATCACCCAACACCATTAAATCGCTGTGGTTCTTTCTAATAAATCCTTGCATTGTGTTCTCAATTATCAAACAATCCTAAGATTGAAAATGGCTACTACTAACATATGTACAAAATATTACTAATTGGAAATGGACTTCTGATAAGAAACAGCAAATGGTTAACATGACAGATTGGAATCAAGATAGGCAGCTTACATTGGTGTTGCTCTTTTGACATGGAAAGTTCCAGCCCTGATACCGCCGAAAAAACTGCACGCAGAACCAAAAAACCAAACAATTTTCAGTTACCAACGAACCAATTTTTCATCTTGAATCCAAAAGCAACAATAATGAAACCTCCAATACCAGAAATTGCAGGTGTAAGCACTCCGTCACCAATGACCATACAAGTTCCGATCAAAGCCAAAATAAGCAACACCTTTTGCAGTAATTTATACTTCTCCAAAGTAGATTTCAAGCGAGACCCCATAATGCTATTATTATTTGACAAACTCACATCTCTATTGTACTCTGATAACTCCTCATCTGCCAATTGACAATTGGGCAAGGAACTAACTCTGGCATTCCTACACAGCAATGAATACAAAGCAAAAGTTCCACCTTCACCATTATCATCAGCTCTAAGCACAATAAACACATATTTCACCAGTGGTATCAATGTTAGTGTCCAGAATACAAAAGACAACACCCCATAAATCTCCTCATTAGTCTCTGAATGTTGTATATCCTCAGCAAAAGCACTTTTGTACACGTACAAAGGAGAAGTGCTTAAGTCTCCATACACGACACCTAAACTCTGATAAGCCAAAGTTAGTACTGTCTTCCATGAATCTCTCTGCAGCAACAACAGAGAACCAACAACATGAACCAAAAAATTAGAATTTGAATGTGATAAAACAAAAAGGATTGGCACATGTCATACCTTAGCTTGACTGCTAGTAGTAATACTTTCAAGATCCATCACTGGCTGTCACTGAAAATCCATTTTTGAAGCAAAATAAATACAAATCCAGATGGATAATCACCCTCCCCAGTTAAAAGCTCGAAGAAAAACAAGTCAAAAATAACAAAAAGAAAATCTTGAAAGAGAATGACTTGTATTCCTTTTAATACAACAGAATATGCAGGGTAGTTAAAAAGTCGAGAACCACCAATGCAGACAAAACAAGAATAAACACGAAACACAACAAACGAATATAAAGAATAGTTTTGGAACAGCTGTTATGTATATATATATATATATATATATATACATGGAAAAAAAGAGGGAAAAAAATAGTTAAAGAGAGGAAGAGTGAAAGAGAGAGTTGGTTTGGTGTGCTGTGTTTGTGAAAAATATGTGCGCTTGTTTTGGGTTCTCTATACAACTTCAATATTGATTGCTTTTGCTTTGGTTGAGTTCTGAAAAATGGATAGATTATATGTTTATATATTCTTTTAAGGGTCCTTGGGTTGCGATGTTATCTTCAACACTTGCTCTTTGGCTTTCTGCTGATCTATCTAAGTGAATTAGAATTGTTTTCTGAAGTTGTTTGTGACTTGTGAGTGAGTGGGATTTATGGCAAAGTGGCCTCTGAACGGAGCATGCACTAACTGCAAATTCTTTAATTACGAGCAGACCTAACTCTCTCCACTATGAACCGTAATAAACTACTTCTCTATATTAATTTTTATATACATATTATAATCTTACAATGCGGGTTCCCCGTACATTTCCAAAAAATGAACAGTTGATTTATGATCTCAAACAACTGGCAAGAACAAGAACATAAAACAAATCTATTATAGTTCAGTTCTAATATTTACAGCGTAAAAAGGAGTATTATTAGATATTATAATTTCAACTGTTCAGATTGTAAATTCAAAGATAAAGTTACAGGATTAATGTACTTATATCAATTTTGATTAATCTACTTATATGACTATTGATTTGGTGGCTAAAATTAAGTTGTGGTGGTAATTAATCAACATTAAAACACGTCGTGTGTCATGAGGATGTGATGCAATTGGCATTTCCCTCTTATGTTTGATGGGTACGCGTACAAAAACCTTTTGAGTGGTTGTAGATAATTCGAGAAAAAAAAAATCAGGAAGTGATATTGTTCTTCCAAATGGTTTGATTTCAAGCACAGGCAATATAGAAAACTGCAAGGTGTTCATGCTGCTACCAACAATCTTTAGCTTGCCTAACTTCGCCTACTAACCAAACACTCGGAATTGAAATTATGTATGTGGTGTAGTAAAAATTGTGTTTATTATTTTAATTATTGTGCTTTCAAAAAAAAAATGAGTAGAATCACATTTATACATTTATATCTAGATTCATAATTTTACTTGCATATTATGAGAATATTAATTAAAAATTATCGGGATATAATTTGAAAAACAAGTCAAATACATTAAATACGTAAAGATAAAAAACGAACGTAAAAAGAGGCGAAAAACGTATCTGACGGTATCCAGGTGTGGGCACCGTGGCGCTAAGTTGTAGACCACAGCACTCAAAATAGCACCTAGGCGCTGTAGCGCCAAATGCTAAGCACCGTAGCGCCCAGGTGGGAATATACAAAAAGTGTTTGTCAGTTAGTTAAACGGTAAATTGTCTTAAAATTAGTATTGTTATCCCTAGATTTTGGCATAAAACTAATCTATTAAAGGTCAAAAAGAATCAGATTGATTAAGAAAAGAGTTGTTTTTATTTTAATAAACTCTATAGAAAAATTTTAAATAGATAAAAGAGTTATTATCTTTATTTTGATTTGACTCTAATAATCGAATGAGAAATATTGTTATATTCTAATTTTACTTAAATTTTACGATCTCGTACTCCTTCTACCTCGTAGGTAAAATTATATCAATTTTTTATTATCAATTTTCTTTATAAGCTAAAAAACAGAGAGGGGACATGTCTTATTTTTTTCAGGGTGTTATTTTTTTTATTTTGTAAAGAGCTCTTCCTCTATATATTTTTGATATAATAATATTTTATAATACATTCAAGAGAGCTGATGAAGTTAAATGAAGTGGATATAGATTCTCTTTGAATATAACCACTATAATTTTATCTTATATTTGCTTGAATATTTTTTTTTATTCAAGCCTCAATTATTGTTCTTAATAAAAAAATAAATTCAACTTATTAATCTAGAAGTTGTCCAAATGTTTGAATAAAAAATATACAAAATTTATAATTTATATCTCACTCATATCAAAATTAAATTAAAAAGGGGTTAGTTTATATTCTATATAATAAAAACAAATCACTATAAGCCGCCATTGTTAATTGGACAAAAAATGGAAATCTTAGTATGAATGAAAAGATTTCTACATCTAGAATGATATATCTTCAGTTTTAAGTTCAAATCCTTTAAGCATATTTTTTTTTCCCTCTTGTAATAAGAATAAATGCCGCTAGAATCAGATGCACTAAATTATGAGACAAATTTTGAAGTGAATAAGAATCTATGGAAATGCAAATATATATATATATAAATATAATACATAAAACCAGCTAATCTTTTACTGGCCATGGCCCATGGGTATCATTCAATACCATGAGCTGTTGCTTCAAATAAATCCACAACACAATTTAACTATCACCACTAAATATATATATATATATGTGTGTGTGTGTGTGAAAGCTGAAGCATAGAAAAAATTTTCAAAAACAAAAATGGAGAGAGAGAGAAATATAATTCATTTTGCATGGAGCCCATGCAACCCACAATCTGATCGATTGGTTATTAATTTTGAGCAAGAACAAGTTTAGGATTTGGGACCCATTGTATACTGCAGTTGTAGTTATTTGGGTAGAAATAGAATCTTAAATCTTTACCTAATTTAATTAGACACGTGTGGATGCATGGATCATTCATATTCATAAATCATATGATTTAACTAGATATTAAAATTAATCCCACTAACCAAAAGTGGGTTTAAAAATTATGTCTTGAGTCTGAATCTAAAGTGTGGCCGTTCATCCGTTGACCTAAGACTCTCGAATCGCATCCCATGCACAATTATTGAGTTTGCATAAACAAACAATAAGAGAGATAAGTAAGTGGCAGAGATGAGATGATATATGATAATCTGCTTATTATATAAGCATTTGCCAAATGGCAAATCTTTAAATTAATAAACATTTCTTCATCCCAACTCTCACCTATTTCCATTCCTCTGCCCCAGAAAACAAAATTTTCACATCCTAAATATTAAATCAATTGTTTCATTTACTATGGAAGTAGAAGTAAATTAGACTTTTTTTTTTAACATTAAAAAGCAAATATGAAAAAAATCAATCTCAATAATATCTGGGTTAAAAACCTTTGACCCAAGCATCAGTTAAAAAAAAAAAAGAAGGTTATTATACAAGTTATAAATGAAATAAAAAAGTCTAATACGAGATATGAAATTTTGTATTGAAATTATAAATACGAAACCTAATATAAAATATTTGAAAACTAATACAAGATAAAGGAAACAAAATCTTTAACATCATCAGCATTGCTTCTCGAAAATGAATGTGTAGTTTGTAGATAGAGTAGAGGACTAAAACAAAACAATAATAGAGAGAGATATATAGACAGCGGGAATTTGAAATGGGCGAGGGGATTTGTGCAATCGGCATTCGTCACGTCGTTTTTTTTTTTTATTATTATTATGGAGTGGGTGAGGGGGTCACTTTCCATTTAGTAGTCATTGTCGACTGCCCCACGTTGGTCCCTTATTCGTTTCTTTCTTTCTTTCTTTTTTTGGAATCTGAATTGGAATTTTTAGTTGTATGTTGGATCCCATTTCCTTAATTCATAATTCTTTCATTTTTTCACTGATCCTGGAATTTGGGCAACTTTGGATAAGCAGGTAAATTTATATTTCTTTTGAGAATAGTGACTGAACTCGTTAATAGGCTGAACCAGATTAATTATTCAGTAATGTTCAATGAGCTTGAAGTATATATTGGATTTTTTTAGAGCCTTGGACTTAATAAAAAATAACCAGAACACACAAAAGACAAGTAATTATAGACGTTCAATTTTATAAGAGTTTACATCTACTTCTTTGAATCTTAACTTAAATAATAATATTACATAGTCTTTTTTATAGTGATGTGCAAGACTAATATTACATAGTCTTCTTTATAGTGATGTGCAAGACTTGGCCTCTACAGTGAATAAAGATGATTATAAAGTTTGTTGTCACGAGGACTCCAAGAACTATAAAAGAACCTTTAGAGATTAGTGTCACACTTTAAGTATTCTCAAGCATTTTTTTAAGTACTTAATACGCGACTAGACCTGCTGGAGGTCTTTTAGACCATAGAGCGCTACGTGGACTAGAGCTTCTAGAAGGTCCGCTGGTTAGGATGGAGAATCGGGCCTCGCCCGCAACTTATTAAGGAAGTTAACCCTAGTTAGACTTCCATAATAGGTAGGAGAGCATCAAGGAATATTCTAAGGCATATTATCCCATCTTGTATATACACCGTTAGATTAAATAGATCTCAGCCATTGATTGTATAAGGCTGCAACTATAAAAGGGGGAGACCCTCACTTGTATTTTTCATCTCATAGCTTGTTTTCTCTTCAACAATATAGAGAGCATTCGTGCAAACACTTGGTGTGCTCCTTTTCTCTTCTCTTTGTGTGGTTTTCTAGGCTGCTTAGCACACAACGCATCTAAGGCCGCACGGTCTCGAAAACAGTCCGTGACAGTTGGTATCAAAGCAGGTTCAGTTCAGAGATGGAGAAAGACGGCGTACCATCAGATTTGACTGAAGAGAGGGGTCGGAACCCCAAAGCTAAGAAGCACGGCGTGGCATCTCGCGAGAAATCAGCAGATCTAGGTCAGGATGTGGGGTATGGTGAGAGCACTCAGCGGCGCTGTCGGAAAGGCGGCAGATCGCCTTGGAGAGCTGGAGCAGCAAGTAGAGAAGATCGAGGGGGGCCTCGACGCTCAAGAAGACGAGCTGCGCGCCCTCATCAGCACATCCATCGAGGCTTACGTCGATAAGCAGCAGGACTGGATTAAAGCTTTTCAGGAGAGCGTCCTCACCACAATGGACAGTATTCAGGCCCAAGTAGGGGAGCTACACCGTGGGCTCGAATCTGTCAAGGAGGATGTGGTGCTGTGCAAGCGGGCGGTGGCGAATGGGTCTGTCGCCGCTCAAGTAACGGTGTCTACACCGAGAGTCGATGCTCCTAAGCCCAAGGAGTTCAGCGGGAAGCGGAACGCCAAGGAGCTCGACAATTACTTCTGGCAGATGGAGAGATACTTCGACGCCCTAGGCGTACGGGATGAGGATAAGGTAAACACCGCGACCCTATATCTCTCTGATCATGTAATTTTGTGGTGGCGTAGGAAGAGCGAGGAGATTCGCAAGGGTACCTGCACCATCAATACCTGGACAGAGTTGCAGTAGGAGCTGAAACGCCAATTCTATCCGGAGAATGTGGCGCACGACGCTAGGAAGCGTCTAAAAGAGTTGAGACAGAACAAGTCGATTGGCGAGTACGTTGAGGAGTACTCTCTGCTGATGCTGCAGATCCCCAATATGAGTGAAGAAGACTTGCTATTCAACTTCCTTGATGGGTTACAGACATGGGCGTCCAATGAGCTGAGGCGGCGTGGAGTGCAGAATATATTTGACGCCCTCACATTGGCGGAAACGCTCACTGATTACCGCAAGGGTGATGCGGGGAAGTCCAAGAATTCGAAGCCCAATCACAGCAAAGGTGGGGGAACCAGGGAGTCTCATCCTCCGCAGGATAAGGAGGGGAAAGGTAAATTGCCCACAGGGAGAGAGCAGAAGTGCAACGGCGGGAGAAAGCCGAGATCTAGCTGCTTTCTTTGAGACGGGGATCATTGGGTGAAGGACTGTCCAAAGAAGAAGGCTATCAACGCAATGTTGGAGACTCAGCAAGCGGGTGAACAGGGACAATTGGGATGTCTCCAGTTGCTCAATGCCCTCAATGCCAAGCGGGCATCCCGCGCGCCAGCAGGAAAGGCGCTGATGTACGTTGAAGCCTACATTAACGGGAAGAGGACTCAAGCACTAGTAGATACTGGAGCTACGCACAACTTTATGAAGTATGCGGAAGTAGTACGCTTGGGCCTCAAGGTGGAGAAGGGGATTAGCTACCTCAAGACCGTGAACGCCGCAATCAAGCCACTGGATGGGGTCATTCGTGGAGTTGAAATGAGCCTCGAAAAATGGAGCGGTAAGGTAAACTTTTCGGTAGCCCCTCTCGATGATTTTGATGTTGTTCTTGGTATGAATTTTCTGCAGCAGTTTAATGTGGTGCCACTTCCCCGACACAACTATGTATGCATCCTGGAGGGAGGACCATGCATGGTGCCGACAATAAATAAGCCGACAGGTGGGCAATCCGAGCCCAACGCCCACACTACTCTCTTGTCCGCCATGCAACTGAAGAAAGGAGCTAAGCGGGGAGAAGAGACATACCTCGCCACAATATGGGAGGCAGATGATGAGGCATACGAGGGCGAAGAGGAGCTGCCAGCAGAGATCACGAAAGTGCTCAAGCAGCACCAGGACGTGATGCCAGCAGCGCTACCACAGAAATTACCGCCAAGACGGGAAATTGATCACGAGATTGAGCTGGAACCAGGGGCGAAACCTCCAGCCAAAGCCCCATACAGAATGTCTCCACAAGAACTAGCAGAGTTGCGGAAGCAGCTCAAGGAGTTACTGGATGCAGGGTTTATCCAGCCATCGAAGGCGCCTTACGGCGCGCCCGTGCTTTTCCAGTGCAAGCACGACGGATCATTACGGTTATGCATAGACTACCGAGCGCTGAACAAGGTCACTGTCAAAATAGGTATCCCATTTCTTTAATTGCTGACTTGTTTGATCAGTTGGGGCAGGCAAAGTATTTCTCGAAGCTAGATTTGCGGTCAGGTTACCATCAGGTGCGGATAGCCGAGGGCGATGAGCCGAAAACCACCTGTGTGACGCATTATGGGGCCTTTGAGTTTCTGGTCATGCCGTTTGGGCTCACCAACGCGCTAGCCACTTTCTGTACACTGATGAACAACATACTCTAGCCCTTTCTTGACAAGTTCGTCGTCGTGTACTTAGACGACATTGTCATCTACAGCAACACTCTCGAAGAGCACGTGGAACACTTGAAATCTGTCTTGAAGGTGCTCCGCGAGAATGAGCTATATGTGAAGATGGAGAAGTGCTCATTTGCCAAGCCGGAGGTAGACTTTTTGGGTCACAAGTTCAAAGAGGGTAGGTTGATGATGGACAGGGCGAAGATTCGTGCCATTGTGGACTGGGAGGCACCCACGAAAGTTACCGAGCTGCGGTCTTTCCTTGGGTTGGTTAACTATTATTACAGGTTTATCAAGAGCTACTCCACCACTGCAGCACCTCTTACCGACCTGCTAAAGAAGACTAAGGCATGGGAGTAGAGTAAGGAGTGCCAATGGGCTTTTGATCGACTAAAGTCAGCAGTGATCGAAGAACCAGTCTTAGCATTACCGAATCACCTGTTACCATATGAGGTACATACTGATGCATCTGATTTTGCTATTGGTGGTGTATTAATGCAGCAGGACCATCCGATCGCATATGAGAGCCGGAAGCTCAATGAGATGGAGAGGCGTTATACGGTGCAGGAAAAGGAGATGACGGGGGGTCATCCATTGTGTGCGCACCTGGCGACATTATCTGCTTGGGGCAAGGTTCGTAGTGATGACAGACAATATAGCAACGAGTTACTTCCAAAGTCAGAAGAAACTCAGCCCGAAGCAAGCTAGGTGGCAGGACTTTCTGGCAGAGTTCGATTACGAGCTCGAGTACAAACCAGGAAAGGTGAACGTGGTGGCGGACGCCTTAAGTCGGAAGGTCGAGTTAGCAGCTATTAGCAAGCTGGAAGGTGATTTGCTCAGCTTATTTCATGAGGGAATGAATCATGATCCCGCAGCCACACAACTCGTCACTCAAGCACAAGAGGGAAAGACTCAGCGATTTTGGGTAGAAGATGGGCTTCTCTACACCAAGGGACGCCGGGTTTATGTGCCAAAGTGGGAGAACCTGCGGCGTAACCTCATTAAGGAATGTCATGACACAAAATGGGCAGGACATCTAGGACAGCGGCACACACGCACCCTATTGGAAACAGTTTACTACTGGCCACACATGCGGGAGGAGATAGAACAGTTTGTCAAGACTTGTCTTGTGTGCCAACAAGACAAGATTGAGCAGCGGAGTCTCGCAGGGCTACTGGAGCCACAGCCCATACCGGAGAGACCTTGGGAAAGCATCTCTATGGATTTCATCGTAGCCTTACCGAAGTCCGAGGGGTGTGGGACTATCATTGTGGTGGTAGATCAGTTTTCCAAGTATGTGACTTTCATACCAGCGCCCAAAGAGTGTAATACGGAAGAGACAGCCAAACTTTTCTTCAAGCACGTAGTCAAGTACTGGGGGTTGCCGAGAGTGATAGTCAGCGATCGTGATACGAGGTTTACAGGGAGATTCTGGAATGGATTGTTCAATCTCATGGGATCGGAGCTTCGCTTTTCCACCAGCTTTCACCCACAAACGGATGGGCAGACCGAGAGGGTGAACACATTACTGGAGCTGTATTTGCGGTACTTTGTGGGCACAAATCAGCAGGATTGGGTCAAGTTACTCGATGTGGTACAGTTCTCGTATAACTTGCAGGAGTGAATCGACGAACCAGAGCCCATTCGAGTTAGCTACTGGCCAGCAGCCTCTCACACCGCATACACTCGTGTCCAGCGATACTGGGAAGAGTCCAGCAGCCTACAAAGCTGCGAAGTCCTGGCAGGAACAATCGGACAAGGCGCGGGTGTGTCTGGACAAGGCAACGAAACAGATGAAGAAATGGGCTGACGGTAAGCGAAGACATGTTGAGTACAGCGAATTTAGTGATGGTGAAAATTCTTTCGACCCAGCACAAGTCTACGCGCCCACTTCACAAGGGTCTTGTTCGAAAATATGAGGGGCCATTTCCTATTGCCAAGAGGGTTGGCAATGTCTCGTATAAGGTGGAGCTGCCTTCAAGACTTGGGCTACATCTGGTGTTTCACGCAAGCTGCCTAAAGCCATACCATGGTGATGCGGAGGACACGAAACGTGGGCCACAAACTAGGGCATCATTGGGAGTTTCCACATCTTACGACAAAGAGGCTGAACTTATCCTCAATGTAAGGACAGTGTGGAAGACGAACTGCCGTCCAAGTCATGAGTATCTCGTCAAGTGGAAAGGATTGCCCGATAGCGAAGCAAACTAGGAACCCGAGAACGCACTGTGGCAGTTTAAGAACAAGGTTCGCGAGTTCCAGCAAGGACGCGACGAGGGCGTCGGGTGAATTTGGTGGGGGAGAATGTCACGCCCCAAGTACTCTCAAGCATTTCCTCGAGCACTTGGTGCGCGACTAGGCCTGCTGGAGGCCTCTTGGACCATGGAGCGCTACGTGGACCAGAACTTTTAGAAGGCCCGTTGGTTAGGATAGAGAACCGGGCTTGGCCCGCAACTTATTAAGGAAGTTAACCCTAGTTAGACTTCCATAATAAGTAGGAGAGCATCAAGGAATATTCTAAGGAATATTATCCCATCTTGTATATACACCGTTAGATCAAATAGATCTCAGCCATTGATTGTATAAGGCTGCAACTATAAAAGGGGGAGACCCTCACTTGTATTTTTTATCTCATAGCTTGTTTTCTCTTCAGCAATATAGAGAGCATTCGTGCAAACACTTGGTGTGCTCCTTTTCTCTTTTCTTTATGTGATTTTCTAGGCTGCTTAGCACGCAACACGTCTAAGGCCGCACAGTCTCAAAAACAATCCGTGACACTAGGACGAAGCTATTGAAGGCCACAGATTGTTTGAAGAAAAATCTTAAAGAAGAAGAAAAAAGTGTCACAGGTTAGGAAAAAGGAAAAGAAGATTCTTCCCTTTTTTATTATCGAACATTCTTATTTATAGACATTGTTAAGCGTAGTAATTGAATCCTAATACGATTAGGGATAAGCTGTTATTAACTAGGTTTGACAAATTATTTATATCTATAATTGAAGCAACTTCAAGCTTTTACATTTATTGATCATCACTGATAGATTACAAAAGGGATGTTACAAGCTTTCTATAACTTCTTGAATCACTCAAAATAATTTAAAAATACACTTTAAAAACTTGATCAAACAGTAATACTGAAAATCAACTTTGAAGGTTGCTTGGTATCCCCTGTTTTCCAGATTTTGCACTAAGTAACTGTAGTAACAGAATTTACCAGCAAGGGTCTCACTTGCCTTGCCACGTCAGCAACTCCATAACAACCATTTAACTGAATTTTGAAACATTCCCGCCATATTTATAAACAACAATGACACGAGTAAATATGCCGCAAAGAAGCTATTGGCATACTTTAGAAAACCCATGCGTTAAATCTTGATAAATAGGACAAATTAAGTCACCTAAGAAGGGTACTAACAATTTCTATCTGGTACCACAATTTGAGAAATTCAACCTCAGATTTCCACTAAATCCTTTAAGCACAAACAAACAAGAAGATATCCGAAAGAATCTCTAATGTTAGTGCATTAAGGTCTGGCCACTGTGATAGTGTGTATATGATAACGATTAAACTGATCAAATTCGATTATAAAATTAAAATATAGTTGAGTTATTATTTGGGATGCCATGAAGATCAACCGAGTCCTTTGAATCCGGGTATTAGTGTTACACATTCTGTCCCTGCGGGTCATGGGCCAGCCAGCTAAATATAATAGAATAATACACATAAATACTAAAGTACATTTATATTATTAAAATTTTTGAACCATCAATTAATAAATCCTGCTTAATGCCTCAGATTATGCATCACAGATTCGATTTACAATTTACAATACATATTTGGGAAGATGTTGGGAGTATCTTCAGTTTTGTTTTTCACCAAAAAATAAAATAAATAAATGATAGAAAGTCCAATAATTATAATATAATTGAATTGTGATTTGTTGTTAACATAGTCCTTAATTATTTTACTGACAATAAATATGTGATTGATCAGGTCAGGTGCTCAAGAATGCAACTTTCCCATCGTTCTATAATAATAACAATAATTAAGTAAACAAAAAAAAAAAAAAATTGATTCTGTAAATAATTTTTGGGAATGAAATTCAACAAAATCCTTCAAGTCATACGTAATCTATTACAAAAGCATCCGGCCCGCTGACAGCAATATGGTCATACATCCAGCCGGCCCGATGACTTATTGACACTCAAATGTTGTCAAAATCTTTGTTGAAATTAGGATTAGTTGCGATCTAATTTGTAGATTTTATGATATTTCAGACAAAATGAACATAAAAGATTTGGAATTGATATATGTTTGATGTGAAAAATAGATCACTCATAATTTTAATTGACAAGTAAAAGCGTAAAAAATGATGCACTACGATAATAGAATTCCATTTTCTTAAGATAATGTCTTAGTTCAAACAAACTTTTTGGCGATTTACCATTTTGCATTTAATGGTTTAGATTTTATAAGGGCACACTCTAAGTATATAACCTTAAACCTGATAAAAATAAATAAAATGGTCTCTAATTTATAAATACTAAGCACCTTTTCATTTACAATATAACTCTCCATATGATCTCTTGATTCATAATTGTTATATAAAAATTAATTCAAAATAAAGAAACAATATTTCACAAAGTTTATAAATATAAATTGAGAGGAATGAATCTAATAAGATTTTCAAACCCAAGCTCAACCTTCAAGTTAGTATGAGCTGATGAAGAGTTATTATATTGATTGTGAACATAAATAATTGTCATACACTTCTTATCACCTTAATAAAAAAATTAAAAATTAATTTTGAAGAAAATTGGATCGGTTGGGTTTTGAAACCTCAATTGAACTCGAGTACCCGATCTTATATTTTAAAATAATTTTGTTATTCTTTTAGAAAATATAAATAAAAATATAGAATTGATTTTAATTCTTTTGATTTTTTTTCCATAAACAAGTTTTATTGCGAATTTTTCTAGGTATAACTAGTAAACCAACACATCAAGAAATAAACTTTAAGCAAACTTTAAGCAAACAGAGAAGTAACCTTTGTCATTTGTCATTGTCGCTAGTCTTCTTGCGCAACAAAACTAATGAACAAGAAGTCACCCACAAGCTGCCGCCTTTAGCTTGTTGCAACAATCGTTATCCTCGTTTAACAGTAAGAAAAAGTTAGATTCTGACAAAAACGAGGCCAATAAATTCTTTTTCTATATTATTAATGAAAATTTACTAAATGTCAACATATGAATTCTCTTCAAACAAGTGAAATTTTTCATAAATCTTATTGATGGCTTTACTTTCAATTTTGTTTCCATAAATGACAAAGCCCAAGCTCGGCCCACCAAGACCCAAGCTTGAAGAGCTCCTGGGCTCTGCTCACAAAAATCCTTTTAAGCCTAAAAAGCCCAAGGTCACTTGATCGGTGTCAAGCTCAAAGAACTTTCAAGCTTCACACCTATAAAAATCACTAAGCACAATAGTCACTAGACCACTTAAGAGTCCAAAAAGCACAAACTGTCTACGATTAGAGGTTGATGATGCCTATATCTTAAATATTTCATTTTTTGATAAGGAAGTGTGATCGGCCAACGAGCTCACACAACTATCTTGACCGAGAACCTTTTCAAATCTAAAGACGTGAAGGTGACACCATTGAGCTCACATTCCTCGAGTTTCACCAAGATAACTCTACCCCAAATGCTTCACCATAAATCTTGATTTCCCACCCAACCAACTAGCCACATAGCTTATAAAATGAAGTATAAAAGTTGTGTGTGAGGGGTAAGTTTTTTTTTTTTCTTTCTAGAAATAGAACCCAAGACAAGAATTATTTTAAAGATTCTCTTAAAAATTCTTAGAAATCTTATAAGTCATCAAAAACTAACTCAAGCATTAAAGAGTTATTGGTGTAATAACCACTAATGTAGAATGATTAGATTTTGTGAGTGTAGGCGAGTTCCTAAAGGCAGACTTTGAGAACTACTCAAATAAAAGAGAGTCTAACATTTTTAGAGAGAAATTTATGTTTAGACCGAGGCCATATTAATGAGTGCATTTTATATATCATATTTTGACTCACTTTGGCTTAATAGTTGCTCAACATAAGTAAAAATATATAACTTTTTATGCATTTTATTGTTATTTTGTAGGTTTCAACAAAGTGGTGGAATAAGAAGAGTAAAAAAAATGAAGAAAAATGACTAAATGGTCATTTTCTTATACTCAAGTTGTGGTCCAAGATCTCAAGTCATGCCCTAGAGCAAAGCTTAAACCCTTGGTTAATGAATAAAAAAATAATTAGTTAATAATGCTATTTAAGAAGAACATAGGAGGAATAGAGTGAAATCAAGACTGTAGAATCCCTTTTGTTATAAATTTCTCATTTTGTAAAATTATCTCTTTCGAGTATTATTTCATTAATAGCTATAATTAAGTAAGCAAGTTTAATTTTCCTTGGTTCTTGCAATTAATTCAAAGTTAGAATTGTCTAAATAAAATTAAGTTGTGAAAGTTTATAGATTTAACATAAATTTGAAAAAGAACAATCCTTATTGGGGTGATATTCTACTAATTACTTTATTATTTGATCACAACCTCGTGCGTTTGTGTTTTTTTTTTTTGTATATGCGCATGTAAGCGAATAAGTTTTTGGCACCATTACCGAGAATTGTAATTTTTAAAATTTAACTAATATTTTGGTTAAGTAACTTGATTTTAATTTGGGCATTTATTTTCTTAATTTTTACTAAGTTTTGGTTAATTTTATTGTTTTGAAGGTGAATGCGAAGAGCTAGTAACTTGAATTTATTGTCAAATGATATGGAAGTAGGGTGTACTTTATAGAGGCTAAGAAGAGAAAGAAGAAACGAAGTTTAAGCTATGGTAAAAAGAGACAACAATCAACAACAACATGCGGGATTATTTTAAGCATGTCGTTAATGAAAACTATTCGGGAATTTGACACTAAGGAATCAATGCCAACAGCTCTGAGTTGAAGTCGGCTTTTATTAACAAGATCCAATAAAATCAATATGGAGGATTACCAAGTGAACTCTATGTTGGTTTGTAAATAAAAATTTTCTGTTTATAAAAATAAACGTAGCGGAAGTTAGATCGTCATGTTCATAATTATATATATAGGGATAGAAGGTTACCTCAATTTCTCGCTATGACAAATCTTAAATTAACTAGCTGCAATCTTCTCTACTATTCTTAATCTTCAAACTCAACGCGTATGGGCACATGGATCTTTCTTAATCTCTAAAATCACTAATACCAAAATCTGAGAGAATGATATATTACTTAAATTCTTTTCCTACGTAATAATACGTAAAAGAATTTTTCTTTGTATGGTTGTGGTCTCTTTTTCTTATTACATACCCTTCCATATATATAAGGGATCTCCCATGGGTATTTAGAATTTGATTAGGATTAGGAAATTAGAGTTTGATTAGGATTTGAGTTAGTAGAGGGACTGCAAGACCCATAGACTTCCTAGCTCCAACTTAAAAGGCATAGTCCTTATTATCTCATAATATACTAATTCTTCTAAATTAACCTCAGGCTATTCTACTAAAAGGTAAGGGCTGTACTCTAGTAACCCATGTTATAAAATAAAAGGCAATTTAATTATATACCTTCCTATATATATAAGGGATCTCCCTTGGGTATTTAGAATTTGATTATGATTAAGAAATTATAGTTTGATTAGGATTTGAGTTAGTATAGGGACTGTAAGACCTATGAGCTTCCTAACTCCAACTTAAAAGGCATAGTCTTTATTATCTCATAATACACCAATTCTTCTAAGTTAACCCCAAGCTATTCCACTAAAAAGCCAATGGCTGTACTCTAGTAACCCATGTTATAAAATAAAAACCCATTTAATTAAAACTCATTTTAATTAAATTGGGTTTGATTTTTAGACTAACAATAATTACTTAATTGACCTTCTAATTGATATCTATAATTAAAGCTAGGCCTTTAAAAAATGTCTTGTCTCTTTAATTACTTATTTGCCCCTAAGTCATTGAATGTTATAATGATCATTTTTAATATATCTATATTTGTAAATAAATTTACAAATAAATATTATTTTTCAATAAATAATTTATTGAATAAACTGTGGCAACAGATTCTAATGATCAAGTACTACCAACATCTTAGGTGAACATTAATTATTAGATTCTATCTTGCAAATATATATTCCTACGTCCCATGAAATTATATCTCCAAGTTATTGAGGTTTTGACCGTTTATATGGATCTCGCTCCATGATAACTCAAAAGATACAACGTATGAATGTAAGTTCATTACCTGCTCAGGATTAAGATCAATCAATATTATTAAAGCTTTTGTGAATTAAGATCTACGACATTTAGTTAACTAGATTGAAATTCACAGTTGTCCCGTTTAATGTAACATATACACTAGTTTTTTTACTCGAAGTCTCTACTTCAATGATCAAGGTAAATCATCAACTATAAGAAGTAGAAAAACTATAACCTTACATAATGAAATGCCATTTTTCATTAATGGTTGTGAACTAGATTTAATTTATAAAGAACCTGTGATCTATACCCTCTGTATTAGCATCATATGCCTAATACATAGATTATATACTTTATAAATATGGGCTCATCAATGTATGCTCAATTATATGTATGAATAAACTTTATTAATCTAATAAAATGTTATTACATATGCTTTAAGGGCATAAAATAACATAAAATGTCTAATAATCTCTTTCAGCTCAAGAGATAAAGCTTAACTTCTATTGGAAGAGATCGTATCTAACAACTATTGAAACAATGAGAATTCATGATATTGACCTTATAGTTTCTCTTTCAGCTCAAGTCTCGACTTTAGCAAGTCAAATTTTGGTGCTAAATGCTAAGGAAGCTTCATCAAACAAGGATCTAGCGTTAGTTGCTAATATGTCTTATATCGGTAAGGGGGGTGATTCAAAGTAAGTTTAATATGTAAACAACTAAAATTTCAATTACTAGGTAACAACATACCTAATAACTTGCCCAGGTATTATCACCAAAGATTTCATAACTGGGCAGAATTTTGCTTATGGTAACACAAGAAATGTACTAAAACGTTCATGAAGATTTAATAAACTAATAACTGAGAACAAGCACTTATTGGAAGAGCTTTTAAGTATGCTTATTATTAAGACAAGGGGAAGATTTAACAAAGAAGAGGTCTAACTTAAAAATATCGACACTTATTGAACTAATGCGAATGCTACAATAAAGTTCCTAAAGGTGCAAATTGGCTAACTTACCAATTCAATCAAGGGCTAATAATCCAAAATGTTTCCAAGTGGCACTTAGACTAACCTTAAAGAGAATTTCAAGGCTATTACTCTTAGGGGTGGTAAGGAAGTGGAAGCTCCTAAGCCAAAGGAGAGTGATAAGGAGAAGAAAGTTGTAGCGGAACCACAAAAGGTGAATTTGAAGCCTAATTCTATTTCTTTTCTGGATAACCCTCTAATTTTAGTTCTTCTATTACCATTTTCTCAGTGGTTCTAAATGAAGAAGTTAGATGCATAATTTTCTAAATTCTTTTAGATTTTCAAAATGATTCACATAAATATTCATTTTATAAATGCTTTAAAACAAATGCCAAATTAGATGAAAGAAATGATGTCAAAGAAAAGAAGTTTGAAGGATTATGAATCGGTGAAGCTTAGGAGGAATGTAGTGTGATTATTCGATGAAACTTGCTACAAAAGTTAAAGGATCCTAGGAGTTTCACAATCTCATGCATTATCAGTGGTTTATAAAATTTTGAAATAGCCTTATGTGATCTTGGTGCCAATATTAATCTCACACCTTTGTCCATTTTTGAAACTTAGGACTTGGAGAGATAAAGCCTACCATAATTTATTTATAGCTTGCAAATTGATCTCTCATGTATTTGAGGGGCATTATTAAATTTGTACTGGTAAAGGGTCGATAGGTTTATATTTTTGGTAGATTTTATTATTCTTGATATGGTGGAAGACTAGAAGATCCCAACTATTCTTGGTCGACCATTTGTAGCTACTAGAAGAGCCCTAGTTGATGTGGAAAAATGAGAGTTGACAATGTAGGTGTAAGATGAAATAGTAACTTTTAAGGTCTTCAAAACAATAAAACTATTAGGGCCGGTGCTTACGTGCCATCTCTAAATGTACATATACTTGTGTATTTATACAAGTGTATATTCTCATTAAATCGCTAATACCCATTAATATAGTACTATGTAATATAAATTTACAGATATTGTCGATCTGAAGAAGTTCAGATCAGATCTAAAGAAGTTTAGATAAGGGCTTATAGTTAGCCACGCTAAGAGATATAAATGTTAAATGTTAGCACAACTAAGTGTTAGCTGGTTATAATACTCAGCAGATCCAAGAGTTGGAGCCTTATTTGTAATAGGATATAGACCTGAGAATATACTAGTAATTGTATAGTTGCAAGAGTTGCAATCGAGTGCTAGGAAATGCTAGTTGTACAAATATGTTCTCGAATAATTATCCCTGATTTATTTCTGCTGAGATGTGTCTGTCAGTGGATACATTTATACATAGATCAGCATATGTTGTACCTATAGGGTATAGATGGTCGTTCATAGCCGACTGTGAGCTTGAAGCTTGTATTGACATATGGGTATCAAGTTAAGACTGGATATGAGACAGACTCATGAGGGCCTCTGATAGATACCCTATATAAGCTGTCAATGGAGGGTCGTCTCGAGTTAAGTAGTATATGTGGTCCTTTGACCTGAGTGCCACGATGGGCTTGTCAGTGATCCACCATACTTTGGTTCCACGCATGTCACAGACCTTTCATGGTGCGATCGCTGGGTGTCGCTGGGTATGGTCTGATGCTTATAGAGTATGGTGCGTACAGATATGAGATCTGTCAGCTCACACAGGGAGTTAGATATTTAGATGCTTCGAGACTATATCTTAGAAAGTCTTGTGGCCATAAGCAATCATCTCGGGAAAGAGTTTCGTCAAGGTGGAACAATATGGCAAAAGAGTTTGCCCATATTATTCAGTGAGATACGAGTCTAGAGATAAGACATGGATTAGCACTAGGGGATTTAACGGTGATAATCTATATCCCCGCACATCCAGGATATCTTGATAGAAGGACTATGCGTATGCGTTGTGACCTCAGCTTGCATGATTTAACGCGCTAATTTATATTTTCATGACGTGTGCGTGGGGCATTGCTCACGGACTTATAGAATAGTTCAATTTGACGAATCAGTCATAGGACTTAGAGAGTCCCGCGATATAGAGTATACTCGTTGTACACTGGAGCAACGTGCTAGATTAAAATGTTTAATCTAACAATATTGAGCAATACTATAGGAATGCGTGTATATCTGTATTTAAGTGTTAAATATAATAATTAGTCAATAATTGTTATTTATTAATTGTATAATGACACGTGGCGTATTTTGGACCCTCGGTTGAATTTACCCAATGCGAGTTTGGTGGGATCCAATAGGAGGTAAACTTAGTAACTATTTATGAGGGGCAAAATGATCATTTCACACTTAGATTATTTAATGGTTAAATAATCAAAATATCTCTCTTATTATATTATATAATATATTATTATATTATATTATATATTATATATAATAATATTATATCATTATTCTATTATATATATATATAAAGAGAAGAGAGAGAAACGAATTTGTTGTGTTTTTGGGTGTTGGCCAATTTAGCCAAGAAAGAAAGAAGAAAGAAGAAGAAAAAAAAAGGCTGGGGGAATGAAATTGTTTCATTTTTTCTATGCTTCTAATTAGAGCAATTATGAATTACTTCAAATTCTCCATTTCTTATTTTTTTTGGAAAAAAAGGATAAAAACACACACTGGCCATTTTGGGGTTTAAGAGTTAAACCCGGTGCTATGTATGGGGCTGCTGTTCTAGCTCACCAAGCTCACCGTGTTGGTGACTAAAACTGCCCGTGTGTTGGTCCCTATGCGAACTCCAAGGAAATACATGTATAACGTTACACGTTGAGGTGAGTTCTCTACCTATAAATGTATTAATGTGATTAATATATTTTATTTATTGTTTTTATTGCAAGTTTATGCTTCCATCAGACTTAAATATGTATTTGATATATATTTAGGTAATAGACACAATTGCACATGCATACACCCACGTGTATTAGATCACCTCCAACAAATGGTATCAGAGCCATTTAGGACATATATGGGTGTTGTTTGAGTGAATGGATGCAAAAGGCCTATTTAAATGGCACGTTTCAAGTGTTGAAACGGGTATGCCAAATAGGAAGTACTGGACGCTACAGCGCCAAGGGGCTGGCGCCACGGCGCTGGGGTTCGACCTTCCAACGTTGCAGCAATGCAATTTAGCGCCGCGGTGGTATACTATTCACTTAAACAGTAGCATATAAACAGTATTTCTACTATTTATAGTTACAGTAATTTTAAACTGTTTCAAAATTAATTTTGCGTGTATAGATTTATGAGATGTAGTAATAAAAGTTATCAGTCTACATTATAAATCAGAGTTTATGAGATGCAGTGATAAAGATTTATCGGTTTGTATTATAAACTAAGATTAAGTTTTTCTATGTTGGTAATCACAATGGGAGGCTTACTGATGGGGGTTAGTTATGCTTACATAGAAAAATTAATTTATTGAGAATCATCATTCCTAGGAGAATGGAGATCAAGGTTAGAAAAATCTCTCTTAATCAGATTAAAGGATATTACATTATGAGATAATATTTTATTCTGATCCATCTTGTCAATACAGTGTTAGACGAGTCACGACGTCCTTTTTCCAATATTGCTATAGCGTGAGGGACTTGGTCGATTGGGCTTGAACTATACCGGTTAAACATGAGATAAGGAAAATATATGCAAAAGTATTGCCCAATATTGCTACAACATGAGGGTAGTATCGATAGCATATATTTGATAATTGACAAGTTAATCTGGAATACACTTACCCAATATTGCTGCACCGTGAGGATAAGGTGTATTTAGGATCAAGTGGTAAGAGTTGCATAAGATGCAATTGATAATTATTGTTCACCTGTTGGGTTTACAAAGGCTAATATTGCTACAGCATGAGGCTCGAGTAAATTTCAATGGGATCTACTTCCCGCTGTATAGTTTAAAAGAGTTTAAACTATCATTTTTCCGTTCGAGAGATTACTAGGATTATATAAAGTAGTGGGAGGGCATTTTAAATCAAAAATGTATAATTAGTATACCCATAATTTAAAATGTTCTATTAGTGATTTAATGACTATTCTGCTTACATTTTCCGTTATTTTGGCCTATTAAGAATAATAGCCACTATGAACCAGTTGGTGTGCATAGTTGATACAGTCCAACTCTAATGTGCTAGGAATTACTCTAACCAATGGATGAATCTCATAAATGTTCTTGATTCAAAAAAATTTAGATTTATTGTTGATTAGAGTTTGTCGTAAGATAATTCTGATAACACATCTCTAGAGGATTGAATAGAGAGAGTGTGATCCTCTTTAATTAGGGCTTCAACTTTTTTCCCCAAGTATATCTGGTGAGACCAGATGTGGGAGGAGAAGAAGATGAGGTAAATACCCAGTATCAATCCTCAGAGGCAATATTTATCTTAAGATCAACAATATAGTGTATAGATAAAAAAGTGTTTTCACTACAGTAAGGTTAGGTATTGAAAATCCCTCAACCCTAGAAACTTTATAAAAGTCAGAAAGACACCTATAGGTTTGTGCTTAACAAACATAGATATTTCTAGGACATATGTGTTGGAGCTGGTGCTCACGTGCCATTCCAATATTGTATGAATATTAATTGTTAATATTTATACAATAAACATTTCGAATAAAAATTGTTAATATCATATTAATATGGTAAAATGCTTGTAACATTACAGACATTGTTTGATCTGAAATAGTTCAGATCTGGTTTAAAGGAGTTTAGACCAGAACTAATAGTTATCAAAGCTGAGAGTTATAAATGCTAATAGTTAGCACTGTTAATAGTTATCAGTTTATAAGAGTCAGCGAGGTCTAAATAGTTAGAACCTTGTTTATAATGGGACAAAGACCTGAGAGTATACTTGTAATGATATAGTTGCAAAGAGTTGCAATAAGAGCTAAGAAATATCATTATGTAAGTATGTCTCGAATATAATGTTCCTGATCTATGATCATCAATGCGGGTCTATCGGTGAATTCACAATATATAGATTAGTGTATGTCTATATCTAACTAGTTCAGATGGTTGTTCTTAGCTGACCATGAGCTTAGAGCTTGTATAGACATGCGGGTATCCAGTCAGGACTGGATACTGAACAGACTTATGAGGACCCCAATAGATATCCTATGAAACCGTCAAAGGAAGGTCCTCTCGAGTTGAGTAGTAATCGTGGTCCTTTGACCTGAGAGCCACGGTGGTCTTGTGAGTGATCCATCATGCTTTGGTTCCACATATGTCAGAGACCTTTCATGGTCTGACCGCTATGTGTCGTTGGGTATGGTCCGATGCTCATGGAGTCCGGTGTGCGTAGATACGGGATCCATCAGCTTACGTAGTAAGTTGTATATCCGATGCTCCGAGATTGTATTTCATAAAGTCTTGTGGCCACAAGCATAAACCCGGGAAAAGAGTTTCCCACAGGGTTAACCAATATAGCAAAAATGTTTGCGTATATTGTTTATCGAGATACGAATCTGGAGATAAGATTATTGGATGAGCAAATGGGGATTTGATGGTGCTGATCTATATCCCCGCACATCCAGGGTATAAATGATGGAAGGATTATACGTATACGTTATGACCTCAACTTGTATGGTCTGACATGCTGATTTGTAATATTCGTAACGTGTGCGTGGGGCATCGATTACGGATTAATGGAATAGTTCCATTTGACAAATCGGGTGTAGACCTAGAGAGTCCCAATATGAAATGTACTCTTTGAGCACTTGGGCAGTGTACCGTATTGAATTGTTCAATACAGTATAATTCAGCAATTACTAAGGTTACGTTAACTAAAGTATATGGTTAAATAGTGGGACCCACTTTAGGTTAACTTGGTAACCGAGTAAGGATATAAAAGTAATTTCACTTTATGATTATTTAATTGTTAAATAATTAAAATAAATATTTATTTGTTTAATTGTTAAATAAATGGTTTAACTTAACTAAGGTTAAAAGTTAACCATAAGGTTAAGTTAGTTAACTTTACTTAATGGTTAAGTAAAGGTTAACCTAACCATGGTTAAGTTAGTTAACTATGGTTAAATTAATTAAATATTTATTAACTTAAAGGTTAAGTTAAAGTAATCTAACTATGGTTAAATGTTAACTAAGGTTAGGTTAAGCCAAATGAAATGCAAATAAAATTCAAATTAGTTTGGAATTTATGCATTAGTATATAAAGTGAAATGAAATTGAAAATCAAAGGATTTTTGAAATTGGTTCTAGTTTTTAGGTTTTGCATTTTGGGAGCCAATTCAATTTGAGAAATTGAAATTGTTTGTTTTGTGTTTTAAGTGTTAGAACAACAAAACAAACTAGATAAATGGTTACTAAATGTAATAACTAAAAACAAGATTTGTTTTATTTATTCAAGAGTTGAATAAAAGGAAAAACAAATTTGATTAAGTTAAATTGTTTAACTTTGAAAAATGTTTAAGAGTTAAACATATATGCTGGATTAAGATGCTGCCATTCTAGACAATCAAACCCACCCTTGTTGATTGCTAGAATTGATCAAAGATTCATTTCATGGTGGACTTCAAAGAAAATTAATCCAAAGGCTTCATTGGTGATATTTCTCAATTTCGAATTTCAGTTTAATCAAATGTTATTTTCTGTGTTCATTATATTTAATCTTCCGCTGTGCACGTGTATGTATGAGATATGTATATTGTTTGTATGATGAACACAACCCACATGCAAGCACCCTAAGTTTTTATGTACCCTACACCACATAACCCAACAATATGATGCCACTTCAAGCTAGGTATGAGATATCGTACGTCCATTTCATATCTAGAATATGTTGCAGGGATTGAGATAGAGACTACAATGTAACAGCTTGTAGAAGTAAATTTGAGAGTAAGAAATGGTGATTTCTTGTAGGTCCAAGTTGTTAGGCAGCTCGACTTACTTCTTATATGCAATACAATAGTTGTATTGTATAATAAGTATGATGTTTTATTAACTGAATGTCAATTAATAAATAGACATTATATACAATTAAAAATATCTGTAGATCAGAATCCTTAAATGATATGAAGCTGTGGTATATGAGTTTAGGTCATATAGGCGTGAGACGCTTATCTGTCTGGTTAAGGATGATTGGACTCCTAATCTAACCATAAAAACTTAACCAGTGTATGAATAAAGTATTCATGGAGATGACAAAATATACCAAAATGTATATCACATCCCTTTGATTAGATCAAGGTAGTGAGTACATTAACAGTAAATTTCTATTTGTCTAAGACAGAATGAGATTCTCACTTATGATAGTCCTCTAGGTACTCCACAACATAATGATGTTTCAGAGAAAAGGAATCAGACTTTATTAGATATAGTCCGATTAATAATAAGTGTTACCAGTCTATATCTATGAGTATCTGCTCCAAATATAGCTGCTTATTAAGTAGAGTTCCATTAAAAGTTGTTCCTTCCATTCCGTATAAGATACAGAATGGAAGGAAGCCGCATCCTAAATAAGTTAAGACTTAGGGTTGTCCTGCTTACGTAAGAGTTACACAGCAGGGTATCTTATTTTGTAAGAGTTACTTAGCAAGATAGATAACACTCAAGAGGTATATCTATAGGTTTATTATGTATCGTATGAATTTAATGGGATACTAGTTCTATGATTCAGAGAAGCGAAGTGTATTTGTTTCTCGGTATTCCACTATTCTAGAGAAAGAGTTTCTTATGGGTCATAAGAATTATAGAAAGATTGAACTTAGTGAAGTCAAGTTAGAAATCAATGAACCAAGGATGGAAACTCAGTCTCAATTAAGCAGTGACCTTTTAGCACACCCTATTAGGTCAGAAAGGATGTCTAAGTCACCTCTTAGGTATGGTTGATGCCTGAAGATGAACTTAGAGTTTTCTTGGTTGAAGAAAATCATCCTTGATCTATAGCGAGTTAATATTAGACATTGATTTGAGAAGCAACAATAAGCCATAAAAATAAAAATTAACCATAAGCATTAGAATCAAGTTTGGGACTTGAATAAACTACCCGTAAGAATTGTTCTCATTGGTTGTAAAGAGTTTACAAAGGGGTAGTAGGAGCTAGAAGAAAGGTAGAGACCTTCTAGGCCCAATATTGGTTCTATAAAGGTAATCCTCAATGATCTGAAATCAATTAAGAGGAAATATTTGGACCAGTATTAATGCTAAAGTCGATTAGTATGTTATTGGCTCTTGCAGCATATTATGAATTTCAAGTTTGGCAGATGGATGTATAGAAGGCATTTTGGAATGAATGTCTTAAGTAAGAGATATTTATCGAATAGCCCTAAAGTTTTACATCTAGCCAGACTTTTGGTCTAGTGTGCATGAAAGGTCAGTGAGAGTATGATAGTCTTCTTGATGCTCTTTGGTGATGACATATTGGTCATTGGGAATGATGTCAGTATGTTATAATTGGTCAGAGGTGACTCGTAAGAATTTCTCCATAAAGGATTTAGGAGAGGTTTCCATTATACTAGATGTAAAGCTTTATAGAGATAGAGTTAGGAAGTTAATAGAACTCTCCTAAATTATTTCACATCAATATCGTCTAAAAGGGTATGGTTTGTTAACTATGAGATAGATAATGTATCTTTTGGACCTGGTATTCATCTTTCGAGGAGAGTGTCTCTTCAGATGAAAGATGAGAGAGTTAGAGTGTCTAACACACCAGATACATAAACTCTTCAGAGCTTGTTGTATGCTATAATGTGTTTGAGACCTGAGTTCAGTCTGATTCAGGTAACCAACATTTGATGGTAGTAAAACATATCCTAAAGTACCTTGAGGGTACAAAGGATAAGTTTCTTAAATATGGAGAAAGTAACTTACAAATGAGAAGATGCATGGAGTTAGACTTTTAGTTTGACCTAGATGATAGAGAGTCTATATTTGGAAATGTGCTTATTCTCATTAGTACTAAGTGAGTTAGAATTGCACCAAATTGGGATTCACTGCTTATTAATAAGTACGCAGCAGAAGCGGCAATGAAGATTCGTAGATTTTTCGTTGGCTTTGGAAGAGTTTCAACATAAATGGATCTTATCCCATAAGTTTGCAATAAAATAAGGCTATAGTGCCAAGAGGACACTAATACTCTAATTATGTTGAAAGGAGTCTCACATGACTAAAGGGATCTTGGCTGAAGGAGATGTGATTATTTGTAGAAGTGTTCTTATAAATAATTTAGCCAACCCACATTCTAATGCCATGACTCTAAAAGTGTTTATTAAACATGTAGAGTCGATGTGTATGAGATACCATCAGGGATGACACTATAGCAAGTGGGAGATTATTAGGGCCAGTGCTTACGTGCCATCCCTAAATGTACATATAATTGTTTATTTATACAAGTGTATATTCCCATTAAATCACTAATACTCATTAATATGGTACTATATAATGTAGCGTTACAGATATTGTCGATCTAAAGGAGTTTAGATCAGATCTAAAGAAGTTTAGATAAAGGCTCATAGTTAGCCACGCTGAGAGATATAAATGCTAAATGTTAGCACAGCTAAGTGTTAGCTGGTTATAATACTCAGCAGATCCAAGAGTTGGTTGTTTGTAATGGAACATAGACCTGGGAATATACTAGTAACTATATAGTTGCAAGAGTTGCAATCGGGTGCCAGAAAATGCTAGTTGTGCAAGTATGTTCTCGAATAATTGTCCCTGATTTATTTCTGCAGATACTGGTCTGTCGGTGGATACCTTTATACATAGATCAGCATATATCGTACCTATAGGGTATAGATGGTCATTCCTAGCCAACTGTGAGCTTGGAGCTCGTATTGACATATGGGTACCTAGTTAGGACTGGATATGGGACAGACTCACGAGGGCCTCTGATAGACACCCTATGTAAGCTGTCAATAGAGGGTCCTCTCGAGTTAAGTAGTATACGTGGTCCTTTGACCTGAGTGCCATGATTGGCTTGTAAGTGATCCACCATACTTTGGTTCCACAAATATCACATGTACACATGTAAATAGAATTATAAATAATTAAGATTGTAGAAACATATCTTTGAGAAACTTCGATGGAGATTTCAAATTTTAGAGATCACCTTAAAGTCTACCCTTGAACAATTCTAGTCCATAACAATTCGGTGAAATTGTGAAGCTAGAATGGTAGCTTTGATTAATTTTTAGCAGCATGTATTCAAATTCTTTCAACACTTACATATTTGTTTTCAAGAAAATAGATTGTTTATGCAACTCTTGCATAACTCATTTTAAACTATTTTTCATTGAAGTATATTTTTATCCAACTCTTGTTTAAAAATTATTTTTGCTTCTTAATTTTTTTACTTTTCTTTGGCACGGCCGAATTGACTAAAATCAATTCCCCACTTTAGTGGTTGAACCACTTTTATTTAAATTTTTTTATTTTGTTTTTCCACCGAAAAATAATAAATGGCCAACCCATTAATTTTGTTGGCCACCAATGTTTTTTCGTTTTACTAGTACTTATCTATTGAATAAATTTACAGTATTATTAATTAACACAAATAAAATTGAAAACGATATCTCCATTTTTTTAATTATTATGCTAGTGTAATTTAATTATCCACTTAATAAAAATTAAAATATTTTTAATTTTTATAAGTTTTATAAACTTTACTTCAATGGTTTTCCATCATTCATAATATCATGACATTATTAATAAGTCATAATAATAATTGTTTGAACCGCCATTGACATTGATAATAATTATTATTATATATAAGGTAAAATAATTATTCAAAATAATTTTGAATAATTATTTTACCTTATTTTTATTAGTAAGGTTAACAAGTCAATTTAAGGCAAAAACAATTTATGGACCAAATTATTGTTAGGGTTGTGCCTACATACTATTTCAGTTTTGTATAAATATTTGATATCTATACAAAGTATATTTTATTATATTGCTAATTATTTCTTAATAATATGGTTCAATACTTGTTATGCTACAGACTTTGTATTATCTTAAAGAGTTCAGATACGGTCTAAAGTAGTTTAGACTGATGCTAAGAGTTATCAAATATTCCAAGAGTCGAAACATTGTCTGTAACGGGACAAAGGCCTTAGATAATGCTTATAATGATATAGTTGAAAAAGTTGCAATGGGTTGCTAGGATGTATCATTATGCAAGTATGTTCTCAAATATATTATTCCTGATCTATTTCTACTAACGCAGGTCTGTTGATAGATCTCATTAATTCACATAGATCAGTGGTATCTCTTTATTCGTAGAGTACAGTTGGTCGTTCCAACCAGGATCTTGGAGATTGTATAGGCATACGGGTATTCAGTTAGGATTGAGTATTGAGCAGACTCATGAGGACCCTAATAGACATCTTATGTTGCCATCAATAGAAGGTCCTCTCTAGTTGAGTAATATACGTGGTCCTCTGACCTAAGCATCACAGTGGGCTTATGAGTGATCCATCATGCTTTGGTTCCACGTATGTTGGAGACCTTTCATAGTCTGATCGCTGGGTGTCGTTGGGTATGGTCGGATGCTCATGGAGTCTGGTGCGTGCAGATATGGGATCCATAAGCTCTCATAGGGAGTGATATATCTAGATGCTCTAAAATAGTATCTCAAGAAAGTCTTATGGCCATAAGCAGTTAACACAAAAACGAGTTTCCACAGGGTTAAACAATATGATAAAGAGTTTGCTCATATTGTTTTAATGAGCTACCATTATGGAGATAGGTTTATGGATGAGCACATGCAGATTTGACGGTATTGATATATATCCCCACATATCCAAGATATATATGATTGAAAAGTGACAAGACCCACCCCAAGACCCTTTACTATAGATCCTAGTGGCCCTGCGGGGTACCCTGACGGAAGTTCCACAGAATTTAACTGTGTAAGTTGAGAAATTCCGCGAAGCGAACCCTTTTTTAGTTTTTGCTATTACTGACAAAAGCTTAGAATATACATGGAAATGAATTCTTAAATTTTTTTAAAAAATGAGCAGCGTTTTCCCCATTTTTCTAAAAATCTAATACAAAACTTGCAAAGAAATTGCACTTCTATTCAAATATCTTTCTCAACTTCTAAATAGGACCTCTAATTCTTTCCAAAATCAATTTCCAAACTCATATCCAAATAGTTTTATCCCAATCACATAAAATTAACATATTAATGAAAAGTGAAAACTATTATCATAATACTGAAACCATTTCTTATTTGTTCAAAACATATTTACACTATACACAAATATTGTATCTACTATGTAGAAAACCCAAAAGGTGCTACTTAACACATTTATATTTACAAAAATGATCTTCAAATTTGGCCCACTAATCAGTAGTAGGAGAATCAGCAGCTTGTGTACCGAGACCTGCATCTGAAAAAGGGGTTTAGAAAATATAAAATACAAAACGAGTGAGTTAACGGAGCTCAGTGAGTGCATTTAAGATTTCAAATAAAATAAAATTTTTCATAGATATTAAATTCTAAAAGACATTCATAAATCATGCTTCTAAAACTTGTATAAAGCTGTAAAATGGTTTCTAACATCATATGCCGATGCAATCTTGTCGAGTGGGTTTTATTTACATCTTCGAAAAATAATATCCAAAATCTGTAAGACATAATAACTAGCATGTACATATAAATGAATAATATGCGATCGGTAAATTGAAAATTATTAAAGCCCTTGCTCGGTCATTTTCTTTCTAAACTGGACCAATGGTAACCCTAAAACTCTATATTCAGGCAACGACTCAACTAGCACCGCACACGTGAGTTGGTCACGAGGTGACTCAACTAGTAACACCCACTATGACATCTCAAGATATCTCATTGGCTATGCAGTAGAATCCTACATCGCATACATATAGCGAGACAATACCCCGTACACATAGAGTAACTCACATGACTCGACAACCTGACTTCTCGGAGTTAGTGACACACCCCTCAATACTTGCCCATGTGTACGGGATATATCGGCCGGGTCTTAAACCATCACCACCACTGTACTCTGATGGTACCAATGGCCTTTGAAACTAATGCAATAGTTTTAAAGTTATTTCTTAAACCGAACATGTAAATACATATCTATGGATACATGTCAAAATTATAAATCATGTTTATGCATTAAAAGCACATAAAATATACAATTTCATTATGCAGAAATATAATAACGAAAGATAAACAATGACAGATTTTTACTCACAACCGCTTTGAGCTCAATTTCGCTTCGAATTTCTACTCCCGTTACCGGTCTCGGTTTTCTTCACCTACATGCTATAAATAACATTTAGAACCAATACAAACGCTAGAATCTCATTTAACTACTAAACGCCCTAATCGGCATACAAAACCTGGATGGATACTACTTTCTGATTTTCATTTACGAAGCCATTTAATCTTATCTAATTCACCATACGATGCCCAGAAAATTGCTTAACACCCTGTAACTTCGGTTGGACATAATTGCCCTTCACCTTACCAAAATGGACAATTATGTCCCATTTTCTTCATTTTTGATTTTCCATCAACCATATACATTCAATTTACAAAAGGCACCATTTATACACAACAATTCAACCAAAACACAACTCAAGCCCTATCATCCCCTAAGTGGCTGAATTTTGCTCTACTCACCCAACACATTTCTTTTCTCAATTTCTTGTTCCAATAACATCAAAATCAAGCCAATTTCATTCTAATGCCCTAATTACAACCAATTTAAATTTTTACATGAAAGTCACCTAAAACCCCAATTCTATACATTCACACACATACATACTTACTTATACAATATACATATATACAACATAAATATATTCATATACATATGTATATATATATACCTAAATATATACATACCAACATACTTGCATACTTACATAAATCTATACATACACTCACATATATATACAAAAATACACATGTATTTCTATTCATAAATACATATATATATGTATATCTACACCTATACATACATAAATACATGAATACACATATAGAGATGTATATACATATATATATATATACATATCCAAAAACATAAAATAAATACCAAAACAAATATTTCTTCTTACCTCTCCCTTTTTCTCCTTCCTTTCTTTCTTCTTTCTTCTTTCTTTTCTTTTTCTTTCTTTCTTTTCTTCTTTTGACCACTTCTCTTCCTCTTTTTTTTTTCTCTTTTCTTTTCTCCCTTCTTTGCTAACACTTCTCTCCCTCTCCCATTTCTCATGTGCACTTCATCATTTATTCTAAACACTTTTTTCTCTCTCTCACACACTTTTTTTAATCAATCAACATAATACAATTGCCCTTTTTTTACTTTTCCATAACCAATCACCACAACCCACTTATCCAACTTTAATTAGCACTTATTCCATTTAAAATAATATAATAATAATGTAAAATATTCATAATATCTATTATTATTATTATGTTATTAAAATTGGATAAATGTTAATTAATTTATACTAACTATAGTTAACTTTTAACTCTACCTTAGTTATTGTTTAACCATAGTTAGGTTAATAATTTAATAAAATAATAAATGTGTGATTTTACTATACTACCATTTAACTTGTTCTATCGATCACCCATGCGAGTCCCATATTACCACTCTAATGGGTTAATATAACCACGTTGAAATATTATTCACACGTATCACATACAAAAATATTTGCAATAGGGTCAAAATCAATTATCCCTACAGTTTATTTATCGTGATACTTCAAAATTTAGGTATCTACGATGTTCATAGAAATTGAATCTCACAATTCACCCCTCCTTAAAATATGATTTCATCTTCAAAATTTAAATCGTACATGTCTCAAAGAGGTGGAGATGTTGTACTCGTGTTTGATCTTCAAGTTCCCACGTGACTTCTTCTACTCGATGGTTCACCTATAACACATTTAGCAAAGGAATGCTTTTATTACGAAGCACTTGCTCTTTTCGGTATAGAATTTGCACAGGCGTCTCTTCGTAGGTCAAATTCTTGTTCAATTCTACTGACTGTCCCCTCAGGATGTGCGAAGGATCTGCTAAGTACTTGCGAAGCATGAAAACGTGAAACACATTATGGATTCTAGCCAGATCTTCTGGTAATCGCAAACAATATGCCACATCCCTAACTCTTTCAAATATCTCGTACGACCCAATGTATTAGGGACTTAGCTTTCCTCACTTCCCGAATCTTAGTACTTCCTTCCATGGTGATATCTTTAGAAAGACCTTATTACCAATCTGAAACTCTAAGTCTCTTCTCCTTTTATCTGTATAACAATTTTGTCTATAATTAATTATTTTCAATCTCTGCCTGATAAATTGAATCTTTTCTAAAGTAATCTGGATAATTTCTGGGCCGACCAGTTTTCATTCATCTACCTCATCCTAACAAACTGAAGTTCTGCTTCCTTCCATACAATGCTTTATATGGTGCCATCCCAATGCTAATTTGGTAGCTATTATTGTAGGCGAACTCCTTCAGTGGCAGATGAGTATCCCAGCTCTCCTTAAACTCCATAACACATGTTCTAAGCATATCCTCAAGTATCTAAATTGTCTGCTCAGACTGGCCATTTGTCTGTGGATGAAAGACCGTACTAAAATTTAATTTAGTGCCTAGAGCTTTCTGTAAGCTGGGCCAAAATAAGAAAGTGAACTGTGGATCCCTATCTAACACAATGGATACTAGAACACCATGAAGTCATACCACCTCATCTGTTAGGGTTGTGCCTATGTGCCATCTCAGTTTTGTATGAATATTTGATATCTATACAAAGTATATTTTGTTATATCGCTAATTATCTTTTAATTATATGGTTTAATGCTTGTTATGCTACAGACTTTGTTTTATCTGAAGGAGTTCGGATACGGTCTAAAGGAGTTTAGACCGGTGTTAAGAGTTAGCAACAGAATATGCTAATAATGATATAGTTGCAAGAGTTGCAATAGATTGATAGGATATGTCATTATGCAAGCATGTTCTCAAATACATAGTTCCTAACCTATTTTTACTAACGCAGGTCTGTTAGTAGATCTTATTAATTTATATAGATCAGTGTATGTCTATATTTGTAGGGTGCAATTGGTTGTTCATAGCTGACTAGGATCTTAGAGATTGTATAAGCATACAGGTATTCAATTAGGACTGAGTACTGAACTGACTCATGAGGACCCCATAGACATCCTATGTTACCGACAATGAAAGGACCTCTCAAGTTGAGTAGTATATGTGGTCCTCTGACCTGAGCATCACGGTGGGCTTGTGAGTGATCCACTATACTTTGGTTCCACGCATGTCAGAGACCTTTCATAGTCTGACCGCTGGGTGTTGTTGGGTATGGTCCAATGCTCATGGAGTCCAGTGCGTGCTGACATAGGATCCATAAGCTCTCATAGGGAGTGATATATCTAGATGCTCCAAGATAGTATCTCTTGAGAGTCTTATGGCTATAAGCAGTTAACCCGAAAAGGTGTTTCCATGGGTTAAACAATATGACAAAGAGTTTTGCTCATATTGTTCAATTAAGACACCATTCTGGAGATAGGTTATGGATGAGTATATAGGGATTTGACGGTGCTGATATATGTCCCTGCACATCCAAGATATATATGATGGAAAGACTATACGTATACATTGTAACCTTAATTTGTATGGTTCAATGCGTCGATTTGTATATTCGTGACGTGTGTGTGGGGCATGACTCACGGACTTATGGAATAGTTCCATTTGACGAATCGGGCATGGACCTAGGGAGTCTTGCAATATGAAGTGTACTCGTTGTGCACTGAGGCAGAATACTGGATTAAATTGTTTAATCCAGTAATATCTAACGTAACTACGAAAATACGTGCATGTGTGTATTTAAACGTTAAATATAACAATTAGTTAATAATTGTTATTCACTAATTATAAAGTGACGCATGATGCATTGTGGGCCTTCGGTTGAGTTTACCCAAGTGTGGGGTTTGGTGGGACCCTCTAAGGAATATACTTGGTACCTATTCATGAGGGGTAAAATGATCATTTCACACTTTAATTATTTAAATATTACATAATTAAATATCTCTAATAATATATTTTATTATATAATATTTTATTTATAATAATATAATATATATATATAATGCATGATGGTTGTCATGCATTATATATAATATTATTATTATTATTATAGTTTTATATTATTATGTTTTGCTAATAATGTTTGTTTTAATTTTATTATATTGTGATATTATTATTTTAATGTTAAGAGATATATATGTATGATGAAATGAAACGGGATAAGATGAATTGAATGGAATTCAATTGAAACAAAAGAAAAGGAAAAGAAAGGAAATAAAGGGTTATTTTCCTTTATCATTTCCGTTTCATGCTCTTCATTTTGAGAAGCAATTGTTGCTTTCAATTTTCTTCTTCATCAAAGTGAGAGACAAGAGCAAGCTTAAGAAACGGCCATTTAGATTAAGTGTTAATCCTATGTTGGATAAAGGAGCTGTTGTTCTAGATTATCAAGCCCACCAAAGTTGATAACTAGAACTGACAACGAGAACACCTCCAGGCGGACTCCGGGATAAAACATGTAAAATGTTACACATATTGGTAATTTTTTAATTTTATCATTTATGTATTAATTTGATTAATATATGATTACTGTGTTAATTTTATGTTTTAAATTCTGCTGCGTTAAAATATATATTTGATGCGTATTTTTGAATTAACATACTATTACATGCATACACCTGAACACAGTAAATCCCCTACATCATCTACGTACAACTGGGCCAATTTATCTAAAGAACAATTTCTTATAATAAGTAAGAAATGGGTAGATATTGTCTGTCTATCAAAAATTATCCATATTGCGTCATTGCCTCTTTGGCTACGCGGAAGTCCTACCACAAAATCCATCGTTATTCTTTCCTATTTTCACTCAGGAATCAGAAGAGGTTGTAAGAGCCCTGCAGGTTTCTGATGCTCAGCCTTTACTTGATGGAAAGTTAGGCATCGTGAGATAAATTTGGCTATATCTTTCTTCATGCCCTTCCACCAGTAGTGCTCTTTTAGGGTATGATACATTTTTGTGCTCCTCGGATGCATAGCATACGCAGAAGAATGAGCTTCTTCCATAATCTCTCTTCTTAACCCATTCACATTTGGTACACATAACCTCCGACCCAAGGTTACTACACCATCCTCGCTCATTGAAAGATCTTTCTGCTGCCCTGACTTGATTTCACCCTTCAATGTAACCACTTATGGATCTTGAGTCTGTAGTTCTTTGATCCGATCAACCAGTATCGAACGGACCTGAAATGTGGCTAATAGTGTTCTTGAATCTGACAATTCTAATTTTACACCCAAAGACTTCAATTCTATCAACATTGATAGATATACGACCTTCAAGTGAGCCATTGAATCGACAAGCTTTCTACTGAGAGCATCTGCTACCACATTAGCTTTCCTCGGATGGTACTCCAGGGTGCACTTATAATCCTTAATAAGTTCTAGCCACTTTTTTGCCTCATATTCAGTTCTTTCTGGGTGAACAAATACTACAGGCTGTTGTGGTCTATAAAACTTTTACAGGGAACCCCGTACAAATAATGTCCCCCAAATTCTTATATCAAAGACTACTGTGGCCAGTTCTAGGTCATGTGTAGGATAATTTTGTTCGTGCTTCTTTAATTGTCTAAAAATATAAGCTATTACTTTCTCCTTCTGCATCAGCATACATCCTAGACCCTGCTTGGAAGCATCAAAATAAATAGTAAATTCCTCATTCCCTAATGGAAGTGTAAGCACTGGGGCTGAGGTCAACCTTTGTTTCAACTCATCGAAACACTGTTGGCATGCCTCAAACCATACAATCTTCTCTTCCTTCTGGGTTAGCTTAGTCAGAGGGGCAGCTATCTTTGAAAATCCCTCTACAAGCTTCATATAATACCCTGCCAAACCCAAGAAACTACAAAATTCTGTCACATTCGTGGGCTGTCTCCAATTCACTATGGCTTCAATCTTCTAGGGATCTATTGTTACCCCTTCTGTAGAGATTACATGTCTCAAAAATGTAACTATATCTAGCCAAAACTGACATTTATTGAGTTTGGCGTATAGTCGATGCTCCCTTAGAGTTTGTAAAACAATTCTCAGATGCTCTACATACTCTTCCCTACTGCTTGAATAAATCAGTATATCATCAATAACTACTATCACAAACCGATCTGATAGGATAAAAAAAACTTTATTCATAAGATTCGTAAAAGTGGCTGGGGCATTAGTCAGCCCAAAAGGCATAATCAAGAATTCATGATGCCCGTATCGGGTCCTAAAGGCCATTTTGGGAACATCTTCCTCCTGAATTTTCAGTTGATGATAGCCTGACCTCAGATCTATCATGGAAAATACTCAGGCTCTTTGTGGTTGATTAAACAAATCATTAATTCTCAGAAGTGGATATTGATTACACACTGTTACTTTATTCAGTTCCCTGTAATCAATGCATAATCTCATACTTTTGTCTTTCTTCTTTACAATCAAAATCGGTGCCCCAAATGAGAAGTACTCGGTTTGATGAAACCCTTATTCACTAACTCTTCTATCTGCACCTTCAGTTCTTTCAATTCTGAAGGAGCCATTCTATAGGGTGCTTTAGAATTGGTTGCGTTCTAGGGGCTATTTCTATTCAAAACTCTATTTCTCTATCTAGAGGTAAGCTCGGAAGATCATCTGGGAATACATCCGAAAACATTTTAACTACTGGAATATCCTCAAATTTAGTTCCACCCTCTCTTACTTCTATGACATAGACTAAGTACCCTTGACACGACTCATGAAGCATCTTTCTTGCCCTCATTACCGACATTATACTAGCGGGAAGTGATTTTTGCACTCCACAGAAAATGACTTTCGTTCCCTATGGACTACATAATTTGACTTATTTTTGAAAACAATCCACTGAGGCCCGATATTTAGACAAACAATCCATCCCCAAAATCACTGATGGCTAGCAAAATCAAATCCGTCATAAATTCTTGGCCCTCAATACTAATTTTACTACCCTTATACATCCTTTTTGCTACAATGAAGTCTCCTATAGAAAGAGACACTATTGTCGCACAATCTAATAACTGAGACACTATACTAGCATTTGCAACAAACTCTATAGAAATAAAAGAATGGGTCACTTCAGGATCTATCAGCACATAAGCATCTGGATCAAAAATTGACATCGTACCTATCACAACTTCTAGAGCTGCATCCGCCTCTTACTGGGTCACTAAAAATACCCTAGCTTGGGTATGAGTCTGCCTTGCGGTCCTCCGAATAATCCTCCTCAATCGGCTCCCCTATTAGGCTGACCCAAGTCACTCGGCCTTTTGAATTGGGAACCACTTTGAACCTATCCTCGACCATCACTAGTTTGTCCCAGAGCTAGTGGTTTATCTTTTGGCTTACTACTAGCTCCATCATTTGGATAATCTCTCATGTAGAGGCTATTTTGACCAGTAGTCCCTTTCCTATAATCCCCCGGATGGGCCTTGCCATATTTATTACACACCGAAAAATTCTTCTAACTCTTTTTAGTGCTTCGGGATTCGGCCGATGGTTGCCTAGCGGAAGCTTGATTGGATTGAGCTCCTTGGCTTGGTTTCTGACTACTGGACTACGTAAATCTCTCCTCTGTTCTTGCGGATTTACTAGGTCCTACCCGTGAACCACCTGTCCAGCCTCTTTTCTGGCTCAGCTGTTTCGGTTTAAGAATGGCTACCATGCTTCTTTCAACTTGAGTTGCAGCTTTCACCATTGCAACTAATCCAATGATTGAGGCCCACTGCAAACCGATTGGCCTTCTGATATTTATTATCGGCTATAAAGGGAACAACACAGAGGAGCTTTAAAAACTTTTTCTCATATTCTGCCATCGAGAGAGAACCTTGTTCTAGCTTGAAGAACTCTTCAATCTTTGATCTTTATAACTCTTGGGGTGGAACTTATCAAGGAATTCTCTTATGAATAGCGCCCAAGATACCTCATCTGGATTCCTCCTCTGCCAAGAAGTTTCTAATAATTTAACTGTGTACGTTGAGAAATTCTGTGAGGTGAACCCCTTTTTAGTTCTTACTATTACTGAGAAAATCTTAGAATATACATAGAAATGACTTCTTAAATTTAAAAAAAAAACGAGTAGAGTTTCCCTTGTTTTTTTAAAAATCCAATATACAACCTACAAAAAAATTGCACTTCTATTTCAAATATCTTTCTCAACTTCTAAATAGGACCTCCAATCCTTCCCAAAATTAATTTCTAAACTCATATCCAAACAGTTTCATCCCAATCACATAAAATTAACATATTTATGAAAAGTGAAAACTATCATCATAATACTGAAACCATTTCTTAGTTGTTCAAAACATATTTATACTATGCACAAATATTGTATCTATTATGTAGAAAACCCAAAGGGTTCTATTCAGCACATTTACATTTACAAAAATGATATTCAAATTTACATTTACATTTATACTATGCAAAAATATTCTGTTCTCCCTTCTTTGCTAACACTTCTCTCCCTCTCCCATTTCTCACGTGCACTTCATCCTTTATTCTAAACATTTCTCTATTTTTTTTTTAATTTTTTAACCAATCAACATAATACAATTACCCCATTTTTACTTTTCCATAACCAATCACTATAACCCACTTATCCAACTTTAATTAACACTTATCCCATTTAAAATAATATAATAATAATAAGATGCGCTAAATATGTATAAGATGCATATTTTGCAATAAACACACTTGTACATGCATACACCCGTACATATTTGATCCCAACAAAATTGGTATCAGAGTCGGTTCTGTGTAATTTGGGTGTTGTTTGAGTGAACGGAGCAAAAATGCCCAGTGTAAATGGTGCGTTTCAAGTATTGAAACGGGTATGTCAAAGGGGGTGCACTGGGTGCCGTAGCGCCAGTGGGCTGGCGCTATGAGTTTTTTGTCCCAGTGCTGCGACACTGGCTAGCCCGCGCTGGGGCGCTGAAGGTTTTGGAATTCGCGCCTCAGCGTTGATGGTTGGGCACCGTAGTGCTGGGGGTTTGACCTCCTAGCGCTGCAGTGCTTGTAGACCGCGCTGTGGCACAGGAATTGTTCACTTGAATAGTAGCTAATGAACAATATTTTTTACTAGTCACATGCTACAGTATTTTGAACAGTGTTTCAAAATTAATTTTGCATGTGCAGGGTTTATGAGATGTAGTGACAAGAGTTATCGGTCTGCATTATAAGTCGGGATCAATGTTTGTTTATATTAAGAGTCACAATGGGAACCCTACTGGTGGGGGTTAATTATGTTGATATAGAAATATTAATTAATTCAGAATTACCTCATCATGAGATGGGGATCTACAAACTAGAAAAATCTCTCTTAATCAGAATAAAGTATATTTCATTATAAGATAATGTTATATTTTGATCCGTCTTGTCAATACGGTGTTCGATGAGCCACGTTGCCCTTTTTTCAATATTGCTACAGCGTGAGGGACTTGGTCGATTGGCATTTTTTCAATATTGCTACAGTGTGAGGGACTTTAGGCAAATATATGCGAACTTATTGCCCAATATTGCTATAGCATGAGGGTAGTATTAGTAACATATATTTGATAATTGACAAGTTAATTTAGAATACACTTACCCAATATTGCTACAGCATGAGGATAAGCTATATTCAAGATCAAGAAGTAAGGGTTTCATGAGATGCAATTGACAAATATTGTCTACCTGTTGGGTTTACATAGGCCAATATTGCTATAACGTGAGGCTTGAGTAAATTCCAATGAGGCCTACTTCCCACTGTATAGCTTAAACTAGATACAGGATCTTAACACTCAAATAGGTTCTTGACATTATCTGTTTTTAACTTATCCTAAACGGCATTTTTCAGACTCAATGGCTGCTTGTTCTCTTATAGTGTTTTCTACAATTACTAAGTAATGTAAATGATGTTCAAATATTCCTATTGTATCTAAAGCTTGTTTTATTCCACGAACTCTTACTAATCGGTTCATATTTGCATTTAACATTTTTAATTGATCTTTTACTTCAATTTTATCTTTCCTTATTATTTCCAAGTTTTTTCTAAACTTTTGTTTTATTGATTCAATTTTCACATTTTAATAATAAATATTTAAATAATTAAAAATTCATTTCAATTTTTCAGATTATGGGAAAAGAATTATAACGGGGACACTTTTCAATTAACCAGTTGTGCAAAGAGCCTTCACAATGATTGACGCCCGACTTATGTCACTGGTGACCTAGAGTATATTCATTACCCATTTTCTTACTTATAACTAATAATTCTAAAATTGACAATAATTTAAAAGACAAATTAAAATTATCACAATTTTTCAGAGGGTATACCCTCTTTGAATTGGGTAGAAATATAAATTGCAAAATTTAAATGGCATAATTGAAATGCTGAATTTAAAGAACTGAAATTAAAATTGCAGAATTTAAAATGATGGCATTTAAATTACCGAAAATAAAACAATGTGATTGTTTAGATTGTATCGGCGGAGCCGTCCGACTAGTCTGAGTATCCCACCAAACAGATAAGTATTTCCTTGTATTGAATTGTTCTAAAGTTACATATAGCTTGACAACTTCTGATTGATAGACTGGACAACTAACAGTGCTATATGGGTGTCGGTGTTTGGTCAAAATTGTGTTTGGTGATTGATGAGAACTATTGGTCGTTTACTATGCGAGAGAATTTTTGAATTTCAAAACTTTGCGACTTCTGAACTTATGAACTTATTTATAGAATTTGATTTTACCCATGGTTAAGGAAAATAACTGTGGTTAGGCTAAATAGTAACTCAAGTTAAATGAACTCAGATTACTTTTTACTGTTCTGGTTTACTATTTGGGCACTGTTTTGATTGTTGTTAAGTTGAGAGGTGGCACGGTTACTTAACTGTGGTCAAAGTGTTGACAAACTGCTAGTGGTTTCCTAACCGTGGTTTGGTCTGATTGTTTAAACTGGTACTATTTGACGGTTTGGTCTGGTACTGTTTGACACTATTGACACATACGGGATTATTTGATGACTATTGACAAATATTGGGTCCCACAATTTTTCTTCGTATAGATACGAAGTAGTGAGTAAAGGGAGACCCTTACATTGACTTATTGACAAATTACATTTTATTGACAAGTGACCTTACATACTTACAACAGCTTCTAGAAATCAGCAAGGTTACACCCAAAAAGGGTCTTTTTTTTCTTCATTGACACTTCCTTTCTAGGAGCTGGAAATAAATTGTTTGGTTAGCATAAGCATTTCTTCCTCTGATTTTGCAACAGCAATTTGAGCTTGGAGCTGCGACTTAGATAACAGGAATGATGATTGTTCTTTCTGAATTATTGGTCTTTTTGCAAATTGAGGGTTATCGGATAACCACTTGGAAACTGCATTGACATCAGCGGAGGAGGTATTCATACCATTTCACCATTTGATTTTTGTACTTCTCCCGAAATACGGAACTTCAGTGTTCTGGACTAATTTATCTTCCACGGCCCAATCCAAACTGAGAATCCATGTAAGACAAAAATTGACATAAAATGTCCATTGTTCAGGGAGATGTTCATGTTCGGCCGAAGGCTGATATTGTTCTTTGTATATCTAGAAACCTTGAAAAACAGAGTCAGGAAGAATTTGTTCTGAAGGTCCATATTTATCCCACCATTCAAGGAACCAATGAGGGACATCAATTGGGCAACTTTGGTGAAAAAAGAAAAGCCATGTATTACTGTGAGTTATGTTTTGCTTGAGCAGGAATTTGAACCAAGCATCCCGGTAATCCTAATATGGAAGGTTTGGGGATGGAACGGTCTGGACATGAGTCTTTTTTGGGCTGGATTGCCCCATTGTTCCATGGATATAAACCTGTTGATTTTTATTTTATGGTAGGCCATGATGGATGGTTTATCTTTCTCGGGAACAGGGTTTACGAAGATAGAATCTGTATCTATAAGGATAAACTTATAAAACGTATTGGTCTTGGCTTCATTTTCAAAAATCCTATGGTGATTAGGATTGACGTAAATGTCAGCAATCTTTTTTGGAGTGTTGTAAAGATTCTGGTCTATCATTGATGGTTCTAGGGCAAAATATCTTTCAAAATAATCTTTTGTTATGTAGGAAGAATTTATCTGTCTTTGGGTAGATTGAGGTTTTGTTGATGGAGTGGAAGTAGAACTTTCTACTTTGTCTTTGTACGTGTTTGGGCTATTGATTTGAATTGGGCTAAACTTATTGGCTAAATCGACTGGAGAAGCCAGTTTTGAAGAAAAAGGAGGAATAGTGGTAGGACTACTTAGGGATGGCAAAGCCATTGCATATTTATCTTTTGGATTTTATGATGTATTGACAGTAAGTTTATTTTGATTCGTATTGACCTGGTTCATATTATTAATTTGTACTGTATTGACAGGAGAATTGCTCTTTTTTTCTATATTGACTTGCATCGCATTGTTCTTTAAAGAGTTCTTCATTTTTTCCCTGTAAGAATTCTCGGGTTAGGAAATCAGGCAAACAATTTTCTTTTCCGCTTATATGTTCAATATCAAAATAAAAAACAGATAGTAAAGCTTGCCATCTAATAAAGATTTGTTTAGAGGCAAGGTTTTTGACATCTTTTTTCAAAATGTATTTTGCAGATTGACAGTCAACCTTTAAAACAAAATTTTTGTTTAATAAATATTCTTAGAATTTTTGGATTGTCAAAACAATAACTAATTTTTTTTTTTGGACAGTTGAATAATTTTTTTGAGTCTCATTCCATGCACCTGAAACATACCTAACCAAATAATTTTTGTCATTCATTGATTGACTTAAAATACCACCATATCCTAGATCTGAGGCATCTGTTTGGACTATTTTTGGTGCAAGAGGATGACATATATTGAGACAAGGTAGTTTTTTGACTTGGGTTTTTATTGTCCTTACTGCATTAGTATGTTCATTGCTCTATTCAAGAGGATTCTTTTTTTAACCTATTAAACAATGGTTTACAAATTATTCTGAGGTCTTTATAGAAGTCAGCAATGTAATAGAGACATCCTAAAAATCTTTGTAATTGGGTTCTATCTAGAATTTGGTCTAGAAATTTTTTTGCAAATTCTAAGCTTCTCTGTATTGGAATTATTGTTCCATTATCTATGATATGTCCTAAGAATTTTATATTGGTTTGTAAAAGAACTATCTTAGGGGCAGATACTACTAATCCATTTTTCATTATTACCCAAAGAAAAGTATTCAGATATTTCCAATGTTGTTCAACTGATTTAGAAAATATCAGGACATCATCGATATATACAATAGAAAATTGTGTATAAAGATTTAAGATATCATTCATAATTTTTTGAAATTTTGAAGGCGCATTTTTCAAACCAAAGGGCATTACATTCTACTCATAATGTCCAAATGGTATAATAGAGGTAATTTTATATATGTCTTTTTCAGTTATTTGGATTTGCCAAAATCCTGATTTCATGTCGAATTTTGACATTATGATTGCCTTATGTAGTATTTTTAATAGGTTTGACTTATTGGGCAAAGGGTACCTGATCCACTGAAGGACTTCATTCAATGGTTTATAGTTGATTACTAATATAGGGGCACCTCTTTCTAATTCTGAATTGTTTTGGACATAGAATGCTGTAAACTCCAAAGAGACTTTGATGACCTGATAAGCTTTTTACTTAAGAGGTCATTTATCTCTTTGTGACAGTATTCTAATAGGTCACTTGACATTTGGATTGGTCTTGCCTTAGTGGGAATCTTAAATTCATGGAAATCTTTCTCATAGGGCAAATTGACAATGTGTTCCTTCCTCTCCTAAAAAGCATTAGGGAAAGAAGAACAAACTTCCTTTTCTAAGGTTTTTTGTAATTGTTCAATTATTGATTTAATGGAAGGATAAGTTAAAAGGTCTTTTTGCCTAAGGTATTTAATCTCATCTTTTAAAAAATTGATCTGTTTATTTTTAAGGTTGATAGCTTGTATTGAGATGGAATTGGTCTTTAATAGATGAAGGGTCCTAGTTTGATTGGGTAAACTAAACTTGAATAAAATATCTTTTACAGAATGTCTGGTAATTATTCCTTCAGTAGTAACTCTGAAAGGAGTAATTAATTCTAGGAAGGGGGTTCATAAAATGACATTTTGGAAAGGCATTTTATAACAAACACCTTGATTATAGACTTCGGCTAACGGAAGTTTGTACTTTATATCGAGAGCACTCTTATTTGCTCTGTAAAGTACTTCTTTGGTTTTTTCTAAGAACTTGACTGGGACAATTCCTTCTTTTATACAGTTCATGTCGGCACCTGAATCAACAAGGGCATTCTTAACCTCGATTAAGAGGTTGTCTTTTACTCTTATTGAGATATCACAGTACCGTTTTCTAAATTGGACTTCATCAATTAGATTGATTAAAGCTTCTTGACTAAGAGGCTGATCTAACTGGTTCTGAGAGTTGGTAGATTCAACTTCAGATTGTTCTAAGTCACTTTCAACGTCCTTTTATTTAAAGACTTCTGATTTTAATAATTAAGTTGTATCTTGTAGCTATTTTATATCTTTCTTTCAAAAACACATGTATGTCCATGTTCAATGTCAATGCTCACATTCATAAACATATGACTTTCACATTTCATATCAAATACACTTTGGCATAACATAAACATATTTCTAAGCACATTTATAAAATCATACATAGATAATTACTATGCTTATTGTGATTTCAGTAAAAAGTCTAGTATACTTACCTCTTAGCACTTTCAACTACAAGGCTTAAATCTCCTTAACCTATCAATGGAGATTAATCCTTCCATAAGCCTCACAATTCACAAAAAATACTTTAAATAGCTTACAAAATTATACACAATGCATTTATCACATCAAATTGGTCTAATTACTCCAAAATCAGAATATATCATTATTGACTCATATATCCTTCTTATATATGAATATTATATCAAAATTCCTACACAATCCATTCCATACACACCATCGAATCCAAACTACTAACCTAACATGATCAAGATACTTACTGAACAGTATTCAATCTCCCAATTTTATAAAATCATATACTAACTCAAAAATTATAAAACTACCATATAAAAAAATCTTAACATATCTCAATTCATGATAAATATTTCACTTCAAAATCACTGCCAAAAGTATTTTAAAACTATTTTATTCCATAGTTTTAAAAATCTGTTAATCAAATAATGTAATGAGTTAATACATTTTAAAAAATTATAACACTTTAACCACATTGATCTAAATTCTTAATTTTGAGTATATCATATTAGACATATAAACTTATGATATTCCAAAAATTCATAATTTTTGAAGATCATTCAGCAGGCCAAAAATTATTTTCCACTGTATCATACTATTCACACAGGAAATTTTCAGAATTTCAAGGTCATTTTGGTAAATTCACTACAAATTCAATTTCTGGAATTTTCAATCGATTCAAAGTCTCAGATGATCCTAAAACATGTTTAATTTCATATACGCAAAATTAAAAGCCAGAATCGAATCAAAACAATTTATAAAATTTCTGGATCAAGAGACTATCAAGTAGAAATTCTACAACTCATCATGATTTATCAAGCTATCTACATAGATCATCATCAATTCTCACAATATCTTACGAAATACACATCAAATTCTCAATTATATATATTTTCAGAAATAAAAAATTAAAGGAATTAACTTAATTAACACTAATAAATTGAGAAATAGTTGTGATATACCTCTTAAAATCCAAAATTCTAATTTCTTCTTCTTCTTCTCTTTCTCTCCCCTCTATTTCTCTCTTCTCTCTCTCTAAAGGGATAGCTCGACCCAAAAGAGTGAATTACGATTCAAAAGTATTTTTTATACTAAGAGGCTAATTTTTTGGTATTTATAAATTTGTCCCCAAAACTTTTAAAGTATTACAATTTGGTCCCTAAAATAAATCTAAAGTCTTGCAAATAAATCAAATACTAATAGTATGTCCTTAACCTATATAAATACTACTAATAACAATACATAAATCAAGTATCACCTACATGCAAATAAAATATGTATATAAATACTTATTTTTACCGATTATTGATACTGGTTACTACAGTTTATATAAAGGTTATTTCATACTTACTAACCCTAATCCTAATTGGAATAAAAGTCCACGTGTTTTGAAAGTCCAAAACTTTCCAAAACTCAAAAATTCATAGTAGAAACGGACTTCCCTCGCTTTGGCACCACGACGCTGGGCATGCCTTGGCACTAGATTCCCTGGGCCCAGCGGCGTTCAATCCTGTACTAGTCTCCTTATTTTGTTTTGTCTTTTTTTGCATCTTCGAGTCCTATTTTGCTTCCCTCTTTGTGTCCCACATATTCTAGACTTTTTCATGCGTGTCCTACACATTCTAGACTTCTTGTGACGCTCCTCTTTGATATTCTTTATAATTCTTGCCTAAAGAATATTGTTGAATCAATAAATCTCATACAAATCCTTCTTTGATTCAAAATCAGCAAATAAGAAAGCTTTTAGATTCGATTCACATTGATACTCTATCACCTAGAATTGAGTCCCATTAAGTTTTTCTCCAAGACTTAACTTTCTTCGGACTTGTGACTTTAGTCTTCAAAAGCATTCGTGCACCTTGCATAGGGTATTGATGCATTGCACTCCTTTTTGACCCTCATTACCTTGGTGAGCACAGTTTGATGTCATCTAATGGCCTGTATTACCCCAAAGCCCCGCGTTAGGCCACTTATGGTCATCCCATTAAGCATATAGAGCCCTCTATTGTACTCCTCACACTCAAACCTTATAGATCATTTTTTAACCTCAATTTTTCCTTTTCCGCTCTAACTAAATGCCCCTCTCCATCGAGTTTGCCAAGGGATATCAGGTTCCTCCTTAGATTAGGTACATGCCTTACATCACGTAAGTCCCTAGTTTCTCCATGTTGCATCCTCAGCCTTATGTCACAAACTCTTATGATCTTACAAGTCATATCATTTCTTTATTAGAGCTTTACCTATCGTGGCTTTGTAATTGATAAACAACGAGCAAATCTAGTATCTATTTTCTAGTGTACTTTTTCTTTGAGGCTACCAACGTGTAAAACAATTTGATATCTTCCCCATGACTACTGATAGCAGCACACTCATCTTGGCCTTTTAATTTAGGACAATCCTTCACAAAGTGTCATTCCTTATGCCAAAGGAAACACTTCTTGGATCTCTTCCTTGATTGATTGCTCTTATTCCTTTGTGCAACCAACAATTCTCCACTCTTGGATTCAGACCTCTTTGTCAATTCTTTTGAGTTCAATGATGCCTTGACATCATTCATTGTTAAAGACTCCTTATCATACAACAATGTATCCACAAAGCTTTCGTAGCTCTTCGACAACAAACTTAATAGGATTATGGTCATGTCTTCATCCTCATTCTTGATGCCTGATGCGATATTTTTATATCTTAAAACTAAGCGCAAATATATGTTATCGTAACAAGTAATAAAGGAACTTATAAAGTCGGATGTCGAACCCACGAGAATAATTTTTATTTTCTACAAAGTATTAAAATTATATCTTTTTTGTAATTATTTAGAAAAATCAAATCTTAATTTTGTAATAAATTTAAAGAAAATAAAAGTGCAGAAAATAAATGACACAACTCAAATAAAATAAGAAAGTAGCAATATAGAGAAAATCTATGATTAATTACTATCCTTCAATATGTTTTCTAAAGATTAATCCTTTTAATATTTATATCCCTCAATTCTTATTATTGGTCAAAACATTAATGTATTCACAAGCCTCTCCCAAGGTCATGCAAGTATATCCGAATTTACCAAATACCTATATTCATATAGTACTTGTAATAAATTAAGATTCATTAAGAGAAAGTCTTATTGACCATACCTGCCAATTAGGAATATTCCTATCCTAATTCAAAATTTGCATATGCAACACTGAATGTCACTCCATAATCATATATCAAATTATCTAGGTCTAAATACAATGATGCTTCTTGCGAGTTTATCAAAGTATTGCCAGTTCAATCACAATATTGATCAAATATTATGAAGCATTAAGAAAAATAATTTGAATAATAGAGAATTGAAATCAAATAAATATTAAAAAGATCCAATAATTAAGCTCACATATTGAGTTCAAGTAATAACCCTAGAAAATAAATTTAGCTCATAACAACAATAAAATTATGGCTAAAAAATAAAATAAACATAATACAATCAAAAGAAAACCAATATAGATGTGAATTTGCAATTAGTTGATACGTCAACAATTTGCCAATAATCTCTTACTTCCTTGAATTCCCTTTACTTCTCTCTCTAAAAATTAATCTTCTTCAATATTTTGTGGATCTAAGAGCCCTAAATTGTGTGTTCTTTAAGGTCTAAAATAAGAAGTCTTTATATAGAGATTAATTGGAGTATTTGAGTTGTATTTCCTTTTTACTGTAGTGTGATCATTGTTTACTAATACTGTTCATGAGGTACTGTTCTGCGCACTGTTTACGAGTTATTGTTCATCGTTAGAGCAAAAAGCTTTGGGCACTAGAATTTCGCTAGGGTGAAGGTTCTATAGGAAAATCACTGTTCATGGCATTATAGCGAATTATTGTAGCATGATTGTAACAATTTCATGTTTTGCCTTGTTTTTCTTAGATTTTCATCCCCAATTGTTGTACTGACTCAAAACCTACAAAATAACAATAAAATATATAAAAAGTATAATATGCTTATTAAAATTAGTAATTAATCAAGTTAACGAAGTGAAAATAATAGATATAATTTACGCTTATCAATGCCCAATTGCTCAAGACTTATGATGATTTTGTTGAACTTATCAATAAGAGCTCTCAATAAAGATGAATCGTGTATAGTTAAATGATGCAGTTTCTTCTTCATAAGAAATCCATTTGCAAGAAACTTCTTCATGTATAATGCATTCCTTAATGACTTTTTTTCATAGCCACAAAGTGATTTCTTCATCACTAACTTTCCTTAATACTTCGTCACTCAACGCTAAGATTATGGTACTGTGAGCCTTCTTTTGAATCGTGTCCCAATTGTTCTCCCTAGACTCTAAAGTTGTTTTCCTTTCTCTAGTTGAAGGACTGACTTCTTCCAAGGCTGAGTCTAGTCATTCATTCACTAGTAGATCCTTAACCTTCTTCCTCCGAAGATTGAAATTATTCATCCCATTGAACTTTTCTATTTCTTGCTTGATTATAGCTATGGTTTCAATACCCTTGATATGTATTATCAAACCTTGCTTTGATAGCAGTTTGTTAGAGGAAACGCCCTTCTCGTTGTGAGATTAGGTTAAAGTGAAGAACCCTAACCAATTTCAACCTTGAATCCTAACCTTTTTGCATAGCAGAATAACCAAGCTATCAAACAAAAATAGTAAGAATATAAAGCAAATAATTAAGAGCACAACATAATCACTTACGTGGTTTAGCTAATTCCCTACATCCACGGTGGATCCATGAATTCTAGCTCTTGGTAACTCTATAGAGAATTTACAGGAAAACTCAATGAAGAACTTTTAAAAGTATCTAATTTATAATGTACCATTGCTCTTCCATGAATAATGAACACTCAAACAATGGTTGCACTCTAGCATACATAAGCACTTAGTGTCTACCTAGTTCTTCCCTTTCTTAAAGTCTCTCTCAATGTTTAATCTCAAACTAAAGGGTTTACAAGAGTTTATATAGGGGTTATTTTGTGCCTACTAATAACCCTAATCCTAATTGGAATAAGAGTCTATGTATTTTGGAAGTCCAAAACCTTTGATGTGTATTATCAAACCTTGCTCTGATACAAGTTTGTTAGAGAAATCGACATTCTCTCTATGAGATTAGGTTAAAGTGAAGAACCTAAACTAAGTTCAACCTTGAACCCAAACCTCTTTACGAAGCGGAATAATTAAGATATCAATAAAAAATAGCAAGAATATAAAGCAGATAATCAAGAGCACAAATCACTTATGTTGTTCAGCCAATTCCCTATGTTCATAGTGGATCAAAGATATTAGCCTTTCTTATTAACTTCCAAGAGAATTTACAGGAAAAAAAAGTGAAGAACCTCAAAGGGATATAATGTTTAGTGTACCATTGCTCTCACACAAACAATAGACACCCAAATAATGGTTGTACTCTAGTACACATAAGCACTTAGTATCTACTTAGTTCTTCCCTCTCTTAGAGTCTCTTAATGTTTGATCTCAAACTAAAGAGTTTATATAAGGGTTATTTTGTACCTACTAACCCTAATTCTAATTGAAATAAGAGTCCACATATTTTGGAAGTCTAAAACTTTTTCAAAACTCAAAAATTTGTAGTAAAAATAGACTCCACCCATTTTAGCGCTACGGTGCTGCATATGCTGTCTCGGGAGCTAGGTGTCCAGCCACAAACATCGTGGCTCTCAGCCCTGTACCGGTCTTTGAACTTTTCTCGCCTCCTTTTGCATCTTCGAGTCTTACTTCACTTCTTTCTTCGTGTCCCACACGTCCTAGACTTTCTCATGTGTATCCTACATATTCTAGATTTTTTGTGACTCTTCTCTTTTATATTCTTCATATTTCTTGCCCAAATAAAATTGTTGAATCACTAAATCTACTACATATTATGTATAAATAAATAAAATTAAAAAATAGGAATCAAAGCTAAGGGCTATAAATTTGGGACCGAAAATGTATTAGTGTAGTAGATCATAATGACATCACATATCACTATCTCAGTATGTTTTAGGTTAAGGTTTAAACACCAATAACAAGAGAGGTTTGACAATCATATGATAGGGATTTTTGCTTTTGATGTTTTTAAAGTCTTAAAGTTTGTGAAAACAAATATCTAACATACTAAACTACAATCTCAATCTAAATTTGTATACCTGTTTTCTAGTGATTGTCTTTTAGATTATTTATTCTGGGATATTCTTCATTTAATAGTCAGCTTGTCAAGCCATCTGGTGCCTCTTAAAACTTGACAGCTGCAGGAACACAACGAGTCTATAAATTCACTTTCTATTAACAAAAAATATGGATACTTTAACCAAGTATCAATTGGACACACTGTTGGGATGGCAGGTAAACCCAAACATATGTTAACAAACCAGGAAAAAAGGCTACCATATAAAGACAATTTTATGTTAGTTGTTTGTATCCCAAATTATATTCATGATGGCTTTTCAACGGAAATAGCTCCCCATTTTAATAATTCAATAATATATTATTACATGAATAATAAAAGTTATTTCATTTGAAATGTATTTTTAAAATAAATTTTCAAATGTGTAATATTACTTATAGTAATTTTGATTTTGAACACAAGTATTTGCTCTCTAGGTGCAATGTATATGGCATAAAAATAGCAATTGGGTAACCGTGGAAAGTAGGATGATGATGTTTATGTTGACGAGGATCTAATATATGTGGGTGTATGCATGTGTAATTGTGTCTATTACCTAAAATACGTATCATATACATATTTAAACACAATAGAAGCTTAAAAATATGTAATAAACACAATAAATAAAATATATTAATCACATTAATATATTGGTAGAGTAGAGAACTCACCTCAACGTACAACGTTATACACATATTTTCTTGGAGTCGGCATAGAGACCAACTCGTGGGCAATTTTAATCACTAACACGGTGTGGGTTTGGTGAGCTAGAACAACAGCCCCACATACCAACACGGGATTAAATTTTGATCCCTAAAATGGCCAGGTGTGTGTATATATTATTTTTTTAAAAGGATAAGAAATAGAGAATGAAGCAATTCATAAATGCTTCCATGACACCATAGAAAAAAATGAAACAATTTCATTTTTTCCTATTTTTTTTCGTTTCTTTCTTCTTCTTCCTCCATTTCTCCTTTCTTTCTCTATTATCCATATTCTCTCTTGGTTAAAACACACACCAAGCTTTTCACAAACTTCTCATTATATATATATATAATAAAATAATATATTTATAATATAAATATAATAAAATAATAATATAATATATTTATAATATAAATATAATAAAATATATTATAATGGGTGACAATTATATGTCACTATATAATATAATAATATTATATATTAAAATAATATATAATATAATATAGTCAATTTTGTTTTTAGGGCTTCTTGCTGTTTCTGGAATCGATGTCTAACATTGTCTCCTTATAGGTCAAGGATGATTTTCTTCTACCAAGAAAACTCTAAGTTCACCTTCAGGTATTAACCATATCTAAAAGGTGACCTAAAAATCCTTTCCGACCTATTAGGAAGTGTTCTAAAAGGCCACTGCTTAATTGAGCCTGAGTTCCCATCCTTGGTTTAATTATTTCTAGATTAACTATATCAACTTCAATCTCTCTATGATTCCCATGACCAATGAGAAACTCTTTGTCTAGAATAGTGGCATATTGAGAAATGAACACACTTCACTTCTCTAAATCATAGAACTAGTATCCTATTTAATTCACAGGACACTCGATGAACCTATACTTGTGCCTTTTAGGAGCTAGTTTATCCTGTTAAGTAACTCTTACAAAACAAGATACCCTGCTGCGTAACTCTTACTTAAGTAGGATAACCCTAAGTCTTAACTTATTTAAGATACGGCTTCCTTCATTTCTATATCTCATACGGAATAAAAGGAATAGTTTCTGATGGAACTCTACTCAATAAGCAGCTGTCTTTAGAGCATATTATCACAATTATAGATCGGTAATACTCATTATCAATTGGTTCATATCTAATAAAGTTCGATTCCTCTTCACCAAAACATCATTATGTTATGGATTAGCCGGAGAACTATAATGAGTAAGAATCTCATTCTTCTTTAAATAAACGAAAAACTTCCTGTTGATGTATTCACTTCCTCGATCCAATCGAAGAGATGTGACGTACATTCTGGTATGTTTGGTCATCTCATTGAATACATTATTCATGAACTAGTTAAGTCTTTATGGTCAGATAAGAACTCTAACCATCCTTAACCAGATGGATAGCGTCTCAATCTTATATGACCTAAACTTACATACCACAGCTCCGTATCATTTAAGGATTCCAATCTATAGACATTTCTAATTGTATTTAATGTCTATTTATTAACTGACATTCAACTAATAATACATCATACTTATTATGCAACACAATTATTGTATTGCATACAAGAAGTAAGTCAAGCTGCCCAATAACTTGGACTTGCAAGAAATCACAATTTCTTACTCTCAACTTTACTTCTACAAGCTGTTAATTTATAGTCTCTCTCAATCCCTGCAACATATTGCAGATATGAGAAGGACGTACAGTATCTCATACCCAGCTTGAATTGGCATCATATGCCCTAAAAATGTCTATGTTTGGCAAGAGTAAATCTATGGGAGTCTTTTTAACAATGATAAGGTTTCTAAGGTAAGGGGATTTCCAATACCCAACCTTACTGTAGTGGAAACACTTTCCATCTACACGCCCTCTTATGGTGATCTTTGGATAAATATTGCCTCTGAGGTTTTATCCTAGGTATCTGCTTCATCTTCTTTTTCTCACATATCTAGTCTCACCAGATATACTTCGGGTAAAAGGTGAAGCACCCTAAACAAAGAGGGTCACACTCTCTCCATTCAATCCTCTTAGGAGGTGTTATCATAATTACCTTATGGTAAACTCTGATCAACAATAAATCTAATATTTTTTTAATCCAGAACATTTCTGAGATTCATCCGTCGGTCAGAGTAATTCCTAGTACCCTAGAGTTGGACTGCATCAACTATGCACATCAACTGGTTCGTAGTGGCCATCAAACTTGACATACCAAAATAGCTAGAGATGTAAGTGGAATAATTATTAAATCGCTAATGAACGTTTTAAATCATGGGTATACTAATTATACATTTTTGATTTAAAACGCCCTCTCACTGCTTTACATAATCCAGATAATCTCTCAAACGGGAGGACGATAGTTTAAACTCTTTTAAACTACACAGCAGAAAGTAAATCCCATTGAAATTTACTCGGGCCTCACGCTATAGCAATATTGGCCTTTGTAAACCCAACAGGTAGACAACATTTGTCAATTGAATCTTATGCAACTCTTACCACTTGATCCTAAATACACCTTATCCTTACGCTATAGCAATATTAGGTAAGTGCATTCTAGATTAACTTGTCAATGATGAAATATATGCTACCGATACTACCTTTACGGTATAGCAATATTGGGCAATACTTTCGCATATATTTGCCTCATCTTATGTTTAACCGGTATAGTCCAAGCCCAACCGACCAAGTCCCTCATGCTATAGCAATATTAGGGAAAGGCCGACATAACTCATCTAACACCGTATTGACAAAACGGATCAGAATAAAATATTATCTCATAATATAATATTCTTCAATCTGATTAAGATAGATTTTTGTATCCTTGGTCTCCATTATCCTGGAAGGTTGATTCTCAATTAATTAATTTGTCTATGCAAGCACAACTAACCCCTACTAGTATGGCTCCCATTGTGGTTACCAGCATAGAAAAATTATTTCTAGTTTATAATACAGATCGATAACTCTTTATCATTGCATCTCATAAACCGTGGTTTATAATGTAGACTAATAACTTTTATCACTACATCTCATAAACCTACACATGCAAAATTAATTTTAAGACACTATTTAAAATCATTGTAGCTGTGAACAGTAAAAATTACTATTCAAGTGAACAGTACACCGCTGCGGTGTTGAATGTCATTACTGCAGCGCTAAGAGGTCGAACTTCTAGCGCTACGGTGCTCGTGCTTCACCACTGGGGCGCGAATTCTAGAATCTCAGTATGGGCTTGCCAGCGTTACAACGTTAGGTAGTGGAACCCCCAACGCTGCGGCGCCAACCCTCTAGCGCTTGAAATGCACCATTTTCACTGGGCCTTTTGCATTCATTCACTTAAACAACACCCAAATATATCCTAAATGGCTCTGATACCATTGCTGACGGGGATCTATTATATGTGGGTGTATGCATGTGCAATTATGCCTATTGTCTAAAATACGTGTCATATACATATTTAAACGTGGTGGAAGCGTAAAAACATACAATAAACACAATAAATGAAATATATTAATCACATTAATATATTTGTAGGGTAAAGAACTCACTTCAACGTGTAATGTTATACACGTATTTCCTCGGAGTCCGCATAGAGACCAATTCATGGACACTTCTAGTCACCAACACGATGGACTTGGTGAGCTAGAACAGCAACCCATATACTGACATGGGATTAACTCTTAATCCCTAAAATAGTTGTGTGTGTATATATCATTTTCTCTAAAAAGATAAGAAATGGAGAATGAAGCAATTCATAATTGCTTCGGTGACACCATAGAAAAAAATAAAACAATTTTATTTTTTCCTTTTTTTTCTTCTTTTCTTTCTTCTTTTCTTCTTCTTCCTTTATTTCTCCATTCTTTCTCCATTTGCCATTTTCTCTCTCGGTTAAAACACACACCAAGCTTTTCACACACTTCTTATTATATATATAGAATAAAATAATATATTATATAACATAAATAATAATAAAATATATTATAATGGGTGATAACTATATGTCACCATATAATAAAATAATATTATATATTAAAATAATATAAAATACTGAGATATTTTGATTATTTAACAATTAAATAATCAAAGTGTGAAATGACCATTTTGCCCCTTATAAATAGTTATCAAATCTACCTCTAATGGGTCCTACAAACCCACACTTAGGTAAACTCAACTAAGGGTACATAATAAGCCACATGTTATTATACAATTAGCAAATAACAATTATTGACTAATTGTTGTATTTAAGACTTAAATACAGACACGCACGTATTCTTGTGGTAGTGCTGAATATTACTAGATTAAACACTTTAATCTGGTACGCTGCCCTAGTACACAACGAGTACACTCCATATAGCGGGACTCCCTAGGTCTATGCCCGATTTGTTAAATAGAAGTATTCCATGAGTCCGTAAACAATGCCCTACGCACATGTCACGGATGTACAAATTAACGCGTTGAACCATGCAAGCTGAGGTTACAATGCATACGTGTAGTCCTTTCGTTATAATATCCTGGATGTGCGGGGATATAGATTATCACCATCAAATCCCCTAGTGCTCATCCATGTCTTATCTCCAGACTTGCACATATTGTTCCACCCTGGTGGAACTCTTTCCCGATATCAATGCTTGTGGCCACAAGACTTTCTGAGATACAGTCTCGAAGCATCTGGATATCTAACTCCCTATGCGAGCTGACGAATCCCATATCTGTATGCACTGGACTCCATAAGCATCAGACCAAACCTAGCGACACCCAATAGTCACACCATGAAAGGTTTGTGACATGCGTTGAACCATAATATGGTGGATCACTTATAAGCCCACCGTGGCACTCAGGTCAAAGGACCACATATACTACTCAACTCGAGAAGACCCTTTGTTGACGGCTTATATAGGATGTCTATCAAAGGCCCTCGTGAGTCTGTCCTATATCCAGTCCTAACTGGATACCCATACGTCAATACGAGCTCCAAGCTCACAGTCAGCCAAGAACTGCCATTTATACCCTATAGGTACGATATATATTGATCTATATATAAAGGTATCCACCAACAAACCCGCATCGACAGATTATTCGATTAGGGATAATTATTCGAGAATATCCTTGCATAACTAGCATTTTTTGACACTCGATTGTAACTCTTGCAACTATGCAGTTATTGGTATATTCTCAAGTCTATGTCCCATTATAGATAAGGCTCCAACTCTTAGATCTTCGTTGAGTATTATAACTAGCCAATACTTAGCTATGCTAACATTTAGCATTTATATCTCTCAGTGTGGCTAACTATAAGCCCTTATCTAAACTCCTTTAGATCTAATCTGAACTCCTTCAGATCGTACAATGTCTGTAACGTTACATTGTATAGTACCATATAAATTGATATTAACGATTTAATGGGAATGTACACTTGTATAAATACACAAGTATATGTAAATTCAGAGATGGCACGTAAGCACCGACCTTAACAATGGCTAGCCCAATAGGTACAAGGATGAATCTCTAAAGGCCTATAAGGCTTGCATGAGATGGGGGCAGGTTCAATTCCTTAGGGGCGCAGGTAACCTGAGTAATTGTGTGAATGGGACGCCGGTGGCACTGAGTGTCATCCAACTGGCGAACCAAGGAGTTGGTGGGTCTTATATACTCTAACAGTTTATCCGTATACTTAGCTTAGATGTGATAATTTTAATGGTTATTTGTATTGTTTGTATAATTTCAAAAGTAAAAAATTTTACTAAGTTTTATATAATTTTGATATTTTAGTTATTTTTTTATAATATTATTGTCTCTTATGGCCATTCGAGTTCAAGTAAAATAAAGATAAGGGTAAAGTTGGTGTTTAGTGAGTGAGAGATTTTTCATCCATATTCAAACTTTAAAAAAAAAAACCTTTTTATGCAATATTAATAGAAAAATGAAAGAATAAATATACAACTGCTAATAGTACAAAACAATTTCCATTTAGGTCTAAATTTGGTTGTAGACCTTCCAAGGGTTGCCTTAAACGATTTAGAGTTATTGAGTGAGCAAAACTCCAAGTTATGGGCATATAGATATCAAGAGTTAGGCTAATACTTTGAATTTGGTAGTGTTAATGTTAGGATTTGTGCTTATGTGTTATCCTAATTTTGTATGAATATTGTAATTTCATATTTTTGCAATAAATAAATATTTTATTAAATCACTAATTACTTTACTAAGGTAAAATACTTGCAACATTTCGGACATTGTATTGATCTGAAGGAGTTCAGATTAGGTCTAAAGAGTTAGAACCTTATCTCAAACAGGACAAAGACCTGAGAATATACTAACAGTGATATGGTTGCAATAAGTGCTAGAAAATGTCATTATGCAAGTATGTTCTCAAACCTTATGTTCCTGATTTATTTTCATTGATGCGGGTTTATCGATAAATCCCTTTTATATAGATCAGTGTATGTTTATATCTATATGGTACAGATGCTTGTTCTTAGCTAACCATATCGATTGGTCCAGCTTGGCTTATCTGAATATAGGAACCAAATTCGATAATATTTTAGTAATTTTGTAATTAAATGCCACATAGTTGATTTTAATTTGAGGATAATAAAAATTAGTATGAGTTCAATAACTCACAAATAAATATTAAATTAAAAAAAAATATATATTAGTAAGTAAATCTAGCTCGTCTTTTTCACATTGAAAAATTTCAAACCCTAAGAAATTATAAAAGCCTCTCCTCTTATCTTTTTTTTTTTGGTTCGATGGTTCTGCTATCTAGCGCTTGGAGCTACTTTGACTCGTCTCTCTCTCGACTCTTTATTCTGCTACTCTAGCTCATCTCTCTCGGTCTTTCTCGAGCACTCACAGTCTCATTCTTTTTGGGGTTGAGTGTCTCATTCTTCTTCTATTTTCTATTTTTGTTTTTATTTTCAACTACAAAAGGTTAACTCATTTTGAATGTCTGCCTCATTCATTTCGCTAGCTTATTTTTGTTTTTATATGCATGGTCTAGTTTTGATTGATTTCGCTGCTAACATCACATGTCATTCTTTTCTGGTTTGTACTATTTATATTCATTCGATTTCTTTCTATTTTATGTATATGGTCTACTTTTGTTTGATTTACCAAAAAAGAAACAAAAATGAATTCTTCATTTTATATTAATTATATAAATATGAAATAAACTCAAAGGTTTGGCTTAAAATGACCTTATAAATTATTGGAAAGTGAAAAATAGAAAGCCCACATTTTAAAAGAGGTTCAATTGGATCTAAAATTTAAAAAATTGAACTGACCAAACCAAAAAAAATCGGTTCGATTATGCCTCTGTAAATGGTTTTATTCGATTCACCCATAAGGGAGAACCAAATAAACATGGGCTGGTTCGGTTCCAGCTAAAATCAAATTAAACCAACCCGCGCTAATCCTTACTTATACATACTAGAAATTTTATTGCAACAAAATCTCATACATCAACATTCATAAAAACGTTGATATTATACATGTCTAAATACTGCTTCATACATGTCGTCCTGAATAATTCTGACTGAGAATTTGTCAACTTATGTCTAATAAGATCTAAAGCCCACATCTTTAAATAAGGTGTAAATGACACTTGAAAAAACTAATTCGCCAAAATTTTATATTCTTTGAATACATTATACTGATGGAAATCGAGCATGTGACATACGAGTGTATGCATAATTTTAAAAATTACTACATGTAGCAGAAGTATGTTAACAAATACACCCATTTTTACAATTAACCGCATATATCACATATATACTCAAGTATAACTATTATACAAAATATACATGATGAACAATTATGTATTTAAATTAAAATGTAAAGAATACTTACCTAATGAAGATAGTTTTACAAAGTCTTCAAGTCCTCCAACAATCTAAGTGAATAGCCCACCTTGAAGTGTATTATTGAACAATTCTAGTCCATAACAGTTTGGTGTGATTATGAAGCTAGAATGGTAGCTTTGATTTAGAATTTTCAATAACATGCATTCAAACTCTTTGAATACAATTTTATTTTTTAAATGCAGATGATAAATATTTTACATATAACTCTAGTATTAATTATAAATATTTTACATATGATAATTATTTTGAACAATACTTTTCTAAAATAATTATCTTTATCTCCATTTTTCTTTTGTTCATTAAGGCCATCCATTAGAGAGAATGAGATGAAGAGAAGTTCTTTTTGTTTTCAACACTTGAAAATCAAAAAATCATTGAATCCTAAAACTCTCTCACTTACCTTCGATGAGCTTGCCAAATTCTCCTTTCAAAATCATTGAATCCTACACCTTGCTAGAATGAATTCAATTCTTGTTTTCTCAAATGATGGCCAAGCAAAATTAAATGCTCTCCTCCACTATTATTGTAGTTGGTCTCCCACTCAATTTTATTATTAATAAGCCTAGATCCCTCTACTTCATTAATGCTTAAACTATTACCAATATATTAAAGTGTTCCCTCCATTTCAAAGAGATGGTCGGCCACCAATTTGAAACAAATGAATAAAAATTCATTTAATGGCCTACAACAATATCTTTAAATAAAATATGTTTCCACCATTCATAATGGCATATTATTTAATTCTATTAAACAAAAATAATGCAACTAAAATATATAATAATATTTAGTAGATTAAATGTATATAATAATATTATAAAATAAAACAAAACTATTTTTGTATTATTTTATTGATATATCATGATATATAATGAAGGGCTTAAATTTTGCCATTTGTCACCATCCTATTGGTTAACAACTCTTGTTAACTAATTAAATAATATACTTAACAGATAAGTCTTAACAAATGCACATCTTGAGGGGTCCCAAAATAATTATTCTATTTTGCTGAAATTTATTGGATCAAATTATTCAATCTAATCCGCTACCCTAGTGCGCAACGAGTACACTTCATATTGTGAGACTCTTTAAGTCCACACCTGATTTGTCAAAAGGAGCTCCTCTATACGTCTGTGAATGATGCCCCACACACATATTACAGATTTTACAAATCAACGTGCTATATCATGCAAGTTTAGGTTTTTACATATTCGTATAATCCCTCCACCATTTATATCCTCGAAGAGCATAGATATAGATCATCACCGTCAAAACTCTATTTGCTCAACCATGAACTTATCTCTAGATTTATATTTTGTTAAACAATATCCACAAACACTTTTGTTATATTATTTATTCCCACAGAATATATTTTTTGAGGTTTATGCTTGTGGCCACAAGACTTTCTAAAATACAATCTCAAAGCATCAGGATATACAACCTATTCATATAAGCTAATGAATCCCATATTTACGTACACCAGACTCCATAAGCATCGGACCATATCTAGTGACACCCATGTGTTAGACCATGAAAGGTTTCTAACATGTGTGGAACCAAAACATGGTGGATCACTCACAAGCTTACCGTGGCGCTCAGGTCAAAAGACTACAAATACTACTCAACTCAGAAGACCTTCAATTGATGGCTTTATGAGATGTCTATTGGAGGTTCTCGTGAGTCTATTCAATATCAAGTCTTTACTGAATACCTACATCTCTATACGAGCTTTCCTAAGCTCATAGTTTGCTAAGACTAATTATCTGGACCATCCAGATATAGATATACATTAATCTATATTAAAGGGTTCCACCGATAAACCCGTATCGGTGAAATTAGATTAGGAATATAGTGTTCGAAAGCATACTTGCATAATGACATTTCCTAGCACCATCTGTAACTTTTTGTAGCTATGTCATTATTAATATATTCTCAGGTCATTGTCCCATTTAAGTCAAGGCTCTAACTCTTTAAATTTCACTAACTTTTAGAAACTTACTAACTCTTAATGCTTATAACTATTAGCATTGCTAACTCTTAGTACTGATCTAAAACTCTTTTAAATCAAATCTGAACTCCTTCAGATCGTATAATGTTTGAAACGTTACAAGCATCTTACCATTTAATAATAAATAATATTAACGATTTCATTAGAAATAATAATTGTATAAATACTATCATTAAATATTTATACATAATGGGATGGCACGTAAGCACAAATCCTAATAACTCTTACTTGCTCTAATTCTATTTATAATGGTATTTAATATCTATTGACTCTAAGTATTTCTCAAACACTTTAAGAGTTAAGGCTTTGAAAAGCGGGTCTGCTATAATTTATAAAGATGTTTCCTAGATTCTCTTCTCCATTAGCCAAGATACTTTTAACTATATGGTATCTTAGCTTGAGCAGTTACCCTGTTAACGTTGCATTATAGTGTAATATGATTCATTGAACTTAGAACTTATTCTAAGCTCTGCAACTAACTTGAATATCCATAAAATTCATTTGCAGGCTTATTATGACAGGACCAGACCCGAGAGCCTCTACTATAGATCCCAACGGCCCTGCCGGGCACCCCGACGAAAGTTCCTTCGACCTCACTGGGTAAGTTGAGAAATTTTGTGAGGCGAACCCCTTTTTAATTCTTGCTACTACTAAGAAGGTCTTGTAATTTACATGAAAATGACATATTAATTAAAAACAACGGACAAAGTTTCCCCTGTTTTTCAGAAAATCCATATAAAACCTGCAAAGAAATTTCACTTCTATTTCCAATACATCTCAATACTACCAATTCGAACCTCCGGTCCTTTTAAAATCAAATCCAACACAACTCAATTATTCATTTGAATCACAAAATGAGCATACTCATGAAAAGAAAAAATGATCATCATAATCTCAAATTCTTTTCTTGTTGATTCAAAACATACATACAAATATACATGCCTACAACTACTATGCATAAAGTAAAGAGTACTATTTAGTACATTTACATGTACAAATATGATCTTCGGATTCGGCCCACTACTCGGCAATAGAAGAATCAACAGCTTACGTACCGACACCTGCACCTGGGAAAGGGGTTTAGAAAACATAAAACACAAAACGGGTGAGCTAAAGGAGCTCAGTGAGTGCAAATAAAATTTTAAATAAAATAACATCATGTATAGATAGCAAATTTTAAAGTTCATGCAGAAATCATGCTTCTTAAACTGATGTAAAACTGTAAAACGGTTTTTAATATCATATGCTAATGAAATCTTGCCGAGCGGGTTTTATCTACATCTTTGGAAAACAAGATTCAGAATCTGTATAACATAATAACTGCTGTGTGCATATAAATGCATAAATGCTATCGGTAAATCGAAAACTAGTAAAATCCTTACTCGGCCATTTTCTTTCTAAACTGTACCAATGGTAACCCTAAAGCTCTATACTCACACAGCGTACCAATGGTAACCCTAAAGCTCTATACTCACGCAGCGACTCAACTAGCACCGCACACGTGAGTAGGTCACGAGGCACCTCAACTAGCAGCACCCACAGTGACATCTCAAGACATCTCACTGGCTATGTAGCGGAATCTTACATCGCATACATATAGTGAGATAATACCCTGTACACATAGGGCGACTCACATGACTCGACATCCCGACTTCCCGGAGTTAGTGACATACCCCTAAGACCTGCCCATGTGCACGGGATATACCGGCCAGGTCTAATATAATCATCACCACTATAATCTGAGGGTACCAATGGCCTTTAAAATAAATGTAGAAATTTTAAATCTGTTGCTTAAACCGAACGTGTAAATGCATATCTATGGATATATATCAAGATCATAATCATATTTATGCATTGACAACTCATAAAACATACATTTTCATTATACTGAAACATAATAAACGAAAGATAACAGAAAAAGGCAAATTTTCACTCACAACCGCTCCACGCTCAATTTCGCTCCCGATTTCTGCTCCCGTTATCGCTCTCGGTTATCTTCACCTACGCACCACAAATGAAATTTAGAACCAAATCGAATGCTAGAATCTCATTTAACTACTAAACGCCCTAATCGGCATCCAAAGCCCGGATGCATACTACTTCCCGATTTTTATTTACGGCGCCATATAATCTAATCTAACTCACCATCCGGCGCCCTGAAAATTATGGAATGCCTTATAACTTGGTTGGACAAAATTGCCCTTCACCTTTTCAAAATGGACAATTATGTCCATTTTCTTCCTTTTTGGTTTTTCCCTCAACCATATACATTCAATTCACAATATGCACCATTTACACACAACAACTCAATCAAAACACCACTCAATCCTTAACTTTCCTAAAGTGGCAGAATTTTACCCTAGGTTCCAACACATTCCTTTTCTCAATTTCTTGTTCCAATTACAACAAAATCAAGCCAATTTCATTCTAAAGCCCTAATTACAACCAATTGAAATCTCTACAACAGAATCACCAATTAATCATTTTGCCCTTCAACTTACTTAATTACTAATTTGCCATTAGTTGAAAACTAATTATATAATTAGTTCATTTATAACTATCTAGTTAGAATAGTCCAAAGAACTAACTAGAAATTCCAACTTGGCAATCCATGAGATTTCTTCTAATTGGTCCATTCTCTAATATATGGATTATGTTTCTCAACAAAAGTTTGTTCCATACATTACCCTTAAATGAAAATTCATGTAGTAAATTAGGATTTTCTTTTCTAAGCTAATGGAGAAAAATTCCAAAAATATTCTAAGGTTGTCCGGCGCTCTGATCGAGTGTGAAATTACCAAATTAGGTCTAATATCTCTCACATGCACTATAAAAAAAATATTTCTACGGTATCCTATTTGTTCTATGCCAAAATCTAGGCGCCAATACTACTAATAGGGATTGGATATTATAATTTCACCCTCCTAAAAAAAAATTTCGTCCTCGAAATTTAATCATACCTGTCTCAAAGAGGTGAGGATGTTGCACTCGCATCTGATCTTCACGTTCCCACGTGGCTTCTTCTACCCCATGGTTCATTGATAAGGGCAAAATTGTCATATATTTTCTCATGTTTTTATTATTTATATTTTATTATTTTATGAGAAGAGATGGCTATTTATGTGCATTATTGTTATTTATAGGGATTTAGACTAAAATGCAAAGTTTTCAAAGTATGTGTCAATCGCCCCAGCGCCACTAGGATTATCGCCCTAGCACTAAAATAGTGATCGAAAAAGAAAAAGACCTGTTGAAGTCGCATTTGGCGCCCTAACGCCAAACAGTCACCGCGCCAGCGGCACTTCAGAGCCCCAACGCTAGCATCCCACCGCTCCAGCGGTGAAGGCTTTTTCACGCAGCGTCCCAGCGACAGATGTATAGCGCGCCAGTGGTAGTGCGAGTCCTAGTCCGACGAGAATTGAGATTTTCAAGCTCATATCAATCCCTATAAAAATCCACTCGTTCCCAGCCTTCAAAATCAATCCAAGATGACCCAAGAGCACCAAGAATACAGAGCACGAGTCTTGGAGAGCAATATGAGCTTAATTGAAGCAACTTTAGAGAGAGATACAAGACGTTCTTCGGCATCAAGAGTTCCTAGGCAGCGCAATTAAGAGCAATTCAACGTCTACATCGATTTGCGATTGATTGTATCATGTTTATTTTTATTTTTATTGCTATGATTCTCTTGTAGCTATGAACTAATTTATTTTCTAGGGTTAATATTTGAACTCAATATATGCGCTTAAATTGCCATATCTTTTAGTATTTAATAAACTTAGTTCTTTGATATTCAAATTACTTGATCTTAATGCTTCAATATATCTGGCCAATATATGGTGAATGAGTTGGTAATATTATTGATAAACTCGGAAAAGGAATTATAATATTTAGACCTAGGTAATTTGATGCATGATTGTAGAGTAACATTCAATGTTGCATATGTAAGTTTCAATTTAGGATAGGAATATACCTAATTGGCATGTATGATCAATAAGACCTAATCTTAATGAATCTTAATTTATTACAAGTACCATAGGAATATAGGTATTTGATAAACTAAGATATACTTGCATGACCTTGGAAGAGGCTTGTGAATACATTAGTGTCTTGATCAATAATAAAGACTAAAGTGAGTTAAATATTAGAGGATTAATCATTAGAAACATATTGAGGGATAATATTAATCCTAGGTTTTCTCTACATTACTATCACCTAATTTTCATTGCATTGTGTTTTGCTTTTATATTTCTTACATTCATTCTTAGATTTTTATTTATCTGAATAGTTATTAGGAAGACATAATTTTAGTAATTGGTTAAAAAGAAAACATTATCCCTGTGGGTTCGACATCCGACTTATTTAGTCTCTTTATTACTTGCATACGATAGTGTATACTTGCACTTAATTTTATGATATAGATTTATCACATCATTCATCCATAACACCTTCACTAAAGGAATGTTTTTGTTACGAAGGACTTGCTCTTTTCGGTCTAGGATTTGCACAAGCTTCTCTTCTTAGGTCAAGTTCTCATTCAATTCTACCAATTGTTTCCTTAGGATGTGTGAAGGATCTGCTATATACTTGCGAAGCATGGAAACATGAAACACGTCATGGATTCTAGCCAGATCTTCGGGTAACCGTAGATGATAGGCCGTCTTTCCAACTCTTTCAACTATCTCTTACGGCCCAATATATCGGGGACTTAGCTTTCTTCGCTTCCCGAAACTTAGTACTCCTTTCCATGGCGATATCTTCAAAAAGACCTTATCACCAATCTGAAACTCCAAGTCCCTTCTCCTGTTATCTGCATAACTCTTCTGTCTATCATTCGTTGTTTTCAATCTCTACCTGATAAGTTGAATCTTTTCCGAAGTAATCTGGATAATTTCTGGGCCGATCAACTTCCTTTCACCTACCTCATCCGAACAAACTGGAGTTCTGCACTTTCTTCCATACAATGCTTCATATGGTGCCATCCCAATGCTAGTCTGGTAGCTATTATTATAGGCGAACTCCATTAGTAGCAGATGAGTATCCCAACTTCCCTTAAACTCCATAACACACGCTCTAAGCATATCTTCAAGTGTCTGAATTGTCCGCTCAGACTGACCATCCCTCTGTGGATGAAAGGCCGTACTGAAACTCAATTTTGTGCCTAGAGCTTTCTGTAAGTTGGGCCAAAATCGAGAAGTGAACCGTGGATCCCTATCTGACACAATAGATACCGAAATGCCATGGAGTCGTACCACGTCATCTACATACAACTGAGCCAATTTGTCTAAAGGATAACTACTTCTAATGGGCAGAAAATGGGCTGATTTCGTCAATCTATCAACAATTACCCATATTGCGTCACTACCTCTCTGGCTACGTGGAAGTCCTACCACGAAGTCCATGGTTATTCTCTCCCACTTCCACTCCAGAATTGGAAGGAGTTGCAAGAGCCCTGCAGATTTCTGATGCTCAGCCTTCACTTGCTGACAAGTTAGGCATCTTGAGATAAATTCGGCTATATCTTTCTTCATACCTTTCCACCAGTAGTGTTCTTTTAGGGTATGGTACATCTTTGTGCTCCCCAGATGCATAGCATATGCAGAAAAATGAGCTTCTTCCATAATCTCTCTTCTTAACTCATTTACATCCGGAACACATAACCTCTGACCCAAGGCTACTACACCATCCTCGGTCACTGAAAGATCCTTCTGCTGCCCGAACCCGATTTTACCCTTTAATTTAACTACTTGTGGATCTTGAGTTTGTAGTTCTTTGATCCGATCAACCAGTATTGGACGGACCTGAAATGTGACTAATAGTACTCCCGAATTTGACAATTCTAATTTTACACCTAATGACCTCAATTCTATCAACATTGACAGATATGCGACCTTCAAGTGAGCTATTGAACCGACAGGCTTTCTGCTGAGAGCATCTGTTACCACATTAGCTTTTCCTGGATGGTACTCCAAGGTGCACTCATAATCTTTAATAAGCTCCAACCACATTCTCTGCCTCATATTCAATTCTTTCTGGGTGAACAAGTACTGCAGGCTCTTATGATCCGTAAAGATCTTACAAGGAACCTCATACAAATAATGCCTTCAAATTCTTAAAGCAAAAACTACTGCAGCTAGTTCTAGGTCATGTATAGGATAGTTATGTTCATGCTTCTTTAATTTTCTAGAAGCATAGGCTATTACTTTCCCCTTCTGCATTAGCACACAACCTAGACCTTGCCTGGAAGCATCACAATATATGGTAAATCCGTCATTCCCCAACGGAAGTGTAAGCACTGGGGCCGAAGTCAACCTTCTCTTTAGCTTTTCGAAGCTCTGCTGGCATGCTTCCGGCCATACAAACTTCTCTTCTTTCTGAGTTAGTTTAGTCAGAGGAGTGGCTATTTTTGAAAATCTCTCTACAAACTTCCTATAATATCTGGCCAAACCCAAGAAACTACGGACCTCTGTCACGTTCGTGGGCTGTCTCCAATTCACTATTGCTTCGTTCTTCTGAAGATCTACTGCTACCCCTTCTACAGAGATTACATGCCCCAAAAATGCAACTCTATCTAGCCAAAACTGACATTTACTAAGTTTGGCATACAACTGATGCTCCATTAAGGTGTGCAAAACTATCCTCAGATGTTCTGTATGCTCTTCCTCGCTGCTTGAATAAACCAGTATATCATCAATAAATACTATCACAAACCAATCTAAATAGGATCGAAAAACTCTATTCATGAGATCCATAAAAGCAACTGGGGTATTAGTCAGCCCAAAAGGCATAATCAAGAATTTATAATGCCCATATCGAGTCCTAAAGGCAGTCTTAGGAACATCTTCCTCCCAGATCTTCAGTTGATGATAGCCTGACCTCAGATCTATCTTGGAAAATACTCTGGCTCCTTGCAACTGATCAAACAAATCATCAATTCTCAGAAGTGGATATTGATTATGCACCGTTACTTTATTCAGCTCTCTGTAATCAATGCATAATCTCATGCTTCCGTCTTTCTTCTTCACAAACAAAACCGGTGCCCCCCAAGGAGAAGTACTCAGTCTAATGAAACCCTTATTCACTAACTCTTCTAACTGAACCTTCAGTTCTTTCAATTCTGGAGGAGCCATTATGTAGGGTGCTTTAGAAATTGGTTGCGTTCCAGGGGCTACTTCTATTTTAAACTCTATCTCTCTATCTGAAGGCAAACCTAGAAGATCCTCTGGGAATACATTTGAAAACTCTCTAACCGCCGGAATATCCTCAAATTTCGTTCCACCATCTCTTACGTCTATAGCATAGACTAAGTAACCCTGACATGACTTCCGAAGCATCTTTCATGCCCTTATTAACCACACCATGCTGGCGAAAAGTAATTTTTGCATCCCATGGAAAATAACTTCCATTTCGCCTGATCTACATAATCGGACTTCTTTCCGGAAGTAATCCACTGAGGCCCGATACTTAGACAACCCATCCATCCCTAAAATCACATCAAACTCACTGATGGCCAACACAATCAAATCCGCCATAAACTCTTAGCTCTCAATACTAATTTTACTACTCCTATACACTGTTTCTGCTGCAATGGAGTCTCCGGTAGGAAGAGACACTACTACCGCGCCATCTAATAACTGAGGCGCTACACTAACATTTGTAGCAAACTCCAAAGAAATAAAAGAATGGGTCACTCCAGGATCTATCAGTACATAAGCATTTCGATCAAAAATTGACATTGTACCTGTCACAACTTCTAGGGCTCGCATCCGCCTCTTGTTGGGTCACCGCAAATACCCTAGCCTGGGTGTGCGGTCTCTCTTGCGATCCTTCGGATGATCCTCCTCGATCGATTCCCCTACTTGGCTGGCTCACACCGCTCGATCTTCTGAATTGGGGACCTCCTCGAATCTGCCCTCGACTGCCACTGGTTTGTCCCAGAGCTGGTGGTCTATCTTTTACCTTGCTGCTAGCTCCATCATTCGGGCAATCTCTCATGTAGTGGCCCTCTTGACCACACTTATAACATCCAGTAATCTCCTTCCTACAATCCCCCGGATGGGCCTTGCCACATTTATTACACACCGAGAAATTCTTCCAACTCTCCTTAGTGCTTCGGAATCTGGCAGATGGTTGCCGAACGAAAGCTTGGCTGGATTGAGCTCCTTGGCTTGGTTTCTGGCTGCTAGACCATGAAGATCTCTCCTCTGTTCGGGTAAATTTACTCGGTCCTCCTCGAGAAACACCTGACCAGCCTCTTTTCTGCCCTGCTGTTTCAATTTAGGGATAGCCGCCATGCTTCTTTCAACCCGAGTTGCAGCTTCTACCAATGCTCTATACTGAGTGTGGGCTGTCGATACCACATATGCCCTGATTCGTGGATTAAGACCCACTGTAAACCGGTTAGCCTTCTACTTTTCATTATCGGCTATGAAGAGAACAGCACGAAAGAGCTCCGAAAACTTCTTCTTGTACTCTGCCACTGAGAGGGAAACCTTGTTCGAGCTTGAAGAACTCTTTTATTTTCGCATCTTTATAACTTTTGGGGTAGAACTTATTCAGAAATTCCTCTTTGAAAAGTGCCCAAGACACCCCATCGGCATTCCTCCTTTGTAGGGCCTTCCACCAATCTTTCGCTCCTTCCCTCAGTAGAAATGCGAAGTACGCCACCATCTGCTCTTCTATACATCCCATAACCTGAAAAATTTCCTCATTGTTCTCTAACCAAGATAAGGCTCTCTCGGGATCTCCGGTACCATCATAAGGCTTAGCGCCCAATTTCTTGGCGCGCTCAATGGACACTTCGATCTCTCGCGACTGTTGGATCGCCGCTGCTAGTATCTGGGCCATTTGAGCTATATTCACGTTTCCACCCTCTGGCTCAGCGGGTTGAGATGATTTAAGAGGGGTTTGAGGCGTAGGAACATTTACCGACTCATTTGCCTACTCCTCTACAAGTGCAAGAGCCTCCACAGCTGCTCTCCTAGTACGTGGGCCTCCGCGACGATGCATATTTTCTGAAAATTTAGTGATGCAAATGATTATCAAATGCAAAGAATTAAACTTACTAAACTTAGAAAAAATATGCATGCAATTTCAAGAATCTCATTCTAAAAATGAACTTTTTAACTAAAACTTCAAAAACCATGCTCTGATATCACTCTGACAGGATCCGACCCGAGACCCTCTACTATAGATCCCAGGGGCCCTGTTGGGCACCTCGACAAAAGTTCCTCCGACCTAACTGGGTAAGTTGAGAAATTTCGCGAGGCGAACCCCTTTTTAATCCTTGCTACTACTAAGAAGGTCTTGTAATTTACATGAAAATGACATATGAATTAAAAACAACGGACAGAGTTTTTCCTGTTTTTCAGAAAATCCATATAAAATATAAAATACAAAATAGGTGAGCTAAAGGAGCTCAGTGAGTGCAAATAAAATTTTAAATAAAATAACATCATGTATAGATAGCAAATTTTAAAGTTCATGCAGAAATCATGCTTCTAAAACTGATGTAAAACTGTAAAACGGTTTTTAATATCATATGCTAATGAAATCTTGCCGAGCGGGTTTTATCTACATCTTTGGAAAACAAGATTTAGAATCTGTATAACATAATAACTGCTGTGTGCATATAAATGCATAAATGCTATCGGTAAATCGAAAACTAGTAAAATCCTTACTCGGCCATTTTCTTTCTAAACTGTACCAATGGTAACCCTAAAGCTCTATACTCACACAGCGTACCAATGGTAACCCTAAAGCTCTATACTCACACAGCGTACCAATGGTAACCCTAAAGCTCTATACTCACGCAGCGACTCAACTAGCACCGCACACGTGAGTAGGTCACGAGGCACCTCAACTAGCAGCACCCACAGTGACATCTCAAGACATCTCACTGGCTATGTAGCGGAATCTTACATCGCATACATATAGTGAGATAATACCCCGTACACATAGGGCGACTCACATGACTCGACATCCCGACTTCCCAGAGTTAGTGACATACCCCCAAGACCTGCCCATGTGCACGGGATATACCGGCCGGGTCTAATATAATCATCACCACTATAATCTGAGGGTACCAATGGCCTTTAAAATAAATGCAGAAATTTTAAAACTGTTGCTTAAACCGAACGTGTAAATGCATATCTATGGATATATATCAAGATCATAATCATATTTATGCATTGACAACTCATAAAACATACATTTTCATTATACTGAAACATAATAAACGAAAGATAACAGAAAAAGGCAAATTTTCACTCACAACCGCTCCACGCTCAATTTCGCTCCCGATTTCTGCTCCCGTTATCGCTCTCGGTTATCTTCACCTACGCACCACAAATGAAATTTAGAACCAAATCGAATGCTAGAATCTCATTTAACTACTAAACGCCCTAATCGGCATCCAAAGCCCAGATGCATACTACTTCCCGATTTTTATTTACGGAGCCATATAATCTAATCTAACTCACCATCCAGCGCCCTGAAAATTATGGAATGCCTTATAACTTGGTTGGACATAATTACCCGTCACCTTTCCAAAATGGACAATTATGTCCCATTTTCTTCCTTTTTGGTTTTTCCCTCAACCATATACATTCAATTCACAATATGCACCATTTACACACAACAACTCAATCAAAACACCACTCAATCCCTAACTTTCCTAAAGTGGCAGAATTTTACCCTAGGTTCCAACACATTCCTTTTCTCAATTTCTTGTTCCAATTACAACAAAATCAAGCCAATTTCATTCTAAAGCCCTAATTACAACCAATTGAAATCTCTACAATAGAATCACCAAAAACCCTAATTCTTACCTTGCCAATTTCTTCAAATTGATGACTCCTTCAATCTCCACACTAGAATTCAACTCAATCTAAGCCACGAATACACACAAGAACATCAATTTAAGCATTCTTGAAAGCTCACTTATAAAACTCATAAAACAATGCTTTTCTTACCATTTTTTCTTGAATTTCCACTAATTGAGACTTCAATTGAGCTTAGGGATTGGTATGTAACCTTATTTTGGCTTGATTAAGCATGAAAAATCATGAATAAAAAAACTTGAAAGGTCACTGTAGCAGCAGCCCCCTTGAAGCTCGAATTTTCTCTCTTTTTTGCTCTAAGTGTTGGTTTTGATCTCTTCAAAATTCTACACACTTCAAACATATATATAGTGCTCCCTCAATTGACCATTTTGCCCTTCAACTTACTTAAATTTACTAATTTACCATTAGTTGAAAACTAATTATGTAATTAGTTCATTTGTAACTATCTAGTTAGAATAATCCAAAGAACTAACTAGAAATTCTAACTTGGCAATCCACGAGATTTCTTCTAATTGGTCAATTCTCTAATATATGGATTATGTTTCTCAACAAAGGCTTGTTCCATACATTACCCTTAAATAAAAATTTATGTAGTAAATTAGGATTTTCTTTTCCAAGCTAATGGAGAAAATTTCCAAAAATATTCTAGGGTTGTCTGGCACTCTGATCGAGTGTGAAATTATCAAATTATGTCTAATATCTCTCACATGCACTATAAAGGAAATATTTCTAATAGGGTTAAAATTGAGTAACCCTACGGTGTCTTATTTGCTCTATGCCAAAATCTAGACGCCAATACTACTAATAGGGATTGGGTATTACATATTAAGCTGCAAAATTCTATCTTTACGGTAGAACCAAATGCGGACATTTAATTTTTCATTTATTCTGTAAGTTTTGGTACCGTTGAGAAGAAGACATAATCAGATGTAGATAATCTATCATCTGGATTAGACTAAAAGCCTGATTCTATATATCCTCTCATTTGTAAGCAATTTATTCCATAAATTAGAAACTTATCCTTCATACTTCTCAGGTATAACTTAGATATGTTTCGCGACCATTCAATGGTCGTTACCTAGATCAAATTGATGTCAGCTCATAACACTTACAGCCATCATAATCTAGGATTTGTACATAAGATAGTATACATCAAGCTACCTCTAGTTGATGTATATTATTTATTAGACATTCTAACATTTTTATTTTTTACTTACGGTTACTTCCTCTTAGAAAGATGAATGTCATGTCTAAAAGATATGTTAACTATCTCATAGTTATTAAATTTGCACTTTCTTAGGACTTAATCTATCTGAAAGATATGTTAACTATCCCATAGTTATTAAAATTTAACTTTTTTAGACTTAATCTATGTACGAAGATTTAGAGAAACCTATATACTTCCTAACTCTATCTTTATAAAGCTTTATACTTAGTATATAGAAAGCCTCTCTCAAATCTTTTATGAAGAAGTTCTTACTCAATTAACACTTAACTGACTGACTTGCAACATACCATTGTCATTTCTGATGATGAATATATTATATTTATAGAGAATTAGAAAGATAATTTATGCTCCCACTACCTTTTCTGAACACACATAATTTCTCTTAGTACTTAATGAAATCAGATTATCTGATTACATCATCAAAATGAAGAGTTTAGCATACTACAATATCCAACAAAATTCAAATTAACTTTAGCATATTTATTGGTGAAAGGTTTTCTCATAATTAATTCCAGATCGTCGAGAGTAACCTTTTACATCAATCGGGCTTTTAAAGGTTTCTACCCCTTTTTGGGCTAAACTCTTTTACAATCAATAAGAACAATTCTTATAGGAAGCACAACTAAGCCCTAGACTTCATTGTTATGCTTAAAGTTAATTTTTAAATTTTCTGGCATCTTGTCAATTTTCTCAAACTATGTGTAACATCGTTTTACTAAAAGTCATAAGATTTTTTTTCTTTAATCAAGAAAAAATATCAAAAAGAACCTTTTAGGTATGTAATATACCTAACAAGCCTTTATATCCTTATCTGATTTACGGGAAAGTGTGTTAAAAGTATTCCACTCAATTGATTTTTAGGTTCTATTTTTGGTTAATATTTCATCCTGATTGAATTTACAAAATTCAATCTTTGTACAATCTCTATAACCCATGAGAAACTATTTCTCTGGAAAAGAAGAAATACAACAGCGAATAAGTTTCCTTCCTTTGGATTATAGAACTGATATCCCATGGAATATTTGAGATATCCTTTGAACCGATACTTGTACCCCTTGAATCAAAGTATATCCTATTGCGTAACTCTTTTGCAAGTAGAATAACCCTAAATCTTAACATACTTAATATTTAGTTTTCTTTCAATCCATATCTCATATATAGTAAAAGAAACAACTTACAAATGAGCTTTATTCAATAGATGAGTAACATTTTTTGGAGCATAACCCTTTAGATATTATTAGAAGATCGATAAAGCTTAACATCGGTCAGACTATATCTAATAAAGTCTAATTTCTCAATTTTAAAATATATTTGTGTTAAGGAGTATCTAGAGAACTATATTGAGCTAGAATCTCATTCTCCTTTAAATAATTCGTGAATTTACTGCTTATGTATAAACAACCTTGATCTAATCAAAAGTGTTCAACATACATATACGTTTATTTTATTTTCTTCTAGTCGAAATTCTTTGAACACTTCAAAAAATTGTCGACCTATATTTCTCTAGAAACACAAGTTCGTATCATGATAAATCACGATAAAGACATCGAAGTATTAAAACTTACCAGTGGCAGTATGATTCATTAGACCATATACAGCACTAAGTATTAGTTCTAATGAATCAATGGCCAGATGTCCAATACCAATAAAAGGATTTAGTCAACTTCCCTTGAATATAGGATTCATAAACCGAACAAGGTTGTATGGTCAGATCAAGTATTTAACCATCCTTAACCAGATGAGATAGTTATCTTATGGCTACTTGACATAATCACTTATGCCATAATTCATAATTATTCAAAGTTGTTGAACTACTATATGTTCTGTTTATCTAGACATTGTATGCATTTCTTGTTGTATGTCAGATATAATGGCTATTTAATTTACTGACATTCAGTTAGCAAAATATTATCGTTATTATATAAACATAAGGAACTATTCTTAATGTATGTATGATAACCCTCTCTGTCTAACACAGAGAGTAATATATTTCGTCTAATTTTGTTTAACAAAAAATAACAACTATACAACATAATGCTTTTACTAGAATGAAGAAGTAACTTCAGAGTCCTAACAGCTACTACGTATAGAAAATCTCCATTTCATACGTGCAATTGTACTTTATTACATATTTTTATAGTATTGCTTAAATTATACAACACCTTGCAGATGCTTAAATCTATACTTCCATATATGATTTGCATATAAAATGTCAATGATTGTTAAACAAATATCTAATAAGTTTATCTTTGCTCAGTAAAGGTTCTTTGAATAGTAACTCCTACTATTTTAAAACTTTTAATTATGGAAACACTTCCATTGTTAATTATTCTCTTTATTTGTTTTAGATATATAAAATAAATTTTAGATGAAGCATTAGACTACTTGTACATCTTATATACATATGTTTATACTAAAGATCATTAGATAGGTTAAGATATATGATTTGACTTTCAAATTATTCTTAATCCTTTTATGATAATTTACCGTCTCTTCTCAAGAGAAATTATCAGAAATACCTCTTGTATTATCTATTGATCTATTATATATCTGAGTATTTTTATTAATCTAGAACAATTCTTAAATTTATAAGCAAGTCTTAATATTTTATCGGTACCCTATAGAATATGTGTTTAATCAAGTATACTAACGGGTTGCTTATAGTCATCTTATATCTATAAGTTATTATTTTATCACTATAAGATAAATTGGAGATGTATAGTGGAATATTTCTAATCGTTAATTAAATTAATGCTTTAGATCATGAATATAACTTATATATATATATATAATCTAAAGATGCCTTCCCACTGCTTTACACAATTCTCTAAATCTCTCAAAATGAAAAATGACAGTTTAATCTTTTAGACTGTATAGCAGAAGATGAACCCTATTGGTATTTTACTCCAACCGCACACTGTAGCGATCTTGGTGTTTATAAACTCAAAAGGTAGACAACTCTTGTCAATTGTATCTTATACAACTCTTACTACTGATCCTAAATACACATTATCCGCACACTTTAGCGATCTAGGATGATTGTATTTCAGATCAACTTGTCAATCATCAAATATATGTTACCGATACTATCCGTACACTGTAGCGATTTAGTATAGTATTTTCGCATATATTTGCCTCATTTCATATTTAACTGACATAGTCCGAATCACCTCGACCAATCCTCACACTGTAGCAATCTTAGGAGTGACCAAAATGACCCATCTAATACCATATTGACAAGGCGGATCATTATATAATATTATCTTATAATATCATACTATTCAATCTTATTAAAAGAGATTTAAAATTTTAATTATCATTATATTAATAAATATATATTTAAATAAATAATAATAATAATAGTAATAAATTTTTGCATCTGGTACAAATATAATTTATAATTAGAATATTTCTCCATCAATAGGGCTCCTATTGTAGTTAACAACGTAAAGAAATGATTTGTAATTTTAATACAATAATATAACAATTATAATTGTATTAAATATACTTCACTTGCAAAAATTGCAAATAGAAGTATTATATTTGGAATGATCAGCATTACAAACGAAAGGTTCTAGCATTATACTATATAATGCTCTCAAACAAATTTTGTACACTTTTTCTGCCTCTAGTGATAGACGCCGCGGTGTCAAAAATCGACCACTTAGGTGTTCAGTCAAAATGGTCGAGCGCCGTGGCGCCCAGAAGTTGGCACCGCGGCGTCCTACCAAAAATCCACCTGGCGCCGTAGCGCTGGCCACTATAACAGTGTACTGACTATTCAGACACTATTTTTCACCCCCAAATTTCACTATTTTGTCTTGGGTATCATTTCCAAACATCATCATGCTTTAATTATAAATACTAACATGTTCAAGAATATCACAATATGTTCATTATCATGCTTAAACATGTTCATCATGATAAAGTTGTTCAAATATACAACATCACCATGTAAACATATTCAACAACAAGAATTATCACATACTTATTTTAGCATGGTCTGATACCATTTAATAGAAATTGAGTGTGTGACATATGAGTGTATATATAGTTTCAAAAATTACTACACGTAGCGGAAGTATGTTAACAAATACACTCAATTTAACAATTAATCACATATATGGTCAAGTATAACTATTATACAAAATATACATGACGAACAATTATGTATTTAAATTAAAATGTAAAGAATACTTGCCTAATTAAGGTAGCTTTACAAAGTCTTCAAGTCCAACAATCTAAGTGAAGAGCTCACCTTAAAGTGTATTATTGAACAATTTTAGTCCATAACGGTTTAGTGGGATTATGCAGCTAGAATGGTAGCTTTGATTTAGAATTTTTAGCAATATGTATTCAAACTCTTTGAATACAATTTTGTTTCTTAAATTGAGATGATAAATATTTTACATACAACTCTTGTATTAATTAGAAATATTTTACATATGATAATTATTTTGAATAACTCTTTTGTAAAATAATTATCTTTATCTCCATTTTTCTTTTGTTCATTATAGGCCATCCATTAGATAGAAGGAGATGAAGAGAAGTTCTTTTTGTTTTCAATACTTGAAAAACACAAAACTAAAACACTATTACTTACCTTCAATGAGCTTGTCGAAGTCTCCTCTCAAAATGAATGAATCCTACAATTTACTAGAATGAATTCAATTCATTCAATTCATGTTTTCTTAAATGATGGCCAAGCAAAATCCAATGCTATCTCTTATTATCATTATAGTTGGTCTTCCACTCAAATTTATTATTAATAAGCCTAGGTCTCTCCACTTCATTAATGCTTAAACCATTACCAATATATTAAAAAGTGTTCCCTCCATTTCAAAGAGATGGTCGGCCACCAATTTGAAATAAATGAATACAAATTCATTTAATGGCCTACAATAATATCTTTAAATAAATTATGTCTCCACCATTCATAATGGCATATTATTTAATTCTATTAAACAAAAATAATGCAAATAAATTATAAAATAATGTTTAGTAGATTAAATGCATATAATAATATTATAAAATAAAACAAATTATTTTTGTATTATTTTATTGATATATCATGATATATAATGAATGGCTTAGATTTTACCATTTGTCACCATCCTATTAGTTAACAACTCTTATTAACTAATTAAATAATGTACTTAACAATTAAGTTTTGACAATTGCACATCCCGAGGGATCCTGAAACAATTATTCTATTTGGCTAAAATTTATTAGATCGAATTATTCAATCCAATCCGTTACCCTAGTGCGCAATGAGTACACTTTATATTGTGAGACTCTCTAAGTTCACACCTGATTTGTCATATGGAACTTCTCCATATGTTCGTGAACGATGCCCCACATACAAGTTATAGATATTACAAATTAGCGTGTTAGACCATGCAAGTTGAGATTATTGTATATTCATATAATCCCTCTATTATTTATATCCTTAAAGAGAAGAGATATAGATCATCACCGTTAAAACTCTATTTGCTCAACCATGAACTTATCTCTAGATTTATATTTCATTAAACAATATCCATAAACACTTTTGTGATATTATTTATTCTTACGGAATATATTTTTCGAGATTTATGCTTGTGGCCACAAAACTTTTTAAAATACAATCTCGTAGCATCAGGATATACAACCTACTTATATGAGTTGATGGATCCCATATCTACGTACATCGGACTCCATGAGCATCGAACCATATCCTGTGACACCCAGTGGTCAAACCATAAAAGGTTTCTAACATGTGTGGAACTAAAGCATGGTGGATCACTCATAAGCTCACCGTAGCGCTCAGGTCAAAGGACCACAAATACTACTCAACTCAGAAGACCTTCCATTGACGGCTTTATGAGATGTCTATTGGAGATCCTCGTGAGTCTATTCAATATCTAATTCTTACTGAATATCTGAATCTCTATACGAGCTTTTCTAAGCTTATGGTTTGTTAAGACTAACCATCTGAACCTTCCAGATATAAACCTACACTAATCTATATTAATGGGTTCTGCCATAAACTCGCATCAATAAAATTAGATTAAGAACATATTGTTTGAAAACATACTTACATAATAACATTTTCTAGCACAATCTGCAACGTTTTATAGCTATGTCATTACTAGTATATTCTCAAGTCATTGTTCAATTTCAGACAAGACTCTAACTCTTTAGATTTCACTAAGTTTTATAAACTTACTAACTCTTAGTAACACTAACTCTTAGTGCTTATAACTATTAGCGTTGCTAACTTTTAGCATTGATATAAAATTTCTTTAGATCAGATTTGAACTCCTTCAGACTATAGAATGTTTGAAACGTTACAAGTATTTTATCATTTAATAATAAATAATATTAACGATTTCATTAGAAATAATAATAGTATATATATTATCATTAAATATTTATACATAATGGGATGATAGGTTAGTACAAATCCCAAGATATACTTTCTATAAAAATAAATAACAAATCAAATTAAAATAAATAAATAGATTCAAATTATTAAACATAATAATAAATTAAATGCACTAACTAACTAAACAAATATAAATTACTAAGCTAAATTATAAAAAGAACATATTAATAATTTTTTATTAATTAAGTATTTATTTAATTAATAATTTTTTATTTAATAAATTATTAGAACAAATTAATAATAATAATTTAGTTAATGTTAAATAATTTATTCAATTAATATTTTTTCAAAAAACAATAATAAATTATTTATTTATTTAAATAATTTCATAATAACTATTATTAATTATTTAATTATTTTTGCGTGCCACGTGTTACACATATGGGTGCCCATTAGGCACACGTCGCTATTGCGTTGTCTGGCTCATGATGCACGATATGAATAACACATATTTTGAGCCGCACACAAAACGCAAGCGAATTTTATGTGTCATATAGCAGCCGGAACACCGTACCAATTGCCATTTGTCTTCACAAATCTTCTGATATTTTAACAATTTTAGTTAGATTTGTTCTTCTATATCTAGTTATTTTTTACCTATTTTTATCATAATCTATTCATATTTCACTTATTTTTACTAAAAACTATCAATTTAGTCTTAATTTTTTTTTTAAAAAAAAATTATCAATTATTTTTTGGATTTCAAATCAATCACCTATATATGAAGCTATCAATGTGCGCAATACAACCGTTGAAATCACCGATCCAAATATTGCCTATCTGACTTATCATTGGGGTGTTTAATAGTGTTTTTGAGAGTTCTTTTGTTGGGTTTAAAACGTTTTGTTTGTTAAGAGGGAAAATATTAGTTAAGGGTAAATTTATTCAATTTAAAATTCTTTAACTATAAAAAAATTAACTTTTATATTTAAAGCCATAATTGAAAATTCCCAAATTAGAAACGACGCAGCGTAACTACTTTTTCAAGTATTTGATACTACATTTTAATATTTGAGGTTCTTATTTTTTTATAAGTTTCAGAAACCTCGGGCTAAAGAAATGGTAATATATAAAACAAAAAAAATCTTGAGCAAAAAAGAAAAGATGAGTCAAAGTCAAATCCCACATGTCTCATTGATGAGTATGTCCAAGTTGCGCCAAGAGGATCCTTTGCCCTCTTCCATGGCATGCTTTGCCATCTCAGACAACTCGTTCACCTTCTTCCTCACCTTCTTCCCCATCTCTCCTTCCATCAATTCTCTCACCACCTTCTCCAACCCTTGCCATTTCACAAACCCTCTCACTGATCCGTCCACTCTTAGCCCTACTTTTATCTCTTCCTCTACCATTCTCGCATTCAGTGGCTGCTCGGCCATCAGGGGCCATGCAAGAATGGGGACGCCGGCACATATGCTCTCCATCACTGAATTCCATCCGCAATGGCTCAAAAACCCTTGTACACTCGAGTGTAACAAGATCTCCATCTGATTCACCCAATCTCTAACTACAATTCCTCTTCCTTTAACTCTCTCTTCGAACCCATCTCCCAGTTCTGACTTTTTCTTCCTTATCACCCACAAGAAGTTCACCTTCGATTCTTCCAGCCCAGTTGCTATTTCTTTGAGCTGTTCAGGCGATATCTCTGCCTGAGACCCGAATGCCACGTACAGAACTGAGCTACCCTGCTCGAGCTTTTGGTCTAGCCACTGAATCCATGTGGGTTTCAGATTTGGTTCAAGTTCAGTTTTTGTTGGCTCAGCCAGGCAAAGTGGTCCAACAGACCAGGCTCTGGGTTTAGCCTTACAGTTCCAGTGATCAGCAAAGACAGGCTCAAGTTCATAGAAGCTGTTGACAATCATACCATAACTGTTTGATGCTGATACGACTTGGTCTATAAATAACTCAAAGTGAGAGCCCTTTGGCCTGCGGTCAGTGAAAATAGAGTTGAAGTCCTTTCCGGTGACCTTAATCCATGGAAAATCAGTCACTGTAATCAACTCTTCATCTGACTTAGCATCTGACAGCAACCGGTCTTCCCCGACAATTTTCGACAGACACATAGCGTAATTGTTCATACCAAAGAAAGTAAACCTCGGAAAACCCAACTTTGTAGCCGACTCCAAAGTCCACCAGAGGAAGGTATCCGATACCATGAAGCTGACACGCGGCAGAGCCTCGAGCGTGCGTTCAAACTGCGGCTGCATTAGTTTGGTGGCTCTGGTGAAGGGAATAAAGAGTGACATGGACGGGAGTTTGTCAGTGCTCTCGACGCCAGAGGGAATTTCCGGGACTTCAGGAAATGGGATATCAATGATAGAAGCAGTTGTATTAGCGAGAGATTTAGAAATAAACGGACGGCTGGCCGGAGTTGTGATGACGGTGACGGTGATGCGTGGCCGCCGGAGGAGGAGCTGCGCTAGGTGGAGGATGGGTATGGTATGGCCTTTTGACATGTAAGGGAATAGAACCACATGAATTGATTTGTGATCTGAGGATACTGAATCCATGTATTTTTACTCAACTCTGTTTCCCCTCTGTAATGCTTATAGTTTTTGGTTTTTAAATTTGTTGATGTGCAGGCAGCTGGGATTTATAGAGGAAATAGCGGAGGAATCAGGAATCAATTGAAGTAAACATATAATATAATAGATTATAAAAGAAAATGATGGGCTTTAATTAATGCCTACATAAGGTCCATGAAATGTAATATTTATGACGCTTACTTATCTGCGCACTTTGCTAATTTGTGGAGGAAACGAAACCAGTAGCTTTTCACAATTGTGCGGGTTAGATAAGTGTCATGCACAATGCGATTGGAAACTTCGGTCCACGTGGCGTTTTATGAGTCCGGTAATTTTTAGAGAGGTAATCACATACTAAACATTCAAAAACAATTACTTAAGAACACATAGAACTTGACATTAGAGATGGCGTTAGGGAGGGTAGAGAGTGTTTTCATGCACTCAACTTATTTTTTTATTAGCTTTATTTTTTTTTCTCCATTCTTAATAAATTTAATGGCGCGAGAATGAAAAATTTTCTTGTAGGAAATAATATTTTCCTTTATTTGTTAATATAGAGTCTCATTTCCATGGGATATATTACCATTCTTAGGGTTGATTGATAGGATTAAGGGTGGTTGACTTAATTAGGCGATTCTTTCTATATTAGTGATATATTTCCGAAGTTTGTATATAAACTTGTTTCTGAATTGGCTGTTTACTTGTATGTGTGTCAATGGCAAACGTTTTGTACCATATTTTCGAAAGTAGAATATGTATAATATTAGAATGTGTAAATGTCATTCTCGTTCATGCATATATTTACGTATACGCTTTGACCTTTATTATATAAATGGAATGGCTTCAAATTTCCCCTCGATCGATTAGTCTTTGTAGATTGGACCCCCGAATCGCAACTACATAAAGTAATGCCTGTCAAGTTTGATTTATGAGATTTTTTTTTTTTTATAAATAAAGTTTTACTTGGCATCTTACAAATGTGGTTGGCCGAACCAATTAATGTACACGTCTTTAACTTGGCTTCTTATAAACTTTGATTCTTCTTTTTGGTTAATGCCAAAATTCTAACGCGATGCACGCCACGCAAAGTTCAAATATCGATGCCTTCTAGAAAGATAAGGTTTAGGACCACAATCTCTTTTTCACTTCACATGTAATATAGTACGATAAAAATCAAGTAAGTTTACTTTCCCGGAACATTTACCAAATACTCAGATTGGAGTATGATTAATTTTTTTTTTCAAAAAATATCTATTCTTACCAATCACTCGTACAGAAAATCGAACAAACATCTCCAAATAAATGGTTATTTTTTACTCTGTTATCGAGTAAAAGACATTAAAAATTCTACCATTTAGTCGTCGTTTTTTTATTAAAAAAATTTATAAATACACTCCGAAATATATATTTAGATTTTGTCCCTAAACCCATAGTTATTTATCTTTTGCTCTCTCTCAATCTTATTTTACTTCCAAGTTCTACTCAGATGGCTTAAACAATACTCTAATTCTTTCACGTAATTTTCCAGACTTGGCTCAAATTTGGGATTGTCTTCGCTAGATAAAATCTTAGGATTCGATTGATCAGGTCCAACTACTCATGAGGTTTGACCACAATATCAAAGGCATTGACATAGATAAAATCTAACGTTTTATGTTCGAAATTTTAAGTTTTTAAGGTTTCAAAATCCAAAACTGACTTCTTAAATTACAATACGCGTATTGCAATTTCAAAAATGAGGTAAAAGTCAAAACATAACTGTTTCCTCTAAATTTGGCTTATAAGGCTCTAGGTCTCCTACCCATAAAGCATAAAGACATCGATCCACAATAGCCTAAAAATGATCTCAATCTATAAAATTCAAGAAAAAAGTGATGACTTACAAAAGGTCCTCGAGCTGAGAACAATTTTTTTGAGTTGGTCAAAGTAATGGTCGAAACTCGAGTACTTTATTCTATTAGACTCACCCTTTTTGAGCTCATCAAAACAATGGACTAAACCAGACTACCTTATTCAATCGGACTTTCAAAGAGAACAAGATAAATCTATACCTTTTGAGTTGGCCAAGCAATGGTCGAAGTCTGACTACCCTGTTCAGTCAGTCTCCTATGAGAGAATTATGATCTTTTCGAGCTGGTTAAAACACTTGTGGAAGCCTAACTACACTGCTTGGTTAGCCCAGCTACGATTATCAAATACTGACTACCATGTTCGACCAGGCTCTAAGCAAGCATAAATAACCTCTATTTATATTGAGCAGGCGAATGTCAAAATGCAACCACCTCAAAAGATCAAAAGAAGTTCTTAAGAAAGACTAAAGTTACAAGAGACATATAGAGTATAGATAAAATCAAGCTTATAAAAGGAAAATTCTCTAAATTTTATGGACATTCCTATAAGCACGATACAAATCCTATTAAGGTAAGTATGATCCAGCGTAATTTTAAGAAAACTTTGATAACAGAATCTCAAATGAAAATGTCCATAAGACTTTCATATTAGAAAGGATTTTAATAGCTACAGGTAAAGCCTACATCCTTATGCTATAAATAGAGAAGAAAATTAGCACAAGAGATCATCAGAAAATTAGCACAAGAGAACATAAAGATATTCTCACACTTTGAATCACAATAAAAGCTCATTACAATAGAGCCATTTGATTCCTTATTTTTACCTGCTTTACTTTTCTATTTTTCTGAACCTTTACTAACTTAAGTATCGGAGTGACTATATTGGAAAAACCTTTTAACGTTGCCTCAAATATCTTCTCTAGTTATAGGATTCTTGTCAATGCCAATTAGTAAAGGGAAAAGAGTAGCCACTCTGGTCTAGTTTTTGATCATATCCTTGGCGTCTAAATAAAGCTTACCAAAGAAAATAAATTCAATTCATTGACTCTTGAGTTACCAAATTTTAGACTCAATAGTTTGGCGTCATTTATAGGAAGCAAACAAAAAAGTTATCAAAATCAGATGAAGAATATAAAGGACGCACGACCAAAAACTATTATCACATACTCTATGGCTACATGAAATAGCGAGAAAACCTCATTACCTGACGAGAATCTTAGCTTATATGATTCATATAATTATGTATTGCTCAACAATAACTCAAATCAGCAAGACAAACCACCATCCCAACAGAAAGTACTGGAAGAAGAATTAAGAAAGTCACGAACGAGACTAAAAAAGTTGATGTCAAAACTTTTGAAACAAGTAAAATAATCCAAAAGGATCACGGGAGTCTTATTCTTAATTTAAATCACAACAACACTTCTTATAATCAAGAAGTGTTCTCTTAATAGCAAGGGAAGCCAAAAACCACCCTCAATTAACTTGAAATCAAAAAAGGAAGAGAATTATGGTAAAACCCTCAGAGAGGGATAATCGTTAACTATGCCAATGATTATGCCAAGGTGATCACGACCACTCCCCCAACCAGTCACAAGTCGGTGAATCAAACCTTTCAAAGCGAGCTAAGGCTAATCATGACTTAAAGGACAATGATGCTCGAATGATCATTGACAAACTCGAGAGTGACAATGGGCACATACAGGATGAATGAGAAATCATATATAAAAAGAAATAATGTAGCCATATCAAAAGAGATGCTAAAGATATGCTAAATAAAAAGAACAATGCAGCAGAGTCGAGGAGAATGCAATAAAAGTCATGGACATGATAGCAAAGCATAAGTACAGTGAACAACATAGCTTTACACTTAGAAATAGAGATCCATTAGCTAAAAAGGTTCAAAACTTGGTAAAGTTATATTAAAGATAAGGAAAATCAACGGCTTATATTAAAGAAGTCAAAATATAAGAAAAATTCCTCTCTCATCGATGAACTCAGAGATGTTAAACTACCAAAGGGTAATATATCCCCACTATTTCATCGATCAAGTGACTAACTTATTATTGATCGATAGCTTTAGATAAAAGTAGATATGTTGGCTGTATCATGTTAACCTAGATGGATAGACACTTTTATGGTACAAAAGCCTAAGGCAAACAAGTATCTCATCCTTCGGCAATTTAATCAAAAAGTTTGTCTAACACTTTCTATGAGTCTGTAAGAAAGCTAAAGATCCCTAATAGCTCATACGACTCAAGCAAGGTCACATTAAAAGTTTGAGGGACTTTATACAATGATACCATAAGGAAGTAATCAAGTTTGAAGTGTTTGCCTTACCAGTTGTATTAAAGGCACTACAAAAAGGACTCTTTGTAAATTAATTATGGTATTGTTATTAGAGAGTTTATTTGCCACCTATAGAATTGCTCACAAGCCAGCTCCTTGATATATTAAAATCAAAGAGGAAGAAGCCATAAAGAGGGCAGAAGGGGTAAACACACAAGACAAGATAAAAGAGCGAGAACTTAAAAAATCCCCCAAAAGAAGGATAACTCGAGAATGAATTGAGAAGACTCTTCAAAATATTGCTAAGCTTTTGTGAAAGATCTTCCTCAAGCAAACAACAAGAGGGAACAAAAATTGAAATGTCCTCCCAGGGTAACCAAGGTTCAGGAAGATAAATACATTCTTATAATTGTCTCATTTGTAGAAACATTTGAAGCCATAAAGGAAAGGGGTTGCCTCGAAGAGCCTAAGCACTGCCTAGAAAAAAAAGAAACAAAAATAAAGTGTAAATTCTATTAAAACCACGACTATACCATTAATAAATACATATACCTTCGAGCTCAAATAGATCAACTAACAAGGAATGGATACCTTAATGAGTTTAAAGCCGCCATTGGGCAAAAAAAAAAGAACTCAAGAAAGAGAAAAATAAGAATATAAGAGCCCCCCAATACAAGAGACGACCATGATCATCATATGATGATTCACTGGTTATAACCATTTAGATAGGAAAATGGAAATAAACAAAGTATTCATCAATACAAAGAGCTTGGTTGACTTGATATTTAAAGATACACCCATTGAGCTTAGCATTAAAGACCTCAAAATGCAATACATATAAAGTCCCCTCTATGGGTTTGAAGATATTTGTGTGATGTTATTGGGAGTTGTAAGTCTCCCGATATCGAAAGGGGAAAAACCCTCAAATAAGATAATAATGAAATTACATTTCATGATCAACTTCAATGTCACCCTGTCCATACACTATATGAAGCTTAAATTCCCTGTGAGAGAAGGAGTAAGAATTCTTAAGGATGATTAGAAGATAGCCAAAAGCTGCTTTACGACTACGTCTAAGAGAACCTTTTGTATTACCACGATAGACCCATGAGAGGAAAGTAAATCCAAACCCAGAACCAATAGGTGACCTGCTCTTGATACCTATTCAGACAAAAAGTCTTGAAAGAAATATGAAGATAAGCTTGCATCTAAAGCATGTGATATAGGGAAAATTGATCTCTCTTATAAGATAGTCCTCAAATATCTTTACCTAATCGCATAAGAATATGCCAGGGATAGACCCTACTCTCATTTCACATGCATTTACAGTCAATCCATCCTTTAAGCCATTCAAGTGAAAAAGAAGAATCTTTAACCAAGAGAGGAATGAAACTATGACAGCCAAGGTTGAGAAACTTTTGGTTGTAGGTTTTATTTGAAAAGTCTATTATCCTAAATGATTAGCTAACGACTTCATGGTAAAGAAATTAAATGGGAAGTGAAGGATGTGTATAGACTGTTGGGTTATATTGTTGGGCGAATTTACTTAGGGTTCTTTGCATGTGGGTTGTGTTCATCATACAAACAATATACATATCTCATACATACATGTGCACAGCGGAAGATTACATATAATGAACACAGAAAATAACATTTGATTAATCTGAAATTCGAGATTGAGAAATATCACCAATGAAGCCTTTGGATTAATTTTCTTTGAAGTCCACCATGAAATGAATCTATGATCAATTCTAGCAATCAACAAGGGTGGGTTTGATTGTCTAGAATGGCAGCATCTTAATCCAGCATATGTGTTTAACTCTTAAACATTTTTCAAAGTTAAACCATTTAACTTAATTAAATTTGTTTTTCCTTTTATTCAACTCTTGAATAAATAAAACAAATCTTGTTTTTAGTTATTACATTTAGTAACCATTAATTCAATTTATTTTGTTGTTCTAACACTTAAAACACAAAACAAACAATTTCAATTTCTCAAATTGAATTGGCTCCCAAAATGCAAAACCTAAAAAACTAAATCTATTTTCATTTTCAATTTCATTTCACTTTATATACAAATGAATTAATTCCAAACTAATTTGAATTTCATTTGCATTTCATTTGGCTTAACCTAACCTTAGTTAACATTTAACCTTAGTTAGATTATTTTAACTTAACCTTTAAGTTAATAAATATTTAATTAATTTAACCATAGTTAACTAACTTAACCATGGTTAGGTTAACCTTTACTTAACCTTTAAGTAAGGTTAACTTAACTTAACCACTTGGTTAACTTTTAACCTTAGTTATGTTAAATTAATTTATTTAACAATTAAATAAATAAATATTTATTTTAATTATTTAACAATTAAATAATCATAAAGTGAAATTACTATTATATCCTTACTCGGTTACCAAGTTAACCTAAAGTGGGTCCCACCAATTTAACCACATACTTTAGTTAACGTAACCTTAGTAATTGCTGAATTATACTGTATTGAACAATTCAATACGGTACACTGCCCAAGTGCTCAAAGAGTACATTTCATATTGGGACTCACTAGGTCTACACCCGATTTGTCAAATGGAACTGTTCCATTAATCCGTAATCGATGCCCCACGCACACGTTACGAATATTACAAATCAGCGTGTCAGACCATACAAGTTGAGGTCATAACGTATACGTATAATCCTTCCATCATTTATATCCTAGATGTGCGGGGATATAGATCAGCACCGTCAAATCCCCATTTGCTCATCCATAAAATTATCTCCAGATTCGTATCTCGATAAACAATATACGCAAACACTTTTGCTATATTGTTTAACCCTATGGGAAACTCTTTTCCCGGGTTTATGCTTGTGGCCACAAGACTTTATGAAATACAATCTCGGAGCATCGGATATACAACTTACCTACGTAAGCTGACGGATCCCGTATCTACGCACACCGGACTCCATGAGCATCGGACCATACCCAGCGACACATAGCGGTCAGACCATGAAAGGTCTCTGACATATGTGGAACCAAAGCATGATGGATCACTCACAAGACCACCGTGGCGCTCAGGTCAAAGGACCACGAATACTACTCAACTCGAGAGGACCTTCCTTTGACGGTGTCATAGGATATCTATTGGGGTCCTCATAAGTCTGTTCAGTATCCAGTCTTGACTGGATACCCGCATGCCTATACAAGCTCTAAGCTCATGGTCAGCTAAGAACAACCATCTGAACCAGTCAGATATAAACATACACTAATCTATATAAAGTGAATCACCGATAGACCCGCATTAGTGATTATAGATCAGAAACATTATCTTTGAGACATACTTACATAATGATATTTCTTAACACCTATTGCAACTCTTTGCAACTATATCATTACAAGTATACTCTCAGGTCTTTGTCCCATTATAGACAAGGTTCTAACTCTTTAGACCTCGCTGACTCTTATAACCTGCTAACTCTTAACAGTGCTAACTTTTAGCATTTATAACTCTCAGCTTTGCTAACTATTAGTTCTGATCTAAACTCCTTTAGACCAGATCTGAACTCTTTCAGATCAAACAATGTCTGTAATATTACAAGCATTATACCATATTAATATGATATTAACAATCTTTATTCGAAATGTTTATTGTATAAATATTAACAATTAATATTCATACAATATTGGAATGGCATGTGAGCACCAGCTCCAACAAACTCCCACTTGCTTCAGTGCCATACGTACTGGTATCTCATACCAATACACTCCACGCGTTTCTCAAACACTATAGGAGTTTAGGCTTAGGGGGGTTCGCTACATCCAAGGATTATTCCCTAGATTTTATTACAACTCTTGCTGCCAAGAACTTTCTAATTATGTGATTTTCAGAGTTCACATGATTAGAATACTGGTGTGCCTTATGGCTTCTAGGCTTAAGCAATTACCGTAATTTTGCAATATAGTGGGATAGGATCCACTGAGCTTGGAACTATTCAAAGCTCTGCAATTAATTTTGAATATCCATAGTACTTTCTTTGCTGACTTCTAAAGCCGCAACATATTCTACCTCCAAGGCAGAATTACCTGTGGACATTTACTAACACACATTTAACTAGCTCCGGTACTGATAAAGAGAAACACATAACTAGATGTAGACTTTCTACCATAAAGATCAGACGTAAGTCTGAATGTGTATCCCTTCTTTTGTAAGAAACTTTCTTCATATTTTATAAACTTATCCTATATACTTCTCAAGTATATATTGATATGTTTCACAACCATTTAATGGTCATGATCTAGATTTAACAGATACCAGCTTGTAACACTTACAACCATCTAAATCCAGATTTCGTACATTAGACGGTATGCATTAATCTATTTCTAGCTAATGCATCTGAGATGTTAGACACTCTAACTCTCTCATCTTCTTCCCGAGGACACTTCCTCTAAGAAAGATGAATGCCACTTCTAAAAGGGACTTTAACTGTCTTACAGTCAATGAAGTTGTACCTTTTCGTGGACTTATTCTATATACGAAGTTTGAGAAAGTCTTATTAGCTTCCTTGCTATATCTCCATAAAGCTTTATACCTACTATATAGGAAGTCTCTCTCAAATCTTTTATGAAGAAGTTCTTTACACAGATAACACTTATCTGATTTACTTGCTATACTCCAATCATCGTTTCCAATATTGAGTATATACTTTCCACTTTAGAGAACTAAAAAGATAATTATACTCCCACTGCCCTTTCGGAACACACACGCTTCCTCTTTATTCCTGATAAAACCAGACTTTCTGATTTCATCATATAAACAAAGATTCCACCTTTGGAAAAATCTACTTAAGTCCATAAATGGACTTCCTCAGTTTGCACATTATACTAGAAGTTAGGCTTGGATGCAAAAAACATCAAGTTGTTCTCTGCATATCTCTTGTTGGAGATATACTTCCCAGAACACCTTATTTACATTTATAAGCCAGTCCTCATTATCATAATATGCAGCAATAGCCAACATAATCCAAATTGACTTTAGTATGGTTACTGATGAAAAAGGTTTCCTCATTATTGATCCTAGATCTCTGAGTGTAACCTTTCAACATTAGTCAGGCCATGAAGGACCATTCCTTCAAATAGGGCCCACATTGCTTCCTCTGCATAAACTGATTTACTGCTGATAGAAACAGTTTCTACAGGAAGCACAACTAAGTCCTAGACTTAATTGTCATACTTAGAGTCAAATTCGAATTTTATGGTATCTTGTCATCAACAAAATCTAAATTGACTTTAGCATGGTTACTGATGAAAAAGGTTTCCTCATTAGTGATCCTAGATCTCTGAGTGTAACCTTTCAACATTAGTCAGGCCATGAAGGACCATTCCTTCAGATAGGGCCCACACTGCTTCCGCTGCGTAAACTGATTTACTGCTGATAGAAACAGTTTCTACAGGAAGCTCAACTAAGTCCTAGACTTAATTGTCATGCGTTGAGTCAATTTCAAATTTTATGATATCTTTTTATTTTCCCGAATCGATGTCAAACATCGTCTCTTCATAAGTTAAAGGATCCATTTCTTCAACTAAGAAAATATCAAGGGTACATTCAAGTATCAAACATACCTAAATGATGGCCTTGATATCCTTTTGGACCTATGAACTTAGTGTGTTAAAGGTATTTCACTCATTTAAAATTAAAATTCCATCGTTGGTTCATCTATATTTAGATTGACTTCATCAAGTTCAATCTTTCTATAATCTCCACAATTCATGAGAAACTCTTTCTCTAGGAATGTGACATTATGAGAAACGAACATATTTCGTTCATCTGAATTATAGAATTGGTATCCCATTTAAATACTTGGGATACCCAATGAACCGATACTTGTACCGTTGGATACAAGTTTATTCTGTTGCATAACTCTTATGAAAACAGAATAACACTAAGTCTTAACATACTTAAGACTCGTTTCCTATTTAGTCTATATCTCATATAAAGTAGTAGGAACGATTATGGAATTATTTAATAAGTGAGTAGCAGATGTTAAAATATAACCTCATAGATATTTTTAGAAGATCAGCGGTTCTCAATATCAATCAGACTGTATCTAATATAGTCCGATTCCTCATTTCCTAAGCATCTTTATGTTGAGGAGTATTTGGAGGACTATGCTGAGAGAGAATCATATTCTCTTTAAATAATTTATGAATTTACTGATTATGTATAAACTACTTCGATCTAATCGCAAGTACTCAATATACATAAGGGTTTGTTTCTTTACTTTCATTGTCAGAACATTTTGAACACTTCGAAATTATTCTGACCTACGTTTCCTAGAAACACATGTCCATATAGTGACAATCACTATAAAGACAATGAAGTATCGAAATCATTTATAACAGTAAGATTTATTGGACTAAATACATCTATATGTACCAGATCCAAAAAAACAGTGGCTTGGCGTCTTACACCTACATAAAGATTCGGCCATATTCTCTTGAATTCATAATTCATAAACTAGTCAATGTTCTATAGTCAGATCAAATATCTGACCATCCTTAACCAGACGGGATAGTCGTCTCACGACCAGATGACCTAATCTTATATATACCACTATTCATTATTATTTAAGTTGCTGAAATACTATATATTCTGTTCACCTCTAGACTTATAACATTTCCTGTTGTATATCAAATATAACAGCCATTCATTTAACTGACATTCAATTAATAAATCAGTATCATTATCACAAGGAACTATTTCCTTATTTTTATGATAACCTTCTCTGTCAGCTACAGGGAGTGATATGATTTACCTAATAATGTTTGGCTCAAAATAGCAATTATACAACATTAATGCTGTTACTAGAAATAAGAAGTAACTTTGAAGTCTTAACGGCTACCACGTTCAGGAAATCTCTATTACCTACGTGAAGCTGAACTTCTCATTTCTTAGCAATCAAGCATTTCTCAAATCATGTAACATCTTACAGATATGAGAATAACAAGCGGTATCTCATGCCTTTGCTAAGTTAACATCAAATGCTAATGAAATGTTAATGTTTGGTCAAACAGATATCTGATAGGTCAATCTTTCTTTAGTCAAGGTGTGATGAATAGTAATATTTACTATTTCAAACCTTATAACGGTGGAAACACTTTCCATTATGACTTTTCTCTATCTGTGGTTTAGTAATATCAAATATTACTGAATCTAGAACTATTCTTAGATCCTTAAGCAAGTCTTAAAAAATTTTATTCAGTACCCTATAGTTATTGGTATTTTTTCAAGATTAGTAACGGATTGCTCGTACTCATCTTATCTCTATAAGACAATCTTATCTCTATAAGACAAGTATCTTATCTCTATAAGATAATCATCTTATCTCTATAAGACAAAATAGGAGATGCGTAGCAGAACATTTCTTTATCGTTAATAAATTACGCTTTAGATCATGGGTATAACTGTTATACATTTTTTAATCTAAAAAACGCCCTCCCACTGCTTTACTTAATCCCTTTAATCTCTCAAACGGGATAAGATAGTATAATATTTTAAACTATACAGCGGGAAGTGGATCCCATTGGGGTTTTACTCCAGCCTCACGCTAAAGCAATATTGGCCTTTATAAATCCAACAGGTAGACAACTCTTGTCAATTGTATCTCATACAACTCTTACTACTGATCCTAAATACACATTACCCTCACGCTAAAGCAATATTGGGTAACTGTATTTCAGATTAACTCATCAATGCTCAAATATATGTTACTGACACTATCCTCACGCTAAAGCAATATTGGATAATATGTTCGCATATATTTGATTCATCTCATGTTTTACCGACATTAGACCAAGTCACACCGACCAAATCCCTCACGCTAAAGCAATATTGGGAAAGACCATAGTGACCCATCTCACACCGTATTGACAAGACGGACCATTTAAAATATTATCACATAATATAATAAATTTCAATCTAATTAAGAGAGATTTTAATTACAGGCTTTCATATTATATGCGCTCATCACATGAGAGGTTATTCTCAATCAATTATTCATTTCTGTACAAGCACAACTAACCCCCACCAGTGGGGCCCCCATTGTGGTTACAAAAATAAATAAAATAATAAAAATATTATTTTCTTGGTTTATCATGTAAACTAATAACCCTTATCATTACATCTCATAAACCCCCACATGCGGAAAAATAAAAAGATTTTACTCTTTTTTTTTTTTTTTTTTTTTTTTTTTTTTTTTTTTTTAGTGTAAGAACGCCGCGGCGCTGGTCTTATAGCGCTGCCGCGCTAGGGCTTCACAAGCCTCAGCGCTGCGGCGATGACTTACTAGCGCGGGCGCGCTGGAAGCAGTGCTTCCCGCGCTGGGGCGCCAGAAAACCAGCGCCCTCGCCCTTGTCCAGCGCTGGGGCGCCAAACGCTTAGCGCTCCCGCGTTCATATGAACGCTGCCGCGCTGGACCTTAGCGCTGCAGCGTTCCAGGTGCTGTTTTTCACTGGTTTGCATTTTTAACACTTAAAATGCACCCCAACAGCCCCGGAACTTGTCCTACAATTTAGCCAACACTTAGCTAACACTAAAAAATCACCCATAACAACACAAATTGCTCTGATACCAATTGTTGGGTTATATTGTTGGGCGAATTTACTTAGGGTTCTTTGCATGTGGGTTGTGTTCATCATACAAACAATATACATATCTCATACATACATGTGCACAGCGGAAGATTACATATAATGAACACAGAAAATAACATTTGATTAATCTGAAATTCGAGATTGAGAAATATCACCAATGAAGCCTTTGGATTAATTTTCTTTGAAGTCCACCATGAAATGAATCTATGATCAATTCTAGCAATCAACAAGGGTGGGTTTGATTGTCTAGAATGGCAGCATCTTAATCCAGCATATGTGTTTAACTCTTAAACATTTTTCAAAGTTAAACCATTTAACTTAATTAAATTTGTTTTTCCTTTTATTCAACTCTTGAATAAATAAAACAAATCTTGTTTTTAGTTATTACATTTAGTAACCATTAATTCAATTTATTTTGTTGTTCTAACACTTAAAACACAAAACAAACAATTTCAATTTCTCAAATTGAATTGGCTCCCAAAATGCAAAACCTAAAAAACTAAATCTATTTTCATTTTCAATTTCATTTCACTTTATATACAAATGAATTAATTCCAAACTAATTTGAATTTCATTTGCATTTCATTTGGCTTAACCTAACCTTAGTTAACATTTAACCTTAGTTAGATTATTTTAACTTAACCTTTAAGTTAATAAATATTTAATTAATTTAACCATAGTTAACTAACTTAACCATGGTTAGGTTAACCTTTACTTAACCTTTAAGTAAGGTTAACTTAACTTAACCACTTGGTTAACTTTTAACCTTAGTTATGTTAAATTAATTTATTTAACAATTAAATAAATAAATATTTATTTTAATTATTTAACAATTAAATAATCATAAAGTGAAATTACTATTATATCCTTACTCGGTTACCAAGTTAACCTAAAGTGGGTCCCACCAATTTAACCACATACTTTAGTTAACGTAACCTTAGTAATTGCTGAATTATACTGTATTGAACAATTCAATACGGTACACTGCCCAAGTGCTCAAAGAGTACATTTCATATTGGGACTCACTAGGTCTACACCCGATTTGTCAAATGGAACTGTTCCATTAATCCGTAATCGATGCCCCACGCACACGTTACGAATATTACAAATCAGCGTGTCAGACCATACAAGTTGAGGTCATAACGTATACGTATAATCCTTCCATCATTTATATCCTAGATGTGCGGGGATATAGATCAGCACCGTCAAATCCCCATTTGCTCATCCATAAAATTATCTCCAGATTCGTATCTCGATAAACAATATACGCAAACACTTTTGCTATATTGTTTAACCCTATGGGAAACTCTTTTCCCGGGTTTATGCTTGTGGCCACAAGACTTTATGAAATACAATCTCGGAGCATCGGATATACAACTTACCTACGTAAGCTGACGGATCCCGTATCTACGCACACCGGACTCCATGAGCATCGGACCATACCCAGCGACACATAGCGGTCAGACCATGAAAGGTCTCTGACATATGTGGAACCAAAGCATGATGGATCACTCACAAGACCACCGTGGCGCTCAGGTCAAAGGACCACGAATACTACTCAACTCGAGAGGACCTTCCTTTGACGGTGTCATAGGATATCTATTGGGGTCCTCATAAGTCTGTTCAGTATCCAGTCTTGACTGGATACCCGCATGCCTATACAAGCTCTAAGCTCATGGTCAGCTAAGAACAACCATCTGAACCAGTCAGATATAAACATACACTAATCTATATAAAGTGAATCACCGATAGACCCGCATTAGTGATTATAGATCAGAAACATTATCTTTGAGACATACTTACATAATGATATTTCTTAACACCTATTGCAACTCTTTGCAACTATATCATTACAAGTATACTCTCAGGTCTTTGTCCCATTATAGACAAGGTTCTAACTCTTTAGACCTCGCTGACTCTTATAACCTGCTAACTCTTAACAGTGCTAACTTTTAGCATTTATAACTCTCAGCTTTGCTAACTATTAGTTCTGATCTAAACTCCTTTAGACCAGATCTGAACTCTTTCAGATCAAACAATGTCTGTAATATTACAAGCATTATACCATATTAATATGATATTAACAATCTTTATTCGAAATGTTTATTGTATAAATATTAACAATTAATATTCATACAATATTGGAATGGCATGTGAGCACCAGCTCCAACATAGACTCCACAAACTTGAATAAAGCCAGTCCGAAAGATAACTTCATCCTACCAAAGATTAACCAACTAATGGATTCTATAGCTGAACACACCCTCATTAGTTTCATGTATATGTTCTCAAGATATAATCAGATCAAGATGTTTCCACCTAATCAAGTTCATGCCATTCGAACTCAAGAATACTGGTGTTACCTACAAAAGATTTGTAAACCAACTTTTCAAACCCTTGATTAAAAAAAGCATGAAAGTGTATATAGATGTCATGATCGCCAAGTATGAACAAGCAGAGAACTATATAGAGGAACTTAGAGAAACTTTTAAATTCTTAAGAAAATATGACATGAAGCTGAACCTTGAAAAATGTGCATTCGAGGTTAAATCAAAAAAATGCTTAGGCTTTCTAGTAAACTAAAGAGGAATAGAAGCTAACTCAAAGAAAGTTTGAGTGGTCTTTGAGATAAAGTCTTTGAGCATAGTCAATGAGATACAGAGGCTTATAGGCTAAATAGTAGCTCTTAGTCGATTCATCTCAAAAGCTATTGACAAATGCTTTGAGTTGTTTTAGGCTATTAGGAGCAAGGATAGTGCAAGACGGATCCTTAAAAAGTGAGAAGGCTTTCTAGAGATTAAAGGAATATCTACCTTAACCACTTCACCTCGATGTAACAAAAGTAAGGGACTATCTAATCCTATATTCAAGAGTCAATTCAAGCAGTAAGTGCAACATTGGTCAGAGAAGAAGAGAATGTTCACAGACTAGTCTGCTTCACTATCTGTGAGATTTCTTTTGATTACCCATATCTGTGAGATTTTCAATAAAAAAAGTTGAAAGAATTATCATTTTACTATAAGGTTCAGGTTGAGTGGTTACTTAGCAGTCATATGTAGATGTCTGCGAAGAAGAATAATTTGTACACATTGTCAAATGTAAAAGATGGTAAAGTAGATCTTTGTTTTAGAGTTGCTATTGTGTGTAATTGAGTTGTTTAATCAAAGTTGTTTAATTATATATTAACCTATTGCAATTGTAAAAATCCAATATATTTATTTATCTAATTTATGTAAAATGTTTATTGTTTTGTATTCCTTGAAAGATTAAGGAAATGGAGACTGTGCAAAGAGATAAACCTAATAATATTAAACGATGCCATTTTTTGTAGACATTAACCCATCAAATGGTGCCATTTAACTATGTAGCCAAATTTTAATTCTAAAATATTTCCTTTTTTATTTTTAATTATAATTAAAACGTTGCCTTTTCAGAATGTACCCAATTTGTAGTAGCAAAACAACGTCATTTTACTATTACCAAAAGAAAAAAAAATTCCACAATAAAAATTATATTTCACATAAGTATATTTTAACCAAAATGTCATCATTTCATAACATTAATAAAATGCATCATATGATACTTTCTATTAAAAAATCTATTTCTTTTCTGATTTTATCACAAAATTGTGACACTTTATATAATAAATTTGTGATAGTTTGAGTTTCTGATGGAAAACATCACTATTTTATTATTGAATACTGAATTTGAGTAGAATACCTAATTTTATGATAGAAACCATCCATATGCCCAAATCACTTGTTCCAAATTATATCATAAAAGGCCTTTTTTTCTAGTAGTAGAAACAATAATCATTCAGCCAAATATTCTTAACATTATCCTAATCCATTGATGTTGTTATTTCTACTTCATTTTTCACCATAATGACAACTTATATCTTCTTTTGGAACCTTTATGTGGTATTATGAAAAGGTAATTTTACAAAGATATTATATAAAATTATAAGTTATTTGAGATAGGAAATACTTGAGCTTAGTAGAAATGAAGGTTGTCCACAACACATAGACATCTTCAATCTTAACCAAAATATAAGTGAATCTATGAAATCCCATCTCAACCAATTGCATCTTATAGAAATATTGCCTAATAGAACCATAATACACTATAATTAACATCAAATATTTAAAAAAAATACAAACATAAGTGAATAACATGGTTAAAAATCAATAAATAATAAAAGCCATTATACTACTTTCTAACTTACTTTCATACTGATGTGTTATTAGTTTAGCAATATAACATCACAATCTGGTCATGTGTACGTTACATTCTATTCATCAACCACATCACAAGAATTAATACTTGGTGGTTATTTCATTATAGGTGGATGCCCTATTATATCATCAACCTCTTCAACTATTGTATGTACTGTACTTCTTTTTTTAGGTAAGGAGCAAAGAATTGCTAACCCCTTATATTCTCAGTTAGCAATATTGAACACTTTTTTGGCTTGAGAAGCCAATGTCTAACTTATGACATAAATGTTTCAGGTCAATAACTATGAACCAAGTGTTAGGGTTTGTGCTTACGCGCCATCCCTATTTGTATGAATATTTAATTTTGTAATATTTATGCAATGAATATTTTATTAAATCGCTAATAACCTTTATTAAATGGTAATTAAGCTTGTAACATTATAGAGATTGTAAGATCTGAATAAGTTCAGATCTGGTTTAAAGAAGTTTAGACCAGCGCTAAGAGTTAGCAATACTGATAGTTATAAATGCTAAGAGTTAGCACTACTAAGAGTTAGTAGGTTATAATAGCCAGTGAGATCTAAATAGTTAGAACCTTATTATAATGTGACAAAGACCTGAGAATCTACTAGTAATGACATAGTTGTAAAGAGTTGCAATAGAAATTAAGAAATGTCATTATGTAAGTATCTTCTCAAATAAAGAGTTCCTGATCTACGTTCACCAATGAGGGTTTATCGGTGAAACACAATAATATAGATTAGTGTATGTCTATATCTGTATTGTACAAATGATTATTCTTAGTTAACCATGAGCTTGGTTGAAGATCATATCGACATACAGGTATTCAGTTAGGACTGGATACTGAACAGACTCACGAGGACCCCAATAGATATCCTATGAAACCGTCAAAGGAAGGTCCTCTCGAGTTGAGTAGTATTTGTGGTCCTTCGACCTGAGTGCCACGGTGGGCTTGTAGGAGATCCACCATACTTTAGTTCCACGTATGTTAGAGACTTTTCAAGATCTGACCGCTACGTGTCGCTGGGTATAGTCCGATGCTCATGGAGTTCGGTGTGTGTAAATATGGGATCCGCCAGCTCACATAGATGGGTTGTATATCCGAAACTTCGAGATTGTATCTTGTAAAGTCTTATGACCGTAAGCAATCAACTTGGGAAAAGAGCTTCCTACAGGTTTAAACATTATAGCAAAAGTATTTGCGTATATTATTTATTAAGATATGAATTTGGAGATAAAGTAATGGATGAAATTATCGAGATTTAACGGTAATGATCTATATCCCGCTCATCCAGGGTATAATGATGGAAGGATTATATGAATATATAGTAACCTCAATATGTATGGTCTAATACACTAATTTGTAATATCCGTAACGTGTGCATGGGGCATCGATCACAGACTTATAGAATAATTCCATTTGATGAATCAGGCGTGGACCTAAGGAGTCCCAATATGAAATGTACTCTTTGAGCACTTGGACAATGTACCATATTGAATAGTTTAATACAGTAAAATCCAACAATTTACTATGGTTAAGTTAACTAAAGTATATGGTTAAATGGTAGAACCCACTTTTGGTTAACTTGGTAACCTAGTAAGGATATAAATGTAATTTCACTTAATAATTATTTAATTGTTAAATAATTTAAATAAATATTTATTTATTTAATTGTTAAATAAATAATTTAGTTTAACTATGATTAAGAGTTAACCATATGGTTAAGTTAGATTAACTTTACTTAATGGTTAAGTAAAAGTTAACCTAACCATGGTTAAGTTAGTTAACTATGGTTAAAATATTTAAATGTTCTTTTACCTAACTAGAGTTAAGTGTTAACTATAGTTAGAATATTTAAATGTTCATTTAACCTAACTAGAGTTAAGAGTTAACTATGATTAGGTTAGGTTAAATACAAATTGAAATTAAGTGTAATAAATGAAATTAAATTCATTTGTATAAATACGACAAATGTAATTAAAATTTATAACTTTGTCAATTTTCATTTTGCTAAAAATTTGGCCAGCCATTACAAAAAGAGAAAAGAGAAGTTGTTTTCTAATTATTGGATTCAAGTTGTTGAATTCATAATTTTCTTTTATAAGGCATAAAACCAATTTAGCAAAATAGGTTTTGATTAATTGATTAAGTGTTAATCAAAAGAAAAAATCAAGAACATAAGTTTAAGTTGTTAAACTTCTGCTGGATCAAAGGCTGTCATTCTAGATAATCAAACCCACCATTGTTGATTACTAGAATTGATCAAAGATAACATTTCGGTGGACTTCAACGATTTTCATTGATAAACGTAAATTATATCTATTATTTTCACTCCCTTAACTTGATTAATTGCTCATTTTAATAAAAATATTAGGCTTTTTATATGTTTAATTATTATTTTGTAAGTTTGGAGTCAATGGAGCAATTGGGGATGAAAATCTAAGAAAAACAAGGAAAATCATAGTACACTATAGTGTCTATGAACAGTACGCGTGAGCAGTATCCTCCGTGCTATAGTGTTGTCGCCCTAGCAATGAACAGTGATCGTAGCAGCGGTGAACAGTGCAATTTTTCCTAATGCTAAAAGAAATACAACTCCAAGACTCCAATCAATTCCTATATAAAGGCCACTCGTTTCAGACCTCAAAGACACACAACTTAGGGCTCTTAGAGCCACAACACAGTGAAGAAGAGCAATTTTTAGAGAGAGAAGCAAGAGGAATTTAAGAAAGTAAGAGATTATTGGCGAATCTTTTACGTATCAACCAACTGTGAATTGACGTCTATATTGTTTTTCTTTTGGTTGTATCATATTTATTTTATTTTTCAGCCATAATTCTCTTGTTATCATGAGCTAAATTTATTTTCTAGGGTCATTACTTGAACTCAATATGTGAGCTTAATTGTTGGATCTTTTTAATATTTATTTGAACTCAATTCTTCATTATTCAAATAATCTATTCTTAATACTTCATTATATCTGATCAATATTGTGATTGCTTTAGTAATACTTTGATAAACTTGGAAGAGGCATCATTGTATTTAGACCTAGATAATTTGATGTATGATTGTAGAGTAACATTCAATGTTGCATATGCAAGTTTCGAATTAGGATAAGAATATACCTAATTGGCATGTATAGTCAATAAGACTTATTCTTAATGGATCATTTATTTATTACAAGTACCATAGGAATATAGGTATTTGATAAATTAATATATACTTGCATGACTTTGGAAAAATGCTTGTGCATACATTAGTGTCTTGAACAATAATAAGAATTGAGAGATATAAATATTAAAAGGATTAATCTTTAGAAACCATATTGAAGGATAGTAATTAACCCTAAGATTTCTCTATATTGCTATTTTCTTATTCTATTTAAGTTGTATCATTTATTTTCTGCACTTTTATTTTATTCAAATTTATTGTAAAATTAAGATTTGATTTTTCTGAATAATTATAAGAAAAATATAATTTTAGTACTTGGTAGAAAATAAAAATTATCCCTGTGGGTTCGACATCCGACTTTATAAGTCCCTTTATTACTTGTTACGATAGTGTATACTTACGCTTAATTATAAGATATAGAAATATCGCATCATCCATCCAAAGTCTTCAAGGGTTATTTCTCAATTTCGTTTCTGTTAATTCCTTTAATATGTAAGGATTATGTTTACTGCAATGTTTTAAACTTTCGCTGCCTGATTATATATATGAGATATGTATATATTGTTGTTAAACACAAAACCCACATGCAAACACCCTTGAATAATCAACTCCCAACACCAAGATCATCAATTTTTACACTGCCTTTACTGTCAACCTAATTACACTTAAAAACTGCAAGCTTGAATGCATAATAATCAATGTCCCAAATCTTATTGATGACTTCATAAAATGATAATTCTCCAACTATAGGATTTTAGTCCTTCGTACTAAGCACTTGCATTGTCATTGTGACTAAACTAACACCACTATTTTTAGTAACCCGACTTTTTTCTTGGTCATATGTTATAAAATGATAATCATTAATTTTGTACCCTATGTATTTAATGACATTTGATCTTGGTCCTTGTGATAAGTATTCAATATTGTATGGGATGGACTCTACATTCTCGACTTCACTTGAAACCTATAAAATAAACATTATTAGAAGTAGTAAAGAATAAGTAATTAATTACTTGTTAGAGTATATAATTAATCAATATGACAATCTTTTTGGTCATATCTTTTCTTTGAACTAATAAATGAAAAGTAGGATTCTGTTAGTCTCGCAATTATTTTGTCTTACTCGAATTATGCGGGCATTGTTGTTTTAGCCAACTATAATGCTCTTTAATTTGTCAACACATAAAGTAATTATTATTATGTTCACCATTAAATAGTTAAGTCTATAGAATCAAATATAGAATTATCATAAAGGAAACATTTACTCAATACAATGTTGCACCTATGAAGTATTAAGTAGGATATAAAGATGAGCTTGATCTAGAAATCACACTTTACTTCCATAACTGTCCAATCTGTTAATTGTCTATCAATCACCATTTTATTCTTATGACCAAAAGGGTTCCCAATGGCATCCAAGCTTGACAAATAATTAGCATAAAATTCCACAAACTTCTTCCCAAGATAACACTCTGCAATGCAATCTTTTGGCCGATTATTGTTTCGCACATAATTATTTAAAACTTTCGTGAACCTCTCAAATTTATTTATCCATCTTAAGTATACTGGCTTATATAGCCTAACTTCTTTGACAAATGGACTTTTAAGTGAACCATAATATCAAAAAACTTTGGGGGAAGTATTTCTCAAACGAAAATAACACAATAACTGTTGGGAAAAGTGCTTACATGCCATTTAAATTTTTGTATGAATGTTTATTTATTTAATATTTATACAATAAATATTTTTTTATTCGTCAATTATTATTATTCATCAATGTGGCGGTGTTCATCCATTTGGATTAATGCCCTAGCATTAATTCGCTAACATCTAGCATTTTTAAAAACTTGGACTCTGTGGCATAAAGATACGTTCTAGGCCGTGTGATTTCCCGAGAAGACCCAAGGCAACCAACACTCCAACGTTACTTGAGCGTCACCTTGTTATAATGACCAAATGTTGGACAATAAGAATACCCTGACATTCGTACAGTATTGCTGACATTCGTACAGTATTGCTGGGAACACTCCAGCATTCCAAGCTTAATGTTGCATTGTTGCTCAGTACTATATAAAGTAACTCTTTTAGAAGTTTTTGGGGAGGATGTTTTAACTTTGGCTTGGCACTAAAGTAGCTCAATCCAAACTAAAATCTTTCCTTTTTGATGTCAACAAAAACCATTCAACACCTGGGATCAACTTTGGAGGGTTTATCATGATCAATGAAGATTGGAAACTTTAAGGGAAGCATTAGAATCAAGACAAAAGTGGCTTCTTTGGATTTTATCTACTCCACTTTTGCATTTGATCTTTGTTGTTCTATGTTTTCTCTAGTATTTTGTTATCTAAACTTAGTTATGTTAAACTAATTTCATTTGATTATATTTGTAGTATTGAACCCAATCGTTTATTTGTGGATATTTATAACTTTGAATGAAATAAACTTGGTTATTATTTGATTTGTTAGTGTTTAATACTTACATTTAATCTAGCCAATTAATGAATGATTGTTGGATAGATTAAGATAAACTTTGGAAAAGGCATATCTCATTTAAGAGCTTATAACAAATTGTTGTATGATTGTTCAGCAGTATCTACAAGTTTCAAATTAAGATAAGAATATACTTACTCGACATGCATGGTTAAATAAACTTGGACTTAATGAATTCTATTTTAATCTTAGTGTCATAGGAATATAGGTATTAGATATTTAAGGGAGTATAATCACTTGACTATTGAAGAAGGCTTGTGATGAACCTAGTGTTGAGACCAATAATAGATCATAAACAAACTTGGGTTGGGAGATAACAATACTCCTTATCATTGATAGTATGGTGTATTTTAATTTTCTTTTTATTAAGATAATTTAGAATCAATTTTAATTCCTATTTGCATTGAGTTATCTAGATAAAGAAAAGAAAATCAATTTTAGTAACTGACCTAAAACAAAGCATTTAGTCCTCGTGGGATCGACATCCCTCATTTCTATATTACTTGTTAAGCGATAGCCTGCACTTGTGTTTAGAATAGAATTCGCATAACACACAATAGTAGGTAGTGCAAAACAAGTATATGTCATACACCATACAATAGAAGCATAATATGTATTTCAAAACCACATAAACATAAGCAATTCTATCAATAATAGAAAATATACCTTTGATGAATCACCAGTGATGTTATTTGACAAATGAATCTCAAAGTCTCACCTTATGGTGTCTCTTGAACAAATCTAGTTCTTGCTGTTGTGTATTTTCTCTAAAGCACAAAATTTAGTGTAAGTATACTCTATCATAATAAGTAATAAAAGAACTATAAATTCGGATGTTGAACTCATCGGGTATTATATATTTTCAGCCAAATGCTAAAATTAATCTTCTTATTTTTATCTAGAAACTTAATATTTTAATGGAAATAAAAAAAAACCTAGATTTACTGATGCAAATAAATGAAAATATCATAACTAAGCAATTCTAAAGATCATAAGATAGAGAAAACCTAAGATTATAACTACCCCTTAATATGCTTTTCTAGAGATGCTACCTTTTAATATTAAAATCCCTTAATTCTTATTATTGGTCAAGATACTAATGTATTCACGAGCCTCTCTCAAAGTTAGGTAAATATATCTCAATTCACCAAATATTTATATCTTTATGGTAATTGGAAAAAATTAAGATTCATTAAGAACAAGTCTTATTGACTATATATGCCAATTAGGTATATTTCTATCCTAACTTGAAATTGTAAATTCTCGACAATCATGCATCAAATTATCAAGGTCTAAATGCAACAATGCCTCTCTCAGGTTTTTCACAGTATTTCCAATTCAATCACAATATTGATTAGATTTTATAAAGCATTAAGAATAAATACTTTGAAAAATAAAGAATTGAGTTCAAATAAATATAAAAAGATAAAAAAATTAAGCACATATATTGAGTTCAAGTGATAATCCTAGAAAAGAAATTAGTTCATAATTGTTCACAAAATTAAATATGCACGAATAAAACTATAAGTGCACTGGTCATGAGCAAGTAATAAGGTGATTAGTGAGTATCGTTCTTTGGAGGATTGGTGTTATAAAATAATTCTAAGTACTATGGTGCTAATAACCTAACTTTATCTAGGCTAATTAAAAACTAATTTGATTTATGAAATGAGAGATGCTTAAACTTATAGTTGAAAAATTCAAGGAAATGAGACTTCTATGGTAAAAGGATCCTAGGGTCTTGATTTTATTCTACCTTTCATATGTTATTTATAATTAGTGATTAATAATTAATCTTGTGAATTTATAAATCAAGGGCTTAGAATTAATCTCATTAGCTCTTCCAAGCGTCAAATAAGATTCTATGAATTCACAATTAAGTTGATATCGTTATCTAACTTGTTGTCTATACATGTATTAAGTTACCCTTAAATGACTACCTTAATTCTATTAGTCTCCAAACTCAATAAAATCAAGGATATGCTTTTTAATTCTAACACATGGGTTAAAATTTTTCAAACATATAACCCACAAGTCTAAATCATCAAATTAATTTTCAATCCAATTAGAAGCATTAAATTCATAAAAAGCATAAATGAAAAACACTAGACATAGTTATTAACGAACTAACAACATCAAAATAGAGTATTCAATAGAGTTGCATCAAGCCCTAGAACAAGAAATTTAGCTATCTATAGTCAAATAAGCAAATACAATAATCCAAGATTTCAGAAGAGTAAGCTTGTTCAAAACAACACAACTTACAAAACATAAACTTGAACTAAAATAAAATGAGATGAGTTAAGAATGGAGAACTAGTTGGAGAAGCTTTTAGGGCCTTCAATCTTTAAAGAACTTCAAGATTCTAAGTTTCCAAATGCATTTTCTCACTAGAAACTTTCATTTTTACTCTTAAATTCATGCTCTTATCTTTCCATTTCAAATAATACATTTCCCCTCCTTTTATAGGTTCTAAATTGGGCTGCCAAAATTAGGGCACACATCTTAAAAACAAATCCCTAGCAAGCAGTGCTGCGACCTAAGCTTCTGCCGAAATATGTGTTGTCTCGCACATTTCATAGTGCTATTTCATGTTACTATTCACTATCTGAGTTACTGTTCAAATTGATCATTTTGGTTCCCTAAATAACTCTATTAACTTGGAACCTACAAAATAATATTAACATACATAAAAATATATTATTATTTAAATTGAGTAATTATTAACTCTAGGAGATTAAAGCAATAGATATAAATACACTCATTAAACTCCTTCAAACTTAAAATACTTGTTCACCACAGTGTAAGGAGGCACAACTTAAATTAAAATGATAACAAACTATATGAAGACACTAAACACCAGGTCCACAAATGATTACCAAATTGCCTTGAAAAATTTCTCATGACAACTAATTTCAATGAATGTTTAAACATCATAATAGTTTAACATGTTAATCCAATACTTGTTCTACCCCTCAAGTGACCTAGTTGGTATGTGTGTGTAAAGCTAGAATCATTAGTTACATGCACTCGGATTAGTTTATACACACAAGACAATGAAAAAATCTCTATGAATATTTACTTAATTAACACTCCATATGCTTATTTTTCGTATCACTCTCCACTAATGTAGGTATACACATAACCAAGGATCAAGTAGGACTTTATCAAGCTTGTAATGTATGGCTTGGGTGAGAGTAGGATAAAATGAATCTATTTTAACTCAACTCACACCATAAACACACATTCTCTAGAGATTACTCAAACCTAACCATTTGTTTTCACCCGATTTCCCCCAAACTTATTTCTTGTTCATTTTTTTTCTTTTTTTTAAGTTAGGGGTATAGAAAACTCAATCTTTATTCATTTTCCATCCATTTTATTTTAATTTATGTTTGATTTTTTTATATTTATTTTCAAGCTACTATACACCCAAACTTAAGTTTTTACAACTTTAGAAGAATCAAAGTCCATAATCAAAACTGTAACCCTTAAACAATTCACTCCTTCAATTTCTAAATTTAATAGCTCATATAACTCCCTAAAATGAGTGTTATGCTCATGGTGTGATGGGTATTAAGAAAACTAATTAAATTAAGGACTGAGGTATTGATGTGGTTAGCAAAGAAAAATGGTTATTAGGCTCAACGAGGGTAACTAGGGTTAAAAATATACAATGGCTATCTTAAAAGGCTCAATTTGTCCAATAATGGCTTAAAATCATTTCCTAGATTATGTATGCCCTAAGATTTCACCTCGTGTAATTTTCAAACACGTTCTAGCATGTTTTTAATACTTTAAATATTCTTGTTATGCATAAATGTCTTTAAGTAAGCATAATAACAAGATGATCCTAACTATATGCTCAATATATCAAGTGGTCACAAAATGAAACCGAACTTGTCTTAGATTATAAAGAAAACAATCACAACATTTGAAGTCATATTTTTATTTCATGTCATTGCCTATTAATCATTTAACTAACCTATAACTAACAAAAATAAAAATTGCATGCAAAACAAAAAAACTAAAAATAGCAGTCATAAAGAGTAAGTATGATCGAATACGATAAATGAATACCAAATAGTGTTTCTTTTCCCTAAACTTAAAATTTACCTTGTTTGCAATGGCATGAATAAGAGTGAGTATACAAAACATCCCTTGTAGATTATGGCTTAGTGTGGCAGTGCTTGAATCGTGAGGTTAAAGTTATTGCTTATATTAGTGCCCAAAGCCATCAAGTTTCTTAATTTTTTTTTTTTAGCTTCGTTGGGCTGTACCTTGTTGGCTTTACTTCCACTCCGTTTTTGATACTCTATGAGGTGCCGATTTCTTATTTTAACACACTACAAAAAAAAAATTAAATCTAAGATTAAAATTAAAAATTATAATTCACTTAGGTTGCCTCCAAAGAAACGATTGATTTAATATCTTTAGCTTAACGTCTTTCAAATTTATGAAGGTTTTGTACTTTTTGAAGCATTTTGCCCATGGAACACTCCTTTATTGTGGTGTTTTAGTATATACTCATTGGTGTTGTCACTCTCTTTTCTTGAATTCTAAATCTCCAAAAGATGATCATAAAAAAATGACCCCAACTTTCTTATTTTGATTACTTTTCCACGATGATCTTCCTATGCCTTGTCTTCTTCTTTGTTTTCCAAAAACTTGATGCGATATTTCTATATCTTAAAAATTAAGTGCAAGTATACACTATCGTATACAAGTAATAAATGGACTAGCTAGTCGGATGTCAAACCCACAGGGATAATTTCTACGTTTTAACTAAATACTAAAATTATGTCTTTTGATTAATTATTCGGAAAAATAAAAATCTAAGATTGACTGTAGAAAATATAAAAGCAAAAACACAATGCAAAGAGAATTAGGTGATAGCAATATAGAGAAAACTAGGATTAATACTATCCCTCAATATGCTTTTTAATGATTAATCTCTAATATTTAACTCCATTAATCTTTGTTATTAATCAAGACACTAATATATTCACAAGCCTCTTCCGAGGTCATGCAAGTATACCTTAATTTACCAAATACCTATATTCCTATGTTGCTTGTAATAAATTAAGATTCATTAAGATTAAGTCTTTTTGATCATACATGCCAATTAGGTATATTTCAATCCTAAATTGAAACTTGTATATGCAACATTGAATGTTACTCTACAATCATGCATCAAATTACCTAGGTCTGAATATTATGATTCCTCTTCCGAATTTATCAATAATATTACCAACTCATTCACCATATATTGGCCAGATATATTGAAATATTAAGATCAAGTAATTTAAATAAAATGACTAAGTTTATTAAATATTAAAAAGATATGGCAATTAAGCACACATATTGAGTTCACTTATTTACCCTAGAAAATAAATTTAGCTCATGTATATAAGAGAATAGCGGTAAAAATAATAATAAATCATGATACAATCAATAGCAAATGTCAAATTGCTCTTAATTGCGCTACCTAAGAAACTCTTGATGCCGAAGAATGCCTTGAATCTCTCTCTAAGTGTGCTTCAATTAAAATCCTATTGCTCTTTAACACTTGTGCTCTGTATTCTTGGTATTCTTAAATTTCTCTAGGGTCTCTTGGATGATTTTTAAAGGCTGGGGATAAGTGGGCTTTTATAGGGATTGATATAGACTTTAAAATCTCAATTCTCGTAGGATTAGGACTCACACTACTGTGGGGGTGCTGCATGCTATCGTTGGGATGCTATGTGTAAAAGGCCTCACCGTTTGATCAGTGGAATATTGACACTAGCGCGATGAAGGTTTGGCGCTGGGGTGCTAGTCGCGACTTAGACAGGTTATTTTTGTGATTTTTTTATTTCGATCACTATTTTAGTGTTGGGGCGAAAATGCTTGTGGCGCTTATCATAACATTGCCTTGTTATAAATGTAAGGTTGGATAGCATCAATCTTCTTCTAAGATAAGGCACGTTGTTCTCCATTTGGATCCATATTATAAATGCTTAAGCATTCTTCAGTGTCATTTGGCAACTTTAATTCCTTGAAGTCTTTGAATGTGGCTTCCTCATCTTATACCCTCATTTTCATCTCTCCTCTTTTCATGTTAATGAGAACCCTTCCAATAGCTAAGAATGGTCAACAAAGAATACTAGGATCCTCCTTATCTTTCTCTATGTTTAGACCCATAAAGTTAACTAGAAGAATAAATGTGTCCACTTTGACTAGTACATCTTTAATGACAACTCATGGATAAGAGAGAGATCTATTAGCCATTTGCAAGGAAATTGTTGTTGGCTTCACCTCTCCAAGTCTTAACTTCTAAAAAAATGGATAGGGGCATAAGGTTGATGCTTGTCCGAAGTCCACAAAAAGTTTTTAAAAGTAGAATCAAATGCAATTTTAGTTGTTAAAGCTTTACAAGATCCATTGAGCATCCACTCAGGTCTAATAACAAGGGCAAGATCTAATAAAATGAAAGAAGTGTTAAATAGGCTAATTGAGCACATCCTAAATTCATGTTTTATTGAAGATACTAATCTGTCTGAACTAAGTATTCAAGAATATCAATGCCTTGTTAATGTTATTCAAGTCTCTTTATGGTGGACATCACAATCAGACCATACCAACATCAGCCTATGTGATGAACGCCCAATAAGAAGATAAGAAGTCATTTTAAGGGCTTGCAACTGCATTTATCATATTAGTTCATTCAAAATTTACTTATCTTGATAGTAGTTAGAAGTTTGACAGCCAGTCTTAGTTTCATTTATTGTTGAACTTTGAAAGTTATGAAAAAATGCTTGGCATCCAAGTGGTCTTTATAAATACCATAAGTGATAAGAAGTAAAATAGTTTATGATATTAATATTATTAAGAGTTTTCTCTTGATTCTTCAAAGAACTTTTCAGAACTTACCAAGATTTTCATCTTGTGACAATCATCATTAACTTTTCGCTCACAATATTTCTCATTTATCTTGAGTGTGGAAACTACCACTTTTCTTATACTTTTGGTTTTTTTTTATCTCTGAATAAATAATGAGTAAAGGTCCTTATTTTCATTTGTTTTTGAATCTGAGTTAGCACAATCCTTGGTAAAGGAATCTCATTGAGTACTGGGTCTCACTTTTCTTTGTGAGGTTCACATCATTTGATATCAGAGCTTAGGATCTAAATTAGGTTTAATTTATCCTTTATTTTTTTTATTGCTTGTTCTTTCTTTTAATTATGCATCCTTTATTCTATTCTTTGAATCTGAATCCTATCATCTTTGTTGCTTCTTATCTATAACTTTTATCTATTTCTTCTCCTTAATTCATTCAAGTTTTGTTATTTATCATTTCATATAAGTATAAAAAATAAAGAAAAAATTTATATAAAAAAAATTCAAATTAAATTGATTTCAAGTTTATTATTCTAAAATATAAAAAAAGAGTATAAAAAATTCTGAATTAGTTGAAGTGTTATTCAAGTTTTCTTGCATCAAGTGTGTATTCTTGATATTTTGTACAATTCAGCCTAAAAGAAAACGACAACCCTACTTGCATAAAAAATTCAGATTCTTTGTGGTCTTGGTTTCTCCTAGTTTATCATTTTCATTATAATCTTGTTCTCGTTGCTTCTTAAATTTAGCCTTTTATTTCCTTTGCATTAACCCATTATCATCTTTCATAATCAAATTTATTAAGTTTGAAATATTGCAAGGTAATTTTGATTGAGTTTGTTTAAGTTCAATAAAGAACTAAAGACGAGACTAAAGAGTGGAAAAAGGTAAGAGAGATAGTTTGAATTGTTGCAAGGTAATTAGCATGGTAGACTGAAAAAGATAGTTTTTTATTTTGTTTCAATGGTTAAAATACTATTCATCTTCTTCCTCACTCATTTAGGCTACCATTGTTGCATTAGAATTTAGATTTGTGATGAATTCAAGTATTGAACAATAAAGGTTAAGTGTTAATCTCAGGGTTTAAATGTTAAACTAGTTTTGAAAATTAAGCTGCTATTTTACCGACTCAAGCCTACCTCGTTGAGTCTTAGAATTGCCAACGGGTCCATTTCAGGTGGTACTCTAGCTTATACCATACTAAAGGCTTTGTTAGGTAATTATTATCAGTTTTGCTATTAATGCGATTAATATTTATTTAATTTCATTAATGTAATGAAATGTAAAATTTATGGTGTTCATTATTTGGAAAATTAGATTTTTAGCTTCTACTGTATATATATAATGTATGAGATACAAGTATATGCATTTATGAATAGTGGACACGTACGCACATGCATACATGCATCCAATAGATTAGGTTTGAATTACACCCAACAAATAGTATTATAGCATGTTTTGTGGTGTGTGATTGGTGTTTTTCAGTGTAATTGAGTTTTTAATGAAGTTTTGGGGTTTTGGTTGTGCATTTTAAGTGTTGAAAATGCTAAAACCAAAAAAATAGCTATCTGAGCACCGCAACATTCTAGTCTAGTGCTACAGCACTGGATGATGAGCGTCATAGTGTCAGGGTCTCCAGGCCTCAATGCCTCAGCGCTCGAGGCTTGGTGTCACAACATTGGAGGTTCGGGTTCCTAGCATTACAATGTTGGGAGTACTGTCTTCAGCGCTGATAACCTAGCACTGCGGCACTGACACTGTTTACTCAAACAATACTTTTGAACAATGTTTTAAATAGTATTTAAAATTAAATATGCATGTAGGGGTTTATGAGATGTAGTGATAAAAGTTATCAGTCTGTATTATAAATCGGGATCAGTTTTTCCTATGCTAGTAACCATAAGGTGAGAGTTAGTTGTGTTTGCACAAAAATAAATGAATGGTTAAGAATCACCTCATAATGAAATGAGACTGAGTTTTAAAAGTGTTTTACATTTATGAGATAGTGTTTTACATTAGTCTATCTTATCAATAGGGTGTTAAATGGGTCATATTGGTCTTTTCCTAAGTGTTGAAATTTGTGCTTACGTGCCATCCCATTATATATGAATATTTGTTTAATATTTATACTAGTATTATTATTTCAATAAATCACTAATTATATTTATATATGGTAAGATGCTTGTAACGTTACAGACATTGTACGATTTGAAAGAGTTCAGATCTAGTCTGAATGAGTTTAGATCAATGCAAAGAATTAGCAACGTTGAGAGTTATAAATGCTAAGAGTTGGCACTGATAAGTGTTATTAGGTTATAAGAGTCAGCAATATCTAAAGAGTTAGAGCATTGACTGAAATGGGACAAAGACCTAAGAATATATTAGTAATGACGTAGTTCCAAAGAGTTACAAATAGTGCTAGGACATGTCATTATGCAAATATATTTTCAAATATTATGTTCCTGATCTATCTTCACTGCTGCTAGTCTGCCAGTGAATACCTTAATAAATATATAGATTGATGTATGTCTATATCTGGATGGTCCAAATGGCTAATCTTAGCAAACCATGAGTTTAATGGCAGCTCGTATAGAGATATAGGTATTCAGTAATGACTGAATACTGAACAGACTCACAAAGATCTCTAATAGACATCCCATAAAGCCGTCAATTGAGGGTCTTTCGAGTTGAGTAGTATTCGCGGTCCTTTGACCTGAGTGTCACGGTGGACTTGTGAGTGATCCACTATACTTTGGTTCCACACATGTCAGAAATCTTTCATGGTCTGACTGTTGGGTGTCGCTGGGTATGGTTCGATGCTCATGGAGGCCGGTATGCATAGATATGGGATCCATCAGCTCATTTGGGTTAGTATTATATCCTAATACTCTATGGATTTTATTTCAGAAAGTCTTATGGCCATAAGCAATAATTCCCGGGAAAAGAGTTTAACACTAGGGATAAATAATATTTACAAATAAATAATATTACAAAAGTGTTTGGAAATATTATTTATTGAAATACAATTCTAGAGATAAGCTTTCGGTCGGGCATATGGAGATTTGACGGTGTTAATCTATATCTCTGCTCTACTCGGATATAAATGATGGAGGGATTATATGAATATATTATAACCTTAACTTATATGGTCTAACGCGTCGCTTTGTAATATCCATAACATGTGTGTGGGGCATCGTTCACGGACGTATGGAGGAGTTCCATATGATAATTCAGGCGTGGACCTAGAAAGTCTCACAATATACAGTGTACTCATTGTGCACTGGGGCAGCATAATGGATTGAACAGTTCCATCCTAGAAATTTCAGCAAACTGAAAATATGTTTCGGGGTTCCTTGGGTTGTGCACTTGTTTAGACTTAAATGTTAAGTATATCATTTAATTAGTTGACAAGACTTATTAACTAATTAGATGTTAACAAGTGGCACAATTGTATTCCATGAATTCAACCATTTACCATGTTGGTAAAATCAAATAAGGTAAATATTAATTATTCAAATAGTTTTTGAATAATTAAATAAATATTATTTAAATAAATAAAATATGATTTTATTTATTTATTATTTTATTGATAAATGGAAGACATACCTAATTTGAGAAATATAAATTAAATTAAGTGGAGCACTATTTTGTGATTAATGGTTAATTTTATTAGACCATTAAAATGGCCACCAAAAATTATTTTGGTAGTTGGCTACTTAATCTAATTTTGGTGGAACACTTATAAAGTGTTGAGAGCACTAAAATGGTTGAGTTTTATGTGTGTTAACAAGTGAGTGAACGAAAATTCGTGCAAAGTATTGAGAGGAAAAAGAAGAGTTGGTTTTGAGAGAATTTTTCTTTGAAAGAAGACTTGTGAGAAAAACCAAAGGAGAAAGAAAAATAAATCCTCCTTATTTTTCTTTCAAGCAATACAAAACCTTGTTGTTGGAGATTATACTGCTGCTATTCTAGCTTCACAATCCCATCGGATTGTTGTGAACTAGAATTGAACAAAAGTGGACTTCAAGGCGAGCTCAAAGTTGGAGTAAAGAAATCCGAATTTGAAATCTTCATCAGAGGTCTTCAAAGGTATGTTTTTCTGTATTCTTAAGTTGTTAAGAATTGAAGTACATGTGTATATGTTGATTACATGATAAATTTTGCTGCCAAATTCATGTATATGATACATGTGTTTAGTTTTTCAATATATACACAATCACATGTATACACCTTAAAATACATTAACACTAAGATCGCTACAGTGTGAGATTTGGTAAGTATGATTTGGACTATGCCAGTTATACTCGAGGTGAGGCAAATATATGTGAAAGTATTGCCCTAGATTTCTTTAGTATGTAGGTAGTATCGGTAACATTTGTTTGATTATTGACAAGTTAATTTGGAATACACTTATCTTAGATTGCTACAATGTGTGGATAAGGTATATTTAGGATCAAGAGTAAGAGTTGTATGAGATGCAATTGACAAAAGTTGTCTACCACGTTTAATCAAATATCTAATATATTTATATTTTAATATAATATAATAATTAAATAATTATTAACTCAACCTTGGTTAATTTTTAACCATGGTTGAGTTATTCATATTATTTAATATATTATAATATTAAAATATCTTGATAATTTACCAAAATGACCTCATTTAATCTAATGTGGGACTCACCAAACCTATACTCGAGTAAATTGATGACTTATTATATGTCACGTGTCACCATTTAATTGGTCAACAATAATTGTTATCTAATTAATCGCACTTAATATTGAAGTATTAACATGCACACATCCCTAGGGTTATTGAAACAAATATTCAATTTTGTTGGATTTCACTGGATTGAACTATTCAATCCGATACAATGCCCCAGTGCACTATGAGTACACTTCATATTACAGGACTCCTTAGGTCCACGGTCGATTCGTCAAATGGAACTATTTTTTAATATGTGATCGATGCCCCATTCACACTTTATGCATACGTATAATCCTTTCATTACTTTTACCCTTAATGAGCAGGGATATACATCAACATCGTCAAATCCTCATGTGCTCACCAAATCTTGTCTCTAGATTCGTGTCTCGATGAACAATATAAACAAACACTTTTGTTATATTATTCAACTATGTGAGAGCATGTAAAGGTGAAAATAGATCAAGAACACAATATTTGAGAACACACTTCCACAATGACTTTCCTAACTCCTATTGCAACTTTTTGCACCTATGTCAATACTAGTGTACTCTCAAGTCTTTGTCCCATTATAGACAAGGTTCTAAGCTCTTAGATTTTATTAACTCTTATAAACTATTAACTCTTAACAATGCTAACTCTTAGCATTTATAACCCTCAACTTTGCTACCTTTAGCACCAGTCTAAACTCCTTTAGATTGGCTCAGAGCCATTTTAGATCATACAGTGTCCATAATATGACTGGCATCATTACCATTTAATAAAGAGTGTTAGCGATTTAACAAAAATGACATTGTGTAATATTATCAAATAAATATTTATACAAACAGAGATTGTATATGAGTATATACCCTAACAGACCTTTCATTGACTACTTTATGGGATGTCTATTGGGGGTTCTCATAAGTCAGTTCAATACCCAATCCTTACTGAATACCTGCATGCCTATACAAGCGTCCACTAAGCTTAAGGTCTATTAAGTCTAACTCTTTGGATAATTCAAATATTGATATACACTAATTTGGAAGGAATACCAATCAACCCGTATCGACAACCATAGATCAGGAACGATATTTTTGAGAACATACTACATAATGACATTTCTTAGCACTATTTGTAACTCTTTTCAACTATGTCTTTGCAAATATAGTTTTAAGTTTTTGTCCTATTTCAGATGAGGTTCTAACTCTTAGCGCTAACCTAAATCTTTTTATATTAAATTTAAACTGCTTTCAATCTATAATATTTGAAAAGTAACAAGTTTGGAACTATATATAAAATAGTAACGATTAGTTGAAATATACAGTGTATAAATATTAATATATTTATACAAAATTTAAATGCCACATAAGCACCATCTCTAACAACTTTCACTTGCTCTAGTCTCATACTTAATGATATCTAATCCCCATCGATTTCATATGTTTCTCAAACACCCTAAGAGTTAAGACCTTAGTTAATGTGTCATCTAGATTATCAATAGAATCTACTCTAGATACTAATACATCTCATCTAGCCAAGATTTATCTAATTATGTAGTGCTTGCATTCCACATGCTTAAACTTTTGGTGTGCTTTTTACTCTTTAGCTTGAGCTATTGCCCATTGTTATCTCAATATAATGAGATAAGATCCGCTGAACTTAGGACTATTCTGAGCTCTGCGACAAACTTGCTTATCCATAATACTTCTATTATAGCTTTTAAAGCTGTAAAATATTCTACCTTCATAGTAGAATCAGCCGCGGATGCCTATTTTGCACTCTTTCAATTAACTACAACACTATTGAAAAGAAACACATAACCTGATGTAGACTTTCTATCATTCAGATTATACTGTAATTCACTATTTCTATAATAAAAAAACTTATCCTTTATAACTTTAAAGTATTTTAGGATATGTTTTACCACTATCTAATGGTTGTTACCTGGATCAAATTGATATCAGATTGTAATACTCACATCCATACTGATGTCAGGTCTCATATATAACATGGTATGCATTAGGATGAATGTCATATTTAAAAGGTACATTAATTATCTTACAGTTACTAAAGTTATATCTTTCAAGAACACTTTAAATGTATTAGGATTGGGAGAGTCCAATCGGCCTCTTAGTTTTATCTCTATAAAGCTTTATACCTAGTATACAGAAAGCCTCTCCCAATATTATTTCTGATAATGAATAAGTTATCCACATAAAGAACTAGAAAGATAATCATGCTTCTACTAAACTTTTTGTACACACATGCTTCCTCTTCATTATTTTATAAAACTAGACCTTCTGATTACTTCATCAAAATGAAGATTTCAGCTTTAGAAGGCATACTAGATTAAAATTCAGGCTAGATGTAAACCCTTTAGGCTACTCTATGTATACCTCTTCCTCGAGATATCCATTTAAAAAAGTTATCTTTACATCCGTCTGCCAGATCTCAAAATCATAATATGTTGTAATAGCCAATAGAATTCAAATCGACTTTTAGCATGGCTACTGATGAAAACCATTTTCTCATAATCTATCCATAATTTCTGAGTATAACCTTTTGCCACCAATCATATTTTAAAGGTCTCTACCTTTCTATCGAGTCCACGTTTTCACTTGTAAATACATTTACTAGCAATAGGAATAATTCATTCAAGAAGCTCAACTAAGTCTAAAACTTGATTGTTATATATAGAGTCAATTTTAGATTTCATGGTTTCTTGTTATTTTTCATAATAGATGTCCAACATCGCTTCTCTTTAAGTCAAATGATCATTTTCTTCCACTAAGAACATGTCAAAGACATCTTCAGGCATCAAACCATACCTAACAAGTGGCCTTGAGATCCTTTTTGACCTATGTAGAGGGTATGTCAAAGGTATCACACTCAATTGAGTCGGAGGTTCCATCATGGGTTCATAAACTTTTTGATTAACTTCATTAAGTTTAATCATTCTAGAATCCCCATAATCTGTGATAATCTATTTCCTTAGAAAAGTGTCATTACAAGTGATGAACACATTGTTAGAGCTGGTGCTCACGTGCCATTCCAATATTGTATGAATATTAATTGTTAATATTTATACAATAAACATTTCGAATAAAGATTGTTAATATCATATTAATATGGTAAAATACTTGTAACATTACAGACATTGTTTGATCTGAAATAGTTCAGATCTGGTTTAAAGAAGTTTAGACCAGAACTAATAGTTATCAAAGCTGAGAGTTATAAATGCTAATAGTTAGCACTGTTAATAGTTATCAGTTTATAAGAGTCAGCAAGGTCTAAAGAGTTAGAACTTTGTCTATAATGGGACAAAGACCTGAGAGTATACTAGTAATGATATAGTTGCAAAGAGTTGCAATAGGAGCTAAGAAATATCATTATGTAAGTATGTCTCAAATATAATGTTCCTGATCTATGATCATCAATGCGGGTCTATCGGTGAATTCACAATATATAGATTAGTGTATGTCTATATCTGACTAGTTCAGATGGTTGTTCTTAGCTGACCATGAGCTTAGAGCTTGTATAGACATGTGGGTATCTAGTCAGGACTGGATACTGAACAGACTTATGAGGACCCCAATAGATATCCTATGAAACCGTCAAAGGAAGGTCCTCACGAGTTGAGTAGTAATCGTGGTCCTTTGACCTGAGCGCCACGGTGGTCTTGTGAGTGATCCATCATGCTTTGGTTCCACATATGTCAGAGACCTTTCATGGTCTGACTGCTATGTGTCGCTGGGTATGGTCCGATGCTCATGGAGTCCGGTGTGCGTAGATACGGGATCCATCAGCTTACGTAGGTAAGTTGTATATCCGATGCTCCAAGATTATATTTCATAAAGTCTTGTGGCCACAAGCATAAACCCAGGAAAAGAGTTTCCCACAGGGTTAAACAATATAGCAAAAATGTTTTCGTATATTGTTTATCGAGATACGAATCTGGAGATAAGATAATTGGATGAGCAAATGGGGATTTGATGGTGCTGATCTATATCCCCGCACATCCAGGGTATAAATGATGGAAGGATTATACGCATACGTTATGACCTCAACTTGTATGGTCTGACACGCTGATTTGTAATATTCGTAACGTGTGCGTAGGGCATCGATTACGGATTAATGGAATAGTTCCATTTGACAAATCGGGTGTAGACCTAGAGAGTCCCAATATGAAATGTACTCTTTGAGCACTTGGGCAGTGTACCGTATTGAATTGTTCAATACAGTATAATTCAGCAATTACTAAGGTTACGTTAACTAAAGTATATGGTTAAATGGTGGGACCCACTTTAGGTTAACTTGGTAACCGAGTAAGGATATAATAGTAATTTCACTTTATGATTATTTAATTGTTAAATAATTAAAATAAATATTTATTTGTTTAATTGTTAAATAAATGATTTAACTTAACTAGGGTTAAAGGTTAACCATAAGGTTAAGTTAGTTAACTTTACTTAATGGTTAAGTAAAGGTTAACCTAACCATGGTTAAGTTAGTTAACTATGGTTAAATTAATTAAATATTTATTAACTTAAAGGTTAAGTTAAAGTAATCTAACTATGGTTAAATGTTAACTAAGGTTAGGTTAAGCCAAATGAAATGCAAATGAAATTCAAATTAGTTTGGAATTTATGCATTAGTATATAAAGTGAAATGAAATTGAAAATGATTAATTTTTGAAATTGGTTTTAGATTTTAGGTTTTGCATTTTGGGAGCCAATTCAATTTGAGAAATTGAAATTGTTTGTTTTGTGTTTTAAGTGTTAGAACAACAAAACAAGCTAGATAAATGGTTACTAAATGTAATAACTAAAAACAAGATTTGTTTTATTTATTCAAGAGTTGAATAAAAGGAAAAACAAATTTGATTAAGTTAAATTGTTTAACTTTGAAAAATGTTTAAGAGTTAAACATATATGCTGGATTAAGATGCTGCCATTCTAGACAATCAAACCCACTCTTGTTGATTGCTAGAATTGATCAAAGATTCATTTCATGGTGGACTTCAAAGAAAATTAATCCAAAGGCTTCATTGGTGATATTTCTCAATTTCGAATTTCAGTTTAATCAAATGTTATTTTATGTGTTCATTATATTTAATCTTCCGCTGTGCACATGTATGTATGAGATATGTATATTGTTTGTATGATGAACACAACCCACATGCAAGCACCCTAAGTTTTATTTATTGATATACCCCATATAACCCAACACACATTTCATTCATCTGGAGATAATTGATATCCTATAAAATGTTAAGAATATCCAATGAATTGATACTTATACCCTTTGGGTGCAAGTTTATTCTATTGCATAATATTTACGTAAGTAGGACAACTCTAAATCTTAACATACTTAAGACTTTATTTCCTCCCCGTCCATATCTTTATGGAGTACTAGGAACGACCTTTCATGGACTCTGTTCAATAAGTGAATAGAAGTTTCTAGAGCTTAACCCTAAAAATATTTTGGAAGATTGATAAAGTTTATAATTGATCGAATCATATCTAATAAAGTCTGATTCCTCCTCTTTGAAACACCATTGTGTTGAGGAGTACTTGGAGGACTATAATAAGCAAGAATTCTATTCTCCTTTAAATAATCCATGAATTTACTATTCATATATATACCACCTTAATCAGATCGAAGGCATTAAATAAACTTATTGGTTTATTTCTCCACCTCCAGTTTGAAACTCTTTAAACATTTCGAAGGTTTCTGACTTGTGTCTTATAAAAAACACAAATCCATATCATGAAAAATCATTAATAAAGACTATGAAGTATCAAAATCCACTTATGAAAGTGTGACTCATTGGACCACATACGTTATTATGAACTAGTTCCAATAAATCAGTGGCTTAATGTCCAACACCAATAAAAAGAGATTTAATAATCTTCCCTTGAATGCAAGATTTATAAATTAGATAAGGTTCTATGAAAAGATCATGTATTTGACCGCCTTAATAGATGTGTTAAGGGTTTCACGTATATATAACCTAATTACATATACCACAATTCTGTATTATTGAAAGTTTCTGAACTATTCCTTTTATTTACCTGTAGATTCAAGACATTTCTTATTGTATCTAAAATATAATGGTCATTAATTAACTGACATTCAACTAACAAAATATTATCTACATTATATAAATACATGGAACCATTTTAAATTTATACATAATAACCTTCACTGTCTAACATAGGAATGATGTAATCTACCCAATAATGTTTGGCATAAAATAATAGTTATACAACATTGTAGATCTATCACAAGGGAGAAATAACTCAAAATGTCTAATAGCTTCAAGATGTAGGAAATCACCATTTTTAACAGTTGTATTTCTCCAAGCTACAGTAGTCTAACTTTCTTAAGACCCTACAACATATTGCAGATGTACAAAGGAGAGACAGTATCTAAGACTAACCAATAGTGGCATTAAATGCTAATGAAATGTTAATAATAGGTAAAAATATACCTGAGAAGTTCTTCTTGACTATGGTAAGGTACTTCAGATAATTACGCTTCTAATGTCTGTCCTTACTACAATGGAAATACTTTTCTTTTCTTGTGTGTCTTCTCTTATGGATTGGATATCACATGTTGCTAAGGAGCTATAGTGGTCTTTGCTTCTCTTTTTTCTTGCCCTTCAAACTTTCCAATAAGCCTTCAAGTTAGAAGATGAAATACTACCCTAAACATAAAGGGCTGTGCCCCTTTGGTTATATCCTCGTGAGACGTCTTTAACAAATTGTGCAGCTCAGCATTTGTGGGAATCAACTAGTTAGAATAATTTTCGGTGTAATTCAATTAGTGTGCATCAAGTATACATACCAACAGATTGCTAGAAGCTATCTTATCTTTATAAATCCCCCTTTTGTCTATCTTCATAAAAGATGAAGGAAAAATCCCCCTTTTGTCTATCTTTCACACATGTAGTCTAACCCTTTTACATGAAAGATAAAAGGCCAAAACTATTTTGGTCTTATTCTCATGTAATTGGCTGAACATTTTCCTAAGACATTAATATTAGCTTATCTTTTGATTATTTTAAGTTATCAAAGGTACACTTGTCACCATCTTGAACAATGTATTTATTTCCATAAACAATGCTTATCCGACAAACATTATTAAAATAATTAAGACCATTGCAAATGAGACAGGTATCAAAGAACTTGTTCAAGTATAAAAAAAGCTTATCCAATAAGCTTTAATAAAGTAATCAAGTCCATCACTAGTGTCTACCACATATTAAAATCTTATACCAAGCTTAACTATTAAGCTTTATTAAAATAATCAAGTACATGACAAGTGTCTAATACTTGTCCAAGTACTATACCAAGCTTATCCTTTTAAAGCCTAGTAATATGTCAAATTCTAACAATTAGAATTTGACATGTTTCTATCTGACAGGTCCTAATATCGAATCTTGCTCATTAATAATTTTTTGGATCAAAATCTTTGACCCTAACTACTATCCCGGTACTTAACAAGTACACTTTATATTATGAGACTCTCTAGGTTCTTGCCTATTTGTTTTATGAAATACTTTCATAAAGTCTATGAATAATGCCCCACATAAATATTATGGAAACAACAAAATGATATATTAAACCATATAAGTTGAGGTTAAAACATATATGTATAGTCCATCTGTCACTTATATCTTGAAAGAGCATATACATAGATCATTACCATCACATCTTTATATGCTTGACCTTGAACTTATCTCTAGATTTATATTTTCATAAATAATATCCGTGAATACTTTTGTGATATTACATAACCTTACAGAAAAATATTTTCAGGGGTTCATAAGACTTCTTTAAATATAATCTCAGAGCATTAGGATATAAAACTCAGTCATATGAGCTAACAGATCCCATGTTTATAAACACTGAACTTCATGAGGATCTGACCATGCCCAACAACAACTAAAGGTTAGACCATGAATAGTTTCTAACATGCATAAAATCAAAGTATGGTGGATTACTCATAAGTCCACTGTGGCGTTCAAGTCAAAGGACTATAAATACTACTCAACTCGAGAAGACCTTCCATTGACAGCTTTATGCTATGTCTACTAGAGGTCCCTATGAGTCAATTTAGTACCTAATCCTTACTGAATACCTACATGCCTATACGAGCTTCCACTAAGCTAACGGTCTACTGAGGCTAACCATCTTGACAATCTAGATATAGACATACACTGATTCGACCTGTATCAACAACTACAGATCAGGAACGATGTTTTGAGAACATATTGCATAATCATATTTCCTAGCATCATTTATAACTTCTTACAACTTGTTATTACTAATATATTCCTAAGTCTTTATCTCATTTTTGACAAGGTTCTAACTTTTATAATATTCTTTTAGTGTTAACTTAAATTTAGATCTATAATGTTTGAAAACTAATAAACTTAGTACCATATATAAAATATTAACAATATTTTGAAATGTACACTGTATAATTATTAATATATCTATACAAAATTTAAATTGCACGTAAGCACCATCTTTAATAATTCTTCAACTATTGTGTTTACTAACTATGTTGCTGTGAGGTACTTAATGTCAAAATATGATACTAAACTAAGACTAATTTGGTGGATTATGTTGCTTTAAGAATTTAACATCACTAATATAAGAAGGGAACTGAGAATGTTGTTGCAAATTACTTATTAAGACTTATACCAAATTCATCAATGGAAATAACATTCATTGATAAATTTCATTTTTTGTTGTTACAATGCATTGGTATGCTAATATTGTCAATTTTCTTATGACAAGAGAAAAGTCACCTCAATGGAATATCTAAGACCAAAAGATATTTCTAATTGAGGTAAAACAAAATTTTTGGGATGATCCTTACCTATTCAAATATTGTCTTGATCAAATATTTTGATGATGCATACCTGACAATGAGGTAAGTGGAGTTATTGAAATGTTGTTTTCCTTCCTTACCTCAAAATGTTTTAAAAAAAATTTATCAAGCAAAATGTGAAAGACTATAGTTATTAATGCTTATGAACATACTTATTGATGTATGTTGGTTAATTGAAGCTAAGGTTCGAATGACAGACGCATTTTAGACTCATTAATTTCCTACATGCTAGGGTTGGGTAAAAGCTCATTTGTAAAAAAACGAAGAGCAAAAAAGATTAAGTGTTTGTTGTAAGTAGGCAAGCATGACTTGTAACACATATTGCCGCACTTTAGGAATGATGTTTGTAAATCATGAAGATAAAATTCAGTTCATTATGGATGGTTTGAGTAAGAAGTCTTTAGATGATATCTTATTGACTCTTGAGACACATCTTAGTGGATATGTGCAAATTGCTATTGACAGGACCCGACCCGAGATCCTCTACTGCAGGTCCCAGTGGCCCTGCCGGGCCCCTCGACGGAAATTTCTCAAAATTTAATTGGGTAAGTTGAGAAATTTTGAGAGGCGAACCTTTTCTTTATTTCTTTTTGTTCTTGCTATTACTGATAAAATCTAGTAATATACATGAAAACGACATCTATATTTAAAAACAATTGGGCAGAGTTTCCCCTAGTTTTCTAAAATCCAAATAAAACCTGCAAAGAAATTTCACTTTTATTTCAAATACTTCTCAATACTACCAATTCGGACCGATCCTTTCCAAACTAAATCCAACACAACTCAATAGTTCATTTAAATCACAAAATGAGCATACTTATAAAAAGTAAAAACGATCATCATAATGTCAAAATCTCTTCTTCTTGGTTCAAAACATACATACAATTATACATGCCAAAATTACTATGCAAAAAATAAAGAGTGTTATTTAACACATCTACATAAAACAAAAAATGATCTTCAGATTTGGCCCACTACTCAGCAATAGGAGAATCAACAGCTTGCGTACTGAGACCTGCACCTGGGAAGAGGGTTTAGAAAACATGAAACACAAAACGAGTGAGCTAAAGGAGCTCAGTGAGTGTAATTAAGATTTCAAATAAAATAACATTATGCGTAGATAATAAATTCTAAGTACATGCATAAATCATGCTTCTAAAACTGATGTAAAGCTGTAAAACGGTTTCTAACATCATATACAGATGAAATCTTGCCGAGCAGGTTTTATCTATATTTTTGGAAAACAATATTCAAAATCTATACAACACAACAACTGCCATGAGCATATAAATACATAAAATGCTATCAGTAAATTAAAAACTAGTGAAGTCCTCGCTCGACCATTTCTTTGTACTGGGAAAAAATAGAAACACCAAAAACAAAGGGTTTTCTCAATGAGTAAGTGTGAAATCTGAATAATTGTGGAAACATACTAAAAATTCTAAGTACGAAAAACTGTTCTAAATCTATCTAAATCTCAAATACTGATAAAACTCTACCGAGCGGTTTTCTTCATTTAAAAATTTTAAAATATAATAGTCTACTGCTAGAATCTGTAAACATTATTTACAAACATTTTCATTTTAAAAAAAAACTATATATCTCATACAATTGTCTAAAACTTCCGCTCGGTTCTAGTCTGTCTGAAAAGCACTAATGGCTACCCTAATGCTGGACCCACTTGTCGACGTAGCCGACAAAATAAGCCGGTCACAGGGCGGTCTCCGCTAGCAACAACCACTGTGACCAATCTGATAAACTGATAAATCTGAGACATTTCACTATCTATGTGGCAGAATATACATCGCAGACATATAGTGAGATAACACCCCGTAGCATAAGCGACTCACAGACTCAACACCCCGACTCCCCGGAGTTAGTAGTACTCAACCCAACTGACTGACCTGCCCACGCATACAGGGTGTACCGGCCGGGTCTATACTATCCCCACAGAGATCTGAATTTGATAGCTAATAACTGATAAATGGGGTACTACTGGCCTTTGAAAATTGATAATATTCTAAAAACTGTTTCTTACTATTGAAAAATAAATCTCTAAACTGTAGAAAATATTGAACTGTAATTCTAAAATTTTTACGGTATTTTCAAATGATAAAATTTCAATTCTCATTATTTCAGAAATATCAAATAAAATATCACTGTGCTTTTCTTAATTCTTAAAAATCACGTAACTTGAGTAAATTACCTGAAACAATAACATTTAAATTATAAAGCACTTAAATACTAATAATTTAAAATAAACTGAATTTAATTTCTTTTAATTGCTTTCCCACTCACCAATTGTCATTCGCTAGAGTTTTTTTTTCGGGCTTGTACTTTCACCGGTTTCGCCCTTCGGCACCTACAAAGCATAAATTACCCTTTAGCCCCTTTTTAAAGGCAAAATTACCAAAATACCCCTAGTGCACATTTTCGGCCACCACCTAAAATTCCTTTCTAAATTTATAATTCTTCCCCCCAACAATCTCAATTTATGCCAAACTACCATTTTTTTTTTTGTCAAAGGAGTCTAAAATCCCTTATAATTTTCTTTGGACTAAATTACCCCTAATCTTTGTCATAAATGACCATTATGTCCCATATGCAAATTTTGATTTCCACCCATCAAAACTCATCTTAAGGATCCTAGAATTCATTCTTAACCCTCAATTTTAACTAATTGCACTTGTACCACTAAAACCCCAAAATGGCCAAAATGACCCAAAAGGAATTTTTACCAATTTTTAAATTTCTTCTTACCTATGGTCCTATCTACTCTCCAATTTCATTCTAATGTCCTAAATTTAATCAATTGAAGTCCAATTATAAAAAAACCCTAATTTACTATTCTAGGGTTTGGAATTCTCACCTTTTAAAGGAAATTTATCATTAATCTACCCTTGAATCTTGCTTAGGCACTTAGAGATAACTTGAATTTGGTGTGGATTCCTTGATTTGGCTTAGAAACGTCATGGGTATCACTGTTCATCTCCTTCCTCTCTTCATTTTCGAAATTCTCTCTCTCTCTCTCTCTCTTTGTTTTCTTTTTTTTTTTTCTTTTTTCTTAACAATTCTTGAAAAAAAACACTTAGCTTTTATATATAAACCAAAAATTTGTATAATGGCTCTCCAAGACATGCCTAATTGCTATTTAGTCCTCCAATTAAAAAGCATTTGATTGGTGGCCTATAATTTAATAAATATTACTAATAACTAATAAAATATAATATAATAGACTAATATATGTAATTGTCCCAATTTGATTGGTCCATATGTCTTAAAATAGATATACTTATCCAACAAAAATAGCTTGCTTAGGGTGTGATGCTTACACTAAATATTATTGGTACAAATATTGAATTTTCACTACTTAGTCAACCGAAAAATTTCAAAAATATTCGGTGAGCATCCAACGCCCAAATTGACTATGAAATTTTCCAATTGGGTCTATTACGGCTCACATAAACACTTAAAAACAAATTTTCAAGAAGGATCAAAATCTATAACTTCTACGGTTCCCTACTTGTCAAATACTGAAATTCTAAGTATCTGACTATTCATAGGAAATGGGCATTACAACTATTCATGATTTATGGGACAAATTCCAAAAACAACATGAGTGGTACGGTCTTAAGAATATGACTTTAAAAGACCATTTTGCTAATTTATAATAAATTTGGATGAAAAGCCTATCCCTACCTATAGAGGATGTTTAAGCCGTTATTGAACATAAAACTAGAGGAAAATATAAGCCATAATTATAATTACCTCTTCATATGCACGTTAGCCATTCTTTTTGAAAATTTTGCATTTAAAATTCAATTTTCTTTTCTAACAACAACCAACTCCCTGTATAGACTTTATGATTTTAACATTTTTTTAGGTTCTATAAATGCATTGCTTTACTTCTACATCCTCATACAAACTCAAAATCATTCAAAGTTTAGAGTAAGTGCAATAATGTCAAAAATCCCAGTTTGTATTTTATAAAAATTGTCTTCTATTGATCTTACCTTGTGAATACTAAAGAGTTTGTAGAAGCAGTAGAAACTCTTGGTAAGGTATTAGTTGAGCAAAAAATGCAATTAGTATTTAAAAGAGGTAGACATGGCTTAATAGGTTGTGTGACAAAAGCAGTACAAAATAAAGGTAGTCAAGATTTGAGTATCATCTTGAAACCTCCATCTACTGGGAATATTGTAGGACAAATAATTGGGGATGATTTACAGGTCTCATCTATACATGAATGAATGTTTAAAATGCTTAAACATCCAAATGCCTTCATAGTTCTACTAGGAGGTCTTGGAACTCTAGAAGAAAATTTTCAAATTTTCTCTTGGACATAGTTGCAAATCTATTGAAAACCTATTAGTTTCTTAAATGTTAATAGTTTTTATAACAAATTTTTATCTTTTATTGACTCTGTAGAAAAATAATTAATTTCACTTTTGGTACGATAAATTTTCATTTTTACTTCAACTGTTGATTGTTCAATTACAAGCCTTTGTCTCTCTATATAATCTAATAGTAAGTCAGTTACATTGGTTTATTGATGACAATGAGAAGAAATGCATGATAAATTTGACTCTCCATTTGTAGTCTCTCTACTTTTATGTCTTTACAATATTTTGTTAGTATAATTTATTTTGTCATAGGATTTCTTTTTCAAAAAAAGCTGTTTCAGATGATTTATTCTATATTATACTCTTTCTATATTTTGACATTAAGGACAATGTCTCATTCTAGTTAAGCGGATGATAGTTGATATAGGATTCTCGTGTTAATTTTTGTTATCAGTTTGTTCTTGAAAAAAAAAGTTGACATCTGATATCTGAATGACGTGAGTAAAGGGTTCAGTTTTGGACTCTTGAGACGTATTTTAGATCAAGAATGGTAGAGTAGGAAGTAAATTTTTAAACTTTTGAAACATGCTTTAGCTGAATTGTTATTATTATTATTATTATTGTTTACTTTTTTTATGCATTTCATGCTCATTTATTTATTGCATGTATTTTTGGTAACTCTTAATGTAAATGAGTTTGCCTTGCTATTGAGGTATGATTTCAAAATTATTTGGTTTTAGTCACTTTGTATATCTAGATTACAAAAGGACTTTCAAAATCAATTCTTAAGCACAATACTAAGCCTTTTGGTAAGATGAGTGATTGAATATATAAACCAAGAGAATTCTCATATTTAAGTATACATTTTTTTTATTAATCTCACATCTTTTTTGAGTGAAAAAAGAGATTTAAAAAATAGCTTACGAACTTTTATTAATATTTTGAATTAGTTAATTTTTGTTTAGAATGACATTATTCGGATTGAGGAGTGATTTGGTTGTCTAGCTGAAAAAAGATTCAAAGTTGAATTTAAAATTTTGGGAAAAGTATTTTGGTGAGAAATTGTTCTTATTTTGTAATACTTCCTTATGTTCTTCATAATTGTAAAAATAAAATAAAGAGATTTATTTAGTTTAATAAAGTCTTAATTCAATTTTAGAAGATAAAAATCTTCAGGAAGTAGTCTGTCTTGAAATGTGATGTTTTTTTGAGCTCTTATTTATTTTCCAACTCGATGAGTGAAAGCTAGTCCTTTAAACAGTTATTCACCTATAAAAATATGGAGTTGAATATTTTCTTAGAGAAAATTTTAAGGATATATATATATATTATGTTTTGTGATAAGAATGTGTTAGGGTATGTGCTTACGTGCCATCCCAGTTTGTATGAATATTCAGTTTGTAATATTTATACAATGCATATTTTATTAAATCGCTAATATCTTTTAATGAATGGTAATTAAGCTTGTAACATTATAGACATGATATGATCTGAGTAAGTTCATATCTAGTTTGAAGAAGTTTAGACCAGTGCTAAGAGTTAGCAGGTTATAATAGCCAGTGAGTTCTAATTAATTAGAACTTAATCAATAATGTCACAAAGACCTGAGAATCTACTAGTAATGACATAATTGCAAAGAGTTGCAATAGAGACTAAGAAATGTCATTATGGAAGTATCTTCTAAAATAAAGAGTTCCTGATCTACGTTCACCAATGAGGGTCTATCGGTGATACACATAGATTAGTGTATGTCTATATCTGTATTGTACAGATGGTTATTCTTAGTTAACCATGAGCTTGGTTGAAGTTCATATAGACATATAGGTATTCAGTTAGGACTGGATACTGAACAGACTCTGGAGGACCCCAATAGACATCCTATGAAATCGTCAAAGGAAGTTCCTCTCGAGTTGAGTAGTATTTGTGGTCCTTCGACCTGAGCGCCACGGTGAACTTGTGGGAGATCCATCATACTTTGGTTCCACGTATGTCAGAGACCTTTCATGGTCTGACCGCTACGTGTCGCTGGGTATGGTCCGATGCTCACGGAGTTCGGTGTGCGTAGATATGGGATCCGCCAGCTGACATAGATGGGTAGTATATCCGAACTTCGAGATTGTATCTTGTAAAGTCTTATGGCCGTAAGCAATCCACCTGGGAAATGAGTTTCCTACAGGTTCGAACATTATAGCAAAAGTGTTTGCGTAAATTGTTCATAAAGATACGAATATGAAGATAATAAAGCAATGGATGAAATTATCGGGATTTGACGGTAATGATCTATATCCCGTTCATCCTGGATATAATGACGGAAGGATTATACGAATATGGAGTAACCTCAACATGTATGGTCTGACGCGCTGATTTGTAATATTCGTAACGTGTGCGTGGGGCATAGTTCACGGACTTATGAAATAGTTTCATTTGACGAATCGGGCGTGGACCTAGGGAGTCCCAATATGAAATGTACTTTTTGAGCACTTGGGCAGCGTACCGTATTGAATAGTTCAATACAGTAAAATCCAGCAATTTACTAAGGTTACGTTAACTAAAGTATATGGTCAGATGGTGGGACCCACTTTAGGTTAACTTGGTAACCGAGTAAGGACATAATTGTAATTTCACTTGATAATTATTTAATTGTTAAATAATTCAAATAAATAATTATTTATTTAATTGTTGAATAAATAATTTAAGTTTAACTAAGGTTAAGAGTTAACCATTTAGTTAAGTTAGATTAACTATACTTAATGGTTAAGTAAAAGTTAACCTAACCATGGTTAAGTTAGTTAACCATGGTTAAAATATTTAAATATTATTTTAACTAACTAGAGTTAAATGTTAACTATAGTTAGAATATTTAAATGTTAATTTAACCTAACTAAAGTTAAGAGTTAACTATGATTAGGTTAGATTAAATTCAAATTGAAATTAAGTGAAATTAAGTGTTATGAAATGAAATTAAATTCATTTGTATAAATAAAACAAATGTAAATTAAATTAATAAGGTTTTTGTTAATTTGATTTTGCAAAATTAGGCAAGCCATTTGACATAGAGAGAAAAGAGAAATTGTCTTCTAATTAATGGATTCAAGAGTTGAATTCATTATTTTCTTTTAAGGCTTTAAACTAATTTAGCAAAATAGTTTTTTGATTAATTGATTAAGTGTTAATCAAAAGAAAAAATCAAGAACACAAGTTTAACTAGTTAAACAAGTGCTGGATCAAAAGCTGTCATTCTAGATAATCAAACCCACCATTGTTGATTACTAGAATTGATCAAAGACTACATTTTGGTGGACTTCAAAAATCTCCAACCAAAGGCTTCAAGGGTTATTTCTCAAATTCGTTTCTGATTAATATATTATGATTGTGTTTACTGCAATGTTTTAAGCTTCCGCTGCTTCATTATATGTATGTGATATGTATAAATTGTGATTAAACACAAAACCCACATGCAAACACCCATGAATGAACAACTCCCAACAGAATGTTCCAACATAATTCGTACAAATACAATTTTAGAAGTTATGATTGAAATAACCTTAATAAGAATTATGATCTTGAATTGACATTTTGTTTAAAATACTTATATAGTTTTCAAATTTTACTTATGCTTAAATTGCTCTGAACTATGGTGTGATGAATATTTGAAATTACACATTTAATAAGGTCTTTAATTATCATTGTACATTACTAATATTATTAACCTTTCTAACTTGAGCATGTTTTCAATATTGTATCTCATTAAGTTCATAATTATTTTAGTGTAGATTTGGTAAATTAGGCATAACTTTCTACCAAGGAATCCAATTGGAGTAATTCTTGAACTTATAAAGATCTGATTTTATATACAATAATATTATATTCATATTTTGTATTTTGAATATTTAGAGGTTGAATAATGGTTTAGAAGAGGACACATCTGCAGTGCAGGCCTAATCTGAGTAGGCTTTAATATTTAGCCCATAACTTGAGAAATATGTATTCAATGTAAACGTTCTTGTCCATTCTAAAAAGTGGAAATAAATATCTATAACTTTACTGTTGACATTTCTATCAAATTTGATTTCTGTTAGTGACAATTTCATAGATCAAATTTGGCACTTGAAATAAACCTTAAATTGTCAACAATTCATCAAAGTGGTTACCTCTTTTATTTTGACTTATACTCTTCACATTTTTCTATAAACAGGTGACTTGTCTATGGCTAAAGGGAGATAGATATTAGTTCTAACACTTTTCTTTTATATTTATTTTTTTAGTATTTTTTCTTTCATATACTAGTTTGAAGTTTATATTACTACTTCTTATAATTCTTTTTGTTTAATTTCATCATGCTTGTTTAATTTTTATTTTGCTAAGGTAAAAGAGTGAAACTCTTAGTAAGATAATAAGAATATATTTAAACTCATAATTCAGAATTTAATGCTTATATTCTTAAGTTGATTAAATTTATATATATTGTATTTATTTTCTTAAGCAATATTAATACGCTTTCTTGCAAAATGGTGTATTCTAATTTATTATAAACAATCCTTATAACTGGCACAATAGATTCTTGAATCAATTTGTAAAATTTAACGTAAATATCCTATTTTGTAAAGTGAGAGATTTGATTTATATAAACAAGTATATTGATTGGTATAATAAAAACTTGAATTTGTTATAAAATTTGGCATAATCTCAACAAGGTAATTGAAAGATACTAATACAATTTCATATATAAATTGTAATAAATTATATCTTCTGATTAGAACCCTCTTTATGTGGAGATTTCAATTGAGTTTAAAAACAAATTGAATGCATTCTTATTTTATATACTAAAAATGGATCCCTTAATCTTAGCATTCATTTTAATTGATTATTTATATTATTATCTGTAAACATCTTATATCTTTACTATTTTATTTATTTTAAAATTATTTATATTTTTATACTTTAAATAATACTTCCTTAAAGATCGATTTTATTCTCACCGGATAATTTAATACTTAGACAAGGAATAGAATCCAATGTTCTCGATATGTCAATTTCCATAACAATACAAAAGTTATTGTAAAAAAGAAAAAAAATATATTATATATATAAACCAAAACATTATAAAACAACTTCAATATAATAAATTAATAAAGTCACACGCATGACTATCAACACAAATACAAGGACATTTAAAAATTAAAATTACCATAACATTTGTCTATTATGAAATTACCAAACAACAAAATACAATCCTGCAAAAACAACATAAGGACCACCAAAAAATATCTTATATTTCGAAAAAAAATATAAACGCAAGGACCACCAATAATTATTGTTTATACAACACCATAACAAACACAAAGACCACCAACTCAAAAATAAACAAGGACCGTCGAATAAAATTGAAAATATAAATTATAAACACATACCTTCAGTCTTGTGCCCAATTCGTCCACTCTTTAAGCAACAAATTCAAAATTTTAAGCATTAATTTCTATGTAGACAAAGAGGATTACATGAATAACATAACACATTTTAATCAACAAACATCAAGAAACAGTAAAAATTGATTTAGGGTTTTAAAAACCAAAAGAACATCCCATGATTAGTTAAAATACTAGTTAATCACTGATTGACTAGAAAAATATTATATTGTTATCACTAACAGAATTAGAGTGCACAATATTCATTGAAAATTGCTCTAAAAAATTCCTCTTAAAGACAAAATACTCTAAATGATGAAATAATGACTAATGAATCACTTTTTCGTTTACTTTTTTAGTATCTTGCCATAAAACAACACCATTTTGTTTTTAATATTTTGAGCGTTTACCTCCTTCTGGAATACGTTACAAGCAAAACAGCGTCATTTAAGGTCTTTCATTTTCCTTTTCTTTTAATTTTTGTAGAAAAACAATGTTATTTTTCCCTAATAATTACTTTAAAAAAGAGATCCAAAAATGACACCAAAACTTTCACGTAAATTATAAAAATGACGCCAATTTAGTTACAGAACAAAAAAAAAAACGCTGACATGGAAACAAAATTTCTACATCATGCATATTCACCAAAATGTTGTCACTAAAGGCCATTATTCATAATTCAAAAATATATATTTTTTAATTTTTATAAAAAAAAAAGGTGCTATTTTACCTTCCTCTATTCCACGTAAAATGTTATCGTTAAGGTGCACTTAATTTAAATAAAATACGGCATATTCCCCCCTCCCCCCAAAATTATAACACAAAATGGCGCCATTTTACTTCCTTTTAGATACGTTACAGACAAAACGATGCTGTTTAAGGTATTTTGTTAAGAAATAAAAAATTCCTTTGCATTTTTTTTATAAATTTCATGTAAAAACAATATTGTTTTCCCTAATAACGCTATTTAAGAAGAACGCAAAACAATGCTGTTTAAAAAGAAAAAATTAGATAAAAGGACGACAATTGTTTTTCCAAAATTTATCTCTCCAAAACAGCGTCATTTCCACGTTATGTATATTCACAAAAATACAGCATCATTTAAGGTCATTATTCTGAATTCAAAAAAATATATATTTTTTTTAAAAAGCGACATTTTTCTCCTAAAATTATAACACCAATATGGCACCGTTTCTATTAAAGTTACTTAAATGGTGCTATTTTGTAGTAATAAAAAAAATTTCTACATGAAAAAAGTGTTTCACGTAATGCATCATATGACTTTTTCTATCACACTTTTTTTTTTCTAATTCTATTACAAAACTGTAAGATTTTTTGTCACAAACTTGTGATATTTTTATTTAGTAATAAAAAATATCACTATCTTATAATAAAATGCTAAATTTAAAAAAACTACCTAAATTTTTGACAGAAATTATTTTTAAGAAAATTCTGTCAGCTCACAAAAATCTGTTTCGTAGTAATGAGATGTAAGTAGATATAGGTTTGAGGTGAACGAAGAGCCGTAGTAATGAGGTGAACAAAAAATCTTCTTCTCATTCAGGTTCTAGATAACAACCTCCAGTAATAATCTCGCTTCATTTTTTCACAATCTATAATAGACCCAATTGTTAGTATCAATCACATGCCAAAAATTTCTGTTTTCAATTTTCTTTGCTTCTGGGTTTTCATTTGTTGGAAGACATTTTATTCCTTGTATTTCTCTTTCCTTTTTCTTTTTCTTTTTCTTTTTCTTTTTCTTTTTTTATTTGCAGATTGCTACAAACAAAAATTAAATAGATATTACAAGGTATAAAACTTGAATGATATATTTCCTTTTCGTTGCATAATATCTTAATTTCTCCATTAATTCAAAATTCTTCTAAAATTTAAAAGAAAAATTGTTTTCATCTAAGATTTCAAAAAATAATTGAGGTTTTATAGTATGTGGTGTAAAATTTTTGTAACAAGAACAAATTATATGTTATACCTTGTGGCCGTAAAGAATTTTAATGAAAAGAAATTATTTGTGAGAGTTCAATAAGAATCTTTTGTCTTTTTACGTAAGTATAGAGTGGTTTGCAGAGGACTTTAAAGGGATGTTAGTAGCTCCACTCTAACACAATGACACGGGTAAAAGAATTCAAATACTCTCGATTGCGTTATATGGTTTGCAACCAGAGAATAAGGAATCTAGCAAGCCTTGCAATTTTGGTCCACCATTTTGCTCCTAGTAATTTTTTTTTTTAATAAGGTTATAAAGTTTGTATTTCAATTAATGTGTCATTTTATATGTTCATTATTAATTAAATTTATATAAATATAAGTGCTGTTATATATACATAGTTGAGATATAAAATTTGTATCTCAAATAATACGTTACTAATTAGTGACTCTCACTTATTAAGTGGTTGATAATTTTGTTACTTCTTATTAATATAATAATTATATAGTATCAATCAACAATAAACATGTCAAATATCACATTGGTTGGGATATGAATTTTCTATTCTTTCTATATAAGTATAACATTACTACAAAATTATTATATTAATGAAAATTAAAAATCAATAGCTACAATATTATTTAAAAGTCAACAACTACTTGACAAATATTAGTCACTGATTAATAAAATATCAATTAAAATACAAAATTTGTGTGCTAATTATATAAATCTAGTACTACTCTTTTAACATTATTAGTTAGTTAGAAAAAATAGAATCACGTCAATGAGAAAGAGAAAGATAAAGAGGTACAAATTAAAAGAAATAAAATAAATAGAATTGTAATAGAGAGTGAGAAATACAATTATTGTTATAGGGCTCAATTAATAGTTTGTGATTTGGTAGGTAAATAATTGCACTAAATATGGCCAAAGCATGTGGACCTATAAATTAAAGATCATTTGAGAGGTATTTAGCTTAAACTAAAAGTAAGCCAATGTTACAAAGTTAGTGGAGAAATACAATTCTAATAAGATACTATTTAGTACTTAGAATCTTTCTTAAATAAAAAGTAGGTAACTTTATTATTTAACTTTGTAACTAATAAATATATTAGTCTTTCATTTGGGATAAAATTGGTATCTTGTCACTTTTATTTACTAAATTCATTTTTTTCTTTTTAGGAAGGGTAAAACTCAATAAATAAGTTAGATTTTATGAGAAAATTGGGTTAAATAAGGAGTTTTTACTTAGTACAAAACTCTAGTACTATAAAAACATTCATATTACATGTAAAACAAAAACTTCTTCATTATATTTTTGTTGTAGATGGTACTTACGTGCTATTCGATTTTTTGCTAAATATTTTGATATTTTTATAATGTACATTTTTTAAATCATTAATTTGTTATATGTTAATAATCTTGTTCTTTTCAAACATTATAGATTAAAAAAGTTTAAATTTGATCTAAATATGTTTAGATCGTAACTAAGAGTTATTAATTTTAAGAGTTAGAGCCTTATCTGGAATAGGACAAAGACCCGATAATATTTATTGCAATGACATAGTTACAAATAGTGCTAAGAAATATCATTATATAGTATATTATTAAACAAATTGTTCCTGATCAACATTTACTAATATGGGCCAATAGTAAACCTTCCAGATCAGTGTATATCTGTTAGTGCATTAAAGGGTGCATGCATATGATTGTGTACTTGTTAAAAATTTTAAAATACATATCCAACATACATTACGCAATATAATAAAACAAAATAATTAACATATACACATTACATCTGAATCAAAAACATTATAGGAATCCTATACATACCCTTGTAAAAGATTCATTAAAGATTGTTGGACAATGAAGCCTTTGAACCTATAATGAAGTCTTTCCTTGATCAATTATAGACTCCAACATTTGGTGGGATTAGAGTAGTTAGAATGGTAGCTTTGGATATCTATTTCATGCAGGAATCAAATTAAGTTCAACATTTGAACTAATTATAGCATCATATGCTTAAGAATTGTGTTTAGAGACTAAAATGCAACTTTCTCAAAATTGTCATTTTATCTCAAAATGGTTGCACGAATTTGTCATTCAACAATTGAATTCTCTTACAAATGAAACTTTTTTCATTTGTTTTATTTAGACTAAGATTTTCATGTGGACACATGTCCATCATGTGTCAAGCTTTGACTATTCAAGACATTGCATGAGTGATAAATGTCACTTATGTTATTCGTGCACACTTTTTGCATATGTGACATTTGCCACATTAAACTCCATGCATGCTACCATTTGTCACACAAATGGTTATGCATGGATGCTATGTATGCATTTTGTTTTTTTCATGCAATAGGGACTTATTTATAACATTTGTAAACTATATTTTTCACTTTTCAAAGAGGTCCTAAAAGGTATCCTGCTTTCTGAAACCTTCCAAGATCAATATTTATGATCCATCTCTCTGCCCAAGTGCTCAGCGAACATACTTCAAATTGTGAGAGTCTCTAGGTTCACACTCGTTTGTCTTACAGAACACTTTGTAAGTCTGTGAATAGTGCCCCTCACACATTATGGATATTATAGAAAGACGCGTTGACCCATACATGCTGAGCTTAACCATATCTGTATAATTACTCCATCACCTATATCCTTGAACGAGCAGAGATATAGATCATTACTGTCAAATCTCTATATGCTCAACCATAGACTTATATCCAGATTTGCATTTTCATAAATAATATTTGCAAACTTCTTTATGATATTATTTTATCCTACGAAAAACTCTTTTTTCAAGGTTTATACTTGTAGCCATAAGACTTACTGAAATACAATCTTGCAGCATTATGATATACAACTCACCCATATGAGTTAACAGATCTCATATCTACGCACACCAAACCTCATGAGAATTCGACCATATCCAGCGACACCTAGTGGTCAGATCATGAAAGGTCTCTAATATATATAGAACCAAAGTATAGAGGATCACTTACAACCCCATCATAGCACACAAGTCAAAGGATCACGAATACTACTCAACTCGAGAAGACCTTCAATTGAAGAATTTATGGGATGTCTATTGCAGGTGTTCGTGAGTCTGTTCAGTACCCAGTCCTTACTAAATACATGCATGCTTATACGAACTTTCGCTAAGTATATGATCTGCTAAGACTAACCATTTGAATAATTTAAATATAGATATACACTATTGTTATAAGGAATACCGATCAACTTGTGTCAGTAACAATGAATCAAGAATTATGTTGAGAGATCATATTAAGCAATGACATTTCTTAGTACTATTTGAAACTCTTTATAACTACGTTATTACTCTAGTATTCTCGGGTCATTGACTCTGTTTTAGATAAGGTTCTAACTCTTTAGAATTGTTAACTTTTAGCACTGACCTAAATTCTTTTAGATCAAATCTAAAATCATTTAGATCTACAATGTCTGAAAAGTTATAAGTTTTTACCATATAATTATGTATTAACGATTATTATTAAAATATTTATTGCATAGTAGAAAGGCATGTAAGCATCATCTCTAACAACTCTCACTTGCTTTAGTGCTATTCATGATGATATCTTATACTTATCGACTCCATATGTTTCTCAATTACCCTAAGATTTAAGGCGTTAATGCGTTGGTCCGCTATATTATTTATAGAATATATTATAGACACTGTTAATATTCTCTAGCCAAGATTTCTCTAATTATGTGGTATTTGATCTCCACTTGATTATAATTTTGGTGTATAGTTCTTGGCTACTACATTTGAGCAATTACTCTGTTATTGTCGTAATATAGTGGGATAGGATCGAATAAACTTGACTATTTTGAGTTGAACGACTATCTTACGTATCCATTGCTTTTTTTACAGCTTCTGAAGCAGTAAAGTATTCTTCCTCCAAGGTATAATTTGCTAGGATTTGTACTCACATGCCATCCCAAATTGCATGAATACTTAATTTTGTAATATTTATACAATGCATATTTTATTAAACCGCTAACTACATTAATTAAATGGTATAATGCTTGTAACACTATATATATATTGTATAATCTAAAGGAGTTTAGATCTAATCTAAAAGATTTTAGATCAGCGTTAAAAGTTAGCATCACTGAGAATTATAGATCAGCGTTAAAAGTTAGCATCACTGAGAATTATAAATGCTAAAGATTTAGCAAGTTATAATAATCAGCGAAATGTAAACAGGTAAAACCTTATATGTAATAGGACAAAGACATTAGAGTACTCTAGTAATAACATGGTTGCAATAAGTGCTAAGAAATGTTAATACATAAGTCTAATCTCAAATATAATGTTCTGGTCTAATTCATCGATACGGGTTTATCGATAGAACTCTTTTTCATAGATCAGTGTATCACTATATCTAGATGGTCCAGACGATTATTTCTAACTGAACATGGGCTTAACGGGGGCTTGTATAGCATATGAGAATTTAGTGAGGACTGAATACTGAGCAAACTCAATGAGGCCCCCAATAGATATCCCATGAAACCAGTAATAACAAGTCCTCTCGAGTTGAGTAGTACTCGTGATCCTTTGACTTGAGCGTTATAGTGGGCTTATGAGTGATCACCACACTTTAGTTCTATGTATGTTAGAGACCTTTCATGGTCTAACCACTACATGTCATTGGGTGTGGTTCGACGCTCATGGAGTCTGGTGTATGCAGATATGGAATTCGTCAACTCACATTGGTGAGTTGTATATCCGGATGCTTTGAAACTATATCTCAGAAAGTCTTATGGCCATAAGTAATTAACCTAGGAAAAGAGTTTTTCACAGGGATAAACAATGTTAGAAAAATGTTTGTGTATATTGTTTATCGAGATATATTTTTGGAGATAAGTTCATGGATGAGAAAATATGGATTTGACTATGATTATCTATATCCCCGCTCTTTCAGGATATAATTGGTGGAAGGATTATACGTATGCGCTATGACCTCAATATATGGTCTAATGTTCTGATTTGTAATATCTGTGATGTGTGCGTGGGATATCAATCATGAACTCACAAAATAGTTTCGTTTGATAAATTAGATATAGACCTAGAGAGTCTCGTAATATGACGTGTACTCATTATACATTGGGGCAATGTACTAGATTTAATAGTTCAATCTAATAAATTCTAGCATACCAGACATTTACTTTTGTATCCCTCGGGGTATACATGTGTCATTACTTAAGTGTTAAGTACATTAATTAGTTAACAATAGTTGTTGACCAATAAGATGATGACAGGTGATATATTGTAGGTCACTTATTGTTTAACTTAGAAATTATCAAACCTTACTTGTTGGACAAGTAAGATCATTATTTCATTCATCAAAGTGTTTTTGAATAAAATAATAATAATATATTTGATATTAATATTACAAGTCAAACAATGATTCTTTATTCAACATTTGCATGTGTTTAATTTGATTAAACATATAATGCATGAATAAAGAATTGCCAAGTGTCATGAAATGAGCCAAGTAATTGTCTTAATTGATGAAATTATTTCACTAATTAGATAAGCAATATCTGGCCATCTCACAAACACAAATTGCATGTGTTTTATTTCACTTATTTATTGTAAACAAATGAAACAAAAACAAAGACAAATGGGTGTGGCAAGTGTTGCCAAACTTTGTGGGCCATTTGTTTCTTCTTGGAGGGTAAAGAAAATAAACCAAATAAAAGTTTAAACTTGCTCATTTGATGAATGGGTGATTCTGCCACTAAAAGAGAGAAATAGAAGCCATTCATTTTTCAAGTGTTGGAAAAAGTTAAGTGTTAACTTATTGGCCGGCCACTCTACAAATAACTAATGATTACTAGAACAAATGTTAAACTAGAACAAATATCATTCATTCTATTGTAGTTGTCCAATAACTTAAAGTGTTAAGCAATTAGTTTAAGTGTAAAACTAGGGTTTAAAGAGTTAAACCCTTATTAAAATTAAGCTGTCATTCTAGTCTACCTAAGCCTACAAAGTTGGGTGCTAGAATTAGAAACAAGTTCACTTCAAGGCGAGAACTCATGCTAAACATTCAAAAGGCATGTTAAGGTGATTACTTTATCAATCCTTGTAATTTCATTAATGTGATACTATAAAAATTTTATTGTGTTTATCAACTAGAAAATTAGATTTCTGGCTTCCACTGCTATAAATATTATATAAGATACAAGTTTAGAAATGATGAATAAACAAACTCACATGCATGCACCTTAGAATAATCATCACTTTCAAAATCAACTGTAGACGTTTACTTAACACACTACTAAGTGACTACGGTACCATTAAGAAGAATACATATCCAGATGTAGACTTTTCGTCATCTAGATTAGACTCAAACTCTTAATTAATGTATCCTTTTACTTATAAGTTATATTTTTTATGTATTATAAATTTATCGTTTGTATCTCTAATATGTTTCAGGATATGTTTTACAACCATCTAATAGTCGCTACTTGGATCAGAATGATACTGGCTTATAACACTTATAGTCATACTGCTGTCAAGTTTCATACACAACATGACATACATCAAAGCTACCTTTAGTTAATGTATATAATATATTAGACACTCTAACCCTTTTATCTTTCATCCAAGGAGATAGTTTCCTAAAAAAGATGAATGTCATGATCGAAAGATATATCAATTGTCTCATAGTTGCTAAAGTTATACCCTCCAAGAACATTTTCTATATACAAGGACTGGGAGAGTCTTATCAGCTTTCTTCATCTATCTCTATCTCTATAAAGCTCTATACCCAATATACAAGAAGCCTTTTTCAATCCTTTATAGAGAAGTTTTTACTTATAAATATTGACTTATTGTTACATACCAATATCATTTCTAATAAAGAATATGTTATCCATATGGAGAACGAGAGAGACAACCATACTCTCATTGCCCTTAAAGAATACACATACTTCATCTTTATTTTTGATAAAATCAAACTCTCTATTGCTTCATCAAAGCAAAGATTCCAGCTTCGGGAGGCATGCTTAAGTTTATAAATAGACTTCTTCAATCTGCATTGTAAATATATTATGCCTAGGGTGACTATGTACATTTTAAAATTTTTTAATATTAAGTTTACACATCTCACATACAAAATATACGTAGCAAAATATAAATAATACATCCTATTACACTAATGAGATAAAAGGGAGCTCACTCTTGAAGTGTGCTTTTCGACAATTCTAGTCAATGATATAGTGGGAATCCTTGAGCTAGAAGGGTAACCTCATATTCTCAACTGTAATTTAATTGAAGCAACACTTGCTTCACTTATATCTCTTAACCTTACTATGTATATTAATGCCGTTTCACTTGTTAAACAAATGAAGAAAGGCTTTGCAATTTATAGCCTTTGCTTGCTGCTCATTGTCCAATTAGATTGAATACACTGTCCAATATTTAACAAGCATGACAATGCTTAAAATTTGCATTATCATGTTGTTTGAAATAATGAGTAGTAAAATACATGGGTTGGCTGAATATAAGCAGGATAAGTGGCCGAATGATCTTTGTTTTAAAGGCATGTAATCCTTAATTCAAAAGCATGACAATGCCATTAACTTTAAATGGTAAATGAGAGTTTAATAGTTCATGCTTTAAGTATGACAAAGCAAAATCAAGATAATACTTAACAAATTCAAATGGCCACCACATGCTTAATAATAAATTAGCAATTGCCACATTTTGCTAATCCATTAAACAATAATTTCATTTGGCTGAAAATTTCATCTCATGCTATAATTTAAAAATCAATTCACTTGGCCACTAATGTATTAATACTTAATAAATTAATTGACCATTGATAGTATGCCATATGCCATGCCATTAGAAATTAATGGCATGATATGTGGCATTCAATGGAAATGGTGAAGTAGCAAGTCCCATTTACCAAGATTTCGAGTTTAACACTTAAATCTTAATATTTTTCTGAGAGACCCTAAAATAATTCTAACTCACTAAGAACTTCCCAGATCAAATGATTCGATCTGGTGCGCTACCTAATGCACAATGAGTACATTCATATAATGAGCCTCCATAGGTTCACATCTATTTTATCTTACGAAACTCTTTCGTAAGTCTATAATTGATGTCTCACACACACATTATGGAAATAACAAAACAACGTGTATAACCAAACAATTTGAGGAACTTATCCTCTATACCTTTTAGGTATATTAGATATGTTTCACAGCCATTGAATGGTCGTTTTATGGATCATATCGATACTGGCTCATAGAACTTATGGCCATCCAGATCCAGGTCTTATATATAATATAACGTACATCAAGCTACCTTTAGCTGATGAACAAAGGATGTTAGAAATTTTAATCCTTTATCTTTCTTCTAATGGTACATCTTTCTTAAAAGATGAATGTTATGTCTGAAAAATACATTAACTATTTGACAATTATTGAAATTATACATTTCCAAGATATTTTCTATATACAAAGATTGAGAGAGTCCTATCAGCTCTCTAGCTCTATTATTATAAAGCTTTATTCTCTGTATATAGAAAGTATTTCCCAAATATTTCATAGAAAAGTTCTTACTCAAATAACTCTTAACTAACTAACTTATAACTACCAACGTCATTTCTAACATTGGGTATGTTGTCCACATAAAGAATTAGGAATCAATTATGCCCCCTACTGCCATTTCTTAACACACACATTTTCTCTTCATTTTTTATGAAACCAAACTCTTTAATTTCTTTGTTAAAACAAAAAATCCTACACACTACAATAGCCAATAAAATTCAAATTGACTTAAACACGGTTACTGGTGAAAAGGTTTCCTTATTATCGATCCCAAATTTGGGATTGTAACCTTTTATCACTATTAGAGCTTTGAAGGTCTCTACCTTCATATTGAACCAATAGTTTCATTGTATAAACTCATTTACAGTAAATAAGAACAATTCCTACAGGAAGCATAACCAAGTCCAGACTTGATTGTTATGCGTAGAGTCGATTTTGGATTTTGTGGCAGCTTATCATTTTCTCGAATCGACATCTAACACCGTCTTTCTATAAAGTCAAAAGAGTCTTTTCTTCAACTAAAAAAGCACCAAGGGAACTTTTAGGTATCATCATACCTAATAGGTGACCCTCGATATTCTTTTTGACTTATAAGGAGAGTGCGTTAAAGGTATCTCGCTCAACTGAACTTTAGACGCTATTATAAGTTCATAATTCATCTTGATTGACTTCATTAAGTTCAATATTTCTATAAACCCCATGACCCTTTGATAAACTATTTCTCAAGGAATGTGGCATAATGAGAAACGACCATATTTCACTCTTTTGAACTGCTATCCCATAAAATGATTGGGATAACCTATGAACCGATGCTTATACCCTTTGGGTGTAAGTTTATCTTGTCATGCAACTCTTATGCAAAATAGGATAACTTCAAGTTTTAATATACTTAAGACTTGGTTTTCTTTCACTCCATATCTTATACAGAATAGAAAGAATAACTTTCAATGGAACTTTGCTCAATAAATTAATAGTAGTTTCTACAGCAAAATATCATAAATATTCTAAAAGATCGGTGAAACTCACTATTGATCGGATCATATCTAATAGAGTCCGATTCCTTAACTCAAAAATACCTTTGTGTTGAAGAGCACCTAGAGGACTATGTTGAGCTTCTATTACTGCGGTGCTTGGTCATCACATACCACTACAGTACTGGGGCCTGGGAACCCCAGCACCATGGCACTCATCACCAGAACTGCGGTGCTGGAGTCTGGACAGTCTCAGCACCGCAGTATTGAGTGTCACTATCTCAGCATCCCTTTTAGCTGTGTCCCAATTATGCATTTCCAACATTTGAATTGGATAATTGACAGCCTCGAAACATCCTAATTATGCTATGGACACTTTGATTAAGCATAAATAGCACATTAATTATCTCATAATTGCTAAATTTATACCGTTCAAGAACATTTTTTATGTACGAGGATTAAGAGAGTTCTATCAGCTTTCTTCCTCTAGCACTATCTCTTTAAAACTCTATACCCAATATACAAGAAGCCTTTTCCAATCCTTCATAGAGAGGCTTTTACTTATAACTCTTAACTTATTGTTACATACTAATATCATTTTTTATAATGAGTATGTCATCTATGTGGAGAACGAGAGAGACAACTTACCCTTACTACGCTTAAAGAACACACATGTTTACTCTTTATTTTTAGTAAAATCAAACTCTCTGATTACTTCATCAAAATGAAGAATCTAGCTTTAGGAGGCCTACTTAAGTCAACAAATAGACTTCTTCAATCTGCATTGTAAGTGTGTTATGTGTAGGGTGAGTGTATTAATTTTAATTATTAATTTTACACGTCTCACATGTAAATACACAGTGGAATATAAATAATACATCCCATTACACTAATGAGATAAAAAGGGGCAAGTTTCACTTGCCGAGATCCCGAGTTTAACACTTAAACCCTAACATTTCCTCGAGAGACTCTAAAAGAATTATGACCGACCGAGAACTTCCCATATCGAACCATTTGATTTGGAGCGCTACCTCAGTGCACAGCGAGTACACTTCATATTGTGAAACTCTTTAGGTTTACATCCATTTTGTCTTACTGAACTCTTCAGTAAGTTTATAATCGATGCCCTATACACACGTTATAGAAATAACAAAATGGTGTGCAGAACCATATAAGTTGAGGTTAATACATATTCGTAAAATCTCTCTGCCATTTATATCCAGGAATAGTAAAGACATGGATCATCACCGTAATATCTCCATATGTTCAACTCTAGAACTTATCTCCAGATTTGTATTCTGATAAACAATATTCACAAATACTTTTTGTGATATTGTTTCTCTCGAGAAACACTTTTTTAGGTTTGTTACTTATGGCCATAAGATTTTTTGGAACACAATCTTAGAGCATCTGGATATACAACTCACCTATATAAGATAATGGATCCCATATCTACACACACTAAACTCCATAAGCATTGAGCTATACCCAGCGACACCCAGAGGTCAGACCTAGAATTGTCTCTAATATATATGAAACTTAAGTATGATGGATCACTCACAAGTCCACCGTGGTACTCAGGTCAAGGACCATTAATACTACTCACCTCGAAAGGATCATGGCTATATGGGATGTCTATTGGAGGTCCTAATTGAGTCTATTCATTACTCAGTCTTCATTGAATACTCGCATGTCTGTACGAGCTTCCACTAAGTTTATGATCTATTAAGACTAACCATCTGGATTATCTAGATATAGATATACACTAATTGATGTTAAATAAGGTTTTCACCGACAGACCTGCATTAGTGAAAATATATTAGAAACATAATATTTGAGAACATACTTGCACAATGACATTTCTTAGCATTATTTACAACCCTTTGCAGTTATGTCATTACTAATATACATTCGAGTCTTTGTCCTATTTCTGACAAGGCTCTAACTCTTTAGAATTTGCTAACTCTTATAATCTGCTAACTCTTAACAATGTTAACTATTAGCAATTATGACTCTCAGCGTTGCTAACTCTTAGCCCTAATCTAAACTTCTTTAAACCATATCTAAACTCCTTCAGATCATACAATGTTTGAAATGTTATAAGCATATTACCATATTTAATATTAACGATTTTATTCGAAATGCTTTTTGTAAAAATATTAAACAATTAATATTCATATAATATTATAATGGCACATAAACTTGATTGATGTGCATTGAGTTAATTTCAAATCTTATGGCTTTTTGTCATTTTTCTATATCGATGTTGAACATCTCCTCTTTACAAGTCACATGATCATTTTCTTCAACTAAGAAAACCTCAAAGGCATCCTTCAAGTATTTTACATACCTTACAAATAGACTTAACATTCTTTTCAATTTATATAGAGAGTGTGTTGAAAGGTATCTCACTCGATTAAATTCTTTTCAATTTATATAGAGGGTGTGTTGAAAGGTATCTCACTCGATTAAATGTGAAGTTCCATCGTCACTTCCATAATTCTTGGATTGACTTCACTAAGTTCAATCTATCTACAATCCCTATAACCTATGAGAAACTATTTCTTTAAAACAGTGGTATTACAATAAACAAACATTTCGTTCCTTCTAGATCATAGAACTAATATCCCTTAAAGTATTTTGGATATCTGTTGAATTGATAATTGTACTTTTTGGGTGCAAGTATATCCCGTTGGGTAACTCTTACATAAACAGGACAGCCCTAAGTCTTATCATACTTAAGACTCGATTTCCTACCAATCCATATCTCATTTGGAGTAATAAGAATAGCTTTTGATGGAACTCTATCCAACAAATGAGCAACAATTTCTAAAGCATAACCCTAAAAGATATTTTAAAATAATGGTGAAGCTTATTATTAATCAGACCATATTTAATAAAGTCCGATTCCTCATTTCTGAAATAATATGATGTTAAGGAGTACTTGGAGGACTATAGTGAGCGAGAATATTATTCTTTTTTTAAAATTATTTGTGAATTCACTGCTCATGTATCTGCTTCAATCTAATCAAAGACATTTAATACATATAGCGATTGGTTTCTTTACCTCAAGTCAAAACCCTTTGGGCATTTTAAAACTTTTTTATTTGTGTTTTATCAAATACTTGTTTGTAACGTGATATTCATCAATAAAGACAATGAAGTAGGAAAACCTACCTATAGCAGTGTGATTCATTAGAACACATACATTACTATATACTAGTTTGGATAAATTAGAGGCATAGTGTCAAACACTAAATAGTAGAAAACTTAGTCATCTTCATTTGAATACAAGATTCATAAACCATATAGGGTTCCATAGTAAGATCCAGTAGCTGACTATCCCAATCAATCGGGTTAAGCATCTCACACCTATAGACTTAATATCATTTACCACAATTTCTATTTAAAATTTTTGAACTTCCATTTACCAATACATTTAAGACATTTTTGTTGTATCTTAATTATAATTACCTTTCATCAACTAACATTCAGCTGATGATACATTATCAACATCATGTAAATTTAAGGACCAATTCCTTATATATACATGATAACCTTCAGTGTTTCACACAAAAGGGACATTAGCTATCTAATGATGTTCGGCACCAAATAATAAATATATAAGTTAATGCTTCTATAAGAAGAGATAAGTGACTAAAAGTCTGAACAACTTCATCGTTCTAAAAATCTCTATTACCTACATGAAGATGTACTTCTCCTTTTTGTAGCTTCTTCGCATTGCTAAAATTATACAACAAATTGCATATATGAGATAAATGGACGATATCTAATATATAGCCATTTCTAGTATCAAATGCTGATAGAATGTTAATGTTCGGTAAATAGTCTTCTAAGAAGTTTATATTATCTATAACGAGGTACTTTGGACAATAACGTTTATAGTGTCCAACCGCCTTACAATGGAAACACTTTCTTTTGCATTTATTCCCATCCACTGGATTTGGATACACCAAACAACTCATTCAAATAGAGCATAATACTACTTGGATTATTCTTGTGCACAAGTTCCTACTGAATATCATTAGATGTTAAGGTCAGGATATATGATTTGACTCTCAAATCATCCTTTATTCATTTCTGATAAGTTTTCCACCTCTTCAAAAGAAGTCTTATCAGAAACACCTTTTATCCTTTTTTTTATCAATGATGTATTTAAGTTATTCTGAATCTAGAACAATTCTAAGATTTTGAGTCAGTCATAATTATTTTTCTTGTGCCCTATTATTTGTATGTGTCTAATATATGTATCTAATGGATTGCTCATATTCTTCTTATCTTATCTCCATAAGATAAGATAGGATATAGCTAGCATATGTTTTCGATCTAAAGACGTCCTCCCACTACTTTACATATTCTCTTTAATCTCTTAAACGAGAAAATAAAAATTTAAGCACTTATTTAATTTTATGGTGAGAAATAGATCCAATCAGTATTCTACTCCGATCTCACGCTTTAGCAATATGCAATTCTCACTTCTGATCCTAAACACACTTTATCCTTACACTGTAGCAATATTGAGTAAATTTGTTCCAGGTTAACTTGTTAATGATGAAATATAAGTTACTGATACTACCCTCACGCTTTAACAATACTGGATGATATTTTTGCTTATATTTGAATTATCTCATATTTAATTGGCATATTCTAGATCACACTGACCAGTCCCCCGCGCTTTAGCAATATTAAAAAAGATCGAGATAAACCGTTTAACATCGTATTGGTAAGGCGGACCATGTATAACATTTTCTTATAATGAAATACATTTCAATTTGACTAAGAGAGATTTTTGCTATTTAATAGTAAATTTTTCACATCTCAAATGGATCTGATTCATAATCAGAATATTTATACAAGCACAACTAATCTTTACCAGTAGGGCTTTCATTATAGTTAATAACGTAAACAAATATTTATAGTTTATAATAAGATAATATAATAATTATATTTGCATTAAATAAGCTTCACATACAAAAAATGCAAATCGGAGTGTATTGTTTGAAATGACTAGCATTAGTTGAAGATTGTATTATCATGTAAGTATTTAGTAAGGATTGGGTACTAAACAGACTCAAAAGGAGCTCTAATAGACATCGTATAAAGTCGTTAATGGACGGTCTTCTCAAGTTTAGTAGTATTTGTGATCATTTAACCAGAGTACCATGTGGGTTTGTGAATGATCCACCGTACTTTGATTCTACATATGTTAAAGACTTTTTATGATCTGACCTCTTGTAGTGGTTGGGTATGATCTGATGCGCATCGATTCTGATATGTATAGATTTTGGATCCATCAGCTTATATGGGTTAAATGTATATCCTAATGCTCCGAGATTATATTTTAGAAAGTCTTATGGCTATAATCATTAACCGTAAAAAGAATTTTTGTAAGTAAAACAATATCGCAAATGAGTATGCGGATATTATTTATCTAAATACAAAATCTGAGAGATAAGATCATGGTTAGGAAAATAAAGATTTGACAATAAAGACATATGTCTATACTCTTCTGTGATATAGATGATAGAGGGACTATACAAATATGGTTAACCTCAACTTGTATGGTTTAATATGTTGCTTTTTTTTTATATCCATAATATATGAGTGGGCAGAGTTCACAGACTTATAGAAATGTTCTATATGATAAACAAGTGTTAAACTAGAAAGTCTCAAAATATAAAGTGCCCTCATTGAGCACTAGGGTAGTGGATAGGTCGAAGAATTTGATTTAGGAAAATTTCGATTAAGCAGGATTTAATTTAGCAACTCTCGAAATAGACACATGTAAAATCATCACTAAGCCTTAAGATAAGCTTTGCCTAATATTTGACAAATGTGGGACATTTTCCTTGAAAGCAAATTAAACTTTACCTATTGTTTGATAAGTGTAGGACACCTATCTTGAATGCAAGTTAAGTAAAGGGCATTTGTCATGAATAATGATTAAGTTTGCCTAAACCATTGATAAGTGTTGTACACTTATCGTGGCATTTTTTAATTCATGGACATTTGTCAATTTCAAAGAAAAAGGTATGCATTTTAAGCTAATGGAATGGTTTTGGCCACTGTATGTCTTTGAATAAAAGAAATGGTTTTGGCTTTATAATAAGAAATCTAAGAGAGTGAAAGAGAAATGGCTAAAGTGTTAAACCTTATACACCAAAACAGATCTAGTAAATCAAAAGCTACCATTTTAGAGCCCTGATCCTATTGTAGTCAAGACTTAGAATTATTTAAGGGAACACTTTATGGTAAGACTCTGCATTCCAATTGTCTAATTACATTAGTGATTCTTCGAAGGTATATTTTATGTTACTGTAATAGAATTATCTTTGAAGAAATGTGATTTTTGAAATGTGTTTTATATTTTCGTTGCATGCTATGTATGACAAACATTTGTATTTCATTAACCATATTCTTCAACAATGGTATTAGAGCATATTTTGTGTGAAGTGTATAACATAAGAGTTGTGTATTATTGAACAATGGAGTGAATTTGTGATGCTTGACTTTAAGGCCCAAAACAATAGGTGTTGTGGCTTCAAGAGTTAAATGTTGTGGCGATGCATGTATGACTCTGGGGTGCTGAAGGCACTAGAATTACTACTGGGCATTGGAATTTCGACACTGAGGTGTTCATGGCATTCACTTCTCTTTCATTTTCAAATGCATGTAATGTTTATATTATATTTTTGTTTAATAAATAGATCATTTGTTTACGTTGTTAACCACAATGAAAGCCCTACTAGTGAGGGTAAATTGTGCTTATGTAAAACAAATGAGTATTTCAGAAATTTATCCTCATGAGATGTAGATAGGCTAAAAGTCTATTAAAATCATATTATTATATGTTTCATTCTCGGAGAATGTTATACATGATCTGTCTTGTCAATATGGTGTTAGACAGATCACCTCAGTTATTTCTAATATCGCTGAAATGTGAGAGAGTGGTCGGAATAATTTAGACTATACTAATTAAATATGAGATGAGGTAAATATATGCAAACACATTGTCCAATATTGCTAAAGTGTGAGGGTAGTATTAGTAATTTATATTTGATAATTGACATGTTGATATGGAACACACTTACCTAATATGGCTAAAACATAAGGATAAAGTGTGTTTAGGACTAATGTTAAGAATTGCATTAGATGAAATTTGACAAGATGATTCTACCTTTTGGGTTTACAAAGACCAATATCACTAAAGTGTGAGGTTAGAGTAAATGCTAATTGGGTCTACTTTCTACTATAAATTTTAAAGAGTTAAACTTTTATTTTCCCGCTTGAGAGATTAAAAGAAAAATGTAAAGCAGTGAAAGGGTACCTTTAAATTAAAAACATATAAGTTGTTATATCCATGATCTAAAGTGTTTTAATGATTTAAAATATTCTGCTAACATCTTTTTTTTTTTATCTTTTGAAAATAGAATTACTATAAGAGACTCAATGGTACACATATTGGATGCATACCAACTACAGGTACTGATAATTATTCTGATTGGCTTGTGAATTTATGAATAGTTTTATATTCGAGAAGGCTATGGTATATTATTGATATGAAAATTCCCAGAGGTATTTTTGAAAAGGCTACTTTGAAAGAGGTAGAAACTTATCAAAAATGGATAAATGATGATTTGAAGGTTAAATTATACACCCTAGCCTTTATGTTTGCTGAACTTCAGAGGAAGAATATGCATATGGATAATGCAAGTAGTATTATTGTAATATCCAATCCTTATTAGTAGTATTGACGTCTAGATTTCGGTATAGAGTAATAAAGACACTATAAGGTTACCCAATTCTAACCTTATTAGAAATATTTTTTTATGGTGCGCGTGAGAGATATTGACCTAATTTAGTATTTTCACACTCGGTCGGAGCGTCGGACAACCCTAAAATATTTTTGAAAATTTTCTATTGGCTTGGAAAAGAAAATTTTAATTTACTTCATGAGTTTCCATTTAAGGGTTATGTATGGAACAAGCCTTTGTTGAGAAACACAATCCATATGTTAGAGAATGGACCAATTAGAGTCAATTTCATGGATTGCCAAGTTGGAAGTCTAGTTAAATCCTTTGACTATTCTAACTAAATAGTTAGAAATGAACCAATTAAATCCTTCTGTTTTGAACTAATGGAAAATTAAAAATTTAGAGTAAGTTGATGGGAAAATTAGACAATTAAGAGAGCACCATATAAAGGTGGAATTGTGAAGAATTGTTTAGAGAGGAAAGCATAAGATCTTAAAGTCAAAAGAGTGAAAATTTTGGCCAAGTGAGGGATGACACTGCTACAGTAAAACCCAAAGTGATTTCATGATTTTTCATGCTTGATCAGGCCAAAATAAAGCCAACCACAAGTTCCTAAGATCAATTGAAGCTTCCATTAGTGAAAATCCAAGAGAAAGAGGTAAGAAAAGCCTTGTTTTATAATGATGATGCCGGAATTTTCAAGATTTCTTCAATTGATGTTTTTATGGGAATTATTGATGTAGGTTGAGTTGAATTCTAGTATGGAGCTTAAAGGAGTCATCAAATTAAAGAAACTAGTAAGGTAAGAATTAGGGTTTTAGGTGACTTTGATGTAGAACATTCAATTGAATGTTATTTGGACATTAGAATAAAATTGGCTTAATTTTAATGCTATTGGAACAAGAAACTGAGAAAAGAAATGTGTTGGGTGGTGGATGTAAATTCTGCCACTTTAAGGAAGTTAAGGCTAAGTTGTGTTTTGGTTGCATTGTGGTGTATAAATGGTGCCTTATGTAAATTGAATGTATATGGTTGATGAAAAATCAAAAATAAAGAAAATAGGACATAATTGTCTATTTTGAAAAGGTGAAGGCCAATTATGTCCAACCAAAGTTATAGAGTGTTAAGAAATTTTCAGGGCGTCGGATGGTGAAATAGATTGAATGGCTTTGTAAATGAAAATCGGAAAGTAGTATCCATCAGGGCTTTGTATGCCGATTAGGGCGTTTAGTAGTTAAATGAGATTCTAGCATTTGAATTGGTTCTAAATGTCATTTATGGCGTGTAGGTGAAGAAAATTGAGACTGGTAACAAGAGCAGAAATCCGGAGCAAAATTGAGCTCGTAGCAATTGTGAGTGAAAATTTGTCATTTTTTTTATCTTTTGTTTATTATGTTTCTACATATTGAAATAGTATGTTTAATAAGCTTTTAATGCATAAACATGATTTACGATCATGATCTATATCCATAGATATGCATTTACATGTTCGGATTAAGAAACAGTTTTAAAACTACTACATTAGTTTCAAGGCTAATGGTACCCTCAGATTATTGTGGGGGTGATGGTTTAAGACCTAGCCAGTATATCCTATGCATATAGGCAGGTTTTGGGGGGTATGTCACTAACTCTAAAAAGTCGGGTTGTCGAGTCATGTGAGTCGCTCTATGTGTACGGGGTATTGTCTCGCTATATGTATGCGATGTAGGATTCTGCTGCATAGCCAGTAAGATGTCTTAAGATGTCATAGTGGGTGTTGCTAGTTGAGATGCCCCCTAACCTACTCACGTGTGTGGTGCTAGTTCAGTCACTACGTGAGTATAGAGTTTTAGGGTTACTATTGGTACAGTTTAGAAAGAAAATGACTGAGCAAGGGTTTTAATAGTTTTGATATATCGATCGCATATTATGCATTTATATGTACATGCTAGTTATTATGTCTTATAGATTTTGGATATTATTTTCCAAATATGTAAATAAAATCCGTTCGACAAGATTCCATCGGCATATGATATTAGAAACCATTTTACTGCTTTATACAAGTTTTAGAAGCATGATTTATACATGTCTTTTAGAATTTAATATTTATGCAGAATTTTATTTTTATTTAAAATCTTAAATGCACTCACTGAGCTTCTTTAGCTCACTTGTTTTCTGTTTTATATTTTCTAAACCCCTTTTCCAAGTGTAGGCCTCGGTACGCAAGCTACTGATTCTTTTACTACTGATTAGTGGGCCAAATCTGAGGATCATTTTGTAAATGTAAATGTGCTAAGTAGCACTTTTTTTGTTTCTGTATAGTAGTTATTGGCTTGTGTATTTGTACATATATTTTGACAAACACGAAGAGGTTTTGATAATATGATGATCGTTTTAATTTTTTTATAGTATGCCAGTTTTTTGATCAAAATGAAATTATTGAGTTGTATTGGAATTGGTTTTGAAAAGGATGGAAGGTCCTATTTGGTAGTATTCAAAAGCAGTTTGAAATAGAAGTGCAATTTATTTGGAGGTTTTATATTGGATTTTCATAAAAACAAGAGAAACTCTGCCCTTTTTTCAAAAATTTAAGAAGTCAATTTTACGTATATTCCCTGATTTTCTCAGTAATAGCAAGAACTAAAAAGGGTTTACCTCATAGAATTTCTCACCATATACAGTTAAATTATGAGAAACTTCTATCGGGGTGCCCAGTAGAGCCGTTGGGATCTATAGTTGAGGGTCTTAAAGTGGGTCCTGTCAATTATGCTTCATTTGAAAGAGATGTTTAATGATAAACCATAATTTAAGATATACCGAATTCCTAAAACATTATTTCAGGCTAGACTAACAAAAGGCAGTCCAATCATTCCTCATGTATTTAAGATGATTTCTTTCATTGAGATGCTAGAAATGATGGACATCATTCTAAATAATACCTTAGGGAATAATTTAATTCTCTAGTCTCTATAGAGATCATTTAAATAGTTTATAGTGAATTTTGACATGCAAGAGTTGATTTCCACTTATGCTGAGCTGCATAATATGTTGAAGACAGCTGAAAAGGACATGAACAAAATGGGCTAACCCTCTACATTTATAGTGCTTCAACTCTTACCCCAAATGCTTCTAAGAAGTCTAATAAGAATAAAAAGGTGAAATAGATACCATTTGCAAGTCCTCTGAGGTGTGACATATCCAATCCATAAGAAAAAGAGTAAAGGTAAAGGAAAGTGTTTCCATTATGGTGAGGATGGACATTAGAAATGTAATTTTTCAAAGTACCTTGCCATAATTGATATGTGCTACAATAGTTAAGCACAAGTGCACGCTATCATATCAAATTATATAGGATTTAAATTCCAAGTTATCATTCCCACAGGGACTGTTAATCTATTTCTTACAATCAATTACTAAAATTAGTTCTACTTTACTTTTATCTAGAAAACAATCTAAAGATGAATTGAATCTACTTAACCTAATGCTATTAAATTAAATCTAAGATTAATTAAATGCAAAAAAAAAAAGGATGAATTCACTAATTAAGAATAATCTAGGATTTTGACTTATCCCTTAATATTTTATTAGACCCATTAATCTCTTAGTTAATCACTTAATACGAATTGATTGGCTGGATTCTATTATCATTACAAGCATCTAACAATGGTCAAGTGACCATATTATACATTTTAACAATTACCTATATGTCTATGGTAATTAGAATGGAATGTAATTCATTAAAAATATGTCTAAATCATACCCTACATACCATCTAGGTATATGTCTATCCTATATGGAACTTATAGTTGTTACCCTATGATCATGCATCAAAATATCTTAAGTTAAACATATGTATTCCTCTGTCGAGTTCACCATGGTTCCTCAATCATTCAAAATATTGGCCAGATACAATGAATAAGCTAAGTTTAAGATAGAATAAATCAATTATATATATTAAGTTCATAAAATAAATGTCAAAAAAATTCAACTACACACTAGGTTCAAAAGTCTAACCCTAGATTAAACAAATTTAGCTCATGAAAAAACTATGGGTATTGAAACAATCCATGAATAACAGCAAGAACAATAACATAAGGATAAGAAAAGAGAACAAAAACTAATCAATAAAACGTATTGGATTGCTTCTTTTTCTTCCGTGACTTGAAGCTTGAATATTTAATTCTTGGCTTTGATCTCTTGATTTGTGTTGTGAATTGTTTCCTTAAGTTTTGTCTCTATTAAATTCATTCTTTAGGCTCTGAAAAGAGCGATTTTATAGGTTTAAGAAACCCTAGGGTTGAGGGCCTTTAAATCTAAGTCAAAATAGGACTTTTGAGGAGGTATTTTAGTTGTCATACTGATTGGGATGCTATAGTAGCTACACGCAAGTGCACGCTATCGTATCAAGTAATATAAGATTTTAAGTCTAGATATCGATCCCACAAGAACTATGCAATCTAATTCTATAAATCAAGTACTAAAATTATACCTACTTAACTTTTTATTCAGAAAATCTCAATTTGGAATTTATTTAACTAATCTACTATATCAATTAAATTAAATAAAAGCAAAGAGTAAAATTCACACATAAAGATAATCTAGGATTTTGACTCGTCCCCTAGTATTTCATTGGATTCATTAACCACTTAGTTAATCCCTTAATACCAATTGATTGGCTTAGACACTAATCTCATTACAAGCCTCTGTTGATGGTCAAGTGACTATATTACGCATTCCAACAATCACCTCTATGTCTATAGTAATCAAATCAAAATATAATTCATTAAGATCAAGTCTAAACTATACCATACATGCCACCTAGGTATATGTCTATCCTAGATGGAACTCATAGTTGTTACCCTATGATCATGCATCAAACTACCATAGGCTAAACACATGAATCCCTCCGTCAAGTTCATCATGGTTTCTCAATCATATAAAATATTGATCAGGTATAATGAAAGCATTAAACACAAGATAGAATAAATCAATTGAATGTTTCAATTTCATAAATTACAAATTAACACAATCAAAATTCATACTAGGTTCATATAGTCTAACCCCAGATGAATACTTTAGTTCATCACAAAATCAAAAGTATCAAACTAATTCATAATGATCAACAAGAAAAATAACATAATGATAAAGAAAGAGAAGAAAAACTAATCAAAGTGAATCCTTGATATGCTTCTCCCTCAATCTTGACTTGAAACTTGAATCTTGATCTTGGTTCTTCAATCTTTGGCTTTGATCTTTGATTTGTGTTGTGAATTCTCTCTTTAAGTTTTTGCCTATTTTCTCTCTTTTTCTCTCCTCTTTCTCTTAGGGTTTTTGGCTTTCTATTTATAGGTTTTTATTTTTAAAACACTGTTTACGAGTTACTGTAGCAAAATATTATTCACGATTACTGTACCAACTGCTGTTCATCACCGCAGTGCTAGGTTGTGGGCACCGTGGCGCTTAGCTACTGACTTGGGCGCTGCGGCGCTCGGTCACTGGGCGCTGCGGCATCCAATTATGGTGCCTTTTTTGTATTTTAGCGTAACTTCTTCTTTTGACGTCTGATTTGCCTCCCGTTTATTCCTATGCGACAAATTTTCCATCGTGCATCTATTTATGATAAAAAAACCACAATTAAATAGCTAAATAATTATGATTTGGAGCAAAATACAAAAGTTGGGTACAAATTATACTAGTGCTTTTACGCCCTTATCACATACAAGTACTGCGATGCTGGGGGTTAAGCGTCGGGACACTGGGATATGGAACTACGAGGGGTGTGAAAGTTCTTTGGGTACTGTGGCATTAAAGCTGAGTACCGCGGTGCTCATCTTTTTTACTTAGATGCATCTGTTCCACCTCTTGTTTGTCCCAAATTGGCACATTTTTTCTCATACACCTATTTATGATAAAAAAAACACAATTAAATATCCAAATATTCATAATGTTGAGCAAAACGTAAGTTCAGAGTGCTAAATATACTAGTGCATTCCTATTAAAGACACCAAAACTTAATACTTTGCTCATCCTCGAGCAAAACAAAAACAAAAAGTCATAACTTATTATTGACTCTAAATAAAAAATCAAAACTAAACACAAGATTGGTTGATTAGATGGTCATCGTTACTGTCTCAAAGGCTTTTAAATGACACAAGTCTTTTCAAAAATCAATAAACAACTTTCAACAATTCGTTATACCATTCATCAAGTCTTTTATTCTCCCATATAATCAATCACTTATAAGTGTGTGGAATAAGAAAGTCATTAGTTAATTGAAACATAGATTTACTCAATAACTTAAGACTGTATATAAAGATGATGTCTTGGCATAATTCAATTTATACACCACCATAAGCTTACTTTTCATACTTACTATCCACTAATTTAGAAATATATATTTCTATGGATCTATTTAGGGCTTTATTATCTTATAATGTAAGGCTAGGGTCAATGTAGGATATATAAATATAAATATTAAGTTCAAATCACACCATGAACTCTTAAAATTTACCTAGAAACCTCTTGATTCCTTCTCCTTGATTTATCTTCTCCCCAAACTTATGATATTTTCATATTTCTTTTAATCACTACTGCAAAGAATTTTTTTCTTTTTCTTAAGCTGGGGGTCATATGCATTTAAAGACTTTTTTTTAAATGTACCCCCAAACTTAGATTGATAAGTGCCTTTAAGGCTTATTGCTTTCCACTTCAGTACCCTTTACTCACAACCTTTTTTCTTTTAAGAATATTTCTAAGTAAACTCAAGGTATATAGTGTTACGGGTCATTTTAGGATAAATAAGCTTATAGTCATGAGGTTTGTAATGTGGTTAAATAGAAAAAATAGGTGTTAAGGCTCAAAACGGGTAACTTGTGATAAATATATATATATATATATAAGGTAGGGTAGAAAAGGTCAAAGCAGTTCAAACATGGGCTAATGTCATTTTCCTATTCATGTGTTTCCTAGGATTTTACCTTAAGTACTAATTAAGAAAGTTCTAGACTGTTGATCTTCAAGACTGTAGTGTACTACTTAAGCATAAAGTACTGCTAAGAAAAACAAATTCAACTAACACAAGTTTATCTCAATATGGTCAAGAGTAAGTGATCAAAAATAAAGTTAAATTTAGTCCAAGATTCATGATATAAGAAGTATCTCAAGCATCTATTATTTTTTAGAGACTTTCAAAAAAAAATTCAGTTAATATTCTATTTCTTATCAGAGACTAATGATAATTTTCTCAACCAAAACTAGCAACTAAAAGAGAAATTTAACCCACAAAATAATCAATCAATATATGTAGTAAAAATAAAGACAGGTTAAGTGTTTTTCAACACTAAACTTAAATTAAACATTGTCTTCGATGTCAAAAATAAACTTACTAGTAAGAAAACTCCATTGGTAAATGAAGTTGAAACATTGCAATGTTGTTGTGTATTAGTGAGACTACGGTATTCCTTGGCTTATAATGCTTGCAATTATTAGTATTGTTATTTTATTCCTAAAAAACCAAAGACACTAAATTAAATAAAATTGAAACTAAAGCAAATCGAACAAAAAATACTTATTTGGGATACCGCCCAAGAAGCATTTAATTTATAGTCGTCGACTTGATGAGGTTTCTTCTATTTTTATGGTGGATCAAAGGTGATGGTAGAAGCATCATTGTATATGTTCTTATTGGCTCTCCTCTCATTCGACTTCCATATCTCTGCAATTAGACCTTGGGAAACATCTTTTACCTTATTCTCCTTGCACTTCTTTGGAAAGACTTTAATCTTAAGACTAGGGAAGTGGTTCTCTTGTGCCATTCTCTTTGATCATTTTTTCAAAGTATTGCTCCCCCTTCTTATTTCTCTTTCTTAAATGCTTCAACACTTTCTTTTGAATGTAAGGATTCAATGTCTCTATATCTTTGAGTTGTTCGACATTTGGGTGTACTATATTAATCTTACAATAGTCTTCACTCTTAGATGGCAACTTGATCTCCTTTAAGACTTTAAAAGTGACAGTGACATCTTACACTCTTATGGTCAACTCCTCTTTTATAACTATGATCTTTCGTCTTATGGCTAAGAAGGTTATTCAAAGGATAATAGGAATCTCTTTATCTTCTTCCATGTCTAGAATGATGAAAGCTACAGGGAAGATAAATTTTTTCACTTTACTGGTAAGTCCTCTATGATTCCCTTCAGGTAGACAAGAGATCGATCAGGAAGCATAAGTGTGACATTGATAGGCCACTCCGAGAATGCATAGAGCTTTTCCAATGTCATGATTGCAAATGGACCATGATATGGTAAAGCTCAAGCATCTGAACTACTTGCATATTTTTCACTTTCGCACTTAGTTTCGCCTCTATAGCCTTTGAGAAAAAGGTATAGGTGATCTATATGGCTGTACTTCTTCTTATTGTGTCACTTTCTCCTTCTCATTCATACTTGATGGTGGTGGTTTTGATATGTTATTTTGTAATATTTTACCACTCCTTAAGTTAATGGCTTTGCATTGCTCTACATTTCCTCATTTGCTTTGGTATTGCTTGGTAAAGAGCCTTGAGGTCACTTATTAATGTTTAGACTTCTAAGTTCCTTAAGGTTGCTAACTGATTCTACCAAATGGCATCATTAGATTTTATATATTGCATGAACATGTCTTCTAAAGATTGTTGGGTGTGTTGAATTTACTTAGGGTTCTTGCATGTGGGTTGTGTTCATCATACAAACAATATACATATCTCATACATACATGTGCACAGCGGAAGATTAAATACAATGAACACAGAAAATAACATTTTATTTAACTGAAATTCGAGATTGAGAAAATCACCAATGAAGCCTTTGGATTAATTTTCTTTGAAGTCCACCATGAAATGAATCTTTGATCAATTCTAGCAATCAACAAGGGTGGGTTTGATTGTCTAGAATGGCAGCATCTTAATCCAGCATATGTGTTTAACTCTTAAACATTTTACAAAGTTAAACCATTTAACTTAATTAAATTTGTTTTTCCTTTTATTCAACTCTTGAATAAATAAAACAAATCTTATTTTTAGTTATTACATTTAGTAACCATTAATTCAATTTGTTTTGTTGTTCTAACACTTAAAACACAAAACAAACAATTTCAATTTCTCAAATTGAATTGGCTCCCAAAATGCAAAACCTAAAAACTAAATCAATTTTTCAATTATGAATTTTGAATTTCATTTCACTTTATATACAAATGCATTAATTCCAAACTAATTTGAATTTCATTTGCATTTCATTTGGCTTAACCTAACCTTAGTTAACATTTAACCTTAGTTAGATTATTTTAACTTAACCTTTAAGTTAATAAATATTTAATTAATTTAACCATAGTTAACTAACTTAACTATGGTTAGGTTAACCTTTACTTAACCTTTAAGTAAGGTTAACTTAATTAACCATATGATTAACCTTTAATCATAGTTAAATTAAATTATTTATTTAACAATTAAATAAATAAATATTTATTCTTATTATTTAACAATTAAATAATCATAAAGTGAAATTACTATTATATCCTTACTCGGTTACCAAGTTAACCTAAAGTGGGTCCCACCAATTTAACCACATACTTTAGTTAACGTAACCTTAGTAATTGCTGAATTATACTGTATTGAACAATTCAATACGGTACACTGCCCAAGTGCTCAAAGAGTACATTTCATATTGGGACTCTCTAGGTCTACACCCGATTTGTCAAATGGAACTGTTCCATTAATCCGTAATCGATGCCCCACGCACACGTTACGAATATTACAAATCAGCGTGTCAGACCATACAAGTTGAGGTCATAACGTATACGTATAATCCTTCCATCATTTATATCCTGGATGTGCAGGGATATAGATCAGCACCGTCAAATCCCTATTTGCTCATCCATAAACTTATCTCCAGATTCGTATCTCGATAAACAATATACGCAAACACTTTTGCTATATTGTTTAACCCTATGGGAAACTCTTTTCCCGGGTTTATGCTTGTGGCCACAAGACTTTATGAAATACAATCTCGGAGCATCGGATATACAACTTACCTACGTAAGCTGACGGATCCCGTATCTACGCACACCGGACTCCATGAGCATCGAACCATACCCAGCGACAGATAGCGGTCAGACCATGAAAGGTCTCTGACATATGTGGAACCAAAGCATGATGGATCACTCACAAGACCACCGTGGCGCTCAGGTCAAAGGACCACAAATACTACTCAACTCGAGAGGACCTTCCTTTGACGGTGTCATAGGATATCTATTGGGGTCCTCATAAGTCTGTTCAGTATCCAGTCTTGACTGGATACCCGCATGCCTATACAAGCTCTAAGCTCATGGTCAGCTAAGAACAACCATCTGAACCAGTCAGATATAAACATACACTAATCTATATAAAGTGAATCACCGATAGACCCGCATTAGTGATTATAGATCAGGAACATTATCTTTGAGACATACTTACATAATGATATTTCTTAACTCCTATTGCAACTCTTTGCAACTATATCATTACAAGTATACTCTCAGGTCTTTGTCCCATTATAGACAAGGTTCTAACTCTTTAGACCTCGCTGACTCTTATAAACTGATAACTATTAACAGTGCTAACTATTAGCATTTATAACTCTCAGCTTTGATAACTATTAGTTCTGGTCTAAACTCCTTTAAACCAGATCTGAACTATTTCAGATCAAACAATGTCTGTAATGTTACAAGCATTTTACCATATTAATATGATATTAACAATCTTTATTGGAAATGTTTATTGTATAAATATTAACAATTAATATTCATACAATATTAGAATGGCACGTGAGCACCAGCTCCAACAAAGATGGCTTCTTCTCTTGTGGTGGCTGAAATTCTAAGGGATTCATTGGTCTAAATGACTTCCTTTATTGTTACGCTGAGTGAAGTTAGGATGATCTCTCCACCTTGGATTATAAAATTTTGATTATGGGTTAAGTTGTTATTGGTTAAAATTGCCCATATAATTTATTGATTCCATACACCACCCATTTATGTGGTTATTACCACAAAATTTGCATGTCACTTATTGGGTTTTTGTGGCATTTAATGCATCAAACCTTTTAGATAATGTATTGATTTATGCTACCAATGTATTTAATGCATTAATCATATACACACTGGCGACTTTCTTAGGTGTAACTATTTCATTATAGCTCCTCTAGCAGCGACATTTACAATGGTCCTCAAATAGCTTACTAGTCTATTGTTGAACATTTGGACTAATAGCTATTTGAGGACTCTATAGTGATGATAGTTCCTCAACATGTTCTTCAAGTGATCTCATTCCTCATATAACAACTTGCCATCAATCTGACTAAATGAGGCGATGTTATTCCTCATCTTTATTGTCTTTGTTGGTGGGAAGAACTTGTCTAGAAACTTTTGTTGGAAGTGAAGCTTACGTGTGATTGGTACAATAGTAGCTAAGCGCAAGTGTACGCTATCATATCAAGCAATATAGAATTTTAAGTCTAAGTATCGACCCCATAGGGACTATGTGATCTAATTCTACAAATCAAGTACTAAAATCACAACTAAAATTTAATTAACTAATCTAACTCTATCAATTAAACTAAACAAAAGCAAATGGTAGAATTCACAAATAAAGATAATCTATGGTTTTGACTCGTCCCTGAGTATTTCATTGGATTTATTAACCTCTTAGTTAATCTCTTAATACCAATTGTTGGTTTAGACACTAATCTCATCACAAGTCTCTGTTGATGGTCGAGTGACTATATTATACATTCTAACAATTACCTATATGTTTATGGTAATCAAAATAAAATATAAATCATTAAGGTTAAGTATAAATTATACCTACATGCCATTTAGGTATATGTCTATCCTAAATGAAACTCATAGTTGTTACCCTATACTCATACGTTAAACTATCCTAGGCTAAACACATGAATCCCTTTGTCCAGTTCATCATGGTTCCTCAATCATTCAAATTATTGGCCATATATAATGAAAGCAATAAACACAAGATGGAATGAATCAATTATATATATTAATTTTATAAACTAAGAAGTTATAAAATCCAAATCCATACTTATGTTCAAAAGTTTAACCTTGGAAATAAAATAACTTAGGTCATGGTGAAACACAAAGTTCTAGAGCTTATAAAACATAACACCATGAAAATGATAGAAGACTAGAAAGATAAAGAGTTGAAAAGATAGAACTAATTTTTCTCTAGCCTTCAATCTTATAGTCTTTTTGATTCTTTACAAATTGCTCTTTCTCTCTTAATTTTCTTTCTACTCCTGATTCTTCTTTCTTCTCTTCCCCCTGTTCATTAGGGTTTTTAACCTTCTATTTATAGGTTTGCGTTTTTAAATTAGGGTTAAACATTAAATGCAAGTCATATGAAAATAACTGTACATGAGTTATTATAGCAAAAATATTGTTCACATGTTACTGTTCGCGCGTCGCAGCACTGAATTCTAGGCATTGGTGTGCTGTAGATACTTTTTGGGTGCTGTGGTGCTCATTACTAGGCACTGCGGTGCTAGGCACTATAGTGAATCACTGTTGCTTGGTACTATAGTAATTTGAAGTTTTTTGCTTATTTTTATTAGAGTTTCGACTCTATTTGCTCCATTGACTCCAAACCTATAATAATAATAATAAAAGATATAAAAGTCAAATAATCTTAATTTCTATGAACAAATATTAAGTTTGGAAACTAGAAATATTATAATTAATTAACCCCTATCAACGTGTCATTCCAATATTGTATGAATATTAATTGTTTAATATTTATACAATAAACAGTTCGAATAAAATCGTTAATATTATAAATAAATTGTAAGATGCTTGTAATGTTTTAGACATTATATGATCTAAAAGAGTTTAGATCAGTGCTAAGAGTTAACAACGCTGAGAGTTATAAATGCCAAGAGTTAGCACTACTAAGAGTTAACAGGTTATAAGAGTTAGCAAAATCTAAAGAGTTAGAGCCTTTTTTAAAATAGGATAAAGACCTGAGAATATATTAGCAATGACATAGTTGCAAGGAGTTACAAATAGTGCTAGAAAATGTCATTGTGTGAGTATGTTTTCAATCTTTATGTTCCTGATCTATCATCATTGATGTGGGTTTGTCAATGAAGACTTTATCATATATAGATCAACGTATGTCTTTATCTAGATAGTCTAGATGGTCAGTCTTAACAGACCATGAGCTTAGTCGACGCTTGTATAGATATACAGGTATGCAGTAAGGACTAGATACTAAACAGACTCAATAAGGGCATCTAATAGAAATCCAATAAAACTATCAATTGAAGGTGTTCTCGAGTTGAGTAATATTCGTGGTCTTTTGACCTGAGCACTACGGTGGGCTTGTGAGTAGTCCATCATACTTAGGTTCCATACATGTCAGATACCTTTCATGGTCTAACTGTTGTATGTCGTTAGGTATGGTTCGATGCTCATGGAGTTTGGTGTGTGTAGATATGGGATCTGTCAACTCATATAGGTAAGTTGTATATCCTAATGCATTAAGATTGTATTTCAAAAAGTCTTGTAGCTATAAGTATAAAATCCAGGAAAGAGCTTTCTGTGGGATGAATAATATAGCAAAAGTGTTTGCGGATATTGTTTATAGGAATATAAATCTAGAGATAAGTTCATGATTGAGCATATAGAGACTTGACAGTGATGATCTATATTTTCACTGACAGGACCCGACCCGAGACCCTCTATAGCAAATCCTAGCGGCCTTGTCGGGCACCCCGACAGAAGTTTCTTAGAATATAACTGGGCAAGATGAGAAATTTCCGCGAGGCGAACCCCTTTTCAGTTCTTACTATTGCTGAGAAAATCGTGTAATACACATGAAAACTACATCTTGATTTTTCAATAAACAAAGGGTAGAGTTTCTCCTGTTTTTCAGAAAATCCATATAAAACTTGCAAAGAAATTTCACTTCTATTTCAAACACTTCTCAATAATACCAATTCGGACCTCCGGTCCTTTCCAAATCACATCCAACACAACTCAATTATTTCATTTGAATCACAAAATGAGCATACTCGTGAAAAGCAAAAACGATCATCATAATCTTGAAATATTTTCTTGTTAGTTCAAAACATATATACAAATATACATGCCTACAATTACTATGCATAAATTAAAGAGTGCTATTTAGCACATTTACATATACAAAAATGATTTTCAGATTTGGCCCACTACTCGGCAATAGGAGAATCAGCAGCTTGCGTACCGAGACCTGCACCTGGGAAGGGGTGTTTAGAAAACATAAAACACAAAACGAGTGAGCTAATGGAGCTCAGTGAGTACAATTAAGATTTTAAATAAAATAACATTATGCATAGATAGCAAATTCTAAAGTACAAGCAGAAATCATGCTTCTAAAACTGATGTAAAGCTGTAAAACAGTTTCTAATATCATATGATAATAAAATCTTGCCGAGCGAATTTTATCTACATCTTTGAAAAATAATATCCAAAATCTGTATAACATAATAACTACTGTGTGCATATGAATGCATAAATACTATCGGTAAATCAAAAACTAGTAAAGTCCTCGCTCGGCCATTTTCTTTCTAAATTGTACCAATGGTAACCCTAAAGCTCTATACTCACACAGTGACTCAACTAGTACTGTACACATGAGTAGGTCACAGGGCACCTCAACTAGCAGCACCCGTAGTGACATCTCACTGGCTATGCAGTGGAATCCTACATCGCATACATATAGCGAGACAATACCTTGTACACATAGAGCGACTCACATGACTCGACTTCCGGGGTTAGTGACACACCCCCAAGACCTGCCCATGTGCACAGGATATACAGGCTGGGTCTAATACAATCACCATCACTATAATCTGAGGGTGCCAATGGCCTTTAAAACAAATGCAAACATTTTAAAACTGTTTCTTAAACCGGACGTGTAAATGCATATCTATGGATACTTATCAAGATCATAATCATGTTTATGCATTGAAAACTCATAAAACATACATTTTCATTATGAGAAAACATAATAAATGAAAGATAATAGAAAAAGGCAGATTTTCACTCACAATCGCTCCGCGCTCAATTTCGCTTTGGATTTTTGCTCCCGTTACCGCTCTCGATTTTCTTCACCTACGCGCCATAAATGACATTTAGAACTAAATCGAATGCTAGAATCTCATTTAACTACTAAACGCCCTAATCGGCATACAAAGCCTGAATGCATGCTACTTCCTGATTTTTATTTACGGAGCAATTTAATCTAATCTAACTCATCATCCGGCGCCCTGAAAATATTGAACGCTTTATAACTTGGTTGGATATAATTGCCCTTTACCTTTCTAAAATGGATAATTATGTCCCATTTTCTTCATTTTTGGTTTTCCATCAACTATATACATTCAATTTACATAATGCACCATTTACACACAACAACTCAATCCCTAACTTCCCTAAAGTGGCAGAATTTCACCCTTGGTTCCAACACATTTCTTTTCTCAATTTCTTGTTCTAATTACAACAAAATCAAGCCAATTTCATTCTAAAGCCCTAATTACAACCAATTGAAGTCTCTACATTTAAATCACCAAAACCCTAATTCTTACCTTGCTAATTTCTTCAAATTAATGACTCCTTCAAGCTGCACACTAGAATTCAACTCAATCTAAGCCAAGAATACACACAAGAACATCAATTAAAGTATTCTTGAAAGCTCACTTATTAAACTCATAAAACAATGCTTTTCTTACCTATTTTGCTTGAAGTTTCACTAATGGAGGCTTCAATTGAGTTTAGGAATTCATATGTAACCTTATTTTAGCTTGATTACACATGAAAAATCATGAAAAAAAAATTGAAATTTCACTGCAGCAGCACCTTCAACCATTGCACGAATTTGCTCTTTTTTTTGCTATAAGTGTTTGCTTTCATCTCTTGAAAACTCTACACACTTCCAACATATATATAGTGCTCCCTCAATTGACCATTTTGCCCTTCAACTTACTCAAAACTTCTAATTTTCCATTAGTTCAAATGGAAGGATTTAATTGGTTCCTTTGTAACTATCTAGTTAGAATAATCAAAGGAACTAACTAGAATTTCCAACTTGGCAATCCATAAGATTGCTTCTAATTGGTCCATTCCTTAATATATGGATTGTATTTCTCAACAAAGGCTTGTTCCATACATAACCCTTAAATGAAAATTCATGTAGTAAATTAGAATTTCCTTTTCCAAGCCAATAGAGAAAAATTTCAAAAATATTCTAGGGTCGTCCAGCGCTCCGATCGAGTGTGAAATTACCAAATTAGGTCTAATATCTCTCATGCGCACGATAAAGAAAATACTTCTAATAGGGTTAAAATCAAGTAACCCTACGGTGTCTTTATTGCTCTATACTGAAATCTAGGTGCCAATACTACTAATAGGGATTGGATATTACATTCACTCTTCTAGGATATTAGTGATGGAGGACTATAAGAATATGTATTAAACTCAACTTGCATGGTTCAATATATCATTTTATAATTTTCATAACTTATGTGTAAAGTATCGTTTATGGAGTTACGAAAAAGTTTTGTAAAATAAACGGGTGTAAACCTAAGGAGTCTCACAATATAAAGTGTACTAGTCAAGTATTGGGGTAATGCATCAGGGCAAACAGTTTGATCTGAAAAACATTTAGAAAGCAGGAATTGTTATAGGGTCTCTCGAAAAATACAAGTGTCAAATTACTTATTAAATTAATTAGTTAATAATTGTTGTTAACCAATTATAATTTAACAAATGGCATGATTAAATGTTAATTATGTTGACACTTGCCTTGTAAATGGATAAGTGTCTACTGTGTAAAGTCAGCATAAATGAAAATGCAAATAGTTTGCATTTGTATTGATTTGTGATATGGCTTAATAAAATGAAATTTAAAGGCAATGTCTAAATGTTAGACAAATTTAAACCAAGTGCTACCATTTTCCTTATTAAGAACACATATGCATGAGGTGTGAATTTCTTAATGTATTTGAAAAGTAAATGGCCACTCTTTATGATATTATCAGCCACCACTTAAAATAAAAAGCCACCTCTCAAATGTTTTGCCAGACCTTATATATATAGGACACATGTCCTTTTAAAAGAAACATATGCATATTTTATTGCATTTTAAGAGGTGTGTGTATGACATTCAATGGTGTGTGTGTGTATAAATTATAAATGTTACAATTTTCGCTCTCATTTTTCTAAGTGTTAAAAAAAATGAGATACGCGGTTATTATTAACATATACGAGCTTTAGTCTTTGAAAGTTACATTTGATAATTTAATAACAAAGAAAGAAAGAAAGAGAAGAGTTCTCTTAAGCTTTCAACTTGGCCGAGAGAGATTGAAGACAATTATAAGAGTTTCAATTTACATTTGTCTACATGTTAGATAAATACAAATATATTTGGTAATTACGCATACATTATGAGAGTTATAATTAAGCATTTGTAAGTGTTATAAATGGGTAAATAAAAAGTCTAAATGTTAGACTAGATAGTTGTGTTGCAAAACACAACTTAACCGAGTGGTAGAAATACATAGAAACAAAGAGTTTCTTTAGATAAAATACTACAAGAAATTAAAGGCTACCATTCTAATTTTGTAATCCCACCAAATGTTATGGACTAGAATTACTCGCAAGATTACTTTAAGGAGAACTTTGATAATAGAAAATACCTCGAATCATCTTCAAGGGTAATTTTTAATCTTATTAGTGTAATGAAACTTACATTCAATATATGTGTATTGCAATAAAAAATTAGATTTCTTTTCCGCTACGTTAATTTGTATTTGAGACACGTAAATAAATTAAATTCAAAATTGTAATGTACACATTTACATCCTATACATAAGGCACTAATAAATTTTATGCTAAATCATACCATGTCGATATAGATCCTGACGACAATGGCATCAACCAACTCTTGGCTTTGTCCCTTAATGAGAAAGGGAATAGTCCTAGTCAGATGGCATCATCAGAGACTCTATTGTACTTGAAAGTATCACAAATTTCTAAGAAATTTATGATATGCATGTTAGGATCATCATTGGGAGCTTTATTGAATTATAATTACTCCTTCAGCATCTAAATCATACTCGGCTTGATCTTGAAGTTATTTGCATTGCGGTTGTCATTGAATACTAGATTAAATAGCATCTGTAGTAAGGATTGCATACTCTATCAATGTTGTCTGTGGCATCATAGGCTCAAACACTAGATTATTGATGTGATCATTTTTATCCTCTATGTTTAAAGATCGCTGACATTCATATCAAAGTCTCTGCAAATGTTTTTCGATCTCAAGATCAAAAGAAGTCAAGCCATCACTTTTCACCCTTTGCATGAACTGTAAAAGCAAAGTAAAAACAAAATCAAAGTAAAAAGAAGAAAATAAAATAAAACATAAATTAAAAATATAAATTAAAAGCATGTAGCTTAGTATTAGTATTAATCTAAAAATAAATAGAATAATCCCTAGCAACAATGCCAATAAGTTGATATGTGCTACAATAGCTAAGCACAAGTAAACGTTGTTGTATAAAGTAATATAGCATTTAAAGTCAAGTTATCATTCCTATTAATGTATTTCTTGTAATCAATTACAAAAATTAGTTCTACTTTACTTTTATCCAAAAAATTATAAAGATGAATTGAATCTACTTAACCTAATACTATCAATTAAGCCTAAGATTAATCAATTGCAAATAGAGAGTTGAATTCATTAATTAAAAACAATCTAAAGTTTTGACTTATCCTTTAATATTTCATATACTCATTAATCTCTTAGTTAATCACTTAATATGAATTGATTAGCCAGACTTTAATCTCATTATAAGCCTCTATTGATGGTCGAGTGACTATATTATACATTCTAATAATTACCTATATGTTTATGGTAATTAGAATAGAGTTTAATTAATTAATAACAGGTTTAAATTGTGTCATACATGCCATTTAGGTATATGTCTGTCTTACATAAAACTCGTAGTTGTTATCCTATGATCATGCATTAAACTTTCCTATACTAAACACATGAATTCCTCTGTCGAGTTCATCATGGTTCCTCAATCATTTAAAATATTGGCTAGATGTAATGAAAGCAATAAACTCAACATAGAATAAATCAATTATATGTATTAAGTTCATAAACTAAAAATTAACAAAATCCAACTACATATTAGGTTTAAAAATTTAACCCTAGATTAAATAAGTTTAGCTCATGACTAAACCAAGAATATCAAACTAATCTATGAATAATAGTAAGAACAAGAACATGATGATAAGAAAAGAGAAGAAAAACTAATCAACAAGACGTCTTAGGTTGCTTCTCCCTCTTCCTTAACTTCAAGCTTGAATCTTGATTTCTTGCATTTTTAATTCTTGTCTTTGATCTCTTGATTTGTGTTATAAATTACTTTCCTAAGTTTTGCCTCTTTTAAACTCTTTATTTTAGCTCTGAAAAGAGTGCTTTTATAGGTTTAAGAAACCCTAAGGTCGAGGGCCTTTGAATCCAAGTCGAAATAGGACTTTTGAGGAGGTATTTTTGTTATTACATAGGCGCTGCAGCACTAGGACCTAGAACTATGAGGGGTGTGAAAGTTCTCTAGATGTTGTTGTGCTAAGGTTGAGTGTCGTGGTGCTTAAATATTTTGCCTAAATATCGTGGCGTCTAGGCTTGGGCACTGCAGCTCCCAAGCATGGGTTGCTATTATGTTTTTGCCATATTTTTGGTGTTTCTCATCTATTTCAGTTCTCATTTGTTCCAAATCGTCAAAATTTACCTTGTGCACCTATTTATGATTAAAAACACAATTAAATAGTCAAATATTCATAATTTGGTGTAAAACTTAAGTTTAGAGTGCTAAATATACTAATACATTTACGCCCATGTCAATAGTAAAAAAGACCCCTTAGGTATATGTTTACCTATTATTGACATTTCATTGGTTGTTGATACTAGCACAAGTTAGGAATTAGATACCACTTATCCTTCTCACATCTACAATTTGTTGTAGGGCCTGAACAAAGCTAGATAGCTACAGCGTGGAGAGGTACAACTTCGTGTGAAAAATAGAGATTTCCTATATGTTAAAGCTGTTGGAACTTTCGAGTTACTTCTCCCTTCTGGTAGAACTATTTTGTTATATAATTGTTATTTTATGCCTAACATCATTAGACATATCATATCCATTTCTATACTTAACAGGGAGGGTTATCATGTATATATTAGGAACAGTTGCTTGTATTTATATGATAAAGATAATTTTTTGCTAGTTGATTGTTAATTGATAAATGGCCATTATATTTTAGATACAATAGGAAATGTCTTGAATATACTGATAAATAATAAGAGAAATAATTTGAAAACTTTGAATGATATTGAATTATGACATATGCAATTAGGTTATATAGGCGTGAGATGCTTAAATCGTCTAGTTAAGTATGGTCAGATACTTGTATAGAGTGACGATTAAATCATGAGTGCATACATGTGGTATGTGTATTCATTATCAATATATACGCATCTCATACATATACATATATATCGGAAGTCAAAAATTAAACAATGAACACAATTTATACATATTAATCAAATTAATTACAAATTGAGAATATAACCATTGAAGCCTTTGGATCAAATTTATTTTGAGTCCACATGAAATGCAACTCATCGTTAATTCTAACAATCAATGGAGGTGGGTTTGATTGGCTAGAATAGCAGCCTATAATCCAACATTAGTTTAACAATTAAACCTTTGAATTAACTTTTAATCTAATGAATATAATTTGTTTTTACCTTTGATCAACACTTGAACAATTAAAAAAATAAATTCCTTTGTTATTACAATGAATAGCCTAAATTGAGAGGAAGATATGTGGAAATCAACTCTTGAAAACTAAAATCAAGAAATACTTTTCTTTTTCTCTCAAAATTTTGGTCGGCTATTCCTAATTGCAAAACATATGAAATTTAATTTAATTTCATCATTATATACAAATGCATTTATTTCAAATTCTTTGAATTTCATTTAGGTTTAATAATTAAATAAAATAAACTATCTTGATTTTAACCTAATCCTAGAGTTAACAATTAACCTAGGTTAAGTTAAAATTTATTTAATAACTAAATAAATAAATATCTACATTAACCTAACCTTTTAGTTAATATTTAACTATGGTTAAGTTTACTTAACTCTTAAGCAATATGAATATCTTGATTATTTAACAATTAAATAATCAATTAAGTGAAATTACCCTTAAGCCATTACTTAACCTGTAATATCCAATCTCAATTAGTAGTATTGGCGCCTGGATTTTGGTATAGAGCAAATAAGACACCATAGGGTTACTCGATTTTAACCCTATTAGAAATAGTTTCTTTATAGTGCGCGTGAGAGATATTAGACCTAATTTGGTAATTTCACACTCGATCGGAGCGCCGGACAACCCTATAATATTTTTTGGAAATTTTCTCTATTGGCTTGGAAAAGGAAATTCTAACTCACTACATCAATTTTCATTTAAGGGTGATGTATGGAACAAGCCTTTGTTGAGAAACATAATCCATATATTAGAGAATGGACCAATTAGAAGAAATCTCATGGATTGCCAAGTTGGAAATTCTAGTTAGTTCTTTGGACTATTCTAACTAGATAGTTACAAATGAACTAATTACATAATTAGTTTTCAACTAATGGCAAATTAGTAATTTTGAGTAAGTTGAAGGGAAAAATGGTCAATTGAGGGAGCACTATATATATGTTGGAAGTGTGTAGAATTTTCAAGTGATCAAAAAGCAAACACTTAGAGCAAAAGAGAGCAAATTCAACCTTGAAGGGTGGTGTTGCTACAGTGACCTTTCAAGTTTTTTTTTCATGATTTTTCATGCTTAATCAAGCCAAAATAAAGTTACATACCAATCCCTAAGCTCAATTGAAGTTTCCATTAGTGGAAATTCAAGAAAAAGAGGTAAGAAAAGCATTGTTTTATGAGTTTAATAAGTGAGCTTTCAAGAATGCTTCAATTGATGTTCTTGTGTGTATTATTGGTTTAGATTGAGTTGAATTCTAGTGTGGAGCTTGAAGGAGTCATCAATTTGAAGAAATTGACAAGGTAAGAATTAGGGTTTTGGGTGATTTGAATGTAGAGACTTTAATTGGTTGTAATTAGGCAATTAAAATGAAATTGGCTTGCCTTTGATGTAATTGGAACAAGAAATTGAGAAAAGAAATGTATTAGAACATAGGGTGAAATTCTGCCACTTTAGGGAAGTTAGGGATTAAGTGGTGTTTTGATTAAGTTATTGTGTGTAAATGATGCATTATGTATATTGAATGTATATGGTTGATGGAAAAATCAAAAATGAAGAAAATGGGACATAATTGTCCATTTTGGAAAGGTGAAGGGCAATTATGTCCAACCAAGTTATAAGGCGTGTAATAATTTTCAGGGCGCTAGGTGATGAGTTAGATTAGATTAAATGACTCTGTAAATAAAAATTCGGGAAGTAGTATGCATCCAGGCTTTGTATGCCGATTAAGGCGTTTAGTAGTTAAATGAGATTCTAGCATTTGTTTTGGTTCTAAATGTCTTTTATGGCGCGTAGGTGAAGAAAACTGAGAGCGGTAACGAGAGCAGAAATCTTGAGCAAAATTGAGCTGGGAGCGGTTGTGAGTGAAAATCTGCTTTTTCTGTTATTTTTCGTTTATTATGTTTCCGCATAATGAAAATATATGTTTTATGAGTTTTCAATGCATAACAAGATTTATGATCTTGATATATATCCATAGATATGCATTTACATGTTCGGTTTAAGAAATAGTTTTAAAATTTCTGCATTCGTTTTAAAGGTCATTGGTACCCTCAGATTATAGTGATGGTGTTGTATTAGACCCGGCCAGTATATCCCGTGCACATGGGCAGGTTTTGGGGGTGTGTCACTAACTCCGGGAAGTCGAGATGTCGAATTATGTGAGTCGCTCTATATGTACGGGGTATTGTCTCGCTATATGTATGTGATGTAGGATTCCGCTGCATAGCCAGTAAGATGTCTTGAGATGTCACTATGGGTGCTGCTAGTTGAGGTGCCTCGTGACCTACTCACGTGTGTGGTGCTAGTTGAGTCACTACGTAAGTATAGAGAGCTTTAGGGTTACCATTGGTACAGTTTAGAAAGAAAATGGCCGAGCGAGGACTTTACTAGTTTTTGATTTATTGATAGCATTTATGCGTTTATATGCACACGACAGTTATTATGTTATATAGATTTTAGATATTGCTTTTCAAAGATGTAGATAAAACCCGCTTAGCAAGATTTCATCGGCATATGATACTAGAAAAAGTTTAACAGCTTTACATCAGTTTTAGAAACATGATTTATGCATGTACTTAGAATTTACTATCTATGCATAATGTTATTTTATTTAAAATCTTAATTGCACTCACTGAGCTCCTTTAGCTCACTCGTTTTGTGTTTTATATTTTCTAAACCCTTCCCAAGTGCAAGTCTCGGTACGCAAGCTGCTGATTCTCCTATTGCCGAGTAGTGGGCCAAATCTGAAGATCATTTTTGTATATGTAAATATGCTAAATAGCACCATTTACTTTATGTATAGTAATTGTAGGCATGTATATTTGTATGTATGTTTTGAACCAACAAGATGAGACTTCGATATTACGATGATTGTTTTTTCTTTTTATGAGTATGCTCATTTTGTGATTCAAATGAAACTATTGAGTTGTGTTGGATTTGATTTAGAAAGGACCGGAGGTCCGAATTGGTAGTATTGAGAAGTGTTTGAAATAGAAGTGAAATTTCTTTGCAAGTTGTATATGGATTTTTTGAAAAAATATGGGAAACTCTGCCCTTTTTTTTTTAAATTAAGATGTCATTTTCATGTATATTACAAGATTTTCTCAATAGTAGCAAGAACTAAAAAGGGGTTCACCTCGCGAAAATGTCTCAACTTACCTTGTTATATTCTGAGGAACTTCTGTCGAGGTGCCCGGCAAGGCCGCTGGGACCTACAGTAGAGGGTTTTGGGGTAGGTCCTGTCATAACCCAAAGTGGATCCCATCTAACCACACACTTGAGTCAACTTAACCAAAGGTTCACTATACGTTATATGTAAACATTTAATTGGTTAACAATAATTCTAAACTAATTCATGTACTTAACTCTAAAGTCTTGACAAGTGCACATCCCGAGGATTCTTTAAACAAATATTCAATTTTGCTAGATTTTACAAGATTAAACTATTCAATCCGGTACGCTAAGGGCACAATGAGTACACTTCATATTACGAGACTCCTTAGGTCCACGCGCGATTCACCAAATAAAACTATTCCATGAGTTCGTGATTGATGCCCCATGCACACGTCATAGATATTATAAATCAGCTTATTAGACCATACAAGTTGAGGTCAGAATGTATACGTATAGATCAGCACAGTTAAATCCCCATATACTCATCCGTAAACGTATCTTCAAATTTGTATCTTGATAAACAATATACGCAAACACTTTTGCGTATTATTTAACCCTATGGGAAGCTCCTTTACCGGGTTTATTACTTATGTCCATAAGATCTTTTAAGATACAATCTTAGAGCATCAGATATACAACTTACCTGTGTAAGCTAATAGATCTCATATCTACGCACACCAAACTCTATGAGTATCAGACCATTCCCAGTGATACATAGTGGTTAGACCATGAAAGGTCTTTGACATCTATAGAACCAAAGTATGGTGGATCACTCACAAGCCTACTGTGGCATTTAGGTCAAAGGACCATAAGCACTACTCAACTCGAGAGGCCTTACCATTGATAGTTTAATAGGAAATCTATTGGTGTCCTAGTGAGATTGTTCAGTATCCAGTCCTAACTAAATACTCGTATGCCTATACAATCTCTAAGCTCATGGTCAGTTAAGAATAACCGTTTGTATCATGCAAATATAGACACATAATAATCTATATGAAAAGAATTCACTAATAGACCTGTATCAATGAAAATAGATAAGAAATATAGTGTTTAAGAACATATTTGTATAATGGCATTTCCTAGCACCTATGCAACTTTTTGCAACTATGTCATTAGTAGTATCCTCTCAGGTCTTTGTCCTATTTCAGACAATGCTCTAACTTCTTAGATATCGCTGACTCTTATAACCTGCTAACTAATAGCATTTATAACTCTCAACATTGCTAACTCTTAGCCTTGATCTAAACTCCTTTAATCCAGATCTGAAGTCTTTTAGATCCTACAATGTTTGTAACATTACAAGCATTGTACTATATATGTTTAATATTGATGATTTTATTCAAAATGTTTATTATATAAATATTAAACAATTAATATCCATACAATATTAGAATGGCACGTAAACCCCAAGTCCAACAACTTGATCTTACTATATAACCTTATCCAGTTTGTCAATCTTATATTCAAGGAAAGGATATTAGGCCACTAATATGTTGGAATTAATATATTGTAACATATGGTCCAATAAATCACAATGCCATAGGTAGATTTTGATACTTTGTGATCCATATAAAAACAAGTTAGAAACTTTGAAATGTTCAAAGAGTTTTAATTTTAGGTAGAGAAACAAATCGGTAAATTTATTAAATGCCTTGAATTAGATCAAGGCAGTGAATACATTATTAGAATTTGTGCTTATGTGCCATCCTATTCTGTATAAATATTTAACTATAATATTTATACAATTAACATTTCTAATAAATTTGTTAATATTATTAATTATTAAATTGTAATATGCTATAACGTTTCAGATATTGTATGATCTGAAGGAATTCAGATCTGGTCTAAAGGAGTTTAGATCAGTGTTAAGAGTTAGCAACGCTAAAATTTATAAGTATTAAGAGTTAGTAGTGCTAAGAGTTAGCAAGTTATAACAGTTAGCGAAATGAGAAAAAAAACTGAGAATATATTAGTAATGACATAGCTGCAAATAGTTATAAATGGTGCTATGAAATATCATTATGTAAGCATGTTCACAAAACATTATGTTCCTGATCTAAGTTCATCGATGCAGATTTATCGGTGAAATCTAATAATATAGATTAATAAATGTCTATATCTGTATGGTGTAGATAGTTACTATTAGTAAACCATGACTTAGCAGAAGCTCGTATAGAGATATAGGTATTTAGTAAGGATTGGGTACTGAACAGACTCACGAAGACCTCTAATAGACATCTCATAAGGCTATTAATGAAAAGCCTTTCGAGTTAAGTAGTATTTGTGGTCCTTTGACCTAAGCATCACAGTGGGCTTATAAGTGATCCATTATACTTTGGTTTCACACGTGTATGAAACCTTTTATGGCCTGACCGTTAGGTGTCAGTGCGTATAGTTCAATGCTCATAGAGTCCAATGTGCATAGATATGGGATCCGTCAGCTCATATGAGTGAGTTGTATATCCTGATGCTCTAAGATTGTAATCTAGGAAATCTTATGACCACAAGTATAAACTTTGAGAATAGTTTCTATATGGATAAACAATATTGCAAAAGTGTTTGCGGATATTGTTTATAAAAAATACAAATCTGAAGATAAATTCAAGGTTAAGAAAATAGATATTTTATGGCAATGATCTATATCTCTGATCTTTCAAGAATCAATGACGAAGGGATTATACGTATATGCTATAACCTCAACTTGTATGGTCTAATGCGCTACTTTGTAATATCCGTAAAGTGTGTGTAGGGCATCATATACGAACGTATGGAGGAGTTCCATATAATAAATCAAGTGAGGACCTAAACAGTCTTACAATATAAAATGTACTCATTGCGCACTAGGGCAGCAGACTGGATTCAATAATTTGATCTGGGAAATTCTAGCAAACCAAATATTTGTTTACAAATCCCTTAGGATGTGTATTTTTCAAGACTTAATTGTTAAGTACATCGTATAATTAGTTGACATGAGTTGTTAACTAATGGGATATTGACAAGTGGCATAATTTGGTCCATAAATATTTTCACCTTAAATTGACCTACTAACCTTGCTAGTAAAAATAAGTAAGGTAAAATAATTATTCAAAATTATTTTGAATAATTAATTAAATATTATATATAATAATTATTATTATAAATGTCAACGGGGGTACAAAACATTATTACTATGACCTATTAATAATGGCCTGATATTATGAATGATGAACACCATTGAAGTAAAGTTTACAGAACTTATAAAAATTTAAAATGTTTTAATTTTTAATAAGTGAGTAATTAAATTACACTAGCACAATAATAAAAGAAAATGAAGATGTCATTTTTAATTTTATTTGTGTTAATTAATAGTGATATAAATTTATTCAATGAATAAGCATTAGTAAAAAAAAATATTAGTGGCCAACGAAATTAATGGGTAGGCCATTTATTATTTTTTGTAGAAACAAAACAAAAACAATTAACTAAAAGTGGTTTAACCACTAAAGAAGGGAATTGATTTGATCAATTTGCTCTTAATTTTATTCATCCGACCATGCCAAATAAAAGCAAGAAAATTAAGAAGCAAAAAAAAATTTAAGATAAGAGTTGGATAAAAACATGCTTCAATGAAAAATAGTTTAAAATGAGCTATGCAAGAGTTGCATAAACAATCTATTTTCTTGAAAACAAGTATGTATGTGTTGAAAGAGTTTGAACACATGCTGCTAGAAATTAATAAAAGCTACAATTCTAGCTCCACAATTCCACCGGCTTGTTATAGACTAGAATTGTTCAAGGGTAGACTTTAAGGTGAGCTCTGAAATTTGAAATCTTTACCGAAGTTTCTTAAAGGTATGCTTCTGCAATCTTAACTTATTTATTATTCAGTTTACATGTGTACATATTGATTATATATTTAATTCCGCTGAAAATCATATATATGAGACATATATTTAGGTTTTTCAACATGTACACAAGCATATGCATATACCCAAAAACATGTTAACAAATGGTATCAGAGTATGTTTATTATGTTTCTGGGTTGTTGGAGTGTTATATGAAGTGTTTGGAATGCCTAAAAATAGTAGGAACTAGATTTTGAAGTGTTTAAAATGCAAAAAATAGCTAATGTCGAGTGAACACCGTAGCTCTATGTTTAGCACGCTCGGGCGTTCATCTTAAATTCAGCTTGAAAGAATGCTGGGGTGTTCAAGTGGAAAACATTGGGGCATTCAATTGGAAAATGCTAGGGCGTTCAACATCGAACATTATAGCGTTCAATTTAAAATGCTAGGGCATTAATTTTGGGTTCAGCTTGTATTAACGTTGGGGCGTTCACGTTGTAAACGCTAGGGCATTCTCTAGGTTGAACGTCGGGGCGTTAAGGTAACGAACGTTGGAGTGTTCTTATGCAAAATGCCATAACATTAAGTTTGTTAATGCAAGAGCGTTAAGATGCAAATCCCTTAGGCGTTTTAGGTTGAAGGCTAAAAGAAAATAGTACAAAAACATTTTTTGGAGCATTATATTGTGTAAAAAAAAAGTTCAACTTTTCGCGCTGATCATTCTAAATCATACACTCTAAATTGCATTTTTGCATGTGATTTTTTTTAATTATTTAATACAATTATAATTGTTATATAATTTTATTATAAATTATAAATATTTGGTTATGTTGTTAACCACAATGGAAGCCCTATGGTAAGGGTTAGTTGTGATTGCATAAAAAAATATTCTAATTATGAATTAGATTCGTATGAGAAGCGAAAATTTATTATAATTGTTAATATTAATTATATTTATAATAATAAATAATTAAAAAAATCTCTCTTAATCAGATTGAATAGTATTATATTATGAGATAATATTATACAATGATTTGTCTTGTCAATACGGTGCTAGACGAGTTACTTTGGTATTTTTTAATATTGCTACAATGTGAGAGATTGATTGGGTGATTTAGGCTATATAGGTTAAACATAAGATGAGGCAAATATATGCAAATGTATTACCCAATATTGCTACAGCGTGAAGGTAATACTAATAACATATATTTGATTATTGACAAGTTAATCTGGAATACACTTATCCAATATTGCTACAGCATGAGGATAAGGTATATTTAGGATTAGTGTGAGGCTTACAAGAGATACAATTTACAAGAGTTGTCCACCTTTTGAGTTTACAAAGGCCAATATTACTACAGCGTGAGGTTAGAGTAAAATACCAATAGGGTCGACTTCTTGCTGTAAAGTATAAAACATTTAAACTTTTATTTTCCCATTTGAGAGATTAAAGGGATTATGTAAGGCAGTGGGAGAGCGTCTTTAGATTAAAAAATGTATAAAAGTTATATCTATGATCTAACGCGTTATTAATTAACGATTAGAAATGTTTTACTAAACATCTCCAAATTTATCTTATAGTGATAAGATTAGTGTCTTATAGAGATAAAATGACTGTGAGCAACCCATTAGTATACTAAGTTCAAGCACACAAACTATTAGGTACCGATAAATATTTAAACTTGCTTATAAATCTAGTAATTGTTCTAGATTAATAAAAATATTAAGATATATCATTGATAAAAAGATTATATAAGAGATGTTTCTGATAATGTCTCTTAAGAAGAGATAAAAGTTTATCAGAAAATGATTAAAAATAATTTGAGAATCAAATCATATATCTTGACCTGTCTAATGACCTTCAGTGGAAGCGTATGCATATGATATATACAAGTAGTAATATGCTCCATCTGAAATTTATTTATATATCTAAAACACGTATAGAGAATAATTACAAGAGAAAGTATTTTCATTGTAGTAAGGTTTAAAATAGTAAGTGTTATTGTTATAGGAACCTTAATTTAGAAAAGATAGACTTCTTAGATATTTGTTTACAAATCAATGACATTTCATATATATATGATGCTAAGAGGTATAGGGGTATGAGATACCACATGTCTCTATGACATCTGTAAAGTGTTGCATGATTTAAATAATGCTAGAAAGCTATAAAAAGAGAAGTACAACTTCACATGGCGATTAGAGATTACCTAGTTGTAAAAGCTATTAACACTTTTAAGTCGCTTCTCCATTCTGGTTGAAGCATAATATTGTATCACTGTTATTTTATGCCAAACTTTATTAGGCGAAACACTTATTGTATTAGATAGAGAGGGTTACATAAATACATTAGGAATGGTTCCTTATGTTTATATAATAATGATAATGTTTTGCTAACTGAGAGTTAGTTAATGAATGGCCATTATATCTAGACACAACAAGAAACGTCTTAAAATGAATATGTAACAAAATAAATAGTAGTTCAAGAACTTTGAATAATAAAGAATTGTGGCATAAATGATTAGGTTCTATAAGCATAAGACAACTATCCAAACTGGTTAAGGATAATCAAATATCTGATCTGACCATAGAACCCTGTCCAGTTTATGAATTATGTATTCAAGGAAAGATGACCAAATCCTTATATAGGTGTTGGACACTAGGGCCACTAATTCATTAGAATTCGTACATAGTGATGTATATGATCTAATGAATCATACTGTCAGTTATGGGTTTTAATACTTTATTGTCTTTATCATGATTTAGCACAATACGAACATGTGTTTCTAAAAAACATGGGTCAAAAATTTTGAAGTGTTCAAAAATTTAGATTAAAAGTACAGAAACAAACTACTATGTATACTGAACACCTTCGATCAGATCAGTGATGTTTATACATGAGAAGTAAATTCACAGATTATTTAAAGTAAAATAAGATTCTAGCTCAATATAGTTCTCTAGATACTCTTCAACACAAATGTGTTTAAAAATGGAGAAATTAAACTTTATTAGATATGGTCTGATTGATATTGAGCTCTATCGATCTTCTAAAATATCAATAAAGGTTATGCTCTAGAAATTGCTAATTCACTTAATCAAGAAAGTTCCATCGTAAGCTATTCCTTCTACAACATGTGAGATATGGTCGGAAAGAAATTGAGTCTTAAGTATGTTAAGATTTGGGTTTTCCTATTTGCATAAGAGTTACGCAATATGATAAATATGTACCCAAGTGATACAAATATAGGTTCATTGGATATCCCAAATATTCTATGGGGTATTAATTTTATAATCCAAATAAACGCAACTTGTTCGTTGCTAATTATACCACTTTTCTATAAAAATAGTTTCTCATGGATCATGGGGATTATAAAAGGATTAAACTTCAAAAAGTCAATCAAGATGATAATGAACTAATAATGGAACCTGAAAGTTAATTGAGTGAAATATCTTAAACACATTTTCCTATAGGTCAAGAAGGATATCAAGGCTATATATTTGGTATGTTTGATACCTAAAAGGTGCTCTTGGTGTTTTCTTAGTTAAAGAAAATGATCTTATGATTTAAAGAAAAACAATGTTAGATATCATTTAGGAAAAATGACAAGATGCCATGAAATTTAAAATTAATACTAAGCATGACAATCAAACTTAAGACTTGGTTTTGCTTCCCTCAGGAATTTTTCCTAATAGTAGCAAATCAAGTTTGCGAATCAAAAGTATGGGCCTAAAAGAGGTATAAACCTTCAAAAGTTTGATTAGAGTAAAAGGTTACAATTGGCATTCTATGATCGATTATGAGGAAACCTTTTCACCAATACACATGCTAAAGTTAATTTAAATTTGTTGAGTATTGAAGCATGCTAAAGTCTTTGGTTTGATGAGGTAATTAGATAGTCTAATTTCATTAAGAACGAAAAGAAAGTGTGTGTGTTCGAAAAAGGCAGTGGGAGCATAAAATGTCATTCTTGTTCTCTATATGAATAACATACTCTTTGAAATATTAGTATATTGCAAGTCAGTCAGTCAGTTAAGAGGTATCTGAGTAAGAACTTCTCCATAAAAGATTTAACAGAGGCTTTCTGTATAATAAGTATAAAGCTTTATAGAGATAGAGTTAGGATGCTGATATGACTCTGTAAATCTTCGTACATAGACTAAGTCCTAAAAAATGTACATTTTTAATAACTGTGAGACAGTTAATATATTTTTCAGATATGACATTTATCTTTCTAAAAGAAAGTGTCCTCAAGAAGAAGATAAAAAGGTTAGAGTGTCTAGCATATCATATAGATCAACTAGAGGTAACTTGATGTGTACCATGTTATATACGAGATCTGTATCTTGATGGATGTAATGTTACGAGCTAGTATCGCTTTAATTTAGGTAATGACTATTGAATAACCGTGAAACATATCCTCAGAGGTACAAAGGATATGTTTATGACTTATGGAGTACGTTATTTACAAATGAGAGGATACATAGACTTAGACTTCTAATTTGATTCAGATGATAGAAAATATACATCTGGTTATGTATTTCTTCTCATCGGTACCATAGCTAGTTGAATAAGTGCTATTCAAATGTCCATATTTATTTCTACCTTAGAGGTAGAATATGTTGTACTTGAGAAGTCAGGAAAAAAAATAGTGTGGATATTCAAGTTAGTTGCAGAGCTCAGGTAAGTTCTAAGCTTAATGAATCCTGTCACACTATAATGCAAAAATAACAGGGCAGTTGTTCAAGCCAAGAAACCATAAAATACACCAAAAATCTAATAACATAGATTCCCAATACCACATTATTAGTAATATCTTGGCTATTAGAGATATAAAAGAATCCAAAAAATATCCTTACATATTATAACGGACCCACTATCTAAAAGCCTTAACTCTTCAAAGTGTTTGAGAAACACGTAGAGTCAATAGATATTTAATACCATCATGAATGACATTAGAGCAAGTGAGAGTTTTTGGAATTTGTACTTACGTGCCATCCCATTATATATAAATATTTAACTATAATATTTATACAATTAACATTTCTAATAAAATTGTTAATATTATTAATTATTAAATGGTAAGATGCTTGTAACGTTTCAGATATTATATGACCTGAAGAAGTTAAGATTTGGTTTAGAGGAGTTTAGATTAGTGCTAAGAGTTAGCAACGCTAAAAGTTATAAGTGTTAAGAGATAGCTCTAAGAGTTAGCAGGTTATAAGAGTTAGCGAAATCTAAGGAGTTAAAGCCTTATCTGAAATGGGACCAAGACCTAAGAATATATTAGTAATGATGTACCTATAAAGAGTTACAGATAGTGCTAAAAAATGTCATTATGTAAGTATATTCTCAAACACTATATTTCTGGTTTAATTTCATCGATGTCGGTATATCGCTGAAATCCAATAATATATATTGCATTTTTATATCTGTATAGTTCAAATGGTTAGTCTTAGCAAACTATGAGCTTAGCAGAAGCTCATATAGAGATATAGGTATTCAGTGAGGACTGGGTACTGAACAGACTCACGAAACCCTCCAATAGACATCTCACAAGGCCATCAATGGAAGGTCTTTCGAGTTGAGCATTATTCGTGGTTCTTTTACCTGAGCGTCACAGTGGGCTTGTGAGTGATCCACCATAATTTGGTTTCACACATGTCAGAAACTTTTTATGGTCTAACTGCTAGGTGTCACTGGGTATGTTTCGATGCTCATGGAGTTCGGTGTGCGTAGATATAGGATCTGCCAACTCATATGAGTGAGTTGTATATCCTGATGCTCCTAGATTGTAATCTAGAAAATCTTGTGGCCATAAGTATAAACCTTGAGAATAGTTTCTATAGGGCTAAATAATATCACAAAAGTGTTTGTGGATATTATTTATAAAAATACAAATCTGGAGATAAATTTAAGGTTGGGCAAATAGAGATTTGATGGTGATGATCTAGATCTCTGATCTTTTAGGATATCAATGACGGTGGGATTATACATATATGCTATAACCTCAACTTGTATGGTCTAACGCGCTGCTTTGTATAATGTGTGTGTGAGGCATCATTCACGGATGTATGGAGGAGTTTCATATGACAAATCAGGCATGGACCTAAAGAGTCTCACAATATGAATTGTACTCGTTGCGCACTAGGGTAGCAGACTGGATTCAGTAATTTTATTCAAGAAATTCTAGTAAACTAGATATTTGTTTAAAGATTTATTGGGATGTGCATTTGTCAATACCTAACTGTTAAGTACATCATATAATTAGTTGACATGAGTTGTTAAATAATGAAATACTGACAAGTGGTATAATTTGGTCAATAAATTGTTTTTATCTTAAATTGACCTATTAACATTGCTAGTAAAAACAAGGCAAATTAATTATTCAAAATTATTTTAAATAATTAATTAAATATTATATATAATCATTGTTATTATAAATGTCAATGGGGGTACAAAACATCATTATTATGACCTATTAATAATAGTATGATATTATGAATGATGGAACATCATTGAAGTAAAGTTTACAAAACTTATAAAAATTAAAAATGTTTTAATTTTTATTAAGTGGGTAATTAAATTACACTAGCACAATAATAAAAGAAAATGAAGATGTCATTTTTAATTTTATTTGTGTTAATTAATAGTACTGTAAATTTATTTAATGGATAAGCGCTAGTAAAAAGAAAAAAACATTGATGGTCAACAAAATTAATGGGTAGGCCATTTATTATTTTTTGGTGGAGAAACAAAACAATAAAAAATAAATAAAAGTGGTTCAACCACTAAAGAGGGGAATTGATTTGATCAATTCTCTCTCAATTTTAGTCATTCGGCCATGCCAAAGAAAAGCAAGAAAATTAAAAAATAAAAATGATTTTTAGACAAAAGTTGGATAAAAACATGCTTCAATTTAAAATAGTTTAAAAGGAGCTATACAAGAGTTGCATAAATAATTTATTTTCTTGAAAACAAATATATTTCAAAAAAATAAAATATATTTGTGGACTAGAATTGTTTAAGGGTAGTCTTCAAGTTGAGCTCCAAAATTTGAAATATTCACCGGAGTTCCTTAAAGGTATATTTGTACAATCTTAACTTGTTTATAATTCAGTTTACATGTGTACGTATTTATTATATATTTAATTCTGCTTAAAATTGTATATGTGAGACATATATTTATATTTTTCAATATGTACACAATCACATGCATACACCTAAAAATACGTTAGCATACATAAATAGTGAATTCATTAATTATTTGAAGGTGAATGGGATTCTCGCTCAATATAGTCATTTAGGTGCTCCTCGACATAATAGTATTTCAAAGATGAGGAATCAAACTTTATAGATATTGTTCGATCAATGATAAGCTTTACTAATCTTCGTGAATATCTCTGGAGTTATAATCAACAGATTAATGCTTATTTGTTAAACAAAGTTCCATTAAATATTGTTCCTACTACTCCTTATTAGAGATGGATTAGGAGGAAACCAAGTCTTATGTATGTTAAAATTTGGGGTTGTTCTACTTACATAAAGGTTATATAATAGGATAAGCTTACACCAAATGGGTACAAGTATCGATTCATTGGATATTCCAAGAACTCTATGGGATATTAGTTCTATGATCCTAAAGAATGAAATGTGATCATTGGTCATTATACCATCTTTCTAGAAAAGCCAGTTTCTAATGGATCGTAGGGATTATAAAAATAGTGAACTTGATGAAGTTAATCAATATATTGGTGAATCGATGATAGAACCTTAGGTTTAACCAAGTGAGATACCTTTAACACACCCTCATCATAAGTTAGAAAGGATCTCAAAATCACCAGTTAGGCATGGTATGATACCTGAAGGTGCCTTTGATATTTTTTTAGATAAAGAAAATAATCATTTGACTTATAAAGAGACAATGTTGGATATCAATTTTGGTAGACGCCATAAAATCTAAAATTGATTCTATGCATGATAATCAATTTGTTCACGAAACTATACACACGTGAATTATAACCGCAAGTACACGGGTCGTGAACAAGTAATAAAGTGATGGGTGAGTATCGTTCCCACGAGGATTGGTATCCTAAATTAATGTTAATTACCACAGTGTTGACAACCTAACTTTATCTAAGATAATTTAAAGGATAAGTTGAATTATGGAATTAAAATGCTTTAAACTAAATAAATCAATAAATTAAAGATACGAGAGTTCTATGGCAATGGGGTTTTAAGGACTTGATTTTCCTCTATTATTTTTATGCTCTTTATCATTCATAATCTAATGTATTTATTAATCAAGGGCTTAAGAATAATCTCATTCCCTTTTCTGAGTGCCGAATGAGATTCTATGCATATACAAACAAGTTGATATCCCTATCTAACCCATTATATATAAACGAATTAAACTCCCCTTATATGACTACCCTAAGTTCATTAGTCTCCCAACTCAACAAACGCAAAGCTATGACTTTTACAACCAACATATGGATTAAACTTTTCTAAGCGCATAACCCAAATGTTTAATTCAGCCAATCCATTTTTCAATGCAATTAGAAACATTAAGCATATAAAAGACATAAATGAATAAACATCAAATAGTCATTAATCACAAACTAACATTAACACATAGAGTTTAATAGAGTTCCATTAAACTCTAGAACATATAATCTAGCAATCCATAGTGAAATATTCAATTACATTCATCCAAATATTCATAAAAGTATTCATGATCAAATCCACACAAAATAATATTACAAACTATAAATAAATGTAAATGAAGTAGAGAGAGAAGAAGGAACTATTTTCAGAAGCCTTTAGAGTCTTCAATCTTCAATAATTTTTCTTAATCCAATCTTCAATGGTGTTTCTCTCACTAAAAACCAGGGTTTATCTCTCTATTTCGTGCTCTCCTTTGATATTTTGAGAAGTGGCTAAAGGGTAGTATTTATAAGTTTCAAATTAGGGCCAAACAAAAGGGAACTAAAATAGGTGGTGGCGCTTGGGCACCAAGCATTCTGCCAATAGGAGCCCGTTTTGGCGCCTGGGCACCAAAGCCTTAGCACGTACTATAGCACTGGTACTGTGTAATGACACTGTTTCACCGACACTATTTATTGCACTATAGTATTTTGGATTTTTTGCTTGTTTTCTTTGAATATTCACTCCAAATAGCTCCATTAGCTTGAAACCTATAAAATGAAATTAATACATATAAATAGCCATAAATTGACATTCTAAATGAGCAATTATCAAATTGAGAGGGATATAATATCATATATACAATGCACTTATCAACAGCCCCAAACTTAAATACTTGCTCATCCTCGAGTAAGGAAGCACATTCACAACAATAAAAAAAATGACAATAAATTATAAAAAAATACAAAACATTGTATTGACAAATGATTAGCAATTTGTCTCAAAACTTTCTCACGACTACTATACTCAAAGAAATTATAAACATCATAACCATTCAACATGTTAATCCAACACTTATTCAAACCCACAAGTGATCTACTTGGTATATGTGTGTATATGAATAGCTAAAATCATTAGTCACATGCACTTGGATTAGTTTATGCACACAAGACAATGAAATGGTCTCTATGAGTTTTTTTATGTAATTAACACTCCATATGCTTATTTTTTGCATCACTCTCCACTAATATAGGCACACACATAATCAAGGATCAAATATGACTTTAGTTAGCTTGTAATGAGTGGCTAGGGTGACGGTAGGATAAAAATGGATCTATTTCAGCTTAACTTGCACCATAGACACACATTCCTTTAGAGCTTACTCAAATCGAACCAATTATTTTCCATTGGATTTCCCCCAAACTTATTTCTTTGATTCTCTCGTTATTTTGTTGCTCTTCTTTTTCTTTTCTTTTAAGCTAAGGGGTATAGCAAGCTCAATGTATTGCTTTTTTTTAATTTTTTTTTTTAATTTGTTTTTTTTTTTACATATAAGTCACTATACGCCAAACTTAAGCTTTTCATGTTAGAACAACCAACATTTATAACTAAACCCATAACTATTCTTTAATTCACCCCTTCATTTTCAAAAGTTCACACAACTCTCTAAAAGAAGTGTTATACTTATAGTGTGATGGGTACTATGAAGGATAATAAAAGTAAAGGCTAGGGTAGTGATATAGTTAGTGAGGAAAAATGGGTAATTAGGCTCAACGAGGGTGACTAAGGGTAAAATTATACATAGGTTGGCTTGGAAAGCTCAATTGGTCCAAAAATGGCCTAAACTCATTTCCTCAATTACGTATGCCCTAGAATTTCGCCTTGAGTAATGCTCAAACAAGTTCTAGCATATTTTTGACACCCTGATTATTCTTGTGGTACATAAAAATCTTCTAAGTAAGCATAAAAACTAAATGATTCTAATTATGTGCTTAAAATATCAAGTGGTCATAAAGTGAAGCCAAACTTATTCTAGATTACCAAGCAAACAATCACAATATTCATTATTTCCAAAAGAATGTAGCATTTGAAATCATGTTTCTATTTTATATCATGGACTACTAATCATTCAACCAACCCGTAACTAAAGACAAAAAAAAAAATTGCATGCAAACGCAATAACTAAGAACAACAGTCATGATTAAACATGGTAAATGAACACCGAATAGTATTTCTCTCCCCCAAACTTAAAGTTGACATTGCCCACAATGAAAAAAATAAGAATAAACAGATGAGACTTCCTTTATTGGCGATAGCTTAATGCAGCAGTGCTCAAATCTTAAGGCTGAAGTTGTTGCTTAAATTAGTGCTCAAAGTCCTCAATTTGCTTGACTTTTATTTTGAGCTTCATTGGGCTGCACCTTGTTGGCTCTGCTTCCGCTCCATTTTTTTTTTATGCTTTATGAAGTTATGACATGCTGTTCTAACATAATACAAGAAATTAAAAAATAAATTAAAACTAAGATTGAAATTAAAAATTAAAATTCACTTGGGTTGCCTCCCAAAAAGCGCTTGATTTAACATCTTCGGCTTGACATCTTTCAGATTCATGGGGGGTTAAACTAGACTTTGGAGGCATTTTGCCCATAGAACACTCCTCTATTTTGGTGCTTTGGTATGTATTCAATGGGTTTGTCAATATCTTTCCTTGATTTCCAAAGTTTCATAAGGTGTTCAACAAGGAATGACTTTAACTCTCTTATTTTGAACTTCACCGAAAAGAGTTTTAGCCTTGGCCGAAAGAATGAATCACGGTTGCCGGTATTTGAATTAGAATTTCCTTTTCCAAGCCAATAGAGAAAATTTTCAAAAATATTCTAGGGTCTTCCGGTGCTCCGATTGAGTTTGAAATTACCAAATTAGATCTAATATCTCTCATGCGCATGATAAAGAAAATATTTCTAATATAGTTTAAATCGAGTAACCCTACGGTGTCTTTATTGCTCTATACTGAAATCTAGGTGCCACTACTACTAATAGGGATTGGATATTACAGTGGGTCTATCGGTGGAAAATTTTAATATATATCAGCATATGTCGTACCTATATGGTATAGATGGTCGTTCCTAGCTAACTGTGAGCTTAGAGTTCATATTCATATATGGGTATCCAATTAGGACTGAATATGGGACAGACTTACAAGGGCCTCTAATAGACATCCTATATAAGCCATCAACGGAGGGTCCTCTCAAGTTGCGTAGTATACGTGGTCCTTTGACCTAAGTGCCATGGTGGGCTTGTAAGTAATCCACCATGCTTTAGTTCCACGCATGTCACAGACATTTCATGGTGTGACCGCTGGGTGTCGCTGGGTATAGTCCGATGCTTATGGAGTCCGGTGTGAACTGATATAGAATCCATCAGCTCGTATAGGGAGTTCAATATCCAGATACTTCGAGACTGTATCTCAAAAAGTCTTGTGGCCACAAACATCAATCCCAAGAAAAAGTTCAGCTAGGGTAGAGGAGTTTGGACATATTATTCAGTGAGATACAAGTCTGGAGATAGGACATGGATGAGCACTAAAAAATTTGACGGTGATAATCTATATCTCCAACACATCCAGGATATCATGAAGGAAGGACTATATGTATACGTTGTAACCTCAACTTGCATAGTTCAATGCGCTGATTTGTATATCTGTGACAAGTGCGTAGGGCATTGCTCACGAACTCATGGAATAGTTCTAATTGACGAATCGGGCATAGGACTTGAGGAGTCCCGCGATATGGAGTATACTCATTGTGCACTGAGGCAGCATGTCAGATTAAATTATTTAATCCAGCAATATTCAGAACTACCACGGGAATACGTGCGTGTCTGTATTTGAGTATTAAATATAACAATTAGTCAATAATTGTTATTTTCTAATTGTATAATGACATGTAGCATATTGTAGACCTTCGGTTGAGTTTACCCAAGTGTGAAATATGGTGGGACCCACTAAGCGATAGACTTGGTAACTATACATGAGGCGTAAAATAGTCATTTCACTCTATGATTATTTAATTATTAAATAATCATTCCCTCTCATTATTATATTATATTATATTATATTATATATATTATTATTATATTTGGGTGCCAAATAGTTGGCACCTATTATATTATTATTATTATTATATTATATATTATATTTTTATTTTATTTTTTATATATATATAAAGAGAGAGAGAGAGAGAAAGAAGAAAAATGTGTGTGTGTTGGGCATTTGGCCCGTGAGAAGAGAAGAGAAAGAAGAGAAACTGAAGAAGAAAAAGAAAAAAAGGAATGGAAAAATAAAATTGTTTCATTTTTTTCTATGCTTCCAATTGAAGCAATGGTAGATTGCTTCAAATTCTCCATTTCTTATCCTTTTGGAAAAAATGATATAAATACACACCTGATCATTTTGGGGATTAAAAGTTAATCTCGTGCTGAATATAGGGTTGCTGTTCTAGATCACCAAGCCCACCATGTTGGTGACCAGAACTGCCCGCGAGTTGGTCTCTATGCGGACTCCAAAAAAATACGTGTATAACGTTACACATTAATGTGAGTTCTTAACCTTTCTAATATATTAATATGATTAATATATTTATTTATTGTGTTTATTGTTTAATTTAACGCTTCCACCGTCTAAAAATTTGTATATGATATATGTTTTAGGTAATAGACATATTTGCACATGCATACACCCACATATATTAGATCCCCATCAAACCCATTATAGAAGAGTTGGATTTGGAACCAATCTTAGTACCCATGTTGAGGACATTTTCGGATAAGATCTTTGAACCGCTCCCATGCCTCATAAAGTGGCTCAAAATCCAATTGTCTAAATTGTGCTATCTCCCCACATTCAGGTCTTCACTTAGCAATCCTCTGTACTGATTTTGTTGAACCATGTTAATAAGGGTTGGCTTTAATTCAAAATTGTTGGCTTGAATTACTTGACGCTGAATCACTAAAATAGTCTCTCAATGCCCGTGGTTGTTGGTTGTTGTTGATACCGTTAGCCATAACTTGAGATTGATCTCTCATTTCTCTTCTAAACCTCCAGAATATGCGCTCAACTTCCGGATCAAGGGGCAAAAGCTCCAAGCTACGAGCTCTTCTCATACACCTTCAAACAACCAAAACTAAAAAGAAACAAATGCCTAAATTAAAATCAAGTTGCATAACCACAATATTACCACAAATTCAAAATCTACAATCCCTAGCAACGGCGCCAAAAAATTGTTCGTAAAATTATATACACGCAAATTATAACCATAAGTGCACGGGTCGGGGGCAAGTAATAAAGTGCTGAGTGAGTATTGTTTCCATGAGGATTGGTATCCTAAATTAATGTTAATTACAACAGTGTTGACAACCTAACTTTATCTAAGCTAAGTTAAAGGATAAGTTGAATTGTGAAATTAAAATGCTTTAAACTAAATAAATTGATAAATTAAAGATATGAGAGCTCTATGGCAATGTGGTTCTAGGGACTTGATTTCCCTCTATTCTTTCTATGCTCTTTATTATTCATAATTAACAACTAATCTAATGTATTCATTAATCAAGAGCTTAAGAATAATCTCATTCCTTCTCCCGAGTGTCGAATGAGATTCTATACATATACAAACAAGTTGATATGACTACCCTAAGTTCATTAGTCTCCCAACTCAACAAACTCAATAAAGCTCCATTAAGCCCTAAAACATATAATCTAGTAATCCATAGTGAAATATTCAATTACATTCATCCAAATGTTCATAAAAATACTCATGATCAAATCAACATAAAATACAATTACAAACTATAAATAAATGTAAGTGAAGTAGAGAGAGATGAAAGAACTAGTTTGAAAAGCCTTTGGAGTCTTCAATCTTCAATATTCCTTAATCCAAGCTTCAATGGTGTTTCTCTCACTAAAAATTAGAGTTTCTCTCTTTATTTCGTGCTCCCCTTTGATATTTTGAGAAGTGGCTAAAGGGTAGTATTTATAGGTTTTAAATTAGGGCAAAAAAGGAAACTAAAATAGTTAGTGGTGCCTAGGAGCCCGTTTTGGTGCCTGAATGCCAAAATTCTGCACCTAGAGGCCAAATCCTAGGTTTGTGGGCACTTGGGTGCCATTTTTTGGCGCCTGGGCACTAAAGCCTTAGCGCATACTGTAACACTAGTACTGTTCATTGACACTATTCATTGCGTTGTAGCATTTTGGAGTTTTTACTTGTTTTCTTTGAATATTCACTCTAAATAGCTCAATTAACTTGAAACCTACAAAATAAAATTAATAAACATAAATAGCCATAAATTCACATTCAAAATTAGTAATTATCAAATAAAGAAGGATATAATATCATATATAAAATGCGCTAATCATAAGTCTATGACTTGTTTGAGCTTCCTAAAGGAATTGTTCATCTTGGTTGTAAATTACAAGAGGAAGCATGGACCTGATGGGAACTTAGAGACTTTTAAAGCCCGACTGGTAGCAAAAAGATATACTTACAAATCTAGAATAGATTGTAAGGAGATCCATTCACCAGTAGCCATGCTGAAGTCAATTTGAATTTTATTGGCTATTATTATATATTATGATTATAAAATTTGGTTGATGGATGTAAAGATGACTTTTCTAAATAGATTTCTTGAAGAATATATATACATGGAATAACTTGAAAGTTTTTCATCTAGCCTGAATTTTAATCTGGTGTATAGACTGAAGAAGTCTATTTATAAACTTAAGAATGCCTCATAAAGCTGGAATCTTAATTTTAATTATAAAACTAGAGGGTTTAGTTTTATTTCAAACAAAGAGGAAATGTGTGTATATAAAAAAGTCAGTGGGAGCATGATTATCTCTCTAGTGCTATATATGGATGGCATACTTATTATTCAAAATAATATTGGTGTGTTACGGTCGGTCAAGAGTTATCTAAGTAAGAACTTCTCCATGAAAGATATTGGTATGTTACAGTCAGTCAAGAGTTATCTAAGTAAGAACTTCTCCATGAAAGATTTGGGAGAGGCTTCATTTATGCTGGGTATAAAGCTTTATAAAGAAAAAGTTATAAGGCTTATAGGACTCCCTCAGTCCTCGTATATAGACAGTATACTGGAAAGGTATAGCTTTAGTAATTGTAAGGCAGTTAATGTACCTTTGAGACATGGCCTTTATCTGTCTAAGAAGATGTGTCCTTAAAAGAAAGATAAAACGGTTAGAATATCTAATATACCTTATGCATCAACTTTAGGCAGCGTAATATATGTTATGTTATGTATAAGACCTGACATCAGTATGGTTGTAAATGTTACAAATTGGTATCAGTCTGATCCAAGAAACAAGCATTAGATGGCTATAAATCATATCATGAAATACTTAAGGGTATAAAGGATAAGTTTCTAACTTATGAAGAAAGTGGCTTATAGGTGAGAGGATATATTAATTCATCAGCCTGATCCAAATGATAAAAACTCTATATCTAGTTATATGTTTCTCAATGGTGCCGTTGTCAGTTCAAAATGTACAAAACAAGAATCCATAGCTAATTCTACTATAGATGCAGAATACATTTTTACTTCAGAAGCTATAAAGGAAGCAATGCAGATTTGTAAGTTTGTTACAGAATTAAGAGTATTCCGAAGCATAGTGGATTATATCCCACTATACTGAGATAACAACGGGATAATTGCTCAAGCCAATGAGCCTAGGGCACACGAAAAGTCTAATATGTAAAACATAAGTACTACATAATTAAAGAGATCTTGGTTAAATGAGATGTAATAGTATCTAAAGTAAATTCTAATGATAATGTAGCAAACCCACTTACTAAGGCCTTAACTCCTAATGTGTTTTTAAAACATTTAGATTTGATGGGTATTGGATATTATGGTCAATGACATTAAGGCAAATGGAGTTATTGGAGATGGTACTTGTGTGCCATTTCAAGTTTTATATGAATATTTTGATATTTATATAATGCACATTTTTGTAAGTTATTATTTTATTATGTGTTAATAATCTTATTCCTTTTTAGACATTATAGATAAAAACGTTTAGAGATCTAAAGGTGTTTTGATTAGGAGTAAGAGTTAGTAATTCTAAGAGTTATAGCCTTATCTGGAATAGGACAAAAACTCAAGAATATTTATTGTAATAATATAGTTGTAAAGAGTTACAAATGGTACTGTGAAATGTCATTATATAATATATTCTCAAACACACCATTCCTTATTAATGTTTAGCAACTCAATTGGAATATCCAGAAAATTTGTCTTAAAATATCATGAGTTTAGTGGAAGCTCATATAGGCTTGTAGATATTCCATAAGGACTGGGTACTGAACAGACTCAGAGGAGCTTTAATAGATATCCTATAAAGCCGTCAATAGATGGTCTTCTCGAGTTGAGTAGTATTTATAGTCCTTTGACCTGAGTGCAATGGTGGACTTGTTAGTGATCCACTATGCTTTTATTCAACACATGTCAAAGACCTTTCACGGTTTGATGTTTGGGTGTCCTTAGCTATGGTTCGATACTTATGAAATTCGGTGTGTATAGATGTAGGATCCATCAGCTTATATGGGTAAGCTATATATCTTGATGGTCCAGGATTATATTTTAGAAAGTTTTATAGCCATAAACATTAACCCAAAAAAAGTTTATGTATGGTAAAATAATATCACAAAGGAGTTTATAAATATTATTTATCATAATACAAAATCTAGGAGATAAGTTCATAGTCGAGCAAATAAAGATTTAACGATAAAGATCTAGACGAATATGTTTGACATCAACTTGTATAGTTCAATGCCCCAACTTGTATAGATGTGGGATCCATTAGCTTATATGGGTAAGCTATATATCTTGATGGTCCAATACTTGTCTTGAATGCAAATCATGTAATGGACACTTATCATGAATAATAATTAAGTTTACTTAAATAGTTGACAAGTATTGGACACTTGTCATGATTTTATCTAATTCATAGACATTTGTCCATTTCAAAGAAAAAAGGCATGCATTTTAAGCTAATTAAATAGTTTTTGCCATTGTATGTCTTTGAAGAAAAGAAATGGCTTTGCCTTTTAAGAAGAAAACTGAGAGAGAGTGAAAGGATAATGGCTTAAGTGTTAAGCCTTATATACCGAAACAAATATAGTAAATCAAAAGTGTTAAGCCTTGTACCTCATTGACATTTATAATAACAATTATTATATATTATATCTAATTTAACTATTCAAAATAATTTTGAATAATTAATTTACCTTACTTATTTTTGTTAGGGTTTGTGCTATATGTCATCCTTGAATATACATATACACTTGTACAGTCCCATTAAATTGCTAATCCTTATTTATATAGTACCATGCAATGTAACATTACAAATATTATATTATCTAAAGGAGTTCACATCTAATTTAAGGAAGTTTAGATCCAGGTTCATAGTAGGCCACGCTGAGAGATATAAATCTTAAGTGTTAGCATAGATAATTGTTAGCTGGTTATAATACTTAATGAATATCGAAGAATTAGAGCCTTGTGTGTAATAAAAAATATAGACCCGAAAATATACTAGTAGCTGCATAGTTTCAAGAGTTGCAATCAAGTGCTAGGAAATGTTAGTTGCGAAAGTATGTTCTCAAATATTGTCTCTAATCTATTTCTATCGATGCAGGTCTGTTGATGAATACTTTTAAATAGATCAGCATATGTCATACCTATAAGGTATATAGATGGTTGTTCCTAACCAACCGTGAGCTTAGAGTTCGTATTAACATATGAGTATCCAGTTATGATTGGATATAGGACGAACTCACGAGAACTTCTGATAGACACACTATATAAGCCGTCAATAAAGGGCCCTCTCGAGTTGAGTAGTATACATGGTCCTTCGACCAGAGTGCCATCGTGGGCTTGTAAGCGATTCACTATACTTTGGTTCTACGTATGTCACAGACCTTTTATGGTGTGACCGTTGGGTGTCGTTGGGTATGGTCCAATGCTTATGGAGTCCAGTGTGTGTAGATATGGGATCCATCAGCTCACATAGGGAGTTGGATATCCAGATGCTTTGAGACTATATCTCAAAAAGTCTTATGACCACAAGCAATCATTCCGAAAAAGAGTTTCTGCTACAGTTGAATAATATGGCAAAGGCGTTTGCGCATATTATTTAGTGAGATACATATTTGGAGATAGATTATGGATGAACACATGGAGATTTGACAACGATGATATATATCCCCGTATTTCTATGATATTATGATGAAATGACTATACGCATGCGTTGTGACCTCAGCTTGAATGGTCAACGCTCTGATTTGTATTTTTGTGATATGTGCGTGGAACAATGTTCACGGACTCGTAGAATATTTTCATTTGACGAATTGGGCATACACCTTAAGAGTTCCGCGATATAGAGTATACTTGTGGTGCACTGTAGCAGCGTACCGAATTGAATCGTTCAGTCTAATAATATCTAGCATGATCATAGGATGTGCACATGTCTGTATTTAAGTATTAAATATATTAATTAGTCAACAATTATTATTTATTAATTTTAAAATAATACGTGGTGCAATGTGACCCCTTTATTTAGTTTACCCTAGTGTGTAGTATGGTAAAATCTAATAATGAATATACTTGATAACCATTTAAAGAGACAAAATATTATTTTTATATTTTGATTATTTAATTATTAAATTATTAAAAATTTTATTATTATATAATATAATAATATTATATATATGATTAGTTGTCAAGCATATAATTATATATTATATTATTATTTATTTAACTAAATTTAGTGGCAAAGTTTAGTCTTTTAATACTATAATAATATTATTTTAATGTATATGAGATATTTAGATATGTGTGTGGAAACGTCTGGAACAAAGGAGATGAGACAATTGTAAATTGTTTCAGTGGCGTGAGAAAAAGGCAAATGTTGTTTTTGTTTTGATTTGCAAAAGTGTTGTTTTGTGTTCAAAAGGTAGCAGGCCAAAGTGAAGAAAATATTACGGGATTTGATTCATTAGAAATCATACTCAGTTGTTAAATTGATTTTATCATTCATCTTCGTTAAAGGCTACTAAATAGAACAATACAATTTATTTTATTAATTAAAGAGTTGATTAAAGAAAAACTAAATTTATAGGATATAAGAGTCAAACACAGTGCTAAATAAGAGGAGTTTCTGTTCTAACTTATCAAGTCCATCGAGTTGGTGATTAGAACTGTTAACGAATTAATCTTTAGGTGGATTCTCAATTACACGTGCAAAAAATTACACGTTTGGTGAATTCTCAAACTTCATTTAAAATACTAATGTGATTAATATATTATTTATTGTGTTTATTGTACGTTTTAATATTCCGTTGTGCCTATGTATGTGATACGTATTTTTTACAATGAACACAGTTGCACATGTATATACCATAATATAATCGATTCCAACAGTTTTTACTAACAAGGTTAATTAGCCAATTTAAGATAAAAATAATTTATTGACCAAATTGTATCCCTCGTTAACGTCTCATTGATTAACAACTCTTGTTAACTAATTAAGTGATGTACTCCTGACAAAGGCACATCACAAGGGATCCTGAAATAATTATTCGATTTGCTAGAATTTATTGGATCGAATTATTCAATCCAGTATTTTACCTTAGTGCACAATTAGTACACTTCTTATTGTGAGGCTCTCTAAATCTACACCTAGTTTGTCATATGGAGCTCTTCTATACATCCGTAAACAATGTCTCTCACACATGTTACGAATATTACAAAGTAGCGTATTAAACCATACAAGTTGAGGTTACAGCATGTTCGTATAATCCTTCTGTCATTTATATCCAGAAAATACAGAGACATAAATCATCACTTTCAAATCTCTATTTGCTCGGCCGTGAACTTATCTCCAGATTTATATTTCTAAAAACAATATCCGTAAAACTCTTTTATGATATTATTTAACACTATGGAAAACTCTTTTCTGGGGTATCTGCTTTTGGCCAAAAGACTTTCTTAAACACAATTCTTAGAGTATCATGATATATAACTCACCCATATGAGCTGACAGATCTCATATCTATCCAGACCGAACTCAATAAGTATCAGATTATACCTAGCGACCCCCAGCAGTTAAACTATGAAAGGTTTTTGACATGTGCGAAATCAAAGTATAGTGGATCACTCACAAGTCTATTGTGTTATCAGGTCAAATGACTATAAATACTTCTCAACTCGAGAAGGCCTTCCATTGATGGCTTTATAAGATTTTGTTTTTAGGTCTTTATGAGTCTGTTCAGTATTCAGTCTCACTGAATACCTGTATCTTTATACAAGCTTCCATTAAGGTCATAGTTTGCTAAGACTAACCATCTAGACCATCCACATATAGATATACACTAATCTTATATTAATGGGCTTCACTGATAGACCGAACTCAATAAGCATCAGATTATACCTAGCGACACCCAGCAGTTAAACTATGAAAGGTTTTTAACATGTGCGAAATCAAAGTATAGTGGATCACTCACAAGTCTATTGTGGTATCAGGTCAAATGACTATAAATACTTCTCAACTCGAGAAGGCCTTCCATTGATGGCTTTATAAGATTTTTTTTTTAGGTCTTTATGAGTCTGTTCAGTATCTAGTCTCACTGAATACCTGTATCTTTATACAAGCTTCCATTAAGGTCATAGTTTGCTAAGACTAACCATCTAGACCATCCAGATATAGATATACACTAATCTTATATTAATGGGCTTCACTGATAGACCCGCATCATTAAAATTATGTCAGGAACATAGTGTTTGAGAACATACTTGCATAATGACATTTTCTAGTATAATCTAAAACTCTTTACAGCTACGTCATTACTAATATATTCTCAGGCGTTTATCCTATTTCAGATAAAGTTCTAAGTCCTTAGATTTTGCTAACTTTTATAACCTACTAACTCTTAGTATTGCTAATTTTAACAATTATTACTTTTAGTGTTGCTAACTCTTAGCACTGATCTAAACTCATTTAGACCAGATCTGAACTCTTTTAGATCACACAATGTCTGAAATATTACAGGCATCTTACTATTTAATAATTAATATCATTAACGATTTTATTAAAAATGATGATTGTAAAAATACTATACTTAAATATTTATACATAATAGAATGGCATATAAGCACAAATTTTAACAACTGTCACTTACTTTAGTGTCATTCATGATGGTATTTAATATCCATTGACTCTATGTATTTCTCGAACACTTTAAGAGTTAAGACTTTAGATAGTTGGTCTGTTATAATATAAAAGGATATTTTCTAGATACTTTTACATCTCCAATAACCAAGATATTTATAATTATGTGGTATTAAAAATCTATGTGATTAGATTTTTGGTACATTTTATGGTTTCTAGGCTTGAGCAATTACACGTTATTGTTGCATTATAGTGGGATAGTATTCATTGAGGTTAGAATTTATTTTGAGCTCTACAACTGACTTGAATATCCACAAAACTTCATTCGCAGGCTTTTCTAGCTGCAACATATTCTACCTCTAAGGTAAAATTAGATGTAGACATTTGAGTTGCACTCATTCAACTAGAAGTGGTACGTTTGAGAAGAAATACATAACTATATGTAGATTATCTATCATTAGAATCATACTGGAAGTCTGAGTCTATGTATCTTCTTATTTATAAGTAACTTTCTCTATAAGTTAAAGACTTATCCTTCATACCTCTCAGGTATAACTGGATATGTTTCATGGCCATTCAATGATCATGACCTAGATATGATCGATATCGGATTATAACACTTATAGCAATCTAAATGCAGGTCTCGTATATAACATAATATACATCAAGCTACCTCTTAATTGATGTATATAGTATGTTAGATACTCTAACCTTTTCATCTTTGTCTTAAGGATACTTCTTTCTAAAAGGATGAATGTCATGTCTTAAAGATACATTAATTGTCTCACAATTATTAAAATTGTACCTTTTCAAGACTTAGTCTATGTACGAAGATTTGAAGAGTCCTATCAACTTCCTAACTCTATCTGTATAAAACTTTATACCTATTATATAAGAAGCCTCTCTTAAATCTTTTATGGAGTATTTCTTACTCAGATAACTCTTAACTGATTGACTTGCAATATACCAATGTCATTTTTGACAATGAGTATGTTATTCATATAGAGAGCTAGAAAGAAAATTTATACTTCCACTGTCCTTTATGAACACATAATTTCTCTTCATTCCTAATAAAATCAAACAATCTGATTACCTCATCCAAAATGAAGAATTTAGTATGCTACAATATCCAATAAAATTTAAATTAACTTTAGCAACGTATTGGTAAAACAGTTTTCTCATAATCAATCTCAGATCGTTAAGTGTAACCTTTTATACCAATCAGACATTGCAGGTTTCTACCTCTTATTAGGCCCACACTTCTAATGCATTAACTCATTTATAGCCAATAGAAACAATTCCTTCGAGAAGCACAACCAAATTCAAGACTTGATTGTCAAGCTTAGAGTTAATTTTGAATTTTATGGCATTTTATCATTTTCCCTAAACATGTCTAACATCATCTTTCTATAAGTCATATGATACTTTTCTTCAACTAAGAAAATACCAAGAGCTCCTTTTAGGTATCAAATATACATAACAGGTAGCTTTAATATCCTTTTTAACCTACGGGGAGAGCGTGTTCAAGGTATTTAACTTAATTCACTTTTAAGTTTAATCGTTGGTTCATTTTTATCCTAATTGATTTATGTAGTTTAATCTTTTATAATTCCCATAGCTTATTAGAAACTATTTGTCTAGAAAGTAGCATTACAAGCAACGAACAAGTTTTGTTCTCTAGATTATAGAACTGATATCCCATAAAATGCTTGTGATATCTAATAAATCGATACTTGTACCCCTTAGGTGCAAATTTATCTTGTTATGTAACTTTTATGCAAGTAGGATAATCACAAATCTTTACATACTTAAGACTCAGTTTACTTCTAGTCCATATCTCATAAGTAGTAGAAGGAACTACTTTTGATGGAACTTTGTTCAATAATTAAATAGTAGTTTCTAAAGCATAACCCTCATTGATAGTTTTGAAGATCGGTGATGCTCAACATCAATCGGATCATATCTAATAAATTTTGATTTCTCTACTCTAAAAGACATATGTGTTGAGAAGTACTTGGAGAACAATATTGATCTAGAGTCTTATTCTCCTTTTAAATAATTTGTGAATTTACTACTCATGTATAAATAACCTCAATCTAATCGAAGGTATTCAATATACATAGTACTTTGTTTCTCTACTTCGAGTCAGAACTCTTTAAACACTTCAAAATTTTTGACTTGTATGTCCCAGAAATATATGTTCGTATCGTGACAAATCATAATAAAGACAGCGAAATATCAAAATTCACCAGTGGTAGTTTAATTCATTGGATCATATACATCACTATGTACTAGTTTCTAATGAATCAGTGGCCCGATGTTTATCACCTACATAAGGATTTGGTCAACTTCCCTTGAATATAGGATTTATAAATTGGACAATGTTCTATGGTTAGATCAGGTATTTGACCATCCTAAACCAAACGGGATAGTCGTCTTACGCCTACATGACATAATCTTTTATGCCACAATTCGTTATTATTCAAAGTTTCTGAACTACTATTTGTTCTATTTACCTAGACATTTTAATACATTTCTTATTGTATGTAAGATATAATGGTCATCTGTTAACTAACACTCAGTTAGCAAAATATTATCATTATCATATAATCAGGAGAAATTATTCCTAACGTATTTATGATAACCCTCTCTGTCTACCATAGGGAGTGATATATTTTTTCTAATAATATTTGGCACAAAATAGCAATTATACAATATAATGTTTTTACTAGAATAGAGAAGTGCTTAAAAGTTCTAATAGCTACTATGACTAGGTAATCTTCATTTCCTAAGTGAAGTTGTACTATCTTTTTATAGCTTTTTAGCATTGCTCAAATGATGCAACATCTTGTAGATGTGAGAATGATATGTGGTGTCTTATACCCCTACACCTCTTAGCATCATATACATATGCAATATCAATGATTGGTAAATATATATTTAAGAGGTCTATCTTTTCTAAATTAAGGTTCTTTGAACAGTAACACTTACTATTTGAATCTCACTATAATTATAATACTTTCCATTGTAATTATTCTCTATATATTGTTTGGATATATCGACTAAATTTTAAATGAAGCATAATACTACTTGTGCATCTCATATGCATATGCTCCAACTGAAGATCATTAGATATCAAGGCTAGAATATATGTTTTGACTCTCAAATCATTCTTAATCCTTTTCTGATAAGCTTCCGTCTATTCTCAAGAGACATTATTAGAAACACCTCTTATATTATCTTTTGATCAATGATATATCTTAGTTTTTCTTAATATAGAACAATTCTTATATTTATAAACAAGTCTAAATATTTATCTGTATGCTATAGTTTGTGTGCCTAGATCAAGTATATGAACGGGTTGCCCATACTCAACTTATCTCTATAAGACACTAACCTTATCACTATAAGATAAAATATGAGATGTGTAGCGAAACATTTCTAATCGTTAATAAATAATGCATTAGATCATAGGTATAACTTTTAAACATTGTTTAATCTAAAAACTCCTTACCACTGTTTTACATAATCTCTTAAATCTCCCAAAAGGAAAAACGATAGTTTAAACCTTTTAAACTACAGAAAGGGAAGTTAACCTATTGGCATTTTACTCCAATCGCACACTTTAGCGATCTTGGCCTTTGTAAACCAAAAAGGTAGATAACTCTTGTTAATTGCATTTTATGCAACTTTTACCATTGATCATAAATACATATTATCCACACACTTTAGTGATCTAGGATAAGTGTATTCTAAATTAACTTGTCAATCATCAAATATATGTTACCGATACTACCCGCACATTTTAGCAATCTAGGGCAATATATTCACATATATTTGCCTCATCTCATGTTTAACAGGCATAGCTCGAATCTCGCTGACCAATCCCTCACACTTTAGCGATCTTGAGAATGACCTAAGTGACCCGTCTAACACTGTATTGACAAGATGGACCATTTTATAATATTATCTCATAATGAAATACTATTCAATCTGATTAAGAGAGATTTTAAACACATTTGCATCTCATGAAGATAATTATCTTGATCATTCATTTATTTTTACGCAAGCACAACTAACCCCCACCAATAAGGCTTCCATTGTGGTTATCAATGTAAACAAATGATCATTCGTGTTATGACAATATTATAAGTATAATATAAAGATCATATGTATTAAAATAAAAAATATTTAATGCAATTAATGCTGCAGCATTTTACTTGAACGTTGTGGCATTCTGCTTGAACATTACGAAGTTTATAAGGCTGCAGCGTTCATATGAACAAAATATATTTTTCATAACACGATGATGTTCATAACGCTACTGCGTTCATAACACCATGGCGTTCAAACATCACCATGTTCATATTTTAAACATCTATATGTTCAAATTTTAAACATCAACATGTTCAAATTTTAAGTATCAACATATTAAATTTTTAAACATCAAAATGTTTCAAATGAGTCGCCATGTCATGATGCATAGGCCATAATAATCAATGTTTATACCCCATTGACATTTATAATATCAAATATTATATATTATATTTATTTTAATCATTCAAAATAATTTTGAATAATTATTTTGCCTTACTTGTTTTTACTAGTAAGGTTAATTAGTCAATTCAGGTAAAAATAATTCATTGATCAAATTGTGCCACTTGTCAATATTCCATTGATTAACAACTCTTGTTAACTTATTAAGTGATGTACTTAACAATCGAGTCTTGATAAATGCACATCTCGAGGGATCTTGAAACAATTATTTGATTTGCTAAAATTTACTGGATTAAATTATTTAATCCTGTCCGCTTCCCTAGTACACAACAAGTACACTTTGTATTATGAGACTGTTTAGGTCCACATCCAATTTGTCATATGGAGCTCCTCTATACGTTCGTGAATGATACCCTACATACACGTTATGGATATTATAAAGTAGCGTGCTAGACCATACAAGTTAAAGTTATAGCATATTTGTATAATCCTTCCATCATTTATATCCTGGAAGAGCAAAGACATAGATCATCATCGTCAAATCTCTAATTGGTCGACCATAAACTTATCTTAAGATTTATATTTCCAAAAATAATATCCACAAATACTTTTGTGATATTATTTATCCTTACAAAATATATTTTATGGGGTTTATGTTATGGCCATAAGACTTTCTGAAATATAATCTCGGAGCATCAGGATATGCAACTCACTCATATGAGCTAATGGATCCCATATCTATGTGTGCTAGACTTCATGAGCATTTGACCATACCCAGCGACACCCAGCGGTTAGACCATGAATGGTTTTTGATATATGTAGAACTAAAGTATAGTGGATTACTCATAAGTCTACTATGGTGCTCAGATCAAAAGACTATGAATACTACTTAACTCGAGAAGACCTTCCATTAACGCTTTATGAGATGTCTATTGGAGGTTATCGTGAGTCTGTTTAGTACCCAGTCCTCACTGAATACCTTTATCTTTATACGAGCTTCCGCTAAGCTCATAGTTTGCTAAGACTATTAACCATCTAGACCATCCAGATATAGATATGAACTGATCTTATATTGATAGGTTACACCGATAAACTCGCATCGATAAAATTACATGAAGAACATAGTGTTTGAGAATATACTTGCATTATGACATTTTTTAGCACCATCTGTAACTCTTTCTAGTTACGTCATTACTTATCTATTTGCAGGTCTTTGTTCCATTTCAAACAACATCTAGCTCCTTAGATTTCGCTAACTCTTAGAACTTACTAACTCTTAGAACTGCTAACTCTTAACATTTATAAATTTTAGCATTGTTAACTCTTAACACTTATCTAAACTCCTTTAAACCAAATCTGTACTCCTTCAGATTATACAATGTCTAAAACGTTATAAGCATCTTACCATTTAATAATTAATAATATTATCAATTTTATTAGAAATGATAATTGTATAAATACTATAATTAAATCTTTATACATAAAAGGATGGCACGTAAGTACAAATCATAATAATTATTCTATCTATTCTTAGATCAATATTAATACTAAACCACTTGCTTTTAATTTAATTTTTTTATTCTGTTTTATTTTATTTTCTTCTTTTTTCTCTGATTTTGTTTTTATTTTTCTTTGACAGTTTATGCGAAAGGGTGCCGAATTGACTTTTTTTTATCCTAAGATAGAAAAAACTTGGCATAGACTTTGATGTGAACAATAGCATCGATCTTTAAACACAGAGGAGAACAATAATCACATAAATAACCATGTGTTTGAGCCTATGATACCATATAAAGCATTGAAAAAGTATGTAGTACCTACTACAGATCGTGTTCAGTCTAGTATTCAGCGACTAACCGTTAACGCCAATAATTTTGAGATCAAACTAAGTATGAGGCAGATGCTAAAAGAGTATGCATAGTTCAGCTATGCTCCCAATGATGATCCTATAATGCATATCTTGAATTTTTTAGAGATTCGCATTACTTTCAAGTACAATGGAGTCTTGGACGATGCATCAGACTTATATTGTTCCTTTTCTCCTTGAGGGACAAAGCCAAGAGTCAGTTGATATCATTACCATTAGGACCTATATTGATGTGGGATGATTTAGCACATAAATATCTAGCCAAGTTCTTCCCACTAGCAAAGACAGTAAAGATGAGTAATGACTTCACCTTATTTAGTCAGATTGACAACAAGTCATTATATGAGGCATGGGAGTACTTCAGGGATATATTAAGGAAGTGTCTTCACCATGGAGTCCCTAAGTAGCTATTAGTTCAAACGTTTTAAAATGGGCTAGTAGGCCATTTAAGGACCATTGTAGATGTCGCTGCTAGAGGGACTTTGATGAATAAGTCCATAGATGATACATATGATCTACTAAAAGAGATGGCATCTAATAGTTACTAATGTCCAGCATAGAGAGTTATAACCAGAAGAGTTGTCGGTATACATAAAATTGACATATTCAATGCAATGGCAACGTACATCAATACTTTATCCAAGAGGTTTGATGCATTGAATGCAATCAAAACCCAGTAAATGATGTATGACCTTTTATGGTGATAACCACATGAATAGGTGGTTGATAAAGGCAAAATTGTCATATATTTTCTCATATTTTTATTTTGATATTTTATGATTTTATGAGAATAGATGGCTATTTATGTGCATTATTGTTATTTATAGGGACTTGAACGAAAATGAAAAGTTTTCAAAGTATGTGTCCATCGCCCCAGCTCTGGAATAGTGATCAAAATAAGAAAAACGACATGTTTAAGTCGCATCTGGTGCTCTAGCACCAAAAAGTCAACGCGCCAGAGACAGGTCAGCGCCTCAGCGCCATCAACCCACCGCTCCAGCGGTGAAGCTTTTTTCACGCATCGTCCCAGCGACAAATGCATAGCGCCCCACCGGTAGCGCGAGTCCTAGTCCGACAATAATTGAGATTTTCAAGCTCGTATCAATCCCTATAAAAAGCCACTCGTTCCCAGCCTTCAAGAATAATCGAAGAGCAACCTAGAGCAATTCAAGAACACCAAAAATACAGAGCACGAGTCATGAAGAGCAATAGGAGTTTAATTAAAGCAACTTTAGAGAGAGATTCAAGACGTTCTTCGGCATCAAGAGTATCTTAGGCAGCGCAATTAAGAGCAATTCGACGTCTATATTGGTTTGCTATTGATTGTATCATGATTTATTATTATTTTTACTCTTGTTCTATGTTGCCACAAGCTAAACTTATTTTCTAGGGTTAATACTTGAACTTAATATGTATGCTTAATTGCCATATCTTTCGAATATTTAATAAACTTAGTTCTTTGATATTTAAATTACTTGATCTTAATGCTCCAATATATCTGGCCAATATATGGTGAATGAGTTGGTAATATTATTAATAAACTCGGAAGAGGAATCATAATATTTAGACTTAGGTAATTTGATGCATGATTGTAGAGTAACATTCAATGTTGCATATGTAAGTTTCAATTTAGGATAAGAATATACCTAATTGGCATGTATGATCAATAAGACCTAATCTTAATGAATCTTAATTTATTACAAGTACCATAAGAATATAGGTATTTGGTAAATTAAGGTATACTTGCATGACCTTAGAAGAGGCTTGTGAATACATTAGTGTCTTGATCAATAACAAAGACTAAGAGAGTTAATTATTAGAAGGTTAATCATTAGAAAGCATATTGAGGGATAGTATTAATCCTAGGTTTTCTCTATATTGCTATCACTTAAATCTCTTTTCATTGTGTTTTTGTCTTTATATTTTCTACATTCATTCTTAGATTTTTATTTATCTGAATAATTATTAGGAAGATATAATTTTAGTAATTGGTTAAAAAGAAGAAATTATCCCTGTAGGTTCGACATCCGACTATTTAGTCTCTTTATTACTTGCATACGATAGTGTATACTTGCACTTAATTTTATGATATAAAAATATCGCATCAGTGGTGTATAGAGATAGCAAATTTTGTAGGCAATTTTAACCTACAGCAACCTAACCCACAATTTAACTTCTATAATTCGAGATGGAAAGATCATCCTAACTACTTTTGGTATAACAACCAAAAGGAGTCATCTAGCCCAATGAATCCTCTAGGATTCCTACCACTGTAAGATAACAAGCAGTCATTGAAAGATATGATCATGCAATATATGAAATCTAATGATGCCATCTTGCAGACTCATTCAGCAACCTTGAAGAACATAGAAGTTCAAATGAGATAACTTGCTGCAGCCATTAATAAGTAACTTCAAGGCACTCTACCAAGCGACACCAAAACAAATCCAAGAAATGTAAAGCAATGCCAAGCCATAAAAGTTTAGGAGTGGTAAGATCCTACATGATAACACATCTAAACCACCACTATCAAATGTTAAAGAGAAAGAGAAGGAGAAGGTTTAAGGGTGAGTTTTCTCTAGCTTCTCTGTCATTCTTCTCAAAAAAGAACACAAGCATAACAACAACCTTACATTTATGCCAGAGTTTGAAATCTTAATAAACATATTACAAACTCAAATACACAAGATTCAAGGGCGAGTTATCTCTAGCCTTTAAAACTGAAATTCTTTAGCTCTCAAATCTAGACTTATATCACATGCTACACATTTCACATAGGTGTTACTGTTGGAAGCATAAGACGATTATATTGATTATATTACATGTAAGTTAAATAGTAGAAGGAAGTGCTTCCATAAGCAATGTATCTTTACAAGTGTGACAACAAGTTTGTAGTTCCAATATTTCTACTATGACTCTTCTTACAATAACTACATGTAGTTGTGCTCTCACCTAATAGCTTAGTGAAACTTTGAATCTCAAATGACTAGTATCAACAATGCTTTACACCAAACAAATAAGAATAACATCTAATTAAAAGAATTTTTTTAAAAAAAACTACAATTAGGAAAATTTAATTACAATAGTTATACATTAGTGTTAAAAACTAATTACAATAATTATAAATTAATATTGATTAAAACTGAAAAAAATTAATTACAATAATTATAATTTATAAATCATTATTAATAACAGATAACTACTAATCAATAATTTAATTTAATAAATAATATAAAAATAACTAAATTTAAGTATTTAGCTAGATAACTAAATTTGTATTATGAATCGGTATAATAATTGACGTCAACTAATTAAAAGAAATAACATTTAACTATTTCATTAAAAATTAGAAAAAAAAATGCATAAAATAAAACTTACCGACAGCGGTAGGTTTTGGCTGAAAATGGTAATGGAACAGTTAGAAGATGGCTAGACGACAGTTAATAGATGGTGTTCCACCTTGACTGATGAGAAATGGAGAAAAAATTGAGAGATGATAGAAAAATAATAAACTAAATCAAAGAATAAAAAAACAACAAAAAAATCACTAGCTGGCAGTGGCTATGACTTATGGACTATAATTTTCGTGGGTCGTGTTGTAACTACCGCTACTAAAAAAATATGATTTTTGTGATAAAAAATTATTCACAAATTATGTTTTATGATAGATTTTTTATTATTAAAATATATTTTAAAAATTTGTGATAAAATTTTTTTATCATAAATTTATGATAAATGTATTTTATGATAAGGAAAATTTACTACAAAATTTCTATTATTAATTTGTAATAAACCATATTTGATGCCACATTGCACATCAAATATGCTACATTGCACATTGTTTGATACGTGGAGGCTTATGTAACAAATGATGCAATTATGATATCTTTAACTTAAATATTGTATTATCATTTTGTGATAGATATGTATCAATAATTAGTGATAAATTTTTAATAGAAAATTGATTTTTTTTATATGCATATATATATATTTATTGATTATTTATAAAATAATATTATAATATTATAATTTAATTATAGCTCAAAATAGCAAAACAAAATTTAATTTATAAATTGTTAAAAATTGTTATATTCAATAAGATCATTAACATAACATCCAAAGGCATTGTACTAATATAAGAAATATACCAATAAGAAAATTATGATTCACAAATACATTGTAACTTAGAAACTAAATTTTTCACATTGAATTTCTTCAAGTAATTTAGTTCTTGTTTGAAGCAATCACCCAAAGCCAATCTCTCACATTGTATTTTTTTTAAAGTACTTCTTTGTCAGATACTTGAAATACCTAAAAACATAACGGATAAATAATAGATACATAATAAAAGAAAACTAGCGCAAGCACTGTCAACATGCATACTTACGCACAAAAACAGATAGAAAAGAAAACAAATTTTGCAAGGAATTTGTAGATAAAAAACCCAATTTTAAATAGACTAGGCATCGAATAATTCCAAAAAATACTAATATTGGAAAACAGTATCACTGTTATAATCAAGATAAGAATGCCTCCAAATGCTATTTGCTAGATCAACACCTTGAAATTAATATCCCTATCATCAAAACAAAATAAACCACTAACTTTCTCAACTTATGGAACTATTATAAGGAAATTTCAAATTCCAGCTTGACATTTAAGCAAAACCTTAAAAAAGACAATTTCAATAAGCATGATTATAAAATCTAATGGTCAGTGGGGGTGACAAAAATAAGTATTAAAATTACTTCTATATAAGGTAAACTATAGGTGACCACTTTTGTTGGTCAAAAGAGCATTCAATTACAAACAAACAAATCATCCAAGACAAAGCAAAGAGAATACCCAATTGTAATAATTCTTTCTTTCCCACACTGTGTATTGTCCTGTGTTCTTGCATTTGTTCAACATATTGTGTTCATATAATGTTGTCAATTTAGAAGTAGAACAAATGAAATTTCCCTTGCGATAGTAAGTTAAAGACAAATATTTTAGTAGTAAAAAGATTATGGGTATCCATCGTCTTACAGTTCAAAAGAAAATTTGAATATCAATCACGCTTTAGTTTTAAAAGATATTTTCAGGAACCAATCACCACAAAAAATGAAATATTTCAAATAAAATATGAATATCTTTTCCTATTTTCTTGCGCATAAATTTTCTTAAATTGGTGACAATATAAGAAATGGCCTCCTTTAAAGTGGGTTTCCTTCCTTCTTTGAAGTTCTAGAGCTCAGGAATGATATATCTGCCACTTGGATTATACTCATTTACTTCTTTCAGAACTGTAATAACTGCAGTATATATCTCATCCCCCAATTCCTCAAACTTTGTAGCCTCTCATCTTTTTCATCTACGATTTCCTACATCATACATTTTAAATGATTTTATCATAAAAAATTCAATCCATGATGAATATATTGCAGGAAAAATTTCACACACTTGCAAGTAGATTATGATTCTTGCATATGATTAATATCGATAAAATTGAAGTGGTGATCATAGTAATTAGCACAACTACAAAAGCAGAAATATAGCAATATAACGTGAGATGATATGCAAACAACATACCTAGGCAGTCCCTCCAAAATCTATCACCTTAAATTGATGCCATTTAGAGTTCTTTACACTCTCCTGCCACCATGGATCTATGCAGTTACTACCGATACTCTACAATCCAAGCCAATAGATTAGGCAACACATCTATCAATACTTTCTATTCATTAGTTCTTCACTCAAAATACTTTTTTTTTTCTGTGTTTTCTTTATTTTAATTTTTTATGTCTGATATCCCTTATGCCCTACCATCAACAATTAGATCTGCATACTCAGTAACATTTTCTAAAAGGCTATTTTATGACTAATATGTTTGCCAACTTATTTTTCCTATTTTAGAAGAGGGAAAATGGAGAAAAAGGCAAGCCAACAAGTCTTGTTCATTTAGATATATTTTATCAAACATATGGCATGCTACTCTAAAGCTAAAACCCAACAAGTCCCAGTGACATAAAAACTTGAATCTCAAAGCACATTTACTCTCTGTGCAGTTCTTTTAATACTCAAAGGTTAGACTAAACAATAAGCCATAAAAATTGATGTCCAAATTAAAAATCAAATATCAGCCTTAATGGAAAAAGGAAAAAAAAAAAAAAAAAGCTATTACAAAAATGGTGGTGGTGGTGGGTATTGTTGAAGATATCAGCCCCAAATTAACAATAAGCCATCCGCCACTACCAAATTAGATTCTAGTGGGACTATTGTTGAAGATGAACATGGATGGACTAAGTGTAATTACCGCAATGCCCTCCCCGGTGTCATGTACTACTCTTCAGCTTCTTCTTTGGCCCCAAAATTAAAAATAAAAGGAGACAATAGCAAGTATACTCCTTTCACTTTGTCAAAAGGAAAAGAAAAACTAAAAATAAAAATAAAATGTGAAAAAACACAAAATGCACCTAGTCTTTATTCGAGAGAGAGCGATGTAGAGTACTCGCGAACAACGTCAGAATCATAACCGGCTTCTTCGTACTCACCATCATCGTCATCAAACTCTTCGAGTTCATAATCAGTTTCAGGCAAAATGGTATCGTCCTTGGGAGAGAGAGTGGAAAGGGAGAGGATAGAGAGAGTAGTTATGGGAGAGATAAAAGAAGAGAGAGTGAGAAGAATAAGGAGAGCAAGAGATTGAAGAAGAATAAAGAGAATGGGAGTTAGGGTTTGAAGGGAAGAGGGAAAGGGAAAGAATGATCGTGGAATACCAGCACTTCATCGTTTGGTTTTCTAAAATTATAAATTAATAATTCAAACAATGTCGTTTGTTAGCTTTTATGCATTAACTTTCAACGTATTTATCATTGGCATATGAAAAATATTTGTAATGTAATATATCACAATTTTTGATAGAAAATTTGTTTTAAATTAAACAACATCGTTTTAAATTTTTATATTATATTTATTAAATAATTTTAAAATATATTTATCACTAATATATATTATTTATTTTTTGATATATTCTATCACTAATTTATAATAGAATGTATCATAAATTTATAATCAAAAATATAATTTTTATTTGTGATAGAATCTATCACAAATTATTAATAGCATAAAATTTGTGATAGATTTTATCACAAATTTCTGATAGTTATATATATTTTTATCATAAAATTTTTATCATTAAAACCTTTTTCTTTAATCGCAGCCAATGATGAACTTGAGAGACGAGGGAGATGAGAGAGCTTGAGTTTTATGACGAGAGTGTGTGTGAATATTAAGTGTTTTAGGTTTTGGAAATTGGGATTTATATATATATATATATAAATGGTTTAGTGAATTACGTAGTTTATTATATAGTGAGCAACAATGTCACATGATATTATTTAATCAATCTACAACTTCTGTAAAATTTACAATATGTTATAAAATTTTAACATATATTCATAAAAAATTTATATGGTGAGCTACGTAACCCATTAAATTATATATATAATGATGTGTTGATCGCCTAACCCAAAGTAAGATAATTATTAATGATGTTGTTATTTATATTAATAAGAAGATTGTGAGAAGATGATTAAAAATCATACTAATAAAGAGTTAGGGTCAACTCAATGAATAGGGGACATGCATAGAAAGTGTAAAGATGAGAAGAAGCTAGAAAGCACAAAGGACAAATGGACGCCACGACACTAGAAAGCCACCACCACAATGTTTGAAACAGAATATAAGACGTCGCGGGGCTTATTGTGTGTTGCTACAGTGCCACAGTGCCAAATACTGGTGGTACAATGCTGGAAGCTACAATTGTAGCGCCCAAAAGTTAGTGTTGCAATGATATTACGACTTATCCTGATTTTAGGACTCTAAGTTATCTCAAACACTCTATTTTAGTTCTAACTCGGATTAGGGTTAACTTAAGACGTATGTAAGTTATATAAGAGCCTTATTTTTTGTGTAAGAACATATCACAACTAATCATAACAATATAACATACAATTGAAAAAGCACATGTTATAATCTCTTCTAGAGAGAGAAAGTTCTTTATAAGTTTTTTATTCTTTGTAAAAGCATACTTTGTGAGTAGTTTGTATTCAATAATAAGAAATATAAATCTTGATCCATCATGGGCAATTTTCAAACTATGTAAATTGTTCTTTTTTCTACCATTTCTTTCTTTATTGTAATTTTCTCAATATTTGCTACATTATTCATATTTGTGTGAAGCGTTTAGTAATAATGGTCTCACCCAAGTGTGAAGTAGAAAAATTCAACAGTGAGAATAACTTTAATATATGAAAGGTTAAAGTGATGGCATTACTAGTGAGTAAAGGATTAGGCTCGACTTTAGAAAAGAATGCAGTTCACCGAGTAAAGATAAAAAGCCAAGGTCATCTAAATTTAAAGCCGAAAGAAAAGACATTCATAATAGGGCTTATAGTACAATCATTATATCCTTGAGCGATGAAGTTTTGAGGGAAGTTGCTGGTGAGAAGACAGTTACTGATCTTTTGAAGAGTTTAGATGATCTTTATATGACTAAGTCGTAGGCTAGCCATCTGCATATAAAGAAGAAGCTTTATTAGTTGTCTATGTTAGAAGGGGACACAGATTAAAGACCATATAGTTGCTTTCAACAAGATTACAATCGGTTTAAAGATAATCAATGTGAAGATAGAGGATGAAGACAAGGTGATCATCCTATCGAGTTCCCTACCCTATAGTTATTAGCACTTTGTTGATAAATTACTCTACAGTAGTGAAAGTGTAATCATAAAAGATGTGAAATTATCGTTAAACTTAAAGTAATTGGAAAAAAAAGATAGAGGAAAATGTAGAAAGGTTATCTGCAAGAGAAAAACATGTGCAAAGAGAAAGAAAGTCAAAGAAGAGCTTGAGATCAAAGTCCAAGAACTATCCTAAGAAGTGCTATTACTACAAGAAAAAGAGACACTTTATAAAAGGAGTGCCTAGAGAAGAAAGCCAAGGATAAATGGAAAGAAGTAGATATTGTGATGCTTATTAGGATAGATACGATATGCAAAAACTCTTATAGCTTCTTATGGTAAGAGTTATCATGAATGAATTTTAAATTCTAATTGTACGTTTCACATGTATCTGAATAAGTTCTTATTTGCTAATTTTCAGTCCATTAATAATGGTAAACTATTAATGAGGACTGATATAGCTTGTCAAGTATTGGGAATCGACAATGTTAGACTTAGGCTATATGATGGAAATGTGAGAGAGTTATTAGAAGTTATGTATGTTCTGAAATTTAGAAGAAGTTGATTTCACTAGATATATTAGACCAGAATAGGTATTTCATTAGAGCTGAAAGAGGGATTCTAAGAGTATTGAAAGATTTCATGATTTTTATGAAAGGTGATAGGCATAACGGTGTGTATGTTCTAAGAGCAAAGGCAGGGAGAGGTTTTACATCTCTGTAAATAATGAGAATATGCAAACCAAGTTATAGTATATAAGGTTAACTCACTAATGTATGTTATACTTGTTAGGGTTGGTGCTTACGTGCCATCCCTGAATATACATATACTTGTGTATTTATACAAGTGTACATTCTCATTAAATCTCTAATACCCATTAATATAGTACTATGCAATGTAATGTTAGAGACATTGTACGATCTAAAGAAGTTCAGATCAGATCTAAAGAAGTTTAGATAAAGGGCAATAAGTTAGCCAGTTGAGAGATATAAATATTAAATGTTAAAACAGTTAAATATTAGCTAGTTATAATACTTAGCAGATCACATAGACCTGGGAATATACCAATAACTGCATAGTTATAAGAGTTACAATCGGGTGCTAGAAAATGCAAGTTATGCAAGTACGTTCTCGAATTATTGTCCCTGATCTATTTCTGTCGATACGGGTCTGTCGGTGGATACCTTTATATATAGATCAGCATATGTCATACCTATAAAGTATAGATGGTCGTTCTTAGTCGACCGTGAGCTTAGAGCTCGTATTGACATATGGATATTGAGTTAGGACTGAATATGAGATAGACTCATGATGGCCTCCGATAGACACCCTATGTAAACCGTCAACGGAGGGTCCTCTCGAGTTGAGTAGTATATGTGGTCCTTTGACTTGAGTGCTACAGTGGGCTTACAAGTGATCCACTATACTTTGGTTCCATGCATGTCACTGACATTTCATGGTGTGACCGCTGGGTATCGCTTGGTACAGTCCGATGCTTATGGAGTCCGGTGTGAACAGATGTGGGATCCATCAGCTCGTATAGGGAGTTTGATATCTAGGTTTTTCGAAACTATATCTCGAAAAGTCTTGTGGCCACAAGCATTAATCATAGGAAAGAGTTCCGTCAAGGTAGAAAAATATAGCAAAGAGTTTGCACATATTGTTCATTGATATACTACTCTGGAGATAGGACATGGATAAGCACTAGGGGATTTGATGGTGATAATCTATATCCCCAGCACATCCAGGATATCATGACGAAAGGACTATACGTATGCGTTGTAACCTCAACTTGCATGGTTCAACGTGCTGATTAGTATATCTGTGACGTGTACGTGGGGGCATTGCTCACAGACTCATGGAATAGTTCCATTTGACGAATTAGGCGTGGATCTAGGTAGTCATGTGATATGGAGTGTACTCGTTGTGCACTGAGGCAGCGTGTGAGATTAAATTGTTTAATCTAGCAATATTCAGCACTACCACTAGAATGTGTGTGTGTTTGTATTTAAGTGTTAAATACAACAATTAGTTGATAATTGTTATTCACTAATTGTATAATCACACGTGGCATATTGTGGACTCTCAGTTGAGTTTACCCAAGTGTGAGATTTGGTGGGACCTACTATGGGTAGACTTGGTAACTATTTATGAGGGGCATAATAGTCATTTCACACTTTGATTATTTAATTGTTAAATAATCAACTAATCCTATTATTATATATTATTATATTATATAATATTTTATTTACATTATTATTTTATTTGGGTGCCAAATAATTGGTGGCACTCATTATTAATATTATATTATTATAATTATTATATAATATATTATATTATTATTTTAATATATATATATATATATATATAGATGAGAAATGTGTGAACGTGTTGGGTGGTGTGTTATGGGAAAGTGAAATGGAGAAAGAAAGAAGAGAAGCTTTGATATCGAGAAGAAAAAGAAATAGAAGAAGAAGAAAAAAAAATAGGAGGAAGAAATGAAATTGTTTCATTTTTCTCCTTTTTTTTTTCTTCTTCTATTTTCATTTTTCTCTTTGGTACCAAAAGAAGTAATTGTGAATTGCTTCAATTTTCATTTCTTTTCCTTTTAAAGAAAAGGAAGAACACACACATCTGAGCATTTTAGGATTTAAGAGTTAAACTTAGTACTAGTTATAGGGTTGTTGTTCTAGCTCACCAAGCCCACCGTGTTGGTGACTAGAACTGCCCACGAGTTGGTCTTCATGCAGACTTCGAAGAAATACATGTATAACGTTACACATTAAGGTAAGTTCTCAACCTTTACTAATATATTATTGTGATTAATATATTTATTTATTGTAAAGTTTTCTCTTATGCCGCGTTTAAATTCGTATGTGATACGTATTTTAGGTAATAGTCACAATTGCACATGCATACACCCATATATATTAGATACCCGACAACAATGGTATCAAAGCCATTTATGACATATATGGGTGTTGTTTGAGTGAATGGATGCAAAAGACCCAATGTAAATAGTGTGTTTCAAGTGTTGAAACGGGTATGCCAAAGGGGAAGCACAAAGTGTTGCAGCGCTAGTGGACTAGGGCTGCAATGCTAGGGGTTTGACTTCTTAGCACTGTAACGATGACATTTAGTGCCACGATGGTGTACTGTTCACTTGAACACATATTAACAGTATTTTTTTATTGTTCACAGCTACAGTGTTTCAATATTAATTTTGCATGTGTAAATTTATGAGATGTAATCATAAAAGTTATTAGTCTACATTATAAATTGAGATTTATAAGATGCAGTGATAAAGAGTTATCGGTCTGCATTATAAACCATGATTAATTTTTGTGTTGGTAACCACAATAGGAGCCCTACTAGTGGGGGTTAGTTCTGTTTACATAGAAAAATTAATTAGTTGAGAATCACCCTTCCTAGGAGAATGGAGACCTAGATACAAAAATCTCTCTTAATCAGATTGAAAAATATTACATTATGAGATTATGTTTTATTCTGATCCGTTTTGTCAATACGGTGTTAGCTTAGTCACGTTAGCCTTTTTTCAATATTGCTACGATGTGAGGAACTTGGTCGGTTGGACTTGGACTATACCCGTTAAACATATGATGAGGAAAATACATGCGAAAGTATTGCCCAATATTGCTACAGTGTGACGGTAGTATCGATAGCATATATTTGATCATTGACAAGTTAATCTGGAATACACTTACCTAATATTGCTACAGCTTGAGGATAAGGTGTATTAAGGATCAAGTGGTAAGAGTTGCATAAGATACAATTGATAAATATTGTCTATCTGTTGGGTTTACAAAGGCCAATATTACTACAGTATGAGGCCCGAGTAAATTTTAATGAGATCTACTTCCTGCTGTATAGTTTAAAAAGTTTAAACTATCATTTTTCCATTTAAGAGATCACTAGAATTATGTAAAGCAGTGGGAGGGCATTTTAAATAAAAAATATATAATTAGTATACCTATAATTTAAAACGTTCTATTAGCGATTTAATGACCATTCCGCTTACATTTTCCATTAGTTTGGCTTGTCAAGTCTAATGGCCACTACAAATCAGTTGATGTGTATAGTTGATACAATCAAACTCTAGAGTACTAGAAATTACTCTAACTGACGGATGAATCTCATAAGTGTTATGGATTAAAAAAATATTGGATTTATTGTTGATTAGAGTTTGCCGTAAGGCATTTCTAATAATACCTCTCTAGAGGATATAAACCGAGAGAGTGTGACCCTCTTTGTTTAGGGTGCTTCATCTTTTACTTCAAGTATATCTGGTGAGACTAGATGAGTGAGGAGAAGAAGATAAGACAGATACCTAGGATAAATCCTTAGAGGCAACATTTATCCAAATATCAATAAGAAGGCGTGTAGATAAAAAGTATTTCCACTAAGTAAGGTTGAGTATTGGAAATCCCTCTACCCTATAAGTTTTATAATTGTCATGAAGACTCCCACAGGTTTGCGCTTGCCAAACATAGACATTTTTAGAGAAAATGATGCGAGTTCAAGCTAGGTATGAGATACTGTACGTCCCTCTCATATTGCAATATGTTGTAGGGATTGAGAGAGACTACAATGTAATAGCTTGTAAAAGTAAAGTTGAGAGTAAGAAATGGTGATTTCTTGCAGGTCCAAGTTATTGGGCAACTTGACTTACTTCTTGTAGGTAATACAACAGTTGTGTTGCATAATAAGTATGATGTTTTTTTTTATTAGGTGAATGTCAGTTAATAAATCAACATCATATACAATTAGAAATGTCTGTAGATCGTAATTTTTAAATGATACAGAGCTGTGGTATGTAAGTTTAGGTCATATAGACGTGAGACACTTATCTGTCTGGTTAAGGATGGTTAAATTCCTAATCTAACCATAAAGACTTAACTAGTTTATGAATAATGTATTCACGGAGATGACCAAATATACCGGTATGTACATCACATCCCTTTGATTAGATCGAGATAATGAGTCCATTAATAGCAAGTTTTCCGTTTATTTAAGGAAGAATGAGATTCTCACTCATTATAGTCCTCTAGATAATCCACAACATAATGATGTTTTCGAAAAGAGGAATCGGGCTTTATTAGACTTTGTCTAATTGATAATGAGTGTTATCGATCTATATCTGTGAGTATCTGCTCTAAAGAGATCTATATCTGTGAGTATCTGCTCTAAAGACAACTGCTTATTAAGTAGAGTTCCATCAGAAGTTGTTTCTTCCATTCCATATGAGATATAGAAATGAAGGAAGCCACATCTTAAGTAAGTTAAGACTTGGGGTTGTCCTGCTTACGTAAGAGTTACACAACAGGGTATCTTGTTCTACAAGAGTTACTTAGCAAGATAGACAACACCCAATATGTACAAGTATAGGTTCATTGTGTATCCTATGAATACAATAGGATACTAAATCTATGATTTAGAGAAGCGAAGTGTTTTTGTTTCTCGGTATTCCACCATTCTAGGGAAAGAGTTTCTCATGATCATAGAAATCATAGAAAGATTGAACTTGATGAAGTCAATCTACAAATCAATGAACCCAAGATGGGAACTCAGGCTCAATTAAGCAGTGACCTTTTAGCATACCTCCAAATAGGTCAGAAAAGATGTCTAGGTCACATTTTAGGTATAATTAATGCTTGAAGGTGAACTTGAAGTTTTCTTGGTAGAAGAAAAGCATTCTTGACCTATATTGAGTCGATGTTAGACATCGATTTGAGAATCGGCAAGAAGCCATAAAAATGAAATTGACTATATGCATCAGAATCAAGTATGAGACTTGGTTAAGCTACTCGTAGGAATTGTTCTCATTGGTTGTAAAGAGTTTACAAAGAGGTAGTAGGAGCCAGATGGAAGGTAGAGACCTTCTAGGCTCTATATTAGTTATAGAAACGCAATCCTTAATGATTTTGGATCAATTAAGATTAAACCTTTGGACCAATATTGATGCTAAAGTCGATTAAAATTTTATTGACTCTTACAGTACATTATGACTTTAAGGTTTGGCAAATGAATGTAAGGACGGCATTTTAGAATGAATAACTCAAGTAAAAGATATTTATAGAACAGCCTAAAGATTTTACGTCTAGCCAGACTTCTGGTCTAGTGTACTTGAAAGGTCAGTGTGAGCACGATAGTCTTCTTGATGCTCTTTATTGATGACATACTGGTCATTGGGAATGATGTCAGTATGTTATAATCGGTCAAAAGTAACTCGTAAGTATTTCTTCATAAAGGATTTGAGAGAGGCTTCTTTTATACTAGGTATATAGAGATAGAGCTAAGAAGCTGATAGGACTCTCCTAAATCGTTTCACATCTTATAGACCTGGTGTTTATCTTTCGAGGAAAGTGTCTATTCAGATGAAAGATAAGAAAGTTAAAGTGTCTAACACACCAGATATATCAGCCATTGAGAGATTGATGTATGCTATGATGTATTTGAGACCTGACATCAGTTTGGCTGTAAGAGTTACGAGCCAATTTCAATCTAATTCAAGTGACCACCATTTGATAGTAGTTAAACATATCTTGAGATACCTTGAAGGTACAAAGGATAAGTTTCTTAAATATAGAGAAAGTAACTTACAAATGAGAAGATGCACGGAGTCAAACTTTTTGCTTGATCTAGATGATAGAGAGTCTACATCTGAGTAAGTGCTTATTTTCATTAGTACTAAGTGAGTTGAAATTGCACCAAATTGAGTTTCACTATTGATTTTTATTATGGCGCAATGGTAGCGGCAATGAGGATTTGTAGGTTTATCACTAGCCTTGGAAGAGTTCCAAGATAGATGGATCTTATCCCATAGTTTTGTAATAAAACTAGACCGTAGTACAAACCAAGATGCCAAGAGGACACCAGTACTCTAATTATATTAAGAGGAGTCTCATATGACTAAAGGGATCTTGGCTAATGGAGATGTGATTATTTATAGAAGTGCTGTATAAATAATTTAGCGGACCTACATTCTAATGCTATGACTCTAAAAGTATTTATGAAACACGGAGAGTCGATATGTATGAAATACCATCAGGAATGACACTAAAGCAAGTAGGAGATTGTTAGGGTAGGTGCTTACATACTATCTCTGAATGTACATATACTTGTGTATTTATACAAGTGTACATTCTCATTAAATCGCTAATACCAATTTTATATGGTACTATGTAATGTAACGTTATAAACATTATAGATCTAAAGGAGTTCAGATCAGATCTAACGGAGTTAAGATAAGGGCTTATAGTTAGCCACTCTGAGAGATATAAATACTACATGTTAGCACAGCTAAGGGTTAGTTGGTTATAATACTCAGCATATCCAAGAGTTGGAGCCTTTTTTGTAATGGGACAGAGACCTGAGAATATACCAATAACTGTAAAGTTACAAGAGATGCAATCGGGTGCCAGAAAATGCAAGTTATGCAAGTACGTTCCCGAATTATTATCCTTGATCTATTTCTGCCGATACAGGCCTGTCGATGGATACCTTTATATATAGATCAACATATGTTGTACCTATAGGGTATAGATGGCCGTTTTTAGCTGACCATGAGCTTGGAGCTCGTATTGACATATGGGTATCCAGTTAGGCCTGGATATGGGACAGACTCACGAGGGCCTCCGATAGACACCCTATGTAAGTTGTCAACAGAGGGTCTTCTCGAGTTGAGTAGTATACGTGGTCTTATAACCTGAGTGCCATGGTGGGCTTGTAAGTGATCTACCACACTTTGGTTCTACGCATGTCACAGACCTTTTATGGTGTGATTGCTGGGTGTCACTGGGTATGGTCCGATGCTTATGGAGTTTGGTGTGTACAGATATGAGATCCGTCAGCTTGCATAGGGAGTTTAATATCCAAGTGCTTTGAGACTGTATCTCGGAAAGTCTTTTGACTACAAGCATTAATCCCAGGAAAGAGTTCCATCAGGGTGGAACAGTATAGTAAATAGTTTACATATATTGTTAATTAAGATATTACTTTGGAGATAGGACATGGATAAGTACTAGGAGATTTGACGTTGATAATCTATATCCCCAGCATATCCAGGATATCATGACAGAAGGACTATACATATGCGTTGTAACCTCAACTTGTATGGTTCAACATGCTGATTTGTATACCAGTGACGTATGCGTGGGGCATTGCTCACAGACTCATGAAATAGTTCCATTCGACTAATCAGGTGTGGACCTAGGTAGTCCCGCGATATGGAGTATACTCGTTATGCACTGGGCAGCGTGTGAGATTAAATTGTTTAATCCAGCAATATTCAGCACTACCACTAGAATATATGTGTGTTTGTATTTAAGTGTTAAATACAACAATTAGTTAATAATAATTATTTACTAATTGTATAATGATACGTGGCGCATTGTGGACTCTCAGTTGAGTTTACCCAAGTGTGAAATTTGGTGAGACCCACTAAAGGTAGACTTGGTAACTATTTATGAGGGGCAGAATAGTTATTTCACACTTTGATTATTTAATTATTAAATAATTAAAATATCTGATTATTATATATTATTATATTATATAATATTTTATTTATATTATTATTTTATTTGAGTGCCAAATAGTTGGCACCTATTATTAGTTTTTTATATTTTGGATGAGATCATATCATATCATTAATATCGTCAAGGTATTACATCAAATTTCTTTAATATACATATCAAAAGAATAATAGAATAAAGTAAATACATTTTGAGATCATAAGATTCAAGCCTCTTGCAAAGAAGAAGGCTGTCATACCCATAGTAGGTAAGGATAAGACTCTTTTCAAAGAAAGAGAAAACAAACCTTTTAGTAGAAAGGGATAGCAGACCTCAATAGGATGGAAATATAAACCTCTATATGAGGAAAATACAGATCCTTTAAAAAAGGAAGTGATTATTATTGCATAAAATTAAAAGAAAACACGCATAAAACCAATTAACAGTGACAAGCAAGCAACCGGCACATATTTTGGTACCACAATGAAAAACTACCGATGGAGTATCGTCGGACGGGAGAACAGCTCATCGCAGAACAGACAGGGCACGGCCAAAAATGGCCAAAAAACATATGGCGGTTTTTGAATCAGTTCCACCGTGTCTAGAGAAGGCTTAGTGCGAGCTGGGGAGAACAGTGGCGGTAGAGACACACTGACTCTGCACAAAAGGCTGATAGCTTTAAGGATATAGAGTAGTGTAATAAGGTCTACTAGATTTGCATCACACTGTTCAGGTGAGGCACAAGCTATTAGAGCACTACTGCACGATATAGTGGTAGGGTGTCTGACAATAGATGGCATGGCAGAGGATCGGAGAGATGGCCGGGGATGAAGAGAAATGGGCAGAAGGCTGAGTAGGGCTTGGGATGAGCAGGGGCATTGTCGTCAAAAGCCAAGGAGGGCGGGAGCCAAAGAGGGCGGCGCGTCTGTGGCGCACAAAACCTTGTCCAAAATGGATCCTATAAGAGCACTACCGAAGAAACGGCTGGTGAAACAACTGGTGACAATTAGAGAAGCTCGACGATGTCAAGGAGGCTTAGTGACAGCCGAGGGATCACGGATCTCAAGCAAGAGCTTGCTAGCCAGAATCCTTGCCTCTACTTGAAACAAAATAGGAAAACGGAAACACCATATAAAACATAAAAGAAAGAAGGAGATCAAGGTTAAAGCATGATAAAAACAGCAAAAGAGAAGAAAAATCCTTCGGCCTCTCTCCGGGGGCTATGATGGCTGTGGCTTCAAAACCCTTTGGGAGCGTTTTTTCTCTTTTCTGGGGCTAGGGTTTTTTAAAATGCCTCTTCCTCTATTAATAGTTGGCACCTATTATTAATATTATATTATTATATAATATATTATATTATTATTTTAATATATATATATATATATAGATGAGAAGTGTGTGAAAGTGTTGGGTCGGTATGTTACGAGAAAGTGAAATGGAGAAAGAAAGAAGAGAAGCTTTAATACTAAGAAGAAAAAGAAATAGAAGAAGAAGAAAAAAAAAAGAAAAAATAATATGAGGAAAAAATGAAATTGTTTTATGTTTTTTTTTTGGTACCAAAAGAAGCAATTGTGAATTGCTTCAATTTTCTTTTCCTTTCTTTTTAGGGAAAAAGAAGAATACACACATCTGGCCATTTTAGGGTTTAAGAGTTAAACCCAGTGCTGGATATAGGGTTGCTGTTCTAGTTCACCAAGCCCACTGTGTTGGTGACTAAAACTGCTCACGAGTTGGTCTTTATGCGAACTCTGAAAAAATACGTATATAACATTACACGTTAAGATGAGTTCTCAACCTTTACTAATATATTAATGTCATTAGTATATTTATTTATTGTGTTTATTGTAAATTTTTCACTTCCGCCGCTTTTAAATTCGTATGTGATACGTAGTTTAGGCAATAGACACAATTGCATATCCATACACCTATGTATATTAGATCCCTAATAACAATACTAGCTAAACGTAAACACACACTATCATATCAAGTAATTAATATAGTTCTATCAAATTAAACTAAACCTAATTAACAAATAAATAAAGAGTTGAATTCACTAATTAAGAATAATCTAGGGTTTTGACTTATCCTTTAGTATTTCATTGGATCCTTTAACCTTTTAATTAATTCCTTAATACTAAACGATTGGCTAGACTCTAATCTCATCACAAGTCTCTATCGATGGCCGAGTGACTATATTACGTATTTTAACAACTACATATATACCTATGGTAATCAGAAAAAAAATATAATTCATTTAGACCAGCTCTAACTCAAACCATACATACTATCTAGGTATATATCTATGCATCTCATAGTTGTTACCTTGTTATCATGCATCAAACTATCCTAGGCTAAACACATGAATCCATTTATCGAGTTCATCACAGTTTCTTAATCATTCAAAATATTGGTCAGATATAATGAAAGCAATAAACTCAAGATATATAATGAATCAATTATATGTATTAAGTTCACAGAATAATAATCAGTTGAATCTAACTAGATACTAGGTTTAATAATGTAACCCTAGATCAATAATATTTAGCTCATCATAAGCTTAAGAGTATCAAACCAATACATGAATAACAACAAGAGCAAGAATTTAATAATAAGGAAAGATAAGAAAAACTATTCAAGAAGACGCCTTGAGTTGCTTCTCTCTCTTCTTTTTCTTGAAGCTTGAATCTTGATTCTTGGTTTTGATCCCTTGAATTTGTATTGTGAATTATTTCTCTAAGTTTTTGCTGTCTAAAAGTCTGTGTTTTAGCTCTTAAAAGAGTGTTTTTATGTATGAGAAACCCTAATGTCTAGGGCCTTCGAATTCAAGTCGAAATAGGACAAAACAGAGGGTTTTAAGTGCTCTTGTATTTTGAGCGCAACTTCTTTGTTTCTCATCTAATTCACCTTCTGTTTGTTCCCAAATATCACATTTTCTGTTGTGAACCTATTATAATAAAAAAAAATACAATTAAATATCTAAAAATTCATAAATTAGCAAATATGTAAATCTCCCATTTAGAGTACTAATCATACTAGTGCTTTTATGCTCCCTATCAAATATCACAAAACTTAAGACTTTGCTCGTCCTCAAGCAAATCAAAAGTAAACAATCACAACTTATTATTGACTCTATAAAAACTAAAAACTAAAATAAGCCTTAGTTAATTTAGATGATCATATTCAAAGTCTCAAAGACTGTCAAATGACACAAGTCTTTTTAGAATGCAGTAGACAACTTTTAATAATTCAACATACCATTCATCAAGTCTTTCATTCTACCTTATAAACTACCACTTATGTGTGTGCAATAAGCAAGTAAATAGTTAATTGAAACTTAAATTTACTTAATACTTAAGGAAGCATATAAAAATGATGTTCAACATATTTTAATTCATAATACACTACTATAAGCTTGTCCTTCATACTTACTCTCCACTAATGTAGAAATACACGTGTTTAAAGATCTATTTAGGACTTTAATTAGCTTGTAATGTAAGGCTAGAGTCAAGGTGAAATATAAAGATAAATAAAGTGTAATCATATCATTAACACTTAACTTTACTTAGAACTTCTTGATCATTTTCTTGATTCATCTCCTCCCCCAAACATATGATATTCTCATCTTTCTTTTAATCACTATTTGTCAAAGATTTTCTTATTTTTCTTAAGCTGGGATATTATTCATTTAAACACTTTTTTTTTATGTACCCTAAACTTAGATTGATATGCACCTTCAATACTTATTGATTTCTATTGCAATAGCCTTTTCTCATTCTTCCACAACCTTTTTTCCTTTTAAGAATATTTTTAAGTAAACTTAAGATTTATGTGTTATGGGTATATTTAGGATAATAAACTTAACTCATGAGGCTTGTAGCATGGTTAAACTAGAAAACTATTGGGTATTTAAGCTTAAAAGGGGTAGCTATGGATAAATATATATCTAACTTAGGCTAGAAAATGCTAAATCAATTTAAAGATGGCCTAATGTCATTTTTCTATTCATGTGTTTCCTAAGATTTTACCTTAAGTAGTAATTAAGCAAGTTCTAAAATGTTGGTCTTCGAGATTATGGTGTATTACTTAAGCATGAGTATCTCTACGCAAATAAAAATAATCAAATACATGCTTTATCTCAATGTGCTTAAGAATAAGTGATCAAAAATACATTTGAATTCAGTCCAAGATTCATGATATAAGAAGTATCTTAAGCATCTATTGTTTCTTATAGACTTGTCAAAATAAATGCAGTTAACATTTTATTTATTATCATGGACTAATGATTATTTTCTCAACTAAAACAAGATAACTTAAAAAAAAACTATAACCCATTTAAGACAACAAATCAATAAAAGTAGCAAAATAAACACAAGAAAGTGTTTTCTACCCCTAAACGTAAATTAGACATTATCCTCAATACAAAAAACAAACTTAAAAGTAAGAAAATTTTCCCTAGTATGTGAAGTTGAAACATTATAGCATTGTTGTCTATTGATTGGACTATAGTGTTCTTTGCTCTTAACACTTGCAAATGCTTGTGCTACTCCCTTGAATGCTTGACTTGTTGTTTATTCTGAACAAGAAAAAGAATCTCACAGAACTAAAACTCAAAATAAGCAAATATAAATTAAAATTACTTGGATTGCCTCCCAAGAAGCACTTGATTTAGTGTCGTCGACTTAACAGGGCTCTTTTTACTTTTATGGTGGATCAAAGTTGATAATGGAAGTATCTTTGAATGTGATCTTCTTGGCTTTCCTCTCTTTTGGTTTCCACATCCTTGCAATTACTCTTAGGGCTGTAACTTTTGCCTCATTCTCTTCTCTCTTCTCTAAAAGAACGTGAATCTTATACCGATGAAGTGGTTCTTTTGTGCCCTTCTGTTGGATCCTCTCATCCCACTGCTGCTCTTTCTTCTTTTTCCTTTTCTTTCTATACCTTAACGCCATCTTTTTGATGTGAAAATTTAACATCTTCATGTCTTTGAGCACCTTAGTATTTGAATGCACCATATTAATGCTACAGTAGTCTTCTCCTTAAGATGGCAACTTAATCTCCTTGAAGACTTTGAATGTCACTATATCATCTTGCACCTTTATGGTCATCTCCCCCTTTTTACTATCAATAACCATATATCCCATGGCTCATAAAGGTCTTCGAAAGATGATAGGGATCTCCCTGTCTTCTTCCATGTCTAGGACGATAAAATTAGTTAGGAAGATGAACTTGTCAACCTTAACTAGCATATCTTCTATAATTCCTTTTGGATAGGTGAGAGAACGATCAGTAAGTTGAAGTTTGACATTAATAGGCTTTACTTCTCCCAAATCTAGCTTGTTGTAAATGGAGATGGAAATGTTAAATCAAGCACTTCTTAGGAGAAAACCCAAGAAGTGCTTGATTTAGCGTCGTCGGCTTAACGGGGCTTTTTTCTACTCTTATGATGGATCAAAGTTAATAGTGGAAGCACATTTGAATATGATCTTCTTGGTTTTCCTCTCTTTTGGCTTCCATATCCTTGCAATTACTCCTATGGCAATAGTTTTTACCTTATTCTCCTCATGCTTCTCTGTAAAGACTTGAAACTTAGGTCGATGAAGTTGTTCTTTTGTGTCCTTCAATTGGATCCTCTCATCTCACTGCTACTCTTTCTTCGTTTTCCTTTTCTTTCTATACCTTAACACCTTCTTTTTTATGTAAAGATTCAACATCTCCATGTCATTGAGTTCTTTAGTGTTTGAATGCACCACATTAATGCTATATAACTCTTCTCCTTCAAATTGAAACTTAATCTCTTTGAAGACTTTGAATGTTGCTATGTTATCTTGCACCTCATGGTCATCTCCCTCTTTTAAACATCAATACTCGTACGTTCCGTGGCTTAGAATGATCTTCCAAGGATGATAGGGATCTCCTTGTCTAGGATGATAAAATTAGCTCGAAAGATGAATTTGTACCTTAGCTAGCATGTCTTCTATAATTCCTTTTGGATAGGCGAGAGAGAGATCATCAAGTTGAGGTGTGACATTAATAAGCCTTCCTTCTCTCAAACCTAGCTTATTGTAGATGGAGAGGGACATGAGATTAATGCTCTCTCCTAATTCGCATAAAACTTTACTAAGGTCATAATTGCTAATGGAGCATGGTATGGAAATCTCATAGGATCTTTAAACTTAGAAGGTAGTTTTTTCTGAAGAATGGCATTGCATGTTACACTCCTTTGTTAATGCCAAAGTTGCATAATCATCTAGTCTCATCTTCTTTGAAATGATGTTTTTCATGAACATAACGTAGCTATGTATTTGTTCCAGCGCATTTGTAAAAAGAATATTAATATGTAATTTCTTAAAAACTTAGAGAAATTTAAAAAAATTGCTAATCTAATATATCTCAAAATTATATTAAAATAATAATATTATAATAATAAAATAAAAGACTTGGCCACCAAGTCCAACTTTAATAATAGAGTAATAAAATAATATTATATATATTAATGCATGACAACTAATATGCATTAATATATATAATATTATAAAATAATATATTTTAATGAGATACTTTTTATTATTTAACAATTAAATAATCAAAATGTGAAATTATTATTTTGTCCCTTTTAAATAGTTACCAAGTATACCTTCTAGTGAGTCCCACTAAACCACACACTTAGGTAAACTCATTCGAGGGCCCACAATGCATCACGTGTCATGATATAATTAGTAAATAATAATTGTTAATTAATTATTATATTTAACACTTAAATACGGACACGTACGTATTTTCGTAGTAGTGCTGGATATTACTGAACTAAACAATTCAATCCGATATGTTACCTGATGCGATATTTCTATATCATAAATTAAGTGCAAGTATACACTATCGTATGCAAGTAATAAAGAGACTAATTAGTCGGATGTCGAACCCACAGGGATAATTTCTTCTTATTAACCAATTACTAAAATTATGTCTTCCTAATAATTATTCAGAAAAATAAAAATTCAAGAATGAATGTGAAAAATATAACAGGTAAAAACACAATGCAATGAGATGTGAAGATAGCAACGTAGAGAAAACCTAGGATTAATATTATCCCTCAATATGCTTTTTAATGATTAATCCTCTAATATTTAACTCACTTAGTCTTTATTATTGATCAAGACACTAATGTATTCACAAGCCTCTTCCAAGGTCATGCAAGTATACCTTAATTTACCAAATACCTATATTCCTATGGTACTTGTAATAAATTAAGATTCATTAAGATTAGGTCTTATTGATCATACATGCCAATTAGGTATATTCCTATCCTAAGTTGAAACTTGCATATGCAACATTGAATGTTACTCTACAATCATGCATCAAATTACCTAGGTCTAAATATTATGATTCCTCTTCCGAGTTTATCAATAATATTACCAATTCATTCACCATATATTGGCCAGATATATTGAAGCATTAAATACAAATAACTTAAATAATAAAAGACTAAGTTTATTAAATACTAAAAGATATGGCAATTAAGCACACATATTGAGTTCAAATATTAACCCTAGAAAATAAGTTAGCTCATGGCTACAAGAGAACAGCAGTAGAAATAATTATAAAACATGATACAATTATTAGCAAACCGATATAGACGTCGAATTGCTCTTAATTGCGCTGCCTAGGAACTCTTGATGCCGAAGAACTTCTTGTATCTCTCTCTAAAGATGCTTCAATTAAGCTCCTATTGCTCTCCAAGACTCGTGCTCTGTATTCTTGGTGCTCTTGGGTCGTCTTGGATTCATCCTTAAAGGCTGGGAACGAGTGGCTTTATATAGGGATTGATATGAGCTTGAAAATCTCAATTCTCGTCGGATTAGGACTCGCACTACCGCTGGCGCGCTATGCATCTGTCGCTGGGGCGACGCGTGAAAAAGCGATCACCGCTGGAGCGGTGGGATCTTGGCGCTGGGGCGCTGCATGAAAACGGCTTCACCGCTGGCGCGGTGACTGTCTGGCGCTGGGGCGCTATACGCGACTTAAGCAAGTCGTTTTTCTATTTCGATCACTATTTCAGAGCTGGGGCGAAAATCCTTGTGGCGCGGGGGCGCTGGACTCATAATTTGAAATCTTTGCATTTTAGTCCCTGTTTTCGCTCCTTTTGCGTTCTTTCTTTAAATTTCGTTCAAGTCCCTATAAATAACAATAATGCACATTAATAGCCATCTATTCTCATAAAATAATAAAATATCAATAATAAAAACATGAGAAAATATATGACACTTTTGCCCTTATCAAATTCCCCCAAACTTAAATACTTGCTTGTCCTCAAGCAATAAAATAAAACTAAGAGAGAAACAAAGGGTTATACTTGACTCATTTAACAAAACAAAATAAAATATAATAAACTAGTAAGATGATCAAAATCATTGTCTCAAAAGGCTGACGAAATGATACAAATCCTTAAGGTAGACAAATAGCTATTAACAATTCTAATTATCTCCATTTAGTCCCTTATTCTTCCTCATAAACAATCACCATGTGTGTGTGTGTGTGCAGGCAACAAGTAAATAGCTAAACCATACTTTGATTTACTTTATACTTTAGGTTGTACAGAAAAGATGATGTCTCGGCATTTAATTTGTATAATGACACTTCCATAAGCTTGTCTTTATTACCACTCTCCACTAATGTAGAAAATCACATGTCTAGGGATCTATTTAGGACTTTACTTAGCTTGTAACGTAAGGCTAAGGTCAAGGTGGGATAAAAAGATAAATATATGAAGTTCAAATTACACCATGAACACTTAGATTTTACCTAGAAACCTCTTGATCTTCTTTTCCTTGTATTATCTTTTCCCCTAAACTTATTGTGTTCCCATCCTTCTTTTCAACCTTTTATTTTTCAAAAACTTTCTTCTTTTTCTTAAGCTGGGGGTATTTTTCTTTCTCTTTTTTTTTTCTTTTTTTTTTTTTTTTGAATACCCCCAAACTTAGATTGACAAATACCACCCAAACTTATTTTTCTCATATCACCATAACCTTTTCCTTTCAAGAGTATTTCTAAGTAAATGCAAGGTTTATGGTGTTATGGGTAATTTTCTAGATAAATAAACTTTAAGTCTTGGGCTTGTAATGTGGTTAAATCAAAGAATGGGTAATTAGGCTCAAAATAGGGTACTAGGGATAAATATACAATAATAGGTAGGCTAGAAAGGCTCAATCGGTCCAAAGATGGCCTAATGTCATTTCCCTATTCATGTGTTTCCTAGAATTTCGCCTCAAGTAGTAACTAAAAACAAGTTCTAGAGTGTCGGTCTTCGAGACTGTGGTGTACTCCCTAAAGCATAAGTATCTCTAAGTAATAATTATAACTATTCATGCTTATAAAGTGCTCAAAAAATTGGTGATTATAAATAAGGTCAAATTTGTTCCTAAACTTAAATAATCAAAATTGTCTCAAGTATCTATCATTCCCTATGGATTTGTAAAAAATAAATTCAACTATATATTCTTTTTCTTATCATAGACTAATGATCATCTTATCAAAACCTAATAAAAATGAATTAACTAAAAAAAAACTAAGTAACTAAAAAAAAAATTTTTAAGTTTCAACCCACAAGAATGACCACCCAAATCATGCAGTAAAATGAACACAAGAAAGTGTTTCCCACCCCCAAACTTAATTTAGACATTGTCCCCAATGTCGAAAAATAAAGAAGTGAAAGTAAGAGACTTCCTTGGTCAATTTTTCGCTGTCGCGCTAACTCTCCATCGCTGGGGCGATGTTCTGGCGCTGCCGCGGTAATCGTCTATCGCTGCAGCGCTGAAGGCTGATTTCTGCACAGTTACTGGAATTTGCGCTGGCGCGATGTTGCTTGTACCGCGGGGACGGTGGTGTCTCGATTTTTCTGTCGCTGCCGCGCCATGTTATGTCGCTGGAGCGCTGAAAGTCTTGGTTTTTTTCTTTTTTTTTTTTTTTTTTTTTTTTAAATGCTAAAAAAAAAAAAAAAAATAAAATAAAATGATAATAATAATAATAATATTTTCCTTGGGTTGCCTCCCAAGTAGCGCTTGATTTAATGTCATCGGCTTGACGGGGCTTCATATTCTCTTATGGTGGATCAAAGATGCTGGTGGAAGCATTTGAGTAAGTGATTTTGCTGGCTTTCTTCTTTTTCGGCTTCCATATTTTTGCAATTAAATCTCGGGCAGTATCTTTTGCTGCATTCTCCTTATGTCTCTCCGGAAAGACTTTAATCTTAGACCGGGGAGATGGTTCTTCCTTTTCTTTCTCTTTGCTTGCTTCGTCGTGATGCTGCTTTTTCTTCTTCTCTCTTGCCTTTCTATGCTTCAATGCTCTTTTTCGGATGTGAGGATCCAATGTCTCCATATCTTTAATTTGCTTAACACTTGGATGCACCACATTAATGCAGAAACAGTCTTCATTTTCAGCTGGTAATTTGATCTCCTTGAAGACCTTAAAAGTGACTGTATCCTCTTGTACTCTCATGGTCAACTCCCCTTTTTGCACATCAATAATTGTTCTTCCAGTGGCTAGGAAGGGTCTTCCAAGGATGATTGGGATCTCCTTGTCTTCTTCCATATCCAAAACAATGAAATCGGCAGGGAAGATGAATTTATCGACCTTAACCAACACATCTTCAATTACTCCCTTAGGATAGGTGAGAGAACGATCTGCTAACTGAAGTGTGATATTTGTTGGTTTTGCTTCTTTCAGTCCCAACTTTTTATACACGGACAATGGCATAAGATTGATGCTAGCTCCCAGATCACAAAGTGCTTTCCCAAAATCATAATTTCCAATTGAGCATGGTATGGTGAAGCTCCCAGGATCTTTGAGCTTTGGAGGTAGCTTCTTTAGGAGGATGGCGCTACACTCTTCTGTCAGGGCCACAGTCTCGAAGTCATCTATTCTTCTCTTCCTTGATAAGATTTCCTTCATAAATTTCACATAGCTCGGCATTTGCTCCAGTGCATCTGCAAAAGGAAGATTAATATGTAATTTCTTAAAAACATCAAGAAATTTTGAAAACTGTTTATCTAGTTTCTTCGTCTGCAGCCTCTGAGGAAATGGAGGTGGTGGAGTGAATGACTGCGTAGGTTGCTTCTGAGGGTTGCTACTGGTATCTTCTGCTGCATTTTCACTTTTCTGTTCTTGTACTTGAATACCATTTTCTATGCTTTTCTGCATCTCAGCACTTTTCTCTTGACTTCTTAGCTGTTGTAATCTCTGAGGAAATGGTATAGGTGGTCTATATGGTTGCACGTCATCTTGCTGGACCACTGTTTCTTTTTCCTTCTCTATCATCTCTGAAAGCTGTGGTTGAGGAGTGTTATCATGTAAGACTTTACCACTTCTTAGGGAGATGGCTTGGCATTGTTCTACGCTTCCTTTTGGATTGACTTCGGTGTTGCTTGGTAGAGTTCCTTGAGGGCGATTGTTTATTGCTGTAGCAAGTTGTCCTATTTGATTTTCCAGGGCTCTAAGTGAAGTTGCTTGACTTTGAAAGAGTGCATCTGTTTTCTTCATGTATTGCAGGAGCATGTCTTCAATGTTTGGTTTCTTCTCTTGCTGAATTTGCGTTTGGAAGCCAAGAGGAGCTTTGGAATACTGTCCTTGATTATTGTTGCTCCATGAGAAGTTGGGGTGATTTCTCCATCCAGGATTGTAAAAATTAGAATTGGGGTTATTGCGGTTAAAGTCCCCTACATATTGAGCAGTCTCCATGCATTGTCCATTAGCATGATTTCCTCCACAGAAATCGCAAGTGATAGGTTGACTCTTGATAGCATTAACTCCCAAGTTGCTTAATTGTTTGGTCAAGAGGTTGACTTGGGCAGATAATGTAGTCAAAGTGTCTACTTCATGTAATCCAGCGATCCTTCTTGTGGTTGACCTTTCGGTGGGCCATTGATAGGCATTGGACGCCATCTCATCTAGTAGATCATAAGCTTCATCGGTGGATTTGTTCATGAGTGCTCCTCCAGCTGCAGCATCTACTATTGTTCTGAATTGACCAGCTAATCCATTGTAAAATGTTTGTACAAGCAACCACTTCGGAACTCCATGATGAGGACATTTTCTTTGCATATCTTTGTATCTCTCCCATGCCTCATAAAGAGATTCTCCATCTAGTTGTAGGAATGATGTGATGTCGTTCCTCATCTTGGCAGTTTTAGCAGGTGGAAAGAATTTGGCGAGGAACTTTTGTGCAAGATCATCCCATGTAGCTATAGATCCAGATGGAAGTGATAACAACCAGCTCTTTGCCTTGTCTCTTAAGGAAAAGGGAAATAATCTTAGACGGATTGCATCATCGGACACCCCATTGTACTTGAATGTATCACATATCTCCAAGAAGTTGATGATGTGCATGTTTGGATCGTCATTGGGTAGTCCACTAAATTGTACCGAATCCTTGAGCATTTGAATCGTGCTTGGCTTGATCTCAAAGTTGTTAGCTTGAACAGTTGGTCTTTGAATGCTCGAATGGATTCCATTGACTAAGGGAACAGCATACTCCCTTAGTGGTCTTGCTGCATTGTCAGGTGCAATTGGTACTTGATCTTCCATGGTGTTAACTTGATTTTGCTCTCTTCTAATTCTTCTTAAAGTTCTTTCAATTTCTGGATCAAAAGAAATCAAGTCTTCACTTTTCGATCTTTGCATGTACCTCGTAAGAAAGAAAGTAAAACTATATTAAGAAAAATAAAATAAAAAAAATTCTGAAGTAAAAACTAGAAAGATTGGTATTAATATTGGTAAAAAAAGTAGATAATTATCCCCGGCAACGGCGCCAAAAACTTGATGCGATATTTCTATATCATAAATTAAGTGCAAGTATACACTATCGTATGCAAGTAATAAAGAGACTAATTAGTCGGATGTCGAACCCACAGGGATAATTTCTTCTTATTAACCAATTACTAAAATTATGTCTTCCTAATAATTATTCAGAAAAATAAAAATTCAAGAATGAATGTGAAAAATATAACAGGTAAAAACACAATGCAATGAGATGTGAAGATAGCAACGTAGAGAAAACCTAGGATTAATATTATCCCTCAATATGCTTTTTAATGATTAATCCTCTAATATTTAACTCACTTAGTCTTTATTATTGATCAAGACACTAATGTATTCACAAGCCTCTTCCAAGGTCATGCAAGTATACCTTAATTTACCAAATACCTATATTCCTATGGTACTTGTAATAAATTAAGATTCATTAAGATTAGGTCTTATTGATCATACATGCCAATTAGGTATATTCCTATCCTAAGTTGAAACTTGCATATGCAACATTGAATGTTACTCTACAATCATGCATCAAATTACCTAGGTCTAAATATTATGATTCCTCTTCCGAGTTTATCAATAATATTACCAATTCATTCACCATATATTGGCCAGATATATTGAAGCATTAAATACAAATAACTTAAATAATAAAAGACTAAGTTTATTAAATACTAAAAGATATGGCAATTAAGCACACATATTGAGTTCAAATATTAACCCTAGAAAATAAGTTAGCTCATGGCTACAAGAGAACAGCAGTAGAAATAATTATAAAACATGATACAATTATTAGCAAACCGATATAGACGTCGAATTGCTCTTAATTGCGCTGCCTAGGAACTCTTGATGCCGAAGAACTTCTTGTATCTCTCTCTAAAGATGCTTCAATTAAGCTCCTATTGCTCTCCAAGACTCGTGCTCTGTATTCTTGGTGCTCTTGGGTCGTCTTGGATTCATCCTTAAAGGCTGGGAACGAGTGGCTTTATATAGGGATTGATATGAGCTTGAAAATCTCAATTCTCGTCGGATTAGGACTCGCACTACCGCTGGCGCGCTATGCATCTGTCGCTGGGGCGACGCGTGAAAAAGCGATCACCGCTGGAGCGGTGGGATCTTGGCGCTGGGGCGCTGCATGAAAACGGCTTCACCGCTGGCGCGGTGACTGTCTGGCGCTGGGGCGCTATACGCGACTTAAGCAAGTCGTTTTTCTATTTCGATCACTATTTCAGAGCTGGGGCGAAAATCCTTGTGGCGCGGGGGCGCTGGACTCATAATTTGAAATCTTTGCATTTTAGTCCCTGTTTTCGCTCCTTTTGCGTTCTTTCTTTAAATTTCGTTCAAGTCCCTATAAATAACAATAATGCACATTAATAGCCATCTATTCTCATAAAATAATAAAATATCAATAATAAAAACATGAGAAAATATATGACACTTTTGCCCTTATCATTACCCCAGTGTATAACGAGTACACTCCATATTGCGGGACTCCTTACGTCCACGCCTGATTCAACAAATGGAACTGTTCGATGAGTCCGTGAACATTGCCCCATACATACGTCACGAAAATAAAAATTAATGCATCGACCATTCAAGCTAAGGTTACAACGCATACGTATAGTCATTCCGTCATCATATCCTAGATGTGCAGGGATATAAATTATCACTCTTAAATCCCTCATATGCTCATCCATATCCTATCTCTAGACTTGTATCTCGTTGAACAATATGCGCAATCTCTTTTGCCATATTGTTTAACCCTAGTGAAAACTCTTTCCCGGGATAAATGCTTGTGGCTACAAGACTTTCTGATATACAGTCTCTGAGCATCTTGATATCAAACTCCCTATGTGAGTTGACGGATCCCATATATGTACACACTAGACTATATAAGCATCGGACTATACCTAGTGGTTACACCATAAAAGGTCTATGATATACGTGGAACCAAAGTATGGGGGATCACTTACAAAAAAGCCCACCATGGCATTCAGATTAAAGGACCATGTATACTTCTTAACTCGAGAGGACCGTTGACGTCTTACATAGGTTGTCTATCGGAGGTGCTCATGAGTCCGTCCTATATCCAGTTGTAACTGGATATTTATATGTCAATATGAGCTCCAAGCTCACGGTCGGCTAGTAACAACTATCTATACCCTATAGGTACGACATATGCTGATCTATATAAAAGTATCCATCGATAGACTCGCATCGACAGAAATAGATCAGGGATAATATTCGAGAACATACTTATGCAACTAATATTTCCTACCACCTAATTATAACTCTTGTAACTATGCAGTTGCTAGTATATTCATGAGTCTATATCCCATTACAGATAATATTCCAACTCTTAGATCTTCGTTGAATATTATAACTAGTTAACACTTAGTTATGCTAACTCTTAGCATTTATATCTCTTAGTGTGGCCAATTCTAGGCCCTGATCTAAACTCTTTTAGATTAGATCTAAACTTCTTCAGATCATACAATGTCTGTATTGTTACATTGCATGGTACTATATAAATAGGTATTAACAATTTAATAAGACTGTACACTTATTTAAATAATAAGTATATGTACGTTCAGGGATGGCACGTAAGTACCAATCCTAACAATAAGAACCTGAGTAATGAGTTAGTATATATTTATTTCTATATGTGGATGATATGCTGATTGCATGTAAAGATTCAGGAGAAATATAGAAATTGATAAAGTAGTTGAGTGGCGAGTTTTAAATGAAGAATTTAATAGTAGTAAAAAGAATCTTTGGTATAGATATTGTGAGGGAAAGAGGAGATGTTATATTCTTGTCACAATAAACATATATACTCAAGATTCTTGAGAGATTTGGTATATCCAATGTGAAGGCTATCCCTACTTATTGCCCATGCATTTAAAACTTGAAGTAGTACAGTCGCCAGAATTCGAAGAGGATAAACTGTAGATGAGTAAAGTATTATATGCTAGTACTGTATGGAGCATCATTTATGCAATGGTTTGCACAAGATTGGACATAGCATAAGCAATGAGTGTTATGAGTAGGTACATGGCAAATCCAAAGAAAGCTCATAGGCTTACAATTAAATGAATTTTGAGATATCTAAAAGGGATGTCAGAACAAGTTTTTTTTGTACAAAAGGGCTGAGAATAAAGGTAAAATGGTAAAAGGATATTCAATTCAGATTATGCAGGTGATCTCAATAAGACAAGGTTATTGACTAGGTATGTATTCTTGGTATTTGGGTGTAGTATGTGCTGAAGGTCGATTCTAAAGCACATAGTAGCACTATGAACCTCAGAGGAAGAGTATATAGTAGTGGGTAAAACTATTAAGGTGGGCGTGGGGTTAAAATATATCTATACAGAGATGATAGCTATTGAAAACATTGACACCACTGTATATTATGATAACTAAAGTGCTATACACTTAAGTTAGCATTAAGTGTTTTATGAGAGGTCAAAAACACATTAATGTGTGGCTCAAATTCATTAGAGAGATTTTTTAAGAGGCAAGATTAGTGTAACAACAAATTTTTCATCTGAAAAAAAATAGTGTAAATATGTTGACAAAGACACTGCCTCATCCTATATAAGGACTTAACTGAAGTTACTACTATGTGAAGGTGACAAAGATGCGAAGATGAAAGATTTAGGGAGCCTTGTGAATGATTTTGAATCAATGAGGGGATTTATGAAAAGATGATTAAAAATCATCTTAAAAAGATTTGGAGTCATGCCAATGAGTAGGGGATATGAAGAGAAAATATAGAGGCAAGAAGAAGTTAGAAAGCACAAAGGACAAGTGGACACTATAGTGCTAAAAGTGTCAGACTGTATGGGCCCACTAACCCTTTAGTCTAACCAGCACCAGGATCATTATCCCCCGCTAATCACAACTAGTCAGGCACTAGCGTACCCGCAGATCAGCTTAGGTTACCTGCACCCCAAAGGAATCAAACCCTTGCCCCCATCTCTATAGAAGCCTTATAGGCTTTTAGAGGTTCGTCCTTGTACCCATCAAGATGGCCATTGTTAGGGTAGGTGCTTACGTGCTATCCCTGAATGTACATATACTTTTGTATTTATACAAGTGTACATTCTCATTAAATCATTAATACCAATTTATATGGTACTATACAATGTAACATTACAGACATTGTAGATATGAAGGAGTTCAGATCAGATTTAAAGGAGTTTAGATAAAGGCTCATAGTTAGCCACGCTGAGTGATATAAATGCTACATGTTAGCACAGCTAAGGGTTAGTTGGTTATAATACTTAGCATATCCAAGAGTTGTAGCCTTGTCTGTAATGGGACATCGTCCCTGGGAATATACCAGTAACTGTATAGTAACAAGAGTTGCAATCGGGTGCCAGAAAATGCTAATTTCACAAGTATGTTCTCGAATAATTGTCCCTGATTTATTTCTGCCGATGCAGGTTTGTTGGTGAATACCTTATATATAGATCATCATATGTTGTACCTATAGGGTATAGATGGTCGTTCCTAGTCGACCGTGAGCTTGGAGCTCGTATTGACATATGGTTATCCAGTTAGGACTGGATATGGGACAGACTCATGAGGGCCTTCGATAGACATCCTATATAAGTCGTCAACGAAGGGCCTCTCGAGTTGAGTAGTATACGTAGTCCTTTGACCTGAGTGCCACGGTGGACTTGTAAGTGATCCACCATACTTTAGTTCCACGCATGTCACAGACATTTTATGGTGTGACCGCTGAGTGTCGCTGGGTATAGTTCGATGCTTATGGAGTTCGATGTGAACAGATATGGGATCTGTCAGCTCGTATAGGGAGTTTGATATCCAGATGCTTTGAAACTGTATCTCAGAAATTCTTGTGGCCATAAGCATTAATCCCGAGAAATAGTTCCGCCGGGGTAGAACAATATGGCAAAAGAGTTTGCACATATTGTTCAGTGAGATACGAGTCTGGAGATAAGACATGGATGAGCACTAGGGGATTTGATGGTGATAATCTATATCCCCGCACATATAGGATATCATGACGAAAGGACTATACGTATGCATTGTAACATCAGCTTGCATGGTTCAACGTGCTAATTTGTATATCCGTGACGTGTGCGTGAAGTATTACTCACGGACTCATAGAATACTTCCATTTGACAAAGCAGACGTTGGACCTAGGGAGTCCCGCGATATAGAGTGTACTCATTGTGCACTGGGGTAGCGTGTAGGATTAAAATGTTTAATCTAACAATATTCAACAATACCATGGGAATGCGTACGTGACGTATTTAAGTGTTAAATACAACAATTAGTCAATAATTATTATTTACTAATTGTATCATGACACGTGACACATTGTGGACCTTCGGTTGAGTTTACCTAGGTGTAGGTTTGGTGGAACCCACTAAGGGGGTAGACTTGGTAACTATTTATGAGGGGCAAAATGGTTATTTTATACTTTAATTATTTAATTATTAAATAATCAAAAGATCTCTCTTATTATATTATATAATATATTTTTATGTTATATTATTTTATTATATTATTTTATTATATTATATATTATTATATTATATAATATTTTATTATATGATATTATATATATAATAATATTATATTATATATATAATAATATTAATATTTTATTATATGATATTATATATAATAATATTATATTTTGGGTGCCAACATTAGTATTATTTTTATTATTATTATTATTATATAATATATTTTATTAATATTTTAATATATATTAGATATATATAAAGAGAGAGAGATGAGAAAAAGAATGAAATGTGTGTGTTTTTGTGTTGTGGGAAAGAAAAGAAAATGAAAGAAATGGAGGAGAGAAGAGGAAGAAGAAAATCAAAGGAGAAGAAGAGAAAAAAAATAAAAAAAGGGAAAAATAAAATTGTTTAATTTTTCTCTATTCTTTCAATTTAAGCAATGGTGGATTGCTTCAAATTTTTTATTTCTTATCCTTTTGGAGAAAATGATAAAACACACATTGGCCATTTTAGGGTTTAAGTGTTAAACCCAGTGCTACGTATAAGACTGCAGTTCTAGCTCACTAAGCCCACCGTGTTGGTGACTAAAATTGTATGCAAGTTGGTCTTTATGCGGACTTCAAAAAAAATACATGTATAACGTTACACGTTGAGGTGAGTTTTCGATACTATTAATATATTTTATTTATTGTGTTTATTGTAATTTACATGCTTCCTCCACGTAGAATATGTATAAGATACATATTTTAGGCAATAGACACAATTGCACATGCATACACCCACATGTATTAGATCCACGACAGAAAGGCCATCACCTCAGCACCTAAAACAAAACCCAGAGCACTATGATGCTCAATGTTGTCGCCGCAATGGCCAAATGCTGGCATCGCGACACTGGAAGTTGTAATCATAGCACTATAGAGCCTAGAAGCTGTTACTATAGTGGTATTGCGACTTACCCCAATTTTAAGACTTCTAACTTGTCTCAAACACCCTATTTTGGTTCTAACTTAGATTGGGTTAACTTAGGGCATATGTAGGCTATATAAGGGTCTCATTTTGGTTTGAAAACATATCACAATAGATCATAATAAAATAACTCACAATTGAGAGAGTAATTGTTGTAGTTACTTTTTGAGAGAAATGTTTTTGCGAGCTTTGTGATTTTTGTAAAACCATACTTTTGTAAGTGCTTTTTGATCCAATAATAAGAAGCATTGACCTTGATCTACTGTGGATGTAGGTAATGTTAGGGTTGGTGCTTACGTGCCATTTTTAATTGTACATATACTTATGTATTTATACAAGTGTACATTCTTATTAAATCGCTAATACCAATTAATATGGTACTATGCAATATAACGTTAGAAACATTTTATGATTTGAAGGATTTCAAATCATATCCAAAGAAGTTTAGATAAGGGCCTACAGTTAGCCACGCTAAGAGATATAAATGCTAAATGTTAGCACAGCTAAGTGTTAGCTGGTTATAATACTCAGCAGATCTAAAAATTGGAGCCTTGTTTGTAATGGGACATAGACCTAGGAATATATTAGTAACTGCATAGTTGCAAGAGTTGCAATTAGGTGCCAGAAAATGCTAGTTGCGCAAGTATATTCTCGAATAATTATCTCTGATCTATTTCTGCCGATGTGGGTCTGTTGGTGGATACCTTTAATATATAGTTTAGCATATGTCATACCTATAGGGTATAGATGGTCATTCCTAGCCGACTTTGAACTTGGAGCTCGTATTGACATATGAGTATCTAGTTAGGACTGGATATGGGACAGACTCATGAGGGCCTCTGATATATATCTTATATAAGCCGTCAATAGAGGGTCTTTTCGAGTTGAGTAGTATACGTGGTCCTTTGACCTGAGTGCCACGGTGGACTTGTAAGTGATCTACCATACTTATGTTCCACCATGTCACAAATCTTTCATAAGGTAACCGCTGGGTATCACTGGGTATGGTCTGATGTTTATAGAGTCTGATGTGTACAGATATAGGATCCTCTAGCTTGTATAGGGAGTTTGATATTCAGATGCTTCAAGACTGTTCTAAAAACATCTTGTGGCCACAAATATTAATCCTGGGGAAGAGTTCCGTCAGGGTAGAACAATATGAAAAAGGAGTTTGCACATATTATTCAGTGAGATACGAGTCTGGAGATAAGACATGGATGAGCACTAGGGGATTTGACGGCGATGATCTATATCCCTGCACATCCAGATATCATGATGGAAGGACTATACGTATGCGTTGTAACCTCAACTTGCATGGTTCAATGCGCTGATTTATTTATTCGTGACATGTGCGTGGGGCATTGCTCATGGACTCATAGAATAGTTTTATTTGACAAATCGGGAGTCGAACCTTGAGAGTTTCGCGATATGGAGTGTACTCGTTGTTCACTAGGGTAGCGTGCTGGATTAAAGTGTTTAATCTAGCAATATTTAGCACTACCACGAGAATGCGTATGTGTCTGTATTTAAGTGTTAAATACAATAATTAGTTAATAATTGTTATTTACTAATTATATAAAGATACATGGCATATTGTAGACCCTCGGTTGAATTTACCCAAGTGTGAGATTTGGTAAAACCCATTAGGGGTAGACTTTGCAACTATTCATGAGGGGTAAAATGGTTATTTCACACATTGATTATTTAATTATTAAATAATCCAAATATCTCAAAGAAAATATTATATTATATATTATTTTATTATATAATATTATTATATTAAATAATGCTTATTATTTTTCAAGCATTATTTATTATTATTTAATCTAATATTATTATTTATTCCATAAAAGTGGCTTTTTTAATATTATAATATATAATATTATTATTTTACTAAATGTGAGATATATGTGTGAAATTGTGTGTGTGAGTGTCGAAAATTTTCAAATGGAATGGAAATTAAATTGTTTTAATTTCATTATGCCAAGAGAAGAGAAGCGAAAATGGAGAAAAAAAAAAAAGAAGAAATGATGCCAAGAGAAGAAAAGAAGAAGAAGGAAAAAAGAAAAAAAGAAAAAAAATAAAATTGTTTCATTTTTCTCTATGATGTTATAGGAAGTAATTATGAATTACTTCATTCTCCATTCCTTATTCTTTTAGAGAAAAGGATAAATACACACATCGATCATTTTAGGGATTAAGAGTTAATCTTGTGCTAACTATAGGGTTGCTGTTCTAGATCACAAAGCCCACCGTGTTGGTGACTAGAACTGCCTACGAGTTGGTGTCCATGCGAACCCCGAGAAAATACGTGTATAACGTTACACGTTGAGGTAAGTTCTCTACCCTATTAATATATTAATGTGATTAATATATTTATTTATTGTATTTATTATTTAGTTTACAAGCTTCCGCCGCGTATAATATGTATATGATACGTATTTTAGGCAATAACACATACATACACCCACATGTATTAGATCTCCGACAGGCAATTACTGAACCACTAAAATTATTGTGTTATTTCTTCTATCTTTCTCTCTCTATTATAATTTTTTCATTGTTTGTTATATTATTCACACTTGTGTGAAGTGCTTCATCAATAGAGACGATGATTATCACGTGAATTAAGAAATTGAATTTTAAAATAGATACGATTCTCTTGTAATGGTTAAAGGTAGTTATAAACTTTATCACATGCATCATAATAAATAAAAATGCGCAAAAGAGAGTTTGCAAATCACTTCTTAGTTTATGTAGGGACTCATGTAGAGTTTCTATATATAATATTACTCATTAATACAATTAAAGGTGTTTGGTTTTGATCAGTTAATCTATAAACATTAAGAGAAAAAATGACATAAAGTGAAGTTTTATAATTAATTCTATGTTTCGATTTCTATCAATATGATTTAAGCGTAGGCAACTAGGCAACTTGGCCCCTATTAAAAATAATTTTGTTTTTATTGACACCGGCTCAAAAAATTTTATATAATAAACCTATTTGGGTTCTTTCTTTTTATATATATCAGTTTAGGCCTAGTTCGGTATTCAACCCATATTAGGTGTCCATTATAATAGGAAATTTTATTTGATTATGATTCTTTATATTTAAAAAAAAAAGGATTGAATAGGAATTCTTAAATCTCAGTAAAAGCAGAATAAATCATTTTAAAGGACATACATTCACATATTCAAAACAACAATACAAAATTTCTCAATTTAACATTTTCTCTTGTTTTTAGCTTTTAACCCAAGATCTCATCCTTGCTTATTGATCTTCATAGCCCAATTATTGAGTTTTTCTTGTTCTTCTCTTTGAAGTAACCCAAACTTTATAGTTTGCTCACTATTTTATAACTCAAGTTTGTTTGAAACCTCGCTCATTATAAGTCGAATAAAGCCTAGGTTTATTCTAAGCCTCGCTCATTGAAAGTTGAATTTCCTTTGCCAAGATTAAAAACTCTAACCTTAGTTATCTACGAATTCGAGGTGATTCATATTTTTAGTAAGGCACTTGATATACATGAATCACCCCTTTAATTAAATTTACACGCAAACATTCTTTTTGGCACTTCCGATGGGACTTCTCTTTGTATGCCAATAATAACTAGAAGTATCACAAAGAGTAAAAAAAATTACTGAAATAGAAAAATCTTATGCTCAACCTTTTAGTGCGGCAGAAAAGTTGACCACCACTCGTGTTAAAGATCTTTTAAATGCAATGCATCATATAAAAATAAGCGTTGATCACAATCTCAAGGAAGATTTATTCAGTCGACAACTGATGACATCTCAAGAGATACCTTGCCGCATTAAGGCCATTCTCTATAGCAAACATACAAGGGTTTGTTTTCTAAATTTCTTTAGATAGCCAATAATTAGGAACCATGCTCACCAATTAGATGGTCATATTTTTACATCACTAGTAAAAGATAATCAGAACATCATTAGAAGTATTTTGAAGAACCTGGAGACCATGAGACATAATCAATCTAACCTCACGACTCTTCTTTGAGTCTGATTAACCAAGAGCTCTAGGAGCCCCGTAGACATCAAAACTATAGACAAGCCAACTTTTAATATAGATCGATTAATATCGTAAGGTTCCTTGAGCACTTTGAATCTACAAACTCCTAGGTTCAATAAGGCCAACTAAGGTATGTTTTTAGCTATAATGCTTGTGAAAATATGGTAAACTTGGGAGGCTTATACCAATCAACTCTAAAAAAGTCGGTTAGTGTCAATTAAGGCTAATTCAATTTGGATCAGTATTAAAAGAGTGAGATTGATACAATATATTGGCTGAAGCCTAACAGAACATGAGAGTTTATCTAAATTCAATGATATAGTTGTCCTATAAAAAGTCGTATCCTCATATTATGATTCCCTTTTCCCTTTTCTATAAGTCTACAAATTCCAGAGTTATTTCTATATTTAGGAGAGGAGAATATTACAACCTTTGAGTATATCTCAAGGATCATTAGTGTAGTGTAGGGAAACCAACTCTTCCCCTTACTAAAATTAAGATTGTTTAGAAACTCTTTAATGAAGATTGCTTACACCTAGTACACATATTTGGTGCTAAAGTCTATTGTTAGTTGTGATTAGATGCAAGAAAAATTCTATGTTAAATGTTATACCTCCAGGGGTTACTTTGGTCGACCTAGCTAAGGTAATGCAGATGCCTAGTGAATCGGTATCTAAGTATACAGCCTACTTCAAAAAGCTCATAATATGGTACCATACCCAAATCACTAAGGTCGACTATGTATCTATAGTCATTTAAGGCATATCCTTCACAATGAGGGAGTACTTTAAAGGACATTGATTCAGATATTTATATAAATTGGCCATCAGAATGCCCAATTGTATAAAACTCTTGATAGAGAGGGACCAGAAGAGGGCATCCTCTAAATGAACTCACTATAAAGAACAACTTGATATAGTTGCAATCTAGACTAAGCTGAGGAGTGACTTAGATTTAAATGAATAAGTATATCTTGTTGAGGTAGTAAAAAAAGCCTTATACAAAAACCTATTCTCAAGAGGCCGACTTCCACCAAAGAGAAGAAGAAGTTCGACAAGAATACTCAGATTGCTAAGGAATATTTGTTTGATTTAAGAAAGGCTGACAAAATGTTCGATTGATTCTTGAACGACAAACAGATTAAGCTTTCTGAGGAGTACACCATCTTACCGCTTGAACAAAGAGCTAGCGAGGATTATTGCAAGTGGCATAGCTCTTGAAAGGACAGTATAAATAATTGTATTGTGTTCAAAAGTAAAATCTAACGACTCATTACTGAAGGCCAACTCTTATTTAATTCTAAGGTTAAGATCCTTTTTATTAAATCTGATTTTTTTCCACCATGGGAATAAATATGGTCATACCTTCTACTAACAAGAAGGCTTTGTGAGACGAATCCTTGGCATAAATTTAGACTCTGGATAAGCCGAGGATAAAAATTTATGTCGGGGATACATCTGAAGATGGCTCATTGACCAGAAAGCTTGTTTGGTCTGCCCATAATACCAAACAACTTTTTGCACAAATACCTAATACTGATCAAAGATCATCTGGCTTAAGAGTGACTCTGCAACATTAGTACCAAAGAACATTCAAACCCAAGGCATACACAGTCAATCAATGGGTACATAATATACAAAATAAAAAAGTGTTTTTGATTGGTTGGGTGGACATTATGAAAATGATATGCACAATAAAGCCAACAAAGACACAAAAGAGGTGCATGCAAAGCCATGATGAACTGAGGTATTTAATAGAAGTCCTCCAACATCATAGAGAGGGAAGCTAAGAAATGAAAGAAAACTTAGCCAAGATAAATAATCTTAACAAAAAGCTCTATGGCAATAGAATAATAAATAGTCAGCTCCTTCCTCATCCTGACCAAAGAAGGTTTGCGTACCTGTCAACAAAGATAAAGCTAACTAAAGGGCAAGAGAGCCAAAAACCACTTAGATAAAAGCCTTCAACATAGTCATCATATTACCCGAGTCCTTTCAACCTAAGCCTAATCAAGCTTCAAATTTTGATGGGGATGTGGTTGAGATCTGCAGTGCCAAAAATAATGAACCTGAGGAATTAGCATTGGTCACCCTTTCTCAACCCCACGATGAAATGATCTAACATATCCAGCCACTTTGTGTCAAAGAAACCTTAATAGAGTTCCTTGTAAGAGGATCTTTGTTGATAATGGATCTAGAGTAAATATCCTACCTCTGAGGATGTTAAGGAATCCAGGGCTATCAAAAAATAGTTTAGAACCATCAGAGATGATTATGACCAATTTTGTTGGTCGCGAAACTCCTGTAGATAGTTTTACATTAGTTAGGGTAAAGATCGGTCACATAGAGGGTGAAGAACCATTTTATATAGTCAACATGTTAAGTGACTACAATGTCTTATTAGGAAAGGATTAGATCTACTCCAACAAGACTATGTCATCTAGCATGCATAAGATGATTTTCATATGGTAACCCAATTAGTATGTGAAAATAATCCATGCCGATTCTAATCCCTTTGTCAGGAATGAGCAAGTAGTATCGGCATCTCTATACAACCCATCTCTCAGAACCACCATCCTCAAGAAGGATGCATATGGTTGATACACAAGGGACTTAGAAAAACCACCCATTAACAACATAAAACAAGTTCTGAGAGAATAATTAGCTTGGCCAACCACTATGAAATTAGGCCGACCTTATGTTTATTTTTTATATGAATAGACATCTGAAATCCCTTGCTATGATAAATTATGTAAAGTCTCATCTATCTGCTTTTGTTGAATGTGTATACGAAGATAAGGCCGAAAATTCCTAGATCAGCCAGGAATTAGGAGAAGTAAAGTGAGCCCCATCAAAGTTAGATGATCAAATCCTCAACCCAAAACCAACCTTAAGAGATTAATTTAGGAGATCAAGAACCTATAATGATTTTCATTAGTGCACACTTAGATCTAGCATTCAAGTCTAAATTGGTGGCACTATTGAGAAAATACATGGATTGTTTCACATGGGACTACACTGATATGTAAGGATTAAGCCAAAAATTAGTGGAATAGAGTCTACCAATAAAAGAAGGAATTCATCCCTATAAGTAGCACATGAGAAAAATGTATAGAGAAATCAAAGAAAAGATAACAGAAGAAATTAAAAGACTTTTTCAAGCTGGTTTTATAAGGCTAGCTAGCTATGTGCAATGGCTATCCAATGTGGTACCGATTATCAAGAAATTGGGCAAGTTTCAGCAATGTATAAATTTCAAAAATTAAAAAATGGTCACTCCAAAAGACGAATATTACATGCCCATTATTGATAGATTGGTTAATTCAGCCGCTTGTCATACCATCATGAGTTTCCTTGATGGCCATTTTGGATATAAGGAGATATTCATTAAAAGGTCGAATGTCAGCAAGACAGCTTTTAGATGCTTAGGGGCCATTGGGACGTATGAATGGATAGTGATGCCTTTTGGCTTAAAGAACGTCGGAGTACTATACCAAAAGGCAATGAATGCTATCTTTCATTATATGATAGGCCAATTTATGAAGGTTTATATTGACGATGTGATGGTCAAGCCTAACTCAAATGAAGCACACTTGGCTGAATTAAAGGCCTCATTTAATAGAATGAGATTTCATCAAATAAAGATGAATCCTTTGAAGTGCTCATTCAGTGTTTCAATAGGTAACTTTCTTGGTTTCTTGGTACACCAATAGAAGGGGTTAGAGTTAGGTAAGAATAAAGCCAAAGCCATCATAGAAGCACTTATACCAAGAATCAAGAAAGAAATTCAATAACTGATCAACAAAATTAATTTTTTAAGATGATTTATTTCAAACTCAACAGGACATCTTCATTCTTGGTCGCCTTTATTGAAACTAAAAAGTGGTGAAGAATTTAAATAAATCATACATCATTAATAGGTCTTCAATAAAATCAAGAAGTACCTCATAAGCCACCAGTTATGGTTCCCCTAAAAGCAGGCCTACCCATCATTCTTTATATTTTGGCAACCTAAGAATCTATTGGAAGCATGTTAGCACAAGAATATAAAGGGGTAGAGAAGGCCATTTACTATCCCAACCATACTTTGAATGATGTCAAAACTAAATACACGGCTATAGAGAAATTATGTTTGACTCTCTATTTTTCTTGTACAAAACTTAGGTATTACATATTACTAGGTATTATGCATGTTATAAACCAAACCAATATTATCATGTACCTACTGTCTAAGCCATTCTTAACGAATCGGTTGGGAAAATTTATAATTAGCCTATCTGAATTTTCTTTGAAGTATATTCCTCAGAAAGCCATTAAAAGATAAATTTTGGCCAATTTCCTAGTAAATCATCCATCATCTTACAAGCCGAATGCCGACTTATAGATTAGTTGTATTAGTAGCCAATCGTGGAAATTATAGTTTAATAGACTGAAGACAGCACAAATAGCTAGAGCCAACATCATACACATTTCCCATATAGCTTCAAAATAAAGATTTATTTATGTAGGATTTTTATTGCACCAACAATCAAGCCAAATATGAAGCCCTTATCATTGCAATGGAATTACTTATCGAAATGAGGATTAAAGACATAAAAATAAGAGGCGACTCATTATTAGTCATTAAATAAATAACTGACGAGTATAATTGTGAAGTCGGTCTATTGATACCATACTACAACAAAGCTTGACATATTCTTAAGAGGTTTCATTCTACCCTTATTGAAATTTTAGCACGGATCTATAATTCAGAAACCAACGATCTAGCTCATAAGGCATCAGGTTTTAAAAAGGCTTTAGAAGAAGTCCCATTTATATATAGGCCTAATCCTTGCCTATATAATTTAAACACATATTTGATGGATGAGTTAATTAAGTATATGAAGAATCCTAATATTAATGTCGATCAAACTTTAAAGATGATCGCACCCAAATTTACTTTTTCACAAGTGAATAATTCAAGAGAGGACCCTTATGAGAGTTACTAAAGTGCATCGACCTAAAAGAATATATGTTAGTAATGGTCGAATCACATGAAGGATTGGGGGAGCACATTTGAGTGGTTAGCTAATAAAGAAATCAATATTGAAAAATGGGTTCTAGTGGCTGACCATGAAAAATGATTACCATGATTATGCTAGAGGATGCGAGGAATGTTAGAGGTATGGCCTCATTCAAATAGTCCCAGCCAAAGAAATACACATGGTAATTAAACATTGGCCATTCAAATGATAGGTGGTGGATGTTCTAGAGAAGATTTACCTCCCTCTTTCATCAAAGTAGCACGCCTTTATCCTAGTAGTAACCTACTATTTCACCAAGTGAGTAGAAGCTGTCCTTTTAAGGATAGTTACATAATAGTCAGTAATTAAGTACATCAAAGAGAACATCATATATCAACACGATTTTCTAGAGTTCATCACAATGGACCAAAGGATGATCTTTATAGGAGAAGAGATGAACGACTTTGTAAAAGAATTCAGTATTGGTTTGATACAAAGTACTCCTTACTATGCTCAATCAAATGGACAAGTTGAATCAACTAATAAATCTTTTATCATGGGACTTAAGAAGGCGACTAAAAGTAATCCAAAGATTTGGCATAAAAATTACAAGAGTTTCTATAGGAAATCCAAGTTAACCCAAAGACTTAAGAGTCTTGCTTTACCAACTGGTTTGTAGTTAGGAAGCCATGGTTCCAATGGAACTCATAGCTCATTCTAAAAGAAGAAATTTTCAAGACATGCTAAGTCTGAAATAATACCTAAAGGCCATGATGGAATAGTTCGACAAACTAGATCAGAATTACATTGAGGCATTGAATCGGCTTATGGTACAAAAAAAGAGGGTAGAAAGAGCTTAAAACAAAAGGTGAGATTCATGTCTTTTAGAGTGAACGACCTGGTATGGAAAGTCGTCTTACCAATCGGCTATAAGAACAATCCTTAGGTAAATTTAGTCCAAATTAGGAAGGTTCGTTCAATGTTGCCAAGATTATAGGCCATAGGACAAATCAATTACCCTACGAAAAAGTATGGAGCATTCAAGGACTATCAATGGAAAGGTCTTAGAGGCTCACCGACCAATAATTTAAGAAGGAATAGATAAGTTAATGTTTTGTCTTAATGATTAAAATGATCAATTTTGAGTAATTCTATAAATAGTCAATTGAAATTATGTTCCAAAAGCTAATTTATTATTCAACTGTGCTTGAAATTTATCCATATTAAAGGCTGATTGAATATATTAAGTTAGTTCTATAAAATTATTCGTTAAAGTATCAACATAAGTGACTGATTTATTTGATAATGAGATGAAAAAACAAATATTAAAAAGATCGGTCAAATACACAGAAAAACCAAGTCATTCATTATATAGGAAAATGATCCAAGTACAAAAAGGGCTTTAAGCCAATTACAATATTTTCTTTAACATAGAAAAAAGTCGGCCAAATCTAAATCTATACTCTTGATCTTCTGCATAGCCTGAGGAATCTTTTTGTTTTTTATCTTCAGCCACTTTTTCAAAGCTGCCTTCTTAGAGCGATTACTCAAAAGCTGTTGAGACAAGTTCTGTAATATCCTGATCCTTTCAGCCCCAGTCACTTTCAATTTTCGAAGCTTGGCCTCTAGAGTAGCAATCCTTTCTTTGGCAGCCATGCTCTTAATACCCAGCTCTCTGATCTTGGCCATCCACTAAACCTCAAGCCACTCTAGATCTATATTTTCCTCAGCTTCTTTTTTAGCTTTCTTAACAATCTCAATAACTGACTACTTCTTTTTGGAAATGAAGGTAAAAGAGTTGGAAAATGCATCTATTTTTTATTTCAAGCTGGTAAACATGGTTGAAGTAGTTGCATAGTCAGAGATAAACCTAAGCTTTTGTAGAAAGCTAGGAAGACCTACTCATCCAGCGGAAGGCTTGGGCCCTGAGAGTCATTGCTCTTGAGCTCGTCAATGCAGCCAAAACTTATGAATCTGAAATTGAGGTAATAAAGAGGCCGATTTGGACTGACTCAAACCTTTAGATTCCTCACTCTTATTAGAAGACTCTTGAAAGATTAGAGAGAGGATCTCAGCAGTCGAAGTTATACCTTTAAGTTATAGAGGTGACTTTAGAGAATGCTTTATTGGCTTGGAGGGTCGAGTTAGGGTATCAGTCCTAGTTGACTGAACTGCTTTGCCTTAAGGACCATTGGAACTATCCTCAAAAGAAATTTTTAGACCTAGAGTAGGAAGAGATATCACACTCAGATTCTGCCTCAGAAAAGACGATTTAGACTGCTTAGATGCAGTCATTCCTTTGAAGCCTCTTTAGCCTGAGAGTTATGAATGATTTTCAGTTTCGATACCTTAGTTTAGTAAAGAAAACATTTAGAATGACTGCCATATCCAAAAACACAAAATATAGGTACAATGCTGACTTATTACCATATGTTTCTTCTTTAGAGACGCTAACTCTTCTTCTTCCTCTCCAGTTGAAGGAGCAATTATTGGGATAGGAATGGCCTATGCAAAATAAATTGACAATAATTTAAAAAGATTAGACAAGTTTGACTTAAGAAAAATAATGTTATTATAACTTATCGAGTCGTATCATCAAGGATTGTAATCGATTCAAGATCAAACAAATTATCTTTATTAAAATCATCTAAGTAATAGCCATTTCTTATAAGCTGATTTTTACGTGGGTTTCACCAGTAATGCTTAGCCATTGGAATAAGAACTCTTGGATCCATAAATGGTCGATCAAAGAATACCTTATTAAACCAAGGGTTATAGATTGAGCCTAGTTGGTTTAGAGCTCCATTGGCGACCACTTGTGTTCAAGAAGAAGTTCTTTCTTCCTTTGTCATCATAGGTTTTATATCATCTAAATTATTGCAATTGTATTTAAAACCATAATACTTCTCGAAAGTAATAATTTCTTGAATAAGTTTACTCTTTGATTTTTTCTGGCTGAATACTAACTGACATCAATCATAGGTAAGTTGTTTAAAAGCCAGAGATCTGCATCATGGGGTACTTATAGCATCGGTTAACAATTACAAGTACGGGACTGAAACCTACCACCCATAGTGGGTAAGCCAAAAATTCGATTGTGTCCAGGCCATCCTTCACCCAAATTTGTTTTCAGCCAACCAATATTTCAGGACTAGAGTCATCTTCAAAGACTTAATTTTTGTTAAAGAAACCTCAAAAGTGTTTACTCAAAAAGTCCCTACAATTGATCGACCTTCCCATTTCTCATGGTCTGCTCAAGTTATTTGTTAAATACTAGGGGAAGATAGTCGGCATGTATTTTGCATTACCCTTAGACAAAGTACTTCTTCTTTATAATTTTGCAATCGATAAAGATACCAACTTAAATTAGATGGGTAGCCCTTATAAGATGACTTCATCCATTGGGGACCAAAAAAGGTAGGTTTAAGCCAATAAAATGCCTTATAATTGAGAAAGATGGTGGTGTATAAGTAACTAAAGAAATTCTTAAATCGGTCTTTAAGCTGACATTGTATTAGCCATGGGGCACAACAACTAATCCGATTTAGACTTAGTTGAGATGTGGTTTCAAAGAAGTAAGGAACATATGGCCAACGCTAAGAAATAAATGATCTAATAGGTCTACTAGTATTGGGAAAGGATTTTTCATCGTTGGCAGGGAGGATTTTGATAAGACTCTTATATAGGTGAGATAAGAATAAATGACCTAAGGCCAGTTCAGACCATTCTTCTAAGGTGACTGCTACCTTAAGATATTCCCTAGTTATTTTCTGTGATGGATTACACAACCCATACTTGCATAACCAATAAAGAAGAAAGGTGATATGTTTTAATCTAGAAAGGTTGACAGACTTTTCCCTAAATTTACCCACACACCTTCAAAACGCAGTTTTACTTTGGTCACATCTAAGTCAATCTCACCTATTGATAGTTTAGCATGATCTCAATCCAAAAAGGAAAATTAAACAAGACAACTAAATTATATAAAGTTAGAGTCATATAGCCAAACTTAAAACAAAATGCAATACATGCCTTTGACCAAAATTACAACAAGGTCGATATAAGGCCATTATACAAAGGGATCTGGTGCTTAGTTAATGGAATGAGGTCATAGATCTCGGTCGATTTCTAGAATTGAGCAAAATGGAGTTTTAAAAGATTTAACCATCCTTTAAAGTCAATTATTGATTTGGGCCAAGACTTAATTGACTCGGAGGTCGATCATATGGATATGTTATACTCTTGGTTGAACCTTAGGGTGCCGGCCTTAAAAGCAGAAAAAATCTAAGGTACTTAAGGATAATGGTTGTATTATATGCACCTAAAATATACTGAGTAGAGTCGGCTGTGAAAGTAAGAACCTTAAAGGCAACTTGGTCACCTTCTGAGATATCTTAGGATTTGGCAAGCAATGACAAGAGGGTTTCAACTACTTCAGCCGATTTTTATTTTTTAGACCTTGCTGCTGTAATGGAAGTTAACTTTAATGTCATTTGAAGTTATAAAAATAGATTAAGCTGTAAAAGAGATGATGAATTGGGATCAAAGTTAATTCAAAGAAGCAAAGTCTAAAGTAAAATTGGAATTACAAGATAAAATTTAAGAAACTCACAAAAGAAAAGATTGAAGATTGCTAAAGAATACAAGAGCGCCTTGAAGATTGCCTTAGAAAGTTGAGAGAAAAGTTGCTTTTGCTTGAAAGGTAAAAGTGAAGAATGAACAAGTAAGATTTGCTCTTATAGGCAAACTTTTGACGATAAGGCGAAGAGTTCAAAATGAGCTCATTAAATGTGAAGGTAAAAAGATAAAGAAGGTGAAAAGATAATATTGAGCAACTTATTTAAGGCAAATCGTCCTTGAATCCTACGAAAGGTATCATAAACTATAAATAAAGTACTATTAGAGTGAAAGTTGGCTATAAAAAAATTAGAGTTAATTTAGAACAAAGCCAATTTTTCATAAGATGTGCATTTCTTTGTTAAAAGGCGATTCTTTTCCATGGAAAACATTGTTAAGATGACTTTTTCATGATTCCTGATGTCATTTCATTAACTCAATTTTTCCTAAGGGATATTTCATGTAGACAAATTTCTCTTGTGGTCATCTTGACAAAGCCTTTTATATATTTTTGAAAATTAATACATGAAGTCAATTTTCTCATATATAATTCATGTGAAGTGCAATGAAGATAATATCTTTATTTTAGAAGGTAAATGGCTTTGAAGAAGTAGGCCTAGTTTAATATTTGAACATGAAGAATGTAAGGGCAAAAATCCTTTTGCACTTTAGCGCTGTCTCTGGTTTTTCGTCTTGTGCAGCCTTTATTTGTCTTTTGTTTTTTGGCCTTGACTTTCCCCTTCCCCCTATTTGTCATTGTCACTATTGGTACCTGACCTCATTGACTTTATAAGGGCTCAAGCCTCAACAAATTAACTTTCAATCAACTTGTAGGGAGCATTGTTAACACCGACCCAAAAAATTGTACATAATAAACCCATTTGGGTTCTTTCTTGTTATGTATATCAGTCCAAGCTCAGTTGAATTTTAGGCCCATATTAGGTGCCTATTAGAATAAAAAGTTTTATTTGATTATGATTCTTTATCTTTAAAGAATTATAATTGAATAAGAAATCTTGAGCCTATATAAAGGCAGAATAAATCATTGTAAAGGACATACATTCATATATTCAATTCAACAATATAATTTTCCTCAATTTATCTTTTTATCTCATTTTTAGCTTTCAACCTAGGATCTCATCCTTACTTGTTAATCTTCATAGCCTAAGTTTTTAGTTTTACTTGTTCTTCTTTATGAAATAACCCAAACTCTATAGTTCGCTCACTATTTTACAACTCAAGTTTGTTGTAAACCTCATTCGTTGTAAGTCGAATTCAACCTATGTTTATTCTAAGCCTCGCTTGCTAAAAATAGATTAAGCCATTGCTTTGCTTAGTTTGACAAACTCTAACCTCAGTTCTCTATGAATTCGAGGTGATTCATATTTTTAACAGAGTATTGAACATACACGAATCCCATTTTTAATTAAATTTACACACGAACAGTTTCTAAAAATAAAAATAATTTTCATAATATTTTTTTAAAGGTCTATTTTTAGTTATTCTCTAAGAAATAGAAATAATAGTAATTGACTTAACATTGCTTACATTCTCTCTCTCTTTTTTTTGTCTATAATATAGTCTATTTTTTTCTATAATTTTAGTATCAACTCTCTACATAAGTAAGTAGATTAAAAAAGATTTTTCTTTGAAAATTTTAAGAATATATAAATCATAATCACTTTAATCTTTTCATCATTTTCTTCATTCTTTAAAATTTTCTTGTTCGTTGTAAACTATTCTTAATTTTAAGTGATATTATTTACTAAGAAAATATTTATATGCTTGTAATTTGTTTATATAAAAAATTAACAATTCATTTTACAATTAAAAGAATTTTCTTTAATAAGATCTTATTTATAATCTTTGTCTAAGGCCTAATATATTCTTGAGCCCCCGAGCGCACATTATTTGATCTTCTTTTTACATATATATTTAAATAAAGAAAGAAAAAATAATTCATTAAAGGTTCAGATATTTATTAGGGATGGCAAAAAGCTCCGTAGAGATTGGAAATTCGTGAGGCCTGTCTTAAATGGGGCAAGAATAGATAATGTTTGTGAAATTGTGATAGAGCACGTTAAAAAATTCTTCTCTGAATTATTAATGGGATGAGATTGGATTAAACCTCCATGCCTCATCCTCGCTCCATTTTCTATGAATATATTAAATTTAATTTTTTAGTATACATTTATACCTTAAATAATACATTAAATTTTATTTTATAATTTATATTTAACTAGGACATGCTTTAATAATATATTTTTATTAATAAAAGCAAAACAATATATAACAAAAAATCCTTAAAATCTACTTTTTCATTTATTATAAATAACAAAAAGACTTTTTTTTAGTTGAGCGGCTGTTAATTTTGATGAGAATATGAAGCAATTAATAAAAAAATCAATGATGTTAGGTAATAGAACATTATTTAAATTCTTTTTTTTTTATTTTTTTTTATTTGTTATTTAGTTAAAAATAATTTACTAATTACTATTCACATTATTAGAAGATATTATTAGAATAATCTAATTTGTTAGTTTAATATTTTTATTTATATTATAATATACATTAAATTTGTATATTGTTAAATTTATGAAGAAAAATATTTATTATTTAATATTAATAAATAAAAAATAAGAAAATAGAGAAGAAATGGAAAAAGCATTTCTCACATAGAAATATTTTATTTTCATCCCGTTAAATTTTTTAAAAATAAAATAAAAAATAAAAAAATAATATGAAATATGAGAAAAGGCTTCTCATCCTAGTCCCACCCTAGTCCCACCCCAGTCCCACCCGTTATATTTGCCTTCTCTTCACACACACCCCAACTTGCACCATCACTTCAGAAATAGAAATTAAACTTGTATGTAACCTCTTATTTGTCCGTGAAAGATTCAACCAGTTGAACCACTCTCTTAGAAGAATAATATTTAATCAAAACAATTTTAGCTTCTAAGCGTCACCGACTCAACTTGTATTTTCTGATTGATGTAGGCCATTTATAGTACACTTGGAAGACAAACTCCAATTGCTTTAGCCTTTTGAGTTCTTACTTTTAAGACCTTCCAATGACTTTGACTTGATTACGACCTAGCCTCGGAACATTTCACAGACAAATAGTCAAATCTTGAAGTAATGGCACTGGCAGCAGTTTTTAAATTTAAATAGAATCAAGCAAAAGCAGTTCATTTATATTTTAATGATCACTTCAACATTCGTACTGATTCTCAAATTTACCGTTCAAGTAAATCTCAACAAACGCACTCGGGTGATTACCTTTGCGGTAAGTACTTCTTAAAGTGTACCTTGATTTAGGAGTTAAGAGTTTTAAGTCTTAAAGAATAATGTAATTATTCTTTCGTATATAGTGGGGCTGCTTTCTTCTTTATTGGGTGCCGATTTCTGAGTGTGTTAGTGCAAAAATATAATCTTGTCTTAACTGACTCAAGTCTGAATATATATCAATGTAAAATAAAGCCTTATCCTAATTATAATAGATCATTGTACTAACGGATATAATACACATACTACATCTAATTTAAAAATAAAAAAAAATCTCATCAAACATTTTCAAATCTAGCTAGAATCAGGCAAAAGAGAAGGAATTGAACCAAGCTGAGTCTCAACAGGACTTGTAATTTGGTTCTATGTTGATTCAATTCCAACATCACTGACACGGATATTTTGCATGACCCGGCCCTCTCCCAAATCAATTCTAACATCATTGAACTGTCTACTTTCTGTTTCTTGGTTCTCGTCTCTCAAGTCCGTATGGATATCACTGAAACGGCTACTTTCTTCTCCAGATCTCCCAGAATCAGCAGTTGTTCGACAAATTGGGCAATTAGGGTTCTTCAAAAGCCATGTATCAACACAATCAGCATGGAAGTTGTGATTGCATGAAGGCAGCAATCTGCACTTATCACCATTCTTGAAGTTGTCCAAGCAAACTGCACATTCAACTGGGCTGCTTCCTTTGCTCTTCGTTATATAATTGTAGCAAGGAAGCTTCTCTACTTCGTCTCGCGACATGCTTGTGCTGCCATTGCTGCCTCTTTCAACCATTGAACCATCGTTGCCAAATCCTCTTCTAAAGGTTCTTGCAACAATGCAAACATGAATGAATATCAATGCTCCAATACCCAAAAACAATAGTATCACTGATATAACAATAGCCATTACCATAACATTGGACGCAAGTTGCCAATCTATATTGCTCATTACAGTACTTTGTTTTCCTAAAAATTATCACTTTATTCTTACCCGAAAATCCCGAATCATAACTGGCTTCCTCATTTCTTATTCACTTGAACAACCACGTCTTCTGAAAATGGTGATGACAAAATGTAAGAAATCCAGAAATTTACAAAAGAAATGAACTTAAGAGTTGGGAAAATGAAAATGATGATTAGGTAGGGTAATAGAAAAAAAAGTAGGGGCACTTCTCTTATGGAGACCGAATTTCTTGGCGGCAATATAAGTGGATGACCTATATTGGTGTAGGATCAATGAATTTGTAATTTTTTTAATGAGGATTAGTTGATTTCTATCATGCAGTGGGTGGTGACGAAGAAAGGTGGAGAAAATAAATCAGACGAACATGGAAATTCAAACTTTCCCTATTCCTTTGTGGCTCTTTTATTTGTTTCTTGCATTTAACAACAACTACTTGAAAACATTTTAATGATAGATGAAATGTGATACCACCTACTAATGAAAAAGACAAGTCTTTCCTCCACTTGCGTTCAACCTTAGCTCATGCTTGAACCGGCCTCACCTACTAATTAAGTATACACAGGATATGATTACATCATAGGCCTATATAACTCCTATAATATGAGTTGGCTTAAGTTATTGACATCTTGAAACTGACTGTAAGATGTAAACACTATTTTGATAGTTATATTTAAAAAAAAAAATTCCTATCAAGTAAAAATTTAAAGAGAATGAAAAATATTGAATTATATTTTATTGATGAATGCTTAAGTATATATAAGGTTTGCAATAAATTATAAAAGAAAAAAGATAAACTTAATAAGACTTAAAACGTCAAATACTAGCAGGATACAAATTTATATAAAAAAATAAATAAATCAATTTAAACTAAATTAAAACAAGTTAATTTAGACTAAATAACTAAATTAGAATCTTGATTTATCTTGATTCCTTATTCTACCTATGCAAAATGGAGCTCTGATAAGAGAGTCCAATCTTATTCTTTAAGAGGAGAATGTCTAAAGGATGGAGAGTCCAATCTTATTCTTTAAGAGAAAAAATTGAGTGTGCGGAAGAGTTTTAGTAAGGGCTTCATGGCAACTAGAGCGACAATGATGCAATAGTAGTGATTGACATAAAGGGTGTTGTACAAGCATTTGTGTTAACTATGATGGAGACAGTTAAAAAAGTTAGGAATGAAAGGTAAATATAATTTTGTATTATTGGTGATTCTCCTTTGTTAAAAGGAGTATCAAACACACAAAAAATCATAAAGCGAGAGAGAGAGAGAGATAGAGAAAAAATTGAAAATGAAAAAGGAAGTCGAAGACTAGCTCAAGTGTTGGAGCTGGTGCTCACGTGCCATTCCAATATTGTATGAATATTAATTGTTAATATTTATACAATAAACATTTCGAATGAAGATTGTTAATATCATATTAATATGGTAAAATGCTTGTATCATTACAGACATTGTTTGATCTGAAATAGTTCAGATCTGATTTAAAGGAGTTTAGACCAGAACTAATAGTTATCAAAGCTGAGAGTTATAAATGCTAATAGTTAGCACTGTTAATATTAATAGTTATCAGTTTATAAGAGTCAGCGAGGTCTAAAGAGTTAGAACTTTGTCTATAATGGGATAAAGACCTGAGAGTATACTTATAATGATATAGTTGCAAAGAGTTGCAATAGGAGCTAAGAAATATCATTATGTAAGTATGTCTCAAATATAATGTTCCTGATCTATGATCATCAATGCGGGTCTATCGGTGAATTCACAATATATAGATTAGTGTATGTCTATATCTGACTAGTTCAGATGGTTGTTCTTAGCTGACCATGAGCTTAGAGCTTGTATAGACATGCGGGTATCCAGTCAGGACTAGATACTGAACAGACTCATGAGGACCCCAATAGATATCCTATGAAACCGTCAAAGGAAGGTCCTCTCGAGTTGAGTAGTAATCGTGGTCCTTTGACCTGAGCGCCATGGTGGTCTTGTGAGTGATCCATCATGCTTTGGTTCCACATATGTCAGAGACCTTTCATGGTCTGACCGCTATGTGTCGCTGGGTATGGTCCGATGCTCATGGAGTCCGGTGTGCGTAGATACAGGATCCATCAGCTTACGTAGGTAAGTTGTATATCCGATGCTCCGAGATTGTATTTCATAAAGTCTTGTGGCCATAAGCATAAACCCGGGAAAAGAGTTTCCCACAGGGTTAAACAATATAGCAAAAATGTTTGCGTATATTATTTATCGAGATACGAATCTGGAGATAAGATTATTGGATGAGCAAATGGGGATTTGATGGTGCTGATCTATATCCCCGCACATCCAGGGTATAAATGATGGAAGGATTATATGTATACGTTATGACCTCAACTTGTATGGTCTGACACGCTGATTTGTAATATTCGTAACGTGTGCGTGGGGCATCGATTACGGATTAATGGAATAGTTCCATTTGACAAATCGAGTGTAGACCTAGAGAGTCCCAATATGAAATGTACTCTTTGAGCACTTGGGCAGTGTACCGTATTGAATTGTTCAATACAGTATAATTCAGCAATTACTAAGGTTACATTAACTAAAGTATATGGTTAAATGGTGGGACCCACTTTAGGTTAACTTGGTAACCGAGTAAGGATATAAAAGTAATTTCACTTTATGATTATTTAATTGTTAAATAATTAAAATAAATATTTATTTGTTTAATTGTTAAATAAATGATTTAACTTAACTAAGGTTAAAAGTTAACCATAAGGTTAAGTTAGTTAACTTTACTTAATGGTTAAGTAAAGGTTAACCTAACCATGGTTAAGTTAGTTAACTATGGTTAAATTAATTAAATATTTATTAACTTAAAGGTTAAGTTAAAGTAATCTAACTATGGTTAAATGTTAACTTAGGTTAGGTTAAGCCAAATGAAATGCAAATGAAATTCAAATTAGTTTGGAATTTATGCATTAGTATATAAAGTGAAATGAAATTGAAAATCATTAATCTTTTGAAATTGTTTTTAGTTTATAGGTTTTGCATTTTTGAGAGCCATTACAATTTGAGAAATTGGAATTCTTTGTTTTGTGTTTTAAGTGTTAGAACAACAAAACAAATTGAATTAATGGTTACTAAATGTAATAACTAAAAACAAGATTTGTTTTATTTATTCAAGAGTTGAATAAAAGGAAAAACAAATTTAATTAAGTTAAATTGTTTAACTTTGAAAATGTTTAAGAGTTAAACATATATGCTGGATTAAGATGCTGCCATTCTAGACAATCAAACCCACCCTTGTTGATTTCTAGAATTGATCAAAGATTCATTTCATGGTGGACTTCAAAGAAAATTAATCCAAAGGCTTCATTGGTGATATTTCTCAATTTCGAATTTTAATTTAATCAAATGTTATTTTCCGTGTTCATTATATTTAATCTTCCGCTGTGCACATGTATGTATGAGATATGTATATTGCTTGTATGATGAACACAACCCACATGCAAGCACCATAAGTTTTAATTGTACCACCCTACACCACATAACCCAACATCAAGTTGTTGAGCTTAAAAGATTTTGAAATTAGAAAAAGAAGAAGAAACTATGAGGAAGGAAAAGAAATCTTTTGAGAATGGAATGGGGAACCCTTTAAAAGAAAATAGTTAATAAACACCCGTTTAGAAATGGAAAGGATGAAACTCTTAAAATAAAATAAAAATGTAGAAGACTCATTTGAGAATGGAAGGAGAAAACTCTTAAATAAAAGCAGAAAAATGAAAAACTCATTTGGAATAAAAGAAATTTAATCTTTAAAATAAAATAGAAAAATAAAAACCTCGTTTGAGAATGAAAGTAGCTAACCCTTAAAATAAGGAAAAACAATTAGAGACCCATTTAAGAATTGAAGGGGCAGAGATAGTTTATAAGAGTTTAATTTCATAAACAAATGAAGTAACTTATAAAGACAGAGAGATAAGGAGCTATCGCAGGGTGGTGGTCTCAACATTAAGGCCTTGCGTCTTGGCATTGTGGCTTCTACATTCTTTTTTTTTTTTTGTAAAGTGTTGAAAAATAGTTAAAATTGAGAGGACTTTAACTTTTTTAGCCATTATTTCAACTTTTTAACTTTTTTATCCAAATATTTAATGAATGAACAAAAATATCATTTTACTATTTCAACAGTACCCACGTCTGCTACAGTCATTTTTAATTTAAAATAAAATATTTTTTGTTTATTAAAATTACATTTATTTTATATTATTTATTTATTTATTTTAATCATATTACTACAAAATTTACATAAATAATATAATTATTTAATGTAGTTAAATTAAACTAAATAAATACAATAAATAAAAAATAATTTTCATAAACAAATGCAAAATTAATTTATATTTTTTTATCTAATATATATTTATTTTATTTATTCATGATTAAATAAAAAAAATATAATTTTAATAAATAAATACAAATTTAAATTTGAATAAATATAATTTTAAGTAAATAATATAAATTAATTGTCACATATAGTAAAATAAAATTATAAATAAATTAATTATAAAATAAAACAAAATAAAATTAAATATTAAAACATTACTATAGCACGGGGGTACTGTTCACTATAGCGGGTATTGTTGAGATAGTACAAGGGTATTTTTGTCCATTCATTAAGTCTTTGGCTAAAAAAGTTAGAAAGTTGAAATAGTGGCTAAAAAAAGTTAAGGTCTTCTCATTTTTGGTTATTTTAAAATTTTCTCTTTTTATTATGAGAATTGTCAATGTTAAGGATGATAAAGAGTTGTGTTAGGAAATCAGCTATGCTCTCCAATTTGATAAGACCCATCATGCAAAAGGTATGTCGTTAGAGTGAGTGCGCTTTACTACTCCTTCAACTAATTGTTGGCATTGGATCTCAAGTTCTCCATTGCACTCCTTAAATAGGGTTCTTTTCAACTTTCCCTCACAGTACTACTTTGCTTTCAGTCATTAAGGAATACTTAGGCTTACGAAATGCCAATCTTACTATTATTGATCCGATCGAAAAGTAAAAAAGTGCCATATTTGTGTCAATTGGATTAGATGCTTACTGCACTACTGCTATTGCTAATGCCCAAGGATTCTAAAACTTTTTTGAGGTAAAGGCGCACATTAGGCTTTCATTAATAGTTACCCGTGAACCTGTTGATTGTCAAAAGGTCATTTCCCTACTTGCAGAAAGCCCTTTTTGAAAATCTGCTTCATGAATGCGATAGATTAATAAAAAAATACCTGATGTACTATAGGAAGGAGAGAAAGAACGCATGCATGGAGATTCTGTCTGTCGGAGGTTCGAGAATCTATAAAAGGATATCTAAGACTAAGGAAGAATTCGAGGATATTGAGAGAAGTGGTCTCATCTTGCTTGCTAGAAGAAAGGAAGTTTTCGGACTTAGGTATCAACCTTAGCCATAGTACTCACATTACTTGTTGGGATTATTACATACCCAAATCTAAGTATAACTGGTATTTAGCACCCTAAAATCACCTAAGCACTTTACGAAAGACTTAACCCACAAGTAATAAAGAATAAAAAAGATTATATATAATAGAAATAAAGAAACAATTATCACGAGATATATGATATAAGATATACGTGGTTCGACAATAAATACCTACTTTCATGACGGATCAAATATCTAACTTCTGTTATTACCAGTTCACAAAAAATTCTAAGTCACAAAGACCTAACACAAGAGATTAATCAAGGAATACAACTTTGAGTAGCCAAAGCTCTCTCTCAAAGGATATATCATCACTCTCTTGTACTCCCAACACTCAAGTTATCCTATGGTAATACTATCTGACACATTCAGTAGTTTTATGCCTACCTAGCTCTCTTTTTCTCTTATGTTTATATCTTTGATGCTTGTTTATTCTAAAGGGTTACAAGGGTTTGTATAAGCTTTAAAACCTCCTTAAAACCCTAAACCTAATTATAAAATGAGTCTATGTATTTAAGGAGTCTAAAACTGACTCAAACTAATTAAGATGGCTTAAAACAGAAAACTACTGAAACTAGGTGCTGCAGCATTGAGGGTTCTAACTTGGGTTGTTTAAGATGGCTTAAACCCTAAATCTTTGATGCTTGTTTATTCCCGCACTGGTGCTGCAGCATTGAGGGTTCTAACTTGGGCATTGCGGCACTAGAAAACCTAGTGTCACTATGCTTACATCTAAAAAATGCCTTCATTTATACTTTTGCCCCCTTCTTGTTTCTGGCTCTCTTTTTTTGTCCCTTCTATATATATCAAATCCATGCTCATCCTGATATTGACTCTTCATTTGTCTCTAACTTAAAATTATACACAAACATAATTTTGAATAGCCAAAATTCTAATAATACTATCCTTGATTCAAAATCTCTTTAAGAAGCTTTCTTGGATCTATGCCCTCTTCAACTAACACTCAATTACTCTAGTGTAGATTCAATAAAGTATATATTCAACTTAACTCTTCTAAAGCTCGAGACATCAGTCTTCAAATATAAGAATGCATCTCTTCTCATGTAACCTTCATGTTGTGATCTCTTGTGTCACTTAGATACCATCATAATACTTTCGTGGCTAAATCTCATCCCTACCAAAACCCCCCTTATCATAAACATTCTCTTTCAACCCCTGCTATACCAGTAAGATAATCTTTAATGCTGTTTTGGTTTGCATCATCTCAACAACACATGTTGAGTTATACATACTATTCCATCAAGCATATAACTGTAACTATGCTTCTCAGCCATAGATCCTTTAAACATTACTTCTAGTATTCTTTTTTTTTCCTCGAAAGAATATCCGACTTGATCAAGCACCTCTAGGGATACTACGCTCTTAATGAGATCAAAAATAAATCTTATATCTAGTAACTCCCTAACTTTTTCATCATGCAATCTGAATTTTATACTATAAATTCTTAGGACTACGAAATCATATTTCTACTCATTAGTACTTTACTACCCCAAATGGATCTATAATTAGTAAACAAAGATCTTCTAAGATGCATACGTAAATGACACCTTATAATCAAGTATTCACTCACCAAGCATACATTCTTGTAGAAGCTATTACAGTTTTCTGTACATTTTTAATCATCATCATAGACTATTGTATCTTTACCTGCTTTTCTTTTATCTCAGTCTTTCTCTCTAGAAAATCATTTACCAAGTGCCTTACTTTCTTGCAACTAAATTATTTTTTCGATCTACCCTCTAATCTTGATTGCTCTATTTTGCTATCTTTATTCTCAATCTTTCCTTTTGTAATCAATACAACTGCACTATTAGCCTCTGATCTTTTTCGCTAATTCTTTTGCATTCAATCTAAATGTCATCAATCTGACTTGAATCTTGATGATGCAAGTTTTTGTATCACTGGATGTAGCTTAAGTTTCTATTCGCAAAATTATACTCATAGAAATAAAATCGTAAGTGCACAGTTGTGATCAAGTAATAAAATGATGAGTAAGTATTGTCCCACGAGAATTGTTATCCTAAATTAATGCTAAGTATTATGGTGTTGGCAACCTAATATTATCTAGGCTAATTTAAAGGCTAAGTTAATTTAATAAATTAAAGATTCTTAAAACTAAATACTTTAGTACAATAAGGATATGAGAGTTCTATGGCAATGGATTTTAGGGACTTGATTTCACTCTATTATTCCTATGCTCTTTATCATTAGTGATTAACAACTAATTTTATACATTTATTAATCAAGATTGTATAACTAATCTCATTACCTCTACTGAGTGTCGAATGTGACCCTATGCATATACAACTACGTTGATATCCCTATCTAACCCGTTATATATTCATATGTATTGAGCTACTATTAAATGATTACCCTAAGTTTATTAGTGTCCTAACTTAATAAACTCAAAGTTATGCTTTTTAAGACCAGCATAAGGATTAAACTCTCTCAATTAAACATCTAATCCATTTTCCTATCAAATTAAAAGCATTAAGCACATAAAAAAGTATAAATGAATAAATATAAAATAGTTATTAATCGCATAACAACATCAACACATAATGTTCAATAGAGTTTCATCAAGCTCTATAACATATAATCTAGCTATCTATGGTGAAATATTCAATTACATCAATCCAAATATTCACAAAAGTAACCATGTTCAAACAACACAAATTAAAAATACAAGCTTGAAATAAATGTAAATGAAATAGAGTGAAAGAAGCAATTAGTTAGAGATTCTGCTCGAATTGGTGCTGTAGCATTTTTGATATTTTTGTGCATTCTCCACGATTTTTTGCCTCAAATAGCTCCGTTGACATGGAACCTATAAAATAACATTAAAGCACATTAAAACAAAACATATATTCTTATTTAATTTGGGCAATCATCAAGTTTCTGAGATTAAAACGATAAATATAAAATATACTCATCAAACTCCCCCAAACTTATATGCTTGCTTGTAATATCCAATCTCTATTAGTAGTATTGGCGCCTAGATTTCGGTATAGAGCAAATAAGACACCATAGGGTTACTCGATTTTAACCCTATTAAAAATATTTTTTTTATAGTGCGTGTGAGAGATATTAGACCTAATTTGGTAATTTCACACTTGATCGGAGCGCCGGACGACCTTAGAATATTTTAGGAATTTTTCTCTATTAGCTTGGAAAAAGAAATTCTAATTTACTACATCAATTTCCCTTTAAGGGTAATGTATGGAACAAGCCTTTGTTGAGAAACATAATCCATATATTAGATAATGGACCAATTAAAAGAAATCTCATGGATTTCCAAGTTGAAAATTCTAGTTAGTTCTTTAGACTATTCTAACTAGATAGTTACAAATGAACTAATTACATAATTAGTTTTCAACTAATGGCAAATTAGTAATTTTAAGTAAGTTGAAGGGAAAAATGGTCAATTGAGGGAGCACTATATATATGTTGGAAGTGTGTAGAATTTTCAAGTTATCAAAAATCAAACACTTAGAGCAAAAGAGAGCAAATTCGAGCTTGAAGGGTGGTGCTGCTACAGTGAAATTTTAATTTTTTTTTCATGATTTTTCATGCTTAATCAACCCAAAATAAGGTTACATACCAATCCCTAAACTCAATTGAAGCCTCAATTAGTGAAAATTCAAGAAAGAAAGGTAAGAAAAGCATTGTTTTGTGAAATTTATAAGGGAGCTTTTAAGATTGCTTCAATTGATGTTATTGTGTGTATTCTTGATTTAGATTGAGTTGAATTCTAGTGTGGAGCTTGAAGGAGCTATCAATTCGAAGAAATTGGCAAGGTAAGAATTAGGGTTTTAGGTGATTTGAATGTAGAGACTTCAATTGGTTGTAATTAGGGCATTAGAATGAAATTGGCTTGATTTTGATGTAATTGGAACAAGAAATTGAGAAAAGAAATGTGTTAGAACATAGGGTAAAATTTTGCCACTTTAGGGAAGTTAGGGATTGAGTGGTGTTTTGATTGAGTTGTTGTATATAAATGATGCATTATATATGTTGAATGTATATGGTTGATGGAAAAACCAAAAATGAGGAAAATGGGACATAATTGTTTATTTTAGAAAGGTGAAGGGCAATTATGTCCAACCAAGTTATAAGACGTTTAATAATTTTCAAGGTGCCGGGTGATGCGTTAGATTAGATTAAATGACGCCGTAAATAAAAATCAAGAAGTAGTATGCATCCGGACTTTGTATGCTGATTAGGGCGTTTAGTAGTTAAATGAGATTTGGTTCTAAATGTCATTTATGGCGCATAGGTGAAGAAAACCAATAGCGGTAACAAGAGCAGAAATTCGGAGCAAAATTGAGCGCGGAGCGGTTGTGAGTGAAAATCTGCCTTTTTCAGTTATCTTTCATTTATTATGTTTCCGCATAATGAAAATGTATGTTTTTTGAGTTTTCAATGCATAAACATGATTATGATTTTGATATGTATCCATAGATATGCATTTACATGTTCGGTTTAAGAAACAGTTTTAAAATTTTTGCATTTGTTTTAAAGGCCATTGGTACTCTCAGATTATAGTGGTGCTAATTGTATTAGACTCGACCAGTATATCCCGTGCACATGGGCAGGTCTTGGGGGTGTGTCACTAACTCCGAGAAGTCAGAATGTTGAGTCATGTGAGTCGCTCTATGTGTATGGGGTATTGTCTCGCTATATGTATGCGATGTAGGATTCCGCTGCATAGCCAGTGAGATGTCTTGAGATGTCACAGTGGGTACTGCGTGTTGAGGTACCCCGTGACCTACTCATGTATGCAGTGCTAGTTGAGTTGCTGCATGAGTATAGAGCTTTAGGGTTACCATTGGTACAGTTTAGAAAGAAAACGGCCGAGCGAGGACTTTACTAGTTTTCGATTTACCGACAGCATTTATGCATTTATATGTATATGGCAGTTATTGTGTTATATAGATTTTGGATATTGTTTTCTAAAAACGTAGATAAAATTCGCTCAGCAAGATTTTATCAGCATATGATATTAGAAACCGTTTTACAGCTTTACATCCGTTTTAGAAGCATGATTTATATATGTACTTTAGAATTTTGCTATCTATGCATAATATTTTTTTATTTGAAATCTTAATTGCACTCACTGAGCTCCTTTAGCTCACTCATTTTGTGTTTTATGTTTTCTAAACCCCATTCCCAGGTGCAAGTCTCGGTACGCAAGCTGCTGATTCTCCTATTGTCGATTAGTGGGCCAAATCTAAAGATCATTTTTTTGTACATGTAAATGTGCTAAATAGCACCCTTTACTTTATGCATATTAGTTGTAGGCATGTATGTTTGTGTGTATGTTTTGAACCAACAAGAAGAGATTTCGATATTATGATGATCGTTTTTATTTTTTATGATTATGCTCATTTTGTAAGTCAAATGAAATAATTGAGTTGTGTTGAATTTGATTTGGAAAGGACTGGAGGTCCGAATTAGTAGCATTGATAAGGTTTTGAAATAAAAGTGAAATTTCTTTATAGGTTTTATATGGATTTTCTGAAAAACAGGGGAAACTCTACTCGTTTTTTTTTTAAAAATTAAGATGTCATTTTCATGTATATTACAAGATTTTCTCAATAGTAGCAAGAACAAAAAAAGGGTTCGTCTTACGAAAATTTCTCAACTTACCTAGTTATATTCTGAGGAACTTCCGTCAAGATGCCCGGCAGAGCCGTTGGGACCTACAGTAGAGAGTCTTGGGGCGGGTCCTGTCATTGCTTATCTTCGAGCAAGGAGAGATTATTAAAAGCTTAAACAATAACAAACTATGAACAATATACTAAATACCGGGACAACAAATGATTAACAAATTATCTTAAAACCTAAATGATTCTAACTACGTGCTCAAAAGATCAAATGGTCACAAACCAAGGCTGAACTTGTCTTAGATTACCAAGCAAACAACTACATCATTCATTATTTTCAAAAGAAAGTAGTATTTAAAATCACGTTTCTATTTTATATCATTGACTACTAATCATTCAACCAACCATAGCTAAAGAAAAAAAATAACAAACAACTAAAAACAACAATCATGATGAATAAGCATGATCAACATGAAAAATGAAAAATATCGATACTAATAGAAAAATATAAAAATAGACACCTTATTTTTTCTTGTTAAGGCGTACAAATGCAATGTCGTAAAATTATTTTTATCGCATCAAATTGATAATTTAAATGCAAAGAATTTGTATAGTAGTATAATTTTTAAATTTTAATAATAAGCGAAATTGTAATAGTGCACACTTTATACAATTTCATTGGACAACAAATAATCACTTTGAAATGAATTAATTTGAAGAGAATTTGTAATAAAAAAATGATTATTCAAAACATCTTTCTAATTGAAATATGACTACAATTTATAAATAGGAGATGTCTCTCTAGAGAAGCACTAAGCCTCTTTCATAAAGCCACAATGTTTGGGAAGCTTGATGGCTTTTCTCAAAGGTCACATTTCTAACATTGTGCATTACAGTGCTGCTTCTTGATTTTATGGCGCTCAAGTTTTAACATAGAGCGTCATGGCATTCCTCTTGAGTGTAATGGTGCCTAAGCTGTTTTCCAACAGCTTGGCTTTTCTCTTCTCTTTTTTTCTTGATTCTTTATGCCCTATTTTGTGTATATAAAATATATTTGTTTATTTGAATATACTTGTAATTTCCAACAACTTCCACATATTTAAAATAAACCAAATGATCAAATATACTCTAAATTAAAGTAGAATTTTAACATAAATAAATTGATACTCTTCCAAGTTATGAACTAACAATTGAACAAGTGATCGTATTTTATAAGAACTAGATGGAACTAGCTTTTTATTAACTATCATTCATTTGTGGTAAAATAGAGGATTAAATATTCACATTAAACTCTCTAATAACTTTTTTATGTCTACCAGTGTGGCACTTTATGGCCTTCTATCCTAATTTCATAAGTGGTCTAGAAATATTTGCCTCACTCTCATAGAAACCAACCCAATTCTATATTTATATAGGTAACACTCTATCGAGTGTTTTTGCAGGATAATTAATTAAGATGTTATAGTAGTTAAGCGCAAGTGCATGCTATCGTATCAAGTAATGTAGGATTTTAAGTCTAGATATCGATCCCATAATATGCAATCTAATTCTATATATCAAGTACTAAAATTGTACCTACTTATCTTTTATTCAGAAAATCACAATCTGAAATTTATTTAACTAATCTACTCTATCAATTAAACTGAACAAAAGTAAAGAGTAGAATTCACAAATAAAGATAATCTAGGATTTTGACTCGTCCACTAGTATTTCATTAGATTCATTAACCACTTAGTAAATCCCTTAAGTTATATTTTGGGTCTTGATAGCATTCATAGAATCAAACCTTTTGGTTAAAATGTTGATCTGCGCAGCCAATACATTGAATGTATCAATCTCAAGAACTCCAGCAACCTTCCTTGGTATAACTCTTTCAGCAAGCCATTGATAGCTATTGGATGCCATCTCTTCCAATAATTCATATCCTTCATCGGTGGACTTATTCATCGAGCTCCTCTAGTAGCGGCATCGATAATTATCCTTAAATGCCCCACTAGCCCATTGTAGAACATCTGGACTAATAACCATTTAGGAACTCCATGATGGGGACACCTCCTCAACATGTGCTTGAACTGTTCCCATGCCTCGTATAATGACTCACCTTTAATCTGCACAAATGAGATGATGTCCTTCCTCATCTTAGCTGTTACCCTATGATCATGCATCAAACTATCCTAGACTAAACACATGAATCCCTCTGTCGAGTTCATCATGGTTCCTCAATCATTCAAAATATTGATTAGGTATAATGAAAGCATTAAGCATAGATAGATTGAATCAATTAAGGGATAAAAGTTCATAACTAAGAGTTTAAAAGAGTCAATTACATACTAGGTTCAAGAGCGTCTAACCCTAGATCAAAAGTATTTAGCTTATGTTCAAAACAAGAATATCAAAGCAAAAGTATAAAAATATCATGAACTAAATCATCTCTTAAACTAAGGAAGAAAATGACACAAGTGATGCCCTGAGCTGTTCTTCTTCCTTTGTCTTGATTGCCTAAGAGTTGATTCTTCAATCTTCAATCTTTAATAAATTCACCTTAATCTCTTGGCTTGAATGTGTATTCATTGCTTGCATTTTTCTCCTTGCTAAATCTCTCTATTTTTGCTTCAAAATAGTATTTTTGTTGCTAAGAGAAACCCTAGGCGCGAGGAGCTTTGAATCCCCCTCGAATATGAGTTGAGAAGAGTATTTAAACATCCACATGGGCACCACATCACTGGGCATGAGTGCCAGGTCTGTCAAGACATTGACGAGTGCCACAGCGCTGGGTTCTGAGCACTGCGGCGCTCACTCGCTGATCTGGGTGCTGCGGCGCCCAACCACCTGCTGCGCTACTTTCGTATTTTGAGCATAACTTCTTTGTTTGACGTCTGATTCACCTCCTATTTGTTCCTTTGTATCAAATTTTCTATTGTGCATCTATTTATAATCAGAAAACACAATTAAATAGTCAAATACTTATGATTTGGAGTAAAATACAAAAGTTTAGTACAAATCATACTAGTGCTTTTACACCCCTATCAATAATATACCACTATACAATTATGGGCTATGGAGATTATTAAATACTAATATCAATAGTTTTGAAGTATAAACACTCTTTTGATTCATTAATCATAAAATCATTTGATATTAGAGCATTGTCAAATTTTTCATGCCACTGTTTTAGTGCTTGTTTCAAACCGTACAAAGATTTCACAAGCTTACATACTTTATACTCTATACTAGCTCTCATACAACTCAGCTTGTTCTATATAAATTTTCTCTTCTAAATAAAGCATTTTTAGCATCTATTTAATATATATACAAATCATGATTGCAACCAATGCAATCAAAATACTTATGGATGTAATTCTGGTTACAAGAACATAAGTACTGAAGTATTCTAAGTCTTTCTTTTGTGTGAACCATATGGCAACTAACCTTACCTTATATTTCTCAATAAAGTTATCAGCCCTTAACTTCTTTTGCAAGATCCTTTTACAACCAATAAGCTTGGTTCCATAAGTTAAATCAACTATTTTCCATACATGATTACTCACGATGGAATTGATCTCATCACTTATTGTCTCTTTCCATAAAAAAGCATCATGATAGGTTATTTCCTCTCTATAAGTTCTTAAATCTTCTTCCATCAGAAAGATATAAAAATCATCAATAAAATTTGTGGCTTTCCTCATTCTTTTACTTCTTCTAATTTCATTACTAGACTCTGTCGGAGGATCATCATTTAAATGAGTAAATATTCTTTCTGGTTTATTTTTTTAGTAGAAATTGTCTCAAAGAATTCTACATTTTTAGATTCTAGTATATTGTTTGCATCAAACAAATCAATAAGATTTTATAACACCAAGAATCTATATGCAGCACTATTCTGGGCATATTTTTTAAATATAAAATCAATAGTCTTAAGTCTCATCCATTTTCTTTTAGGATTCAGAATAAAGACCTTAGCAAAATAACCTCACACTTTAAGGTATGATAGGTTATGCTTGTAGCCTTTGATAACTCATAAAGTGTAATTCTAATGTTTTTTTATGTAATTTTATTTTGTATGTTAGCAAGTAGTTAAAATTATTTCCCCTACAAGTTCATAGGAGTCCCAGAATTTATTAACATGTAATTCATCATGTCTTTTAAAGTTCTATTTTTTCTTTTAGCCACTTCATTTGATTCTGAAAAAGGTGTAACTTTATGGATAATTCTAATATCCTTACAATATTAATTAAATAAATTAGACACATATTCTCTTCTTTGATTAGTTTTTAACCTTTTGATTTTCTTAACAAGTTAATTTTCAACTAATTGTTTGTAGATTAAGAATTTATCAAATGACTCGTCTTTATTTTCAATAGATATATTTTGATATATCTTGAGAAGTCATCTATAAAAGTTATGTAAAATTTTTTGCCTCATCTAGTCATATTATCCTTTAGATGCCCAAGGTCACTATGAATTAAACTAAGCAAATCAATCTCTCTAAAAGCTATTGGTTTACAAAATTTCTTTATGGATTTGCCTTCCACATATACATCACACTTATAAACATTATCTAATTTCTTATTATGAAGTAAACCAACTCTTTTTATTTTTCTTAAATAAAGATAATTCAAATGACCTAGTCTATCATGTCATGTATTGGAGGACTGAACAAAATAAATTAAAGTACTTTCATTAATCTTTAAATCAATTACATTTTGTTTGAAAAATTCAATGGAACAATATCCATTTTTTAATGAATGTTCCACTTTCAGTCATTACAACTTTGTACCCTTTAAATAAGACTTTCACATTTACTTTACCAAGCATATATATAGAAATGAGATTGTATCTGATGTTAAGAACATGTAAAAATTATTCAATACAAAAGTTTCTCTAAAAGTAAATTTAAGAAGAATCTTCCCTTTTTCCACCACTGGTGCAAAATGAGAATCACCTAGGTAAATTTGTTCTTCTTATTCTCTTACTTGAACATAGTCATTGAAAGCATTTTTGTCACCACATATATGTCTTGTGGTCCCAAAATTTATAACCATTTGCCATTGACAACCATGTTAACTTAGGAAACCACAACAACGATAATTACATCATCTCATTTACCAAATTGGCTTTAAGAGTTTTATTGTTTCCCTTCTTATCTCTTTGTCTGTACTTACATTGATAAGTAAAATGATCACTCTTACTACAAATAAAACAATTACTTTTCTTCTTGAAGAAGGGCTTTTGAATTCTTGAAGTAAGGTTTATTTATCGACTTTTGATACCTTTCATTAGGATTAGTATCATTCTTAACCAAATTGGCCTTGGAAATGATTTATTTGGCCTTTTCATTATTCTCATGTTGGTAATTCTTCTCTTTAATTCTAATAGGCGCAATAGAATCTTCCAACTTTAAATATTTCCTTTTGTGTTTGTTAAATGAAAAGTATGAATTTGAGATGTCACATTTATTTCTTTAGATATTTCAAAATCTAAGAAATTTGCAATAACATACTTTTGGGCACCAGTATCTTTAATGACATATTTCTTCTTTTTTGTGCTCATATTTCATGTGCATTTTATATATGATTTTATACCCCTTTTAATTTAATAATTTCTCATTTTGAATGTGAATATGTGACTTTTAATGTGTATTAATGTTGTTTTTGAGGTTTCAAGTTAATAGAGCTATTTAGAATGAAACTTCAAAGAAAACAAGGCAAAAAAATCAAATATATTACAGCACTAATGAACAGTAACGTGCTACAGAACCAACAAATAGTATTTTTGCTACAATGCTCCTCGCCTAGGAACCAACAAAGCTAGGTTTTGGTGCTTGGGTGCTAAATTGAGGTTCAATAGTAGAACGCTTGGGGCCTAGGTGCCGTCAACACCCCAATTCCATTTTTTACTTTGTGCCTTAATTTTGAAACCTATAAAAAGAAGATTAAAAGCCTCATTTACAAAGATGGAGAGAGTATAAAATTTTGAAAGAAAACTAAGAGTTTCTAGTGACAAAAAACACATTAGAGCTTGAAATCTTGAAGACACATGAAGATTGAAGGCCTCAAAAGCTTCTTCAACTAATTTATCACTCTCATCTTATCTTATTTACTTTAGTTTTAAGTTTATTTTTGTAATTTGTTTTGTGTTGAACACAGTTACTTTTATGAACTCTTGGACTATTGTATTTATGCATATGGCTATGGATAGCTAAATATCATGTTTTAGGGCTTGAAGTAACTTTACTTAATACCATGTTTGATGTGTTATGTTGATTAATGATTATCTTGTATTTATCATTTATGCTTTTTATGAGTTTAATGCTTCTAATTAGATTGGAAATTTGATTAAATGATTTAGACGTGTGGGTTATATGCTTGATAAAGTTTGACCTATGTGTTGGAATTAAAAATCATAGCCTTGATTTTATTAAGTTAAGAGACTCATAGAATGAGGGTAATCACTTAAGAGTAACTTAATGCACGTATAGATAACAAGTTAGATAGGGATATCAACTTGATTGTGTATGCATATGATCTATTTAACACATAGAAGAGGTAATGAGGTTAGTTCTAAACTTTTAATTTATAAATTCACAAGATTAGTTGTTAATCACTAACTATAAAGAACATAAGAAAACTGGAGTGAAATCAAGACCCTAGAACCCTTTACCATAGAATTCTCACCTTATTGATTTTCTAAATTATTTATTTTAAGCATCTTTAATTTCTTAATTCAACTTAGTCTTTTAATTAGCCTAGATAAAGTTAGGTTGTTAACACTATAATACTTAGCATTAATTTAAGACACCAATTCCCGTGGAAAAGATACTCATTCATCATTTTATTACATGACCATGAACTATGCACTTGCAGTTACAATTCGTGTGTGTATAATTTCGCGAATAAGTTTTTAGCGTTGTTGCCAGGAATTGTGAATTTTGAATTTTTACTAATACTGTGGATACGTAACTTGATTTTAATTTAGGCATTTGTTTTTATTGAGTTTTAGTTATTGTGGGTTTTTTAAAAGTATGTGAGAAGACCTCATAGCTTGGAGCTTTTGCCCTTTGATTCGGAAGTTGAGCGCACTTTGCGGAGGCTTACGAGAGAATAGGGTGATCAAACTCAAGTTATGGCTAACAAAGGCAATAATAACCAAAAACCACAGGTATTGAGGGATAATTTTGAATTAAAATTGGCTCTTATCAATATGGTGCAACAAAATCAATATGAAAGCTTCCCAAGCAAAGACCTGAATGTTCATCTTGCTATATTCTTGGAGGCTTGTGACACCATAAAGATAAATTGAGTTATAGAGGATGCTATTCACCTATGTTTGTTCCCTTTATCTCTTAAGGACAAGGCGAGGGGTTAGCTTCAATCTGTGCAACCTAGAAGCATTACAATATTGAAAGAACTAGCACAAAAGTTTCTCACCAACTTCTTTCCGCCATCAAAGACTTCTTAACTTCAGGGAGAGATAGCTCAATTTTGACAAATGGAATTCGAGATGCTCTACGAAACTTATGAGCAGTTCAAAGATCTTATTTAGAAGTGCCCATAACATGGATACCAAGATTGGTTCCAAATTTAACTTTTCTACAATGAACTAAATGAAAAATGAGGACTATTATTATTGTAGTAGCGGGTTGTACAATATTATTTAAACCTACAGAAGAAAATCAAGTTTTATTAGAGAAAATGCCTTGAAATGATTATCAATGGCCTAATGAGAGGTCTATTACAAGGAGAGCCACTAGAATACATGAAGTTGACACCATAGTTGCACTTTCGGCTTAAGTTTTGGCTTTAGCCAACTAAATTTCTGCACTCTATGCTAAAGAGTCTTCTTTAAGCAAGAATTTGGTAATGATTTCTAGTGTGTCCTATACCGGTGAGGGTAGTGAGCTGTAGCATGTGTAATAAGCCAAAAATGGGAATTTCAATTATCGGAATAACAATATGCCACCCCATTTGCCTATACAATTTAATATGGGATTCCGTAATCATGATAATATAATATATGGCAATTTGAGGAATCCACTACAACCTCCACCGATGTACAACCATCCAATTGCCGAGAAGAAGCCATCATTGAGACAATTGAAAGGTTTAACAAAGATAAGGCTGGACTTGATAGTATAGAGATAAATTGCACCAATATGAGTGCCATCATAAAGTCACTAGAGATGCAAGTTGGCCAACTTACCGATATAATTAAGGACCAATCTTCCGGGAAGTTCCCAAGTGATAGAGAGCTTAACTCAAGAAAGTATTATAAGGCCATCACTCTTACGAGTGGAAAGGAAGTGGAAGCTCCAAAACCAAATGAGAGTATAGGTGAAGAGAAGGAAGTTGAGCCAGAACCACAAAATATGATTTCAAAACCCAACTCCATCTCTTTCCTTGACAGCCCTCCTATTATTACCCATCATTGTTATACCCTCAACACTTTTAAAAGAAGACGTTAAATGCTCAATTCTCTATCTTTCTTGAGAACTTTAAAAAGATTCACATCAACATTCCCTTTATGGATGCCTTGGAACAAATGCCAAACTATAAAATATTTATGAAGGAAATAATGTCAAAGAATAAAAGGTTAGATGACTATAAGACAATAAGACTAACGGAGGAATGTAGTACAATTCTTCAAAGAAATTTTTCTCAAAAGATAAAGAATTCGAGTAGCTTCACTATCACTTACATTGTTGAGAATTTAACCTTTGAGAATGCCTTATGTGGCCTAGGTGCTAACATAAATCTTATGCTTCTTTCTATCTTTAAAAAGCTAGGTCTCAAAAAGGTAAAGCCCAAAATAATTTCTTTACAAATGACAGATAGATCTCTCACCCATCCATAAGATATCGTTAAAGATGTGTTAGTGAAAGTGGGTAAATTCATCATTCAGGTAAACTTTATTGTGTTAGATATAGAGGAAGACCATAAAATTCTAATAATTCTTGGTCGACCATTCTTAACTACCAAAGGATTCTTATTGACATAGAGAGGGGAGAGGTGAAAATGAGAGTGCAAGAGGAGACAATCATTTTCAAGATCTTTCAAGAGATCAAATTACCAATGAAGAACGACGAATATTTTAGAATTGAAAGAATGCACCCAAGTAATGAGCAATAACCCCTACAAGTCAAGAAGATGAATGATGTTCATATTTGGATAAAAGAAAAGGTAACGACACACAAGATGAAAAAAAAGAAGAGGCGTGGCTCATATTTCAAAAAGAAGCTTAGATACACTGGTCAAAGAAGCTTTTTAATTCATTCTCATTTTGAATCTTTGTTGAAAAATGCATAAGTTAAAATGGTTGAAGATCATTGTGAGAAATTTGATCATGGAGTTGGGGAAGCTCAAGAACATAAATGCCGATAGACATACACCTCAACATACTTCCGACATCTATTTTGACCCCATTAACTCAGAAGACATCAAGCCGAAGACGTTAAATTAATCTTTACTTAGAAGGCAACCTAAGTGAATTTTACATTTTAATTTCAATTTTAGTTTTTAATGTTTTTTTTTCTTTCTTGTAGTATGTTAAAATAACAAGTTAGCACCTCATAAAGCATGAAAAAGAAGGAGCAAAAGTAAAGCCAACAAAGTGCAGCCCAAATGAGCTTAAAAGTGAAGCAAATTGAGGGCTTTGGGCACCAACTTAAGAAAAACTTCGGCCTCACGATTGAAGCACCACTGTATTAAGCCAGCATCTATAAGGGAAGTTTCTTTTACTTACTCTTACTTTTGTCATTGTGGACAATGTCAACTTTAAGTTTAGGGGAGAAAAACACTATTCTGTGTTCATTTTTCATGTGTGATCATGCTTACTCTTTATGATTATAGTTTTTAGTTGTTTTGTTTTGCATGCTATTCATTTTTTTTGTGTGATCATGCTTACTCTTTATTACTTCTATTTTTAGTTATTCTATTTTGCATGCATTGTTTTTTTCCGTTGTTAGTCCTAAGTTGGTTAAATGATTAGTAGTCAATGATATGAGATAGAAACATGATTTTAAATGCTACTTACTTTTGGAAACAATAAATATTATGATTGTTTTCTTGGTAATCTAAAACAAGTTCAACTTCTTATTGTGACCACTTGATTTATTAAGCATGTAGTTAGGATCATCTAGTTATTATGTTTACTTAAAAGACATTTATGCATAACAAGAATACATAGGTTCTTAAAAAAAAATGCTAGAATATGTTTGAGTATTACTCGAGGCGAAATACTAGGCATACATAATCAAGGAAATGGTTTTAGGCCATCTTTGGATCGATTGAGCCGTTCAAGCCAAACATTGTATATTTTTACCCCTTGCTACCCCCGTTGAGCCTAATAACCATTTTTCTTTGCTAACTACATCAATACTTAAGCCTTTAAGTTAATCATCTTTCTTAATACGCGTCACACTATGAGCATAACACTTATTTTAGAGAGTCGTGTGAGCTATAGGATTTTTAAAAATGAAAAAGTGAATTGTTTAAGGGTTAGAGGTTTTAATTATAGATTTTGGTTGTTCTAAAGTTATAAAAACTTAAGTTTGGGGATGTAGTAGCTTGAAAATAAAAAAAATTCAAATAAAATTATTAGAAAAAACCAAACAAAAAAAAAAGATGAAAAATGAATGAAGATTCAGTTTATATACTCCTAACTAAGAAAATAAAATGAAAAATAAACAACAAAATAGCAAGGGAATAGAATAAATAAGTTTGGGGGAAATCGAGTGGAAAACAAATTGTTCAGTTTGAGTAATCTTTAAGGGAATGTGCGTTTATGGTTTGAGTTGAGCTAAAATTGATCTATTTTATCTTACCCTCACCTTAGCCATTCATTACAAGCTAGATAAAGTTCTATTTGATCCTTGATTATATGTGTGCCTACATTAGTGGAGAATGACGCGAAAAACAAGCCTATGAAGTGTTAATTAAGTAAAAACTCATAGAGACCATTTCAATGTCTTGTGTGCATAAACAAATCTGAATACATGTGACTAATGATTCTAGATACATACACACACACACACACACCAAGTAAGTCACTTGTGGGGTAGAATATAGATTGGATTAACATGTTGAAGTATTATAATGCCAAAACTTTCTTTAAGATTGATAGTCATGAGAAATTTGTGAGACAATTTACTAATCATTTACTAACCCCATGCTTTGTATCTTCTTGTAGTTTATTTTCAACTTTAGCTTTTAATTATGAATGTACTTCCTTACCCGAGGAGAAGCAAGTATTTAAGTTTGGAGGAGTTTATAAGTGCATTTTATATATGATGCTATACCATTCTTAATTTGATAATTACTCATTCTGAATGTAAATATGAGACTTTTATGTACATTAATGTCATTTTGTAGGTTTCAAGTTCATAGAGCTATTTAGAATAAAAATTCAAAGAAAATAAGGCAAAAAATTTAAATATACTACAATTCCAAAGAACAATACCTTGCTACAGAACTAGTGAATAGTATTTTTTATATAGTGTCAAAAAAACCTAGGTTTTGGTGCCTAAGGCGCTAAAAAATAGCACCCAAATGCCAAACCGAGCTTTCAATGTTAGAATCCTCAACGCCTATGTGCCAAAAAATGGCACCCAAGTGCCCCTAACACCCCAATTTCACTTTTTTACTTTGTGCCCTAATTTTGAAGTCAATTTTTTAAGCCTATAAAAAGAAGATTACAAGTCTCATTTATAAGAAAGTAGAGAGCACGAAATTTTAAGAGAAAACTAAGAGTTTTTGGTAAGAAAAAGCACATTGGATCTTGGAATCTTGAAGACCAATGAAGATTAAAGGTCAAAAAGCTTCTCCAAATAGTTTATCACTCTCATATTATCTTATTTACTTTAGTTTCAAGTTTATTTTTATAATTTGTGTTGCATTGAAAGTGATTACTTTTATTAATTCTTGGACTACTGTATTCGTGCATTTAGCTATTGATAGTTGAATATCATGTTTTAGGGCTTGATGTATGATGGGGGACAGCAGCACAACAGCCCATGTGATGAGAAACTTCTAAGAGCCTATAACTACATTTATTGGTTTGATAATTAGTTTTGAAGTAAAATTCAGTATTGCTATTGTGGTAATTTTTATTAATTGTGTTGTAATAAGTGCTGGTATCTAAATGCCTTAGTTGTTGGTAATTAGTAGTTGCAAGTTATCATTAATTACTATAATAAATGCTAGAAAATCCTAATAGGTCTCTATAAATACATGAGAGATGAGGAAAAAAGCATTCAGAATTTAAAATTTTAAAAATCAAATATTTAGAAACTTTCCTTTGAATTGGTATTCTACGATTTTCAATTTTCATTTTTGTTGAACAATATCAACAAATTTTGTCTTCGTGAACAAAATCACGACCCATCAGCACTTGTCCTACGTCAGGTGGTATCAGAGCCTTGTCTTGAGATGGCAGGCCCAGTAACTTGAATGAAGATCGTTTGAATGCGTTCGAGCAAAGAATGGAAGCACGTATGACAGAATTACAAGAACGCATGGCAACATTAACTGAACTGGTTATGATTTTGATAATTAATAATCCAGTACAACAAGAATCAATGGCTGCAAGGAGAAGACCATATAGACAGCCGCAATCTGCACCAATTAATGTCAATTTGATGGAAGAAGCTAAAGATGAGCTTGAGGTCAAACCACGAACAAGAGAAGCAGCCTTGGGTGCATGAAAAAGACCTAATTATTTTAGCCCTCTAGTTGGTGATTTCGAAGAATTTGATGGTGAGTTTCTTCTAAGAAGGAGACAACAACGTCAACATGATGACTTTTACAAGGTAAAACCTGATTTGCCTATTTTTAATGGTGCTACTGATATAGAACAATTTATGGATTAGAAGTATGAGTTAGCAAGTTTCTTTAAAATCATGAATGTAACTCCAAAATGTAAGGTAGCTTTAGTGGCCTACAAATTACGTAGGGGTGGAGGTGCTTAGTGGTAACGCCATCAACAAGGTTAAAGATTAAAAGGATTGCCACCTGTCTATCATTGGTACCAAATGAAAACACTTTTAAATGGGCATTTTCTATCATTAGATTATGAACAAACTCTCTTTCAACAGTTTCAAAATTGCATCCAAAGAACTCGTTCTGTTTCAGCTTATACAAATGCGTTTCTAAGGTTGCAGGTTAGGTGCAACTTAATAGAAATAGAGGATCAACAAGTGGCTAAGTATGTCAATGGATTGAGTGATGTGATCCAAGATAGGTTACTATGCAACAAATATGGTCACTGGATTAAGTACAAAACTTGGCATTGAGGGCTGAGAGACTAACAAAAACTTGGAGGTGTCCAAGAGCACTACTTTATTCCAGAATTGAACCAAATACTAATCTTACTCATACTACATCTAAGAGAAAGCTTATAGAGTCTAAGGGTAAAGAGGTAAGTAAAAGGAAATCTGAGACAAATGAGAAGGAAATAGTGGATAGTTCAAAGGGTATTAGATATTTTAAGTGTAATGAGATAGGGCACAGAACTAGTGATTGTCCTTTACGCAAATTTGCCAATGTCACTTAACGCGAGCCTGAGGAGGACTATAATAAATAAGAAATAGTAGAGGAGAATAGTGACTTCGAAGTAGTTGAAGAAGATGGTGATAAAGTCGTATGCATTGTAAGGAGGCTGCTATACACTCTAAAACAACCTGATGAGATGCAACGCAACGCAAATGCATCTTTGAAGGTAAATGCATTGTGGCTAACAAAGTGTGTAAACTTGTGATTGATAGTTGTAGTTGTAAGAACTTGGTTTCACAAAGCCTTATTAAGCATCTTAAACTTAAAATATAACCACATCTAACCCCGTACAACATTGGTTGGATAAAAAAGGGACCTAGCATGAAAATTACACAACAATGCTATTTACTATTATCTTTGGGGAAGACTTACAAATCTGAAGTTCTTTGTGCTTTTGTGAAGATGGATGTGTGTTATGTGTTACTAGGCAGGCCGTGGCAGTTTGATGTTGATGCAACTCACAAAGGAAGGGACAAAATGTATACCTTCACTTGGAATCACAAGCGGATAGTTGTAGTTCTAAACCAACAAAAGAACACTTCACTAAAAGTGAAGGAGAAGACATTATTATCTATGGCTCTTAAAGAGAATAAGTTTATGGAAGACATAAAAAGTGCCAAAACTTGTGCTTTTAAAATAGTGAAGGGAATGGAGGAACCCATACAACCGACACCTAAGGAGGTTCAAGGCTTATTGGTAGAATTTTTTGATGTAATGGCAGAACCGACATAATTGCCTCCAATGCGAGATATTCAACATCGCATTGATTTTATTCTTAGAGCTAGCTTGCCAAATCTTCCCTATTATTGTATGTGTCTAAAAGAACATGAAATCTTGAAGGAGAAGGTGAAAGAACTGCTATAAAAAGGGCATATACGAGAAAGTATTAGTCTTTGTGCTGTACCTGCCTTACTTACTCCAAAGAAGGATGAAAGTTGGAAGATGTGTGTGTGGATAGTCATGCTATCAATAAAATAACCATAAGGTACCGATTTTCCATCCCTAGACTTGAAGACTTGCTTAATCAGTTGAGTGGTGCTAAAGTATTCACCAAGATAGATTTGCAAAGTGGATATCACCAAATCAGAATTCGTGTGGGTGACGAATGGAAGAAGGCTTTTAAAATAAAAGATGGGCTATATGAGTGGTTAATTATGCCATTTGGGTTGTCTAATGCACCAAGTACATTCATGCACCTCATGACTCAGGTACTTAAACCTTTTTTATCCCACTTTGTTGTTGTCTATTTTGATAATAATTTGATTTATAGTAAAAATGTAGAAGAGCACCTTGATCATAATAGGCAAATTCTAGTTGTATTGAGAAAGAATAAGTAATTCATGTGGATGAAGAAAAGGTGAAAGGTATTAGAGAATAGCTAAAATCAAAGACTATAACTGATGTAAGGAGTTTACATGGCCTAGCAACTTCTATTGCAGGTTCGTTAACAATTTTAGTACCATTGTGGCACCTATTATCGATTGCTTGAAGAAAGAACGATTTCAATAGGAAAAAGCTACTGATCGTAGCTTCGAATTGATCAAGGAGAAATTGACTACAACACCTATTCTATCTCTACTTGACTTTGCCAAAACTTTTAAGATTGAATATGCCACAAACGGGATTGGCATATGAGCTGTTCTTTCACAAGAAAGAATGCCCATTGTATTCTTTAGCGAGAAGTTAAGTGAAGCAAGACATAAGTGGTCAACATATCAATAAGAACTCTACGCAATGTTCTATGTTCTATAAATGTAGGAGGCATATCTTTTGCCTAAAGAATTCATTGTCTACTCCGACCACCAATCTCTCAAGCACTTTCGAGGAAAAAATCATATTGATCGTATATTGTCTAGGTGGGCAACTTATCTTGAAAGATTCAATTATGTCATTATTTATAAATCTTGAATTACTAACTGAGTGGCAGACGCTTTAAGTCGTCGCGCTACTCTACTTATTACAATTTCTACTGAAGTTTCAAGTTTTGAACAACTCAAGGAGCTATATAAGAATGATAAAGATTTTGGTGATGTGTGGACTAAATACCTAATGAAATAGCCCTTAGGTGAATATTTGATCCAAGATCGGTATTTGTTCAAAAGGAATAGATTGTGCATTCCAAAGAGCTCATTACGTGACAAGTTCTTAAGGGAAATGCAATCTAGCGACCTAAGCATCCACGTGGGTAGAGACAAGACTATAACTAGTTTGGAGGAACATTACTACTGGACTCAACTTAAAAAAGATGCTGAAAAGTTTATACAAAGATGTCTAACTTGTCAAACGAGTAAGGGGCAGTCATAAAACACAGGTTTGTATATGCCTTTGTCTATTCCTAATGCACATTGGGATGACATCTCTATGGACTTTGTACTTAGTTTACCAAGGACCCATAGGGGCAATGATGTTGTATTTGTGGTAGTTGATCAAATTTCTACAATGTCACACTTTATTTCATATCGTAAGAAAACAGATGCACATCTGTAGCCAAATTGTTCTTTAAAAAAGTTGTTTGTTTACATAAAGAGAGGCTATCAGCGGGAGTTCATGACAAACTAAGGTAGAAACGTTATGGTCCTTTTAAATTTTTGAAGAGGATCAATGACAATGTATATGTGATAGACTTATCCGATGATATAGGCATATCAAAAACTTTCAATGAAGGCAACCTATATGGTTATTCGAGGAAAAGTTTTTTTTCAAGTAGAGGAGAATGATGAGGGATAGCAGTACAACAGCCCATATGGGTAGCCCATGTGATGAGAAACTTCCAAGAACCTACAACTACATTTATTGGTTTGATAATTAATTTTGAAGTAAAATTCAGTATTGGTAGTTTTCATTAATTATGTTGTAATAAGTGTTGGTATCTAAATACCTTAGTTGTTGGTAGTAGTTGGTAATTAGTAGTTGCAAGTTGTTATTAACTGCTATAATAAATACTAAAAATCCCAATAGGCTTTTATAAATACATGAGAGATGAGAGGGAAAGCATTCAGACTTTAAAATTTCAGAAATCAATTATTTAGAAACTTTCATTTGAATTGGTATTCTACCATTTTTAATTTATGATTTTGTTGAATGATATTAACAACTTTTGTCTTCGTAAACGAAATCACGACCATCAGCGCTTGTCCTGCGTCAATGTAACTCAACTTAATACTATGTTTGATATGTTATGTTGATTAATGACTATCTTGTATTTATCATTTATGTTTTTTATAAGTTTAATGGTTCTAATTGGATAGGAAAATAGATTAGATAATTTAGACTTATGGGTTATGTGCTTGGTAAAGTTTAACCTATGTGTCGGAATTAAAAAGCATAGCCTTGATTTTATTGAGTTAGGAGACTAACAGAATGAGGATAATAGCTTAATGGTAACTTAATGCATGTATAGATATTAAGTTAGATATATATATCAACTTGATTGTGTATGCATAAAATCTCAAGACCCTAGAACCCTTTACCATAGAATTCTCACCTCTTTGATTTTTTAAATTGTTTATTTTAAGCATGTTTAATTTTTTTAATTCAATGTAGTCTTTTAATTAGCCTAAATAAAGTTAGGTTGTCAACACTATAGTATGTAGCATTAATTTAGGACACCAATCTTTTTAGAAACAATACTCACTCATCACTTTATTATTTAATCACGACTCGTGTACTTACGGTTGCAATTTGCATGTATATAATTTTGCGAAAAACATCTTTATATGTTGAATAGACATAATAAAGATCATTGGAAAGTGTGTAGAGAATGGTATTACGACATACCTTGTTCACCTTGTTCTATTTTAGAAATTATTCCTTGTAATTTTTAGCATCGGCCTCAGTGGGTGGTTATATGAGATACTCCACCAATGTCATTATGTTTAGAGTTTCAAATACTTGATCCTGCCATCTCTTGAAGTGTTTCCAATCAAATGGAAATTTTTTTGTAATCTCAGATAAAGATTTGGCTGCAGTCAATAAAGATGAATCACTAATTATATTTATTAGAAATAGTTTTAGTATTGTTATAAAAATAGAAGAATGAACATAGCTTTTCTTGGTTATCAAAGCGTGCAAATGCATTGTTATTAAAACTATTTCTTCCTCCTCAAGATTAATAATCCAAATGCTAAATGTTTGTATGGTAGTATAGTTTCCATAATTCAATAACAAATAAAATTGCAAGAGTGCACACTTTATGTAATTTTCTTAAACAACAAGTAATCACTTTGAAATGGATTGATTATAGAGAATTTGATGAATCAGGGAAAATGATTATTCAAAATTAGCTTTCCAATTGAGATGTGATTACAATATATTAAAAGGAGATGTCTCTCTAAAAAGACACTAAACTTTTTTATAAAGCCACAATATTTAGAAAGCTTAATGGCTTTTCTCAAGGGTTACATCTACATCACTGAGCGTCACGACGTTATTTTCTTGCGTTGTGGAAGTTTCAATATGGAGCACTGTAGTGCTGCTCTTGGTGCTGCGGCACACAAGCTGTTCTAACACCTTGGCTTTTCTATTCTCTTTTCTCTTTGATTCTTTACCCCTATTTTGTGTACTTGAAATACATTTATTTATTTGAAATACACTTATAATTTCTAAAAAAATACTCTATAGTTTTGTAATTTTCAATTTTGAAAGGTTCAAATTCAACATTTAGGTACTTTACACATTCAATTGAATAACTAAGAAAATTTTCTAAAAGCGCACATTATACAAACAAAATGCCTATAATATATATTGTTGCTCTATAACCAAAACTTCTAACCATAATAGAATAGCTTTCTTATTTCGGGATGATGTTACAATGTGGTGAATTAATTTTAAGAACTTTTAAAGAGTATTATATTTTATAAAAGTTAATTTATAGAATACTTATTGTTAGCTAGATTGTTACTATATTAGTTGATTTATTTGAGGATTGGTGGTGAATTATCTATGTGGTGGATATTACTTGGACTAACTACTTATTGCTAACTATTGTTGTATAATAATTTATTTATTTCACTTTTATATATATATATATATATTTCAAATTACTTGTTAAATTATTACAAAATTATAAATGTAGATGTAAAATAATTATAAATATAAATATATAAATAATTTTAATTTTAATATTAATTATAAAATAATATAAATAAAAATATAATTTTTTAATTATACATAAAAATAATTTATCACCATTTAATAATACAAATTTATATTTAAATTGTGATAGATTTACGGATGTCATCCATGTGACATTATTATTATGTCATTTGTCATATAATCAATCACATGACATTAACATTATGTCATTTGTCACATCATCTAACACAACACTACTATGTAATGTGTATATTCAATTGTTAGTTAGAAAAAAAATTATAATTTTGTGATAAATAAATTTTATTATTAAAATTGGCTAACAATCATTTGTGATAAAATTTTATTTATCACAAATTACTGGCTCCATTTTAAGTGATAAATCGAATTTGTAACAAAATTAATTTTGTGATGAATTTTATCTATTATCATATCTAGAGTTGCGTAAAATAGAATTGGAATGGGTTTGGAATGGGACAAGATCTGACCGGTCTTATATCCAGATTAGGATAGAAAAATATATTCTAATTGGAGCATCATCTGAGAGGGACGGGTGCTGACTCGAACTAGGACAAGACGGGCTGGGACACCAGGCGATTTTGGGACATGGGCCATTAATTGGTTTAATTTATATTTTTGGCTCAAAAATATAGTTTTGAATTTATTTTAGACTTTGATAATTTTTATTATTTATTTCCTATTTCATTAATATAGTTATGATTCCAATTCTAATTTTTATTATGTTAAATGTTATAATTTTAAATCAACAAATTCAAATTTAATTTTAATTATTTTAAATGTTATAATACCGATTCTAATTTTAATTTCAACTACGTTAAATGTTATAATTTTAATTTCAATATTAATTACAATTATGTTAAGTGTTATAATTTTAATTCTAATTTCAATTTCAACTATGTGAAATTTTATAATTTCAATTACAATTCTAATTTCTATTATGTTACATATTATAATTCTAAATCACAAATTCAATTTCAATTTCAATTACTTTAAATATTATAATACTAATTTTAATTTTAATTTCAACTACGTTAAATGTTATATTTTTAAATCTAATTCTAATTTCTATTATATTAAATGTTATAATTTCGATTCCAATTTCAATTTAAATTATATTAAGTGATATAATTCTAATTCCAATTTCAATTTCAACTCGTTAAATGTTATGGTTCTGATTCTATTTTTAATTTTTATTACGTTAAATGTTATAATCCTAATTCAATTTTTATTTCGACTACATTAAATGTTATAATTTTAAATTCAATTTTAATTACAATTGCGTTAAATATAATTTTAAATTCAATTTCAGTTTCAATTAAGTTAAATGTCATAATTTTAAATTTAATTTAATATTGATAGTGTAATTAATCTTCAATATCAATTTTTTAAAATAAGGTCATGAATACAAATTAAAATAAAATATTTAAAAAAAAGATTCTAATTTATTAATTAACTTATAAATTTATAAAAATTATATTAATTAACTTGTAATTTATTAATTAACTAATAAAATTTTTAATTAATATTTAATTTTTTTAAAAAAAAATTAGTTCAGAACAAAAAATATTCAAAATAGGACTAAATTATTCAAATCCTTCATTTTGAAACCCAAATATGTTCTGACCCTTTGTCCCATCCTAAAAATTTTGGGTTGAAACACACTAAATGAGACGGACCACGACATTTTGTCCACCCTTAATCGTTATCTCTATTCTCTTGTAGTGTAAGCAGTTTAAATTAGTTTTTTTTTTTTTTTGAATGGAATCATATCATCATTAATATCGTCAAGATATTACATCAAATTCCTTTAATAAAGGAATAACAGAATAAGATAAATATATTTTGAGATCATCTGATTCAAGCCTCTTACAAAGAAGAAGGCCGTCATACCCATAGTGGGTAAGGACAAGACTCTTTCCAAAGAAAGAGAAGACAGACCTTTCCGAAAAAAGAGAAGACATACCTTTCCGTAGAAAGAGAAGACATACCTTTCCGTAGAAAGGGATGATAGACCTCCATATGAGGGAAATACAGACCTCCATATGAAGGAAATACAGACCTCCATATGAGGAAAATACAGACCTCCATAGAAAGGAAATACAGATCCCTAAAAAAGGGAGAAATTATTGTTACATAAAATTAAAAATAAGTCGTGCAAATCTGCATAAAATCGAACAACAGTAACCAAGCAACCAACACATATACCAAAACCACAATGAAAACTACCGAACAGAGAACCATCGGTCGGGAGCACCGCTCTTCGCCGGTCAGACAAGGCACGCCAAATATGGCCAAAAAAACCGATGGCTGATTTCAGAACAGTTCCACCGTGACCCAGGGGGGCTCGGTGCGAGCTGGGAAGAGCAGCGGCGGCAGAGGCACAGACACCGCACAAAAGGCCGATAGCTTTGTGAGGTAAGGACCGCCGGGTTTTCAGCACACCGGAATAGGATGGCGAAGTGACCGCTGGTTGCGGCGAGCAGGCGGAGGCAGGATAAGTGGCAAGGTTGCTAGGAGATAGGCCGGCGAGGAGATGCGCATCAATCCACCCCCAATAGGCACCGATGAGGTGAGTCCATGGCCGACCGGTAGCTCTGCGAAAAGGGAAAGAATCCATGCAAGCGCCGGTGAAGGAAATGACAGAGACAGTAGGCAGCGGTGAGCAGGCGATGGCAGGAGAAGTTGCTTGGTCGCTGGGGGGAAAATGGTGAGGGGATGCGCATTAAACCACACCAAACAGTCGTCGATGCGGCGAGCCCACGGCAGGCACATTGGCAGCCGGTTGCACAGCAGCAGTGAGCACCTGGAAAGAAGAAAAAATAGAAAAACCAGAAAGTTAACAAAATAAGGCGGCCAACAAATGAGAGGCTCAATGCTAAGCAGGTGGTTCGGCCACCGGAAAGGAGGCCAAAACCCCCTCTCCGGTGGCGGCTTGTTTTAAGGGGGCGGCGACTGTGTTGGAGAGTTGGGAGCGTTTTTCTTTTTAGGGCGACCCTTTGGTCTCTCTTAAGCAGTTTAAATTAGTTAAGTGGTACAACAAGTAAATAGTTCAGAGAAAGAGGGTCGAATTTATCATCCAAAAATTTATTACTTGACTCAGGACTATTAGTCAATTATGTTAATGGGTAAATAATTTAATAATTCAATATTGTTATTAGGGGCGTTTCGCAAACAAAAAAATCAATGAAAGACAGTTTATCGTTGACGGGATTTATATATATTTGAGAAAAAGAATAATATTATTAAGATAAGTGATCCCATCATTATTCAAAACTCATGGACATCTCTTCGTCTTTATTAACTAACCACTAGCTTTATTTTAACATTAGAAGATACAATGAAATGATTCATTTTAATATTATTGATTTACTGATATTCACAATGAAAGGTGATGCTGGAGCGGAAGCGAAGAACCACGTCGTCTTAGGTTGAAACGGATATCTCTCAGTTATGTGACGCGGTAGATAAAAATTGATAATCTAACAAACAAGATTAGATGTGTATGTGTTTTAAACGGGTAGGAAATCAATCTAGGCTCTCTAAATGAATATCATTTAGGTATTAATTTTAGTAATAGTATTGACAAATTTTGTTGGAATTTTTTTTTATAAGACCTAATATATCTATGTTTAGTATTTAGTATTATAAAACTATTTGAAAGCTTTGCGAAAGACTTCATTTATAAATAATTAAGAATATAAAAAATTACATACAATACAAATAAAAAAATAATTACCGCAAAATATAAGATATATATGGTGTGACAAACTCGTGCGTCCATAGAGGATCAATGATCTAATTTTTTTTATTTAGTTCACAAAAAATTCTAGATCACAAAGATCTAACATAAAAGATTAATCAAAGAATACAATAAATAGTCAAAGCTCTCTCTCAAAGAATCTATCATCACTCTCTTGTGCATTTAGACTTAAGTGATCCCATAATAATATTCTCTTGTGCACTCAATACTCTAGTGTTTACCTAACTCTCTATTCTTTTTTATGTTTATATATTTGATGTTTGTGTTATTCCAAATGATTATAAGAATTTATATAGTATTTAAAACGTCTATAAAAGCCTTATTTTTAATTAGAATAAGAGTCTGCATGTTTAAAAATCTAAATTCACTCAAAGAAGTCAATCTGATGTAAAAAACAAATTTCCGAAATTGGGTGCTGTTGCACCACAAAGCTGTTGTTGCAGCGCTGATGATACCCTAATATAGTGACGCAACGTTGGAAAGCCAGCGTCGCAGCACTGGTGAATTTATGTTCAATGTCATAGTGTTGGAAAGCTAGTGCCACGGCGCTCAAGCCTGGAAAGATCCCTTGCTTGTCCTGACCCTCTCTTGCTTTTAGCTCTTTGTTCTGTTCCTTTTCTCATAAATCCGACACGTACTCGAATTTATGTTAACTCTTCATTTATCCCCAACTTAAAATCATGCACAAATCTAAATTTGAATAAGAAAAATTCAACAAACACCTCATTGATTCTAAATCTCTCTTAAGAAGCTTTTTTTAAGATCTATCCCCTCCTCAACTAACACTCAATTACTCTAGTGTTGATTATATTAAGTCTTATTTCGAAACTTTAACTCTTCTAAGACTCATGACTTTGTGTTTTAAAGATTCTAAATGCATATTTTCTCAGTCAGCCTTTGTATTGAGATTTCTAGTGTCATCTAGACACCATCATAATATCTTTTTGGGCTAAATCTTATCCCTGCCAACAGTTCCCTTATTATACATTCTCTTTCAACCCCTGTCACATTGATGAGATAATCTCCAATGCTGTCCTTGGTCTGTATCCTCTTAACATCTCATGTTAAGCCATACACAATATTTTCTCGAAGCATATAGTCCCAATTATGCTTCTTATCCTTCATGGATCCTTTCAACATCACTTTCAGTATTCCTTTTATTTCTCCAAATAAATATCCCGTTTGATCTAGAACTTCTAAGGATACTAAGCTCTTTATAGGATCATGAACAAATATCATATCTAATGATTCTATCACTTTTCCACCATGAAGTCTCAACCTTATACTACCAACCCTATGACTGTATAAGTCATGTTTCTATCTATTAGTACTTTACTACCACTAATAGATCTATAATTGGTAAATGAAGACTTCCCAAGACTCATATGAAAACTCACCCTAGAATCAAGTATTCAATCAGTAGACAAACACTTCGGGAAAAAGCTATCAAGGTTTTCTACAATTTCTTAGTCATCCTTATGAACTATTACATCTTCACCTTCTTTTTCTTTTATATTGGTCCTTTTCTCCGAATAATTCCTTACCATGTGCCTTTCTTTCTTATGATCAAAGCACTTCTTTTTTCCATCTTTATTCTCAATTTTTCTTCTTGTAGTCTATATCGTTGCATTACCAGACTCTGATCTTTTTGCCAATTCTTTTGCATAAAATATGAATGATTCTTTAATCTCATTTAAATCTCGATGACGAACGCTTCTTTATCACTGGTTGTGAGTTGAGTTTCTTCAAAGGCTATCTCTAACCTTAAAATCACCAATAAAGCCATCACTTTTACCTCTTTTAGAAAATTATCCTGCCTATAGAACTTCTTCCTACTTGTGAGTCACCATTGTTGAAATAAGCTATACTCTATATCTTGGCTCTGCAACCTATGCTTTGTAATTTGGTATGGATCTCAACCTAACTCTAATGTAACTTGTTAAAACATCAACCTAGGTTATATAAATTGATACCACTTAGGTGTCAACCTTAGCTATAGCACTGACACCTCTTGTTGGGGGTTTTACATACCTTAAGATCTCCATGACTGGTATTTAGCACCACAAAACTAACTAAGAGCTATACCAAAGAATTCACTCACAAGTAACCAAGAATAAAAAAGATCATACACAATAGAGATAAAAAAAAAAATCACCACAAAATACAAGATATATGTGGCTCAGTGACAAATGCTTACATCTACAGCGAAACAATGATCCAACTTCTTTTATTCAGTTCACAAAAAACTCTAGATTACAAAGACCTCTAGTTTACAAATATCTAATACAAGATTAATCAATGAATACAATGAATAGCAATAGCTTTATCTTAAAGGATCTATCATCACTCTTTTATACACTTAGTACTCAAGTGATCCCATGGTAATACTCTCTCATGCACTTAGCACTCTAGTGCCTACCTAGCTTTTAATTCTCTCTTATGTTTATATAGTGTTTAGAACATCCCTAAAAACCTTATTTTTAGTTAGAATGAGAGTTCACATGTTTAGAAAGTCTAAATTTTACTCAAAGAAATTGATCACAGCTAAAAACAGAAGTTTCCATAAATATGGCACCGCGGCAACACAAAGCTGCTACTGCGATACTGGTGCAACCCTAACGTAGTGTCGCGGCATTAGAAAGCTAGCACTATAGTGCTGGTGATTTTTTGTTCAATGTTGTGTCGCTAGAAAGAGTTGTTGGCCGCGGATCTAATATATGCGGGTGTATGCATGTGCAATTGTGTCTATTGCCTAAATATATATCAAATACATATTTAAATCTGACAGAAGCATGAAATTTACAATAAAAATAATAAATAAAATATATTAATCGCATTAATATATTTATAGGGTAGAGATCTTACCTCAACGTGTAATGTTATACACGTAATTTTTCAGAGTCCGCATAGAGACCAACTCATAAGCAGTTCTAGTCACCAACACAGTGGGCTTTGTGAGCTAGAACAGCAGCCTTATACGCAGCACTGGGTTTAACTCTTAAACCTCAAAATAATCCAGTGTGTGTTTGTATCTTTTTCTTTAAAATGATAAACAATGGAGGCTGAAACAATTCTCAATTGCTTCTTAGACACCATTGGAAAATTTGAAATAATTTCATTTTTCCCGTCCTTTTTTTTTCTTTTTCTTTCTTCCTTTCTTCTTCTCTTATTCTTCTTCTTCTTCTTCCTCTATTTCTTTCTCATTTCTCGACAAACACAATCACACAACTTTCTTTTTTCTTTTTCTTTCTCTCTTCTCTTTATATATATATATATATATCTAATATATATAATAAAATAATAATATAATATATAATAATAAAATAAAACTAATGGGTGCCAACTATTTGGCACCAAAAATATAATATTATTATATATATAATATCTTATAATAAAATATAATATAATATCTTATAATAAAATAAAATATAGTATAATATAATAAGAGACATATTTTGATTATTTAACCATTAAATAATCAAAGTATGAAATGACCATTTTGCTCCTCATGAATAGTTACCAAGTTTACCATATACTGTGTCCTACCAAATTCGCACTTGGGTAAACTCAACCAAGGGACCACAATGTGCCATGTGTCATTATACAATTAATACATAATAATTATTGATTAATTGTTATATTTAACACTTAAATATAAATATGCACGCATTCCCGTGATAGCGCTGAATATTGCTGGATTAAACACTTTAATCCAGCATGCTACCCCAGTGCACAATGAGTACATTCCATATCGCGGGACTCCTTAGATCTTACGTCCGATTTATCAATTAGAACTATTTCATGAGTCCGTGAGCAATACCCCACGCACACGTCACGGATATTACAAATCAGCGCGTTGAACCATACAAGCTAAGGTTACAATGCATATGTATAGTCCTTCCGTCATGATATCCTGAATGTGCAGGGATATAGATTATCACCGTCAAATCCCCTAGTGCTCATCCATGTCTTATCTCTAGACTTGTATCTCATTGAACAATATACGCAAACTCCTTTGTCATATTATTCTACCCTGACGGAACTTTTTCTCAGGATTAATGCTTGTGGCCACAAGACTTTTCGAGATACAATCTCAAAGTATCTGGATATCGAACTCCGTATACGAGCTGATGGATCCCATATCTGTACACACCGAACTCTATAAGCATCGGACCATACCCAGCGACACCCAATGGTCACACCATGAAAGGTTTGTGATATGCGTGGAACTAAAGCATGGTGGATCACTTACAAGCCTACCCTAGCACTTAGGTCAAAGGACCACATATATTACTCAACTCGAGAGGATCCTCCATTGACGACTTTTATAAGATGTCTATCGGAGGCCCTCGTGAGTCTGTCTAATATCTAGCCCTAACTGGATACCCATATGTCAATACGAGCTCCAAGCTCACAGTCGGCTAGGCACGGCCATTTATACCCTATAGGTACAACATATGTTGATTTATGTATAAAGGTATCTATCAACAGACCCGCATCGACAGAAATAGATCAGGGATAATTATTCGAGAACATATTTGCGCAACTAGCATTTTTTGGCTCCCGATTACAACTCTTGCAACTATGCAGTTACTAGTATATTCCCAAGTCTACGTTCTATTACAGACAAGACTCCAACTCTTGGATCTGCTGAGTATTATAACTAGCTAACACTTAACTGTACTAACATTTAGCATTTATATCTCTCAACGTGGCTAACTGTGAGCCTTTATCTAAACTCCTTTAGATCTGATCTGAACTCCTTCAGATCTACAATGTCTATAACGTTACATTACATAGTACTATATAAATTGGTATTAACGATTTAATGAGAATGTACACTTGTATAAATACACAAATATATGTACATTTAGGGATGGCACCTAGGCACCAACCCTAACAATGGCCATCCTGATGGGTATAAAGACGAACCTCTAAAGGCCTCCATGGAGATGGGGGCGGGGGTTCGATTCCTTGAGGCACAGGTAACCTAAGAATTGTGTACTGGGACGCTAATGGCTCTGAGGTATCACCCAGCTAGTGGACCAAGGAGTTGGTGGATCCCACGCACTCTTACAAGAGTGTCACAGTGCTCAAGCTTAGAAAGGTCCCTCGCTCATTCTGATCCCCTCCTTGCATCCAACTCTCTGTTTTGCTCTCTTTCTCGTACATTCGATGCATATTCCACTTTACGTTGGCTCCTCATTATCCTTCAACTCAAAAATTATACACAAAAATAATTTTAAATCACCAAAATCTAACATAAATCTAAAACAATTTAATAACACATGATTTAAAAAAACATTGATAAAAAAGTTTAAATTAGTGAACTTTGTTGAGAATCAATTGAACATTCCACTATTAGTGAAAGAATTTTCAAGTTTACAGATGTCCGTACTTATGGTTGTTTATGTTGAATAAATGCTAATTAATACGGTAAATACTAGTAGAAATATAATAAAATGACTCAAATAAGATAGAAAAAATAAATAAATCCCAAAACAATTTATGAAATTAAAAATATACTAAATGAAAACTCAAATAAAATAACAAAGTCAAATATAATCCTAAATAAAACTCTTTTCATAGTTTAAAATAAAACTAGTCCTATTAAAATAACGAAGACTGAAACTAACTTAATTAAAACATTTATAATTTAAGATTTTGTGATACATAAAAGGAATTAGGAAATGACTAGAATATAATCTACTATGGATTTTGTTTTCAAAAATTTAGATTCATAACTATATGAATGACAAGGTCGATCCACGTGCTAAGTCTATGTCGAGACGAGAATGACAAGTTCTACACATCAAACAATTATGTTAGGTTAGTAACGAAAAATTAGTGACATGGCAACTGCAAACGACATAGCATAACTATAGAACCAAAGAGAAAATTATGATAGAAACAATGGTTTTGAGGCATGTTATAAAATTTCTTAAGATTTTATTTGCCCCCATTGATGAGAGTTTGCTAATTTACTAATGGCAATAGTGAATTACCTCCAAAATACTATAAGATCAAAATACTACAAGTAACAATATTGAAATATTTCTATAGCACTCTATTAAAAACACTTTGTAATTGTAACAAAATAACGTTGTAATAAAAAGAGAAATCTTAAATATATGTTATTTCTAAGAATAATCAAATGTAGGAATTTTTTGGACTATGACTCATAGGTCTTATTTAAAATGTACTAAATAGCCCTTCATAAGAGTTGTACCTTTTCATCATAGCCGTTTATTTAAAAGGTTATATCTTTTCATCACCTATAATAATCTTGTCATCCATATAAATAGGAATAAAACAAAACCATGATTTATCTTATGAATAAAGATAACTGAGTCATATGGACTAAACTAAACTCATGTTGTAGAACAATGCCATTAAATTTAACAAACTAGAATGAAGAGCTTATTTAAAATCGTATAAAAACGCGCTGAAGTTTGCATGCCTTATGTGAGAGATGTGGATAATCAGAAAGAGGTTTCATATATACTTCTTTAACAAGATCTCCATCAAGAAAATCAATTTTCATACCATCTAGAATAATGTCCCACTACAAACAACAACGATTGCTAACAAACTACAAATAGAAGTAATTCGTACAATTGGAGCATGATAAGGGCATAAAAGTATTATTATTATTTGTACTCAATTTTTATATTTTTTTCCAAATCATAAATATTTGCCTATTTAATTATGATTTTTGATCATAAATAAATGCACGATAGAAAATGTGACGCATAGGAACAAACGAGAGGTGAATCGGACGTCAAATGAAAAAGTTATGCTCAAAATATGAAAGGGGCACCAGGCTAGCGACTGATCGCCACAGCGCCCAGGTTAGTAGCTAAGCGTCGCGCTGCTCGAGATGGCAAACAGTGTCATAGGAACAGTATTTTTCTACAGTAACCTGTGAACAGTACTTTTACAATAGTACTCATAAACAGGTTTTTAAAGACAAAAACCTATAAATAGAAAGCCAAAAACCTTAAGAGAGAAGGGAGGAGAAAATAAAAGAGAAAAGAGGCAAAAACTTAGAGAGAGAATTCACAACACAAGATCAAATATCAAAGCCAAAGATTGAAGAACCAAGATCAAGATTTAAACTTCAAGTCAAGATTGAGAGAGAAGCACATCAAAGAGTCACTTTGATTAGTTTTTCTTCTCTTTCTTTATCATTATGTTATTATTCTTGTTTATTTTTATGAATTGGTTTAATACTTTTGGTTTTGTGATGGGTTAATTTGTTCATCTAGGGTTAGACTATGTAAAACTAGTATGGATTTGGATTGTGTTAAATTTTAGTTTATGAACTTGATAAATTCAATTGATTCATTCTATCTTGTGTTTATTGCTTTCATTATACCTGATCAATATTTTGAATGATTGAGGAAACATGATGAACTTGACGGAGGGATTCATGTATTTAGCCTAGGGTAGTTTGATTTATGATTATAGGGTAACAACTATGAGTTCCATCTAGGATAGACATATACCTAGGTAGCATGTATGGCATAATTTAGACATGATCTTAGTGAATTACATTCTGATTTAATTACCATAGATATATAGGTGATTGTTAGAATGCGTAATATAGTTACTTGACCATCGACAGAGGCTTATGATGAGATTAGTGTCTAAGCTAATCAATTGGTATTAAGGGATTAACTAAGTGGTTAATGAATCCAATGAAATACTAGGGGACGAGTCAAAACCCTAGATTATCTTTATTTGTGAATTCTACTCTTTACTTTTGTTTAGTTAATTGAGAGAATTAGATTAGTTAAATAAATTCTAAATTTTAGTTTTCTGAATAAAAGTTACGTAGGTACTGTTGGAGCTGGTGCTCACGTGCCATTCCAATATTGTATGAATATTAATTGTTAATATTTATACAATAAACATTTCGAATGAAGATTGTTAATATCATATTAATATGGTATAATGCTTGTAACATTACAGACATTGTTTGATCTGAAAGAGTTCAGATCTGATCTAAAGGAGTTTAGATCAGAACTAATAGTTATCAAAGCTGAGAGTTATAAATGCTAATAGTTAGCACTGTTAATAGTTATCAGTTTATAAGAGTCAGCGAGGTCTAAAGAGTTAGAACTTTGTCTATAATGGGACAAAGACCTGAGAGTATACTTATAATGATATAGTTGCAAAGAGTTGCAATAGGTGCTAAGAAATATCATTATGTAAGTATGTCTCAAATATAATGTTCCTGATCTATGATCATCAATGCGGGTCTATCGGTGAATTCACAATATATAGATTAGTGTATGTCTATATCTGACTAGTTCAGATGGTTGTTCTTAGCTGACCATGAGCTTAGAGCTTGTATAGACATGCGGGTATCCAGTCAGGACTGGATACTGAACAGACTTATGAGGACCCCAATAGATATCCTATGAAACCGTCAAAGGAAGGTCCTCTCGAGTTGAGTAGTAATCGTGGTCCTTTGACCTGAGCGCCACGGTGGTCTTGTGAGTGATCCATCATGCTTTGGTTCCACATATGTCAGAGACCTTTCATGGTCTGACCGCTACGTGTCGCTGGGTATGGTCCGATGCTCATGGAGTCCGGTGTGCGTAGATACGGGATCCATCAGCTTACGTAGGTAAGTTGTATATCCGATGCTCCGAGATTGTATTTCATAAAGTCTTGTGGCCACAAGCATAAACCCGGGAAAAGAGTTTCCCACAGGGTTAAACAATATAGCAAAAATGTTTGCGTATATGGTTTATCGAGATACGAATCTGGAGATAAGATTATTGGATGAGCAAATGGGGATTTGATGGTGCTGATCTATATCCTCGCACATCTAGGGTATAAATGATGGAAGGATTATACGTATATGTTATGACCTCAACTTGTATGGTCTGACACGCTGATTTGTAATATTCGTAACGTGTGCGTGGGGCATCGATTACGGATTAATGGAATAGTTCTATTTGACAAATCGGGTGTAGACCTAGAGAGTCCCAATATGAAATGTACTCTTTGAGCACTTGGGCAGTGTACTGTATTGAATTGTTCAATACAGTATAATTCAGCAATTACTAAGGTTACGTTAACTAAAGTATATGGTTAAATGGTGGGACCCACTTTAGGTTAACTTGGTAACCGAGTAAGGATATAAAAGTAATTTCACTTTATGATTATTTAATTATTAAATAATTAAAATAAATATTTATTTGTTTAATTGTTAAATAAATGATTTAACTTAACTAAGGTTAAAAGTTAACCATAAGGTTAAGTTAGTTAACTTTACTTAATGGTTAAGTAAAGGTTAACCTAACCATGGTTAAGTTAGTTAACTATGGTTAAATTAATTAAATATTTATTAACTTAAAGGTTAAGTTAAAGTAATCTAACTATGGTTAAATGTTAACTAAGGTTAGGTTAAGCCAAATAAAATGCAAATGAAATTCAAATTAATTTGGAATTTATGCATTAGTATATAAAGTGAAATGAAATTGAAAATCATAAGATTTTTGAAATTGGTTTTAGTTTTTAGGTTTTGCATTTTGGGAGCCAATTCAATTTGAGAAATTGAAATTGTTTGTTTTGTGTTTTAAGTGTTAGAACAACAAAACAAACTAGATAAATGGTTACTAAATGTAATAACTAAAAACAAGATTTGTTTTATTTATTCAAGAGTTGAATAAAAGGAAAAACGAATTTAATTAAGTTAAATTGTTTAACTTTGAAAAATGTTTAAGAGTTAAACATAAATGCTGGATTAAGATGCTGCCATTCTAGACAATCAAACCCACCCTTGTTGATTGCTAGAATTGATCAAAGATTCATTTCATGGTGGACTTCAAAGAAAATTAATCCAAAGGCTTCATTGGTGATATTTCTCAATTTCAAATTTAAGTTTAATCAAATGTTATTTTCTGTGTTCATTATATTTAATCTTCCGCTGTGCACATGTATGTATGAGATATGTATATTGTTTGTATGATGAACACAACCCACATGCAAGCACCCAAAGTTTTATTGTACTACAACCCCATATAACCCAACAGGTACAAATTTAGTACTTGATTTATAAAATAGATCGCATAGTCCCTGTGGGATCGATATCTGAACTTAAAATCTTATATTACTTGATACGATAGCGTGCACTTGCGCTTAGCTACTATAGCACACCAATCAAGTTTTTGGCGCCATTGTCGGAGACTAGTTTTATCTATTCTTTAGATCAATACTAATACCAAGCTACTTACTTTTAATTCAGATTTTTATTTTTATTTTATCTTCTTCTTTTTACTTTGATTTTCTTTTTATTTTACTCTGACAGTTCATACCATGGAGGGAAACAATTATTACATAAAAAATTCTATATTTGAGCCTATGATACCACAAAGAGCTTTAAAAGAGTATGCTATCCCAACTACAAATGGTGTTCAGTCTAGAATTCGGCGACCAACCATCAACGCTAATAACTTTGAGATCAAGCCGAATATTATTCAACTTGAGATGCTGAAAGATGTTAGGATTTGTGCTTACGTGCCGTCCTTTTTATGTATAAATATTTGCTTTATGTTTATACATTTATGATTTTAATATATCACTAATTATTTAGTTTACAAATATGGTAAGATACTTGTAACGTTTTAGACATTGTATGATCTGAAAGAGTTCAGATCTGATCTAAAAGAGTTTAGATCAGAACTAAGAGTCAGTAAAATCTAAAGAGTTAGAGCCTTGTCTGAAATGGGACAAAGACCTAAGAATATATTAATAATGATATAGTTGCAATGGGTTGCAAATGGTGTTAAGAAATGTTGTTATGCAAATATGTTCTTAAATTTAATGTTCCTGATCTATCTTCACTAATGCGGGCCTGTTAATGAAGACCTTAATATATATAGATCAGTGTATGTCTATATCTAGATAGTCCAGATGGTTAGTCTTAGCAGACCATGAGTTTAATGGAAACTCGTATAGAGATACAAGTATTCAATAAGGACTGAATATTGAACAGACTCACAAAGATCTCCAATAGACATCCCATAAAGCCGTCAATGGAGGATCTTTCGAGTTGAGTAGTATTCGTGGTCCTTAGACCTGAGTGCCATGGTGGACTTGTGAGTGATCCACCATACTTTGGTTCCACACATGTTAGATACCTTTAATGGTCTGACCGCTGGGTGTCGCTGGGTATGATCAGATGCTCATGGAGTCCGGTGTGTACAGATATGGGATCCATCAACTCAATTGGGTGAGTAAAATATCCTGCAACTCCAAGATTGTATTTCAGAAAGTCTTATGGCCATAAGCAAACATCCAAGAATTAATTTTATTCTTGGGAAAATAATATCATAAAAGTGTTTACGGATATTATTTATTGAAATACAAATCTAGAGATAAGTTTATGGTTGAGCACATGGAGACTTGATGGTGTTGATTTATATCTCCGCTCTTCTATGATATTTATAATGGAAGGATTATACGAATATGTTATAACCTCAACTTGTATGGTCTAATGCGTCATTTTGTAATATCTGTAACATGTGTGTGGGACATTGTTCACAGACGTGTGAAATAGTTTCATATGACAAATCGAGCATGGACCTAGAGAGTCTCACAATATGAAGTATACTCGTTGTGCACTGGGGCAGCGAATTGGATAGAACAATTGATCCAATAATTTCTAGCAAAATGAAAAATGTTTCAAGGTTCCTTTTATTATTCACTTGTCAATAATTAAAGGTAAAACACATTATTGGTTTACAAGAGTTGTTAACCAATAAGAAATTGACAAGTGACATAATCTTGCTCCATAAATAATTTACCATGTATTTACCTATTTACCTTGCTTGGTAAGTACATATATGGTAAATGTAAATATTCAAAATAGTTTTGAATTATTAATATTTTATATATTAATCAAATTATTATTATTAATTGGAATAAGTGGCAAACACCATTTACTAATGGAGAATGCACTTGTTATTAATAATAAGGAATGTTGACCATTTAGTAATTCTTAAATTATGCACTAAGAAAGTGGTAAAACCACTTAACATTGATTAAATGTCATTTACTCTCTAGAAATTGATTCAAATGGTTGAATCAAATTGGTGAGTGAAAACTATGATAGATTAATATTTGTAATAGCAAACATGGTTAAGTGGTGGTAGAGCACTAAGAGAAATCATTCTTTGCACTTAAGAAAGAATTGAAAGAGTTCAATTTGTGTAAGAAAGAGTGAATTTCGTTCAAGGAGAAAGAAGAGAGAATTGAGAGCATTTTCTAAGTGTTTTTCTCAAAGTGTTGACAGAAAATACAAAGGCTTACCAAGGTTCAACATAAAGAGTTGTAAAGAACAAAAGAAAACTCTGAACTCTTCTCATCTCTTGGTAGTAATCACTTATATAGACAAATTGTTTTAAGTGTTAAAACAATCATTTGTTGAAAATTCAAGGTTTCCATTCTAGCTTCACAATCCCACCGGATTTAGTTGTGAACTAGAATTGTGCAAAAGAACACTTCAAGGTGAGCTCAACAAATTGAAGCTTGGAGTTCTTGAAAAATTATAAAGCTACCTTCATAACCGGGTACGTTATTTATTTACTATTCATTTTATATCATGCATGAAATATATATGAGATATATATGTACTTGAATGATCATACATGTGATTACATGCTTGAATTTGTTACATATTGTATAATATATATGAATATTTCCGTTGCATATTTAATTTTTGAAATTATATGCATCTATACACATCACACACCATATCACAACAAAAGAAACTGTGCAGTTCAGCGGAGCTCCCAATGACGATCCTAACATGCATATTATAAATTTCTTGGAAATTTGTGATACCTTCAAATACAATGGAGTGTCTGACGATGCCATTAGATTGAGATTATTCCCTTTCTCCTTAAGGGACAGAGCTAAGAGTTGGTTGATGTCATTACCCTCAGGATCCATATCGACGTGGGAAGATTTAGCACAGAAGTTCTTAGCCAAGTTCTTTCTACCAGCAAAGACAACAAGGATGAGGAATGACATTATCTCATTCAGTCAGATTGATGGAAAGTCATTGTATGAGGCATGGGAGCGCTTCAAGGACATGTTGAGGAAGTGTCCTCATCATAGAGTCCCTAAATAGCTATTAGTCCAAACGTTCTATAATGGATTAGTAGGCTATTTGACGACCATTGTAGATACTGCTGTTGGAAGAGCTTTAATGAATAAGTCTACAGATGAGGCTTATAATCTATTAGAAGAGATAGCGTCAAACAATTACCAATGGCCATCAGAGAGAGTTACACCTAAGAGAGTTACTGGTATATATGAGATTGACGCATTTAATGCATTGGCAGCACAAATCAATTCATTATCCAAGAATTTTGATGCATTGAATGCCATCAAAACTCGACAAGTGATATGCGACTTTTGTGGTGATAACCACATGAATGGGCAGTGCATGGAAGCAGCAAATTATGTGGGCAATTTCAATCGTCAACAACCTATCCCACAATCAAATTCCTACAATCCGAGATGGAGAGATCATCCTAACTTATTTTGGCATTACAACCAAGAGGAGCCATTTAGACCAATGAATCCCCCAGGATTTCCACCACCACAAGAAAAGAAGCCGACATTGGAAGACATGTTTATGCAATATATGAAGTCCAATGATGCTATCCTACAGAATCATTCAACATCTTTGAAGAATTTAGAGGTTCAAATAGGACAACTTGCAGCTGCAATTAATAGGAGATCTCAGGGCACTTTATTAATCGATACTGAGAAAATCCAAAAGAGAATGTAGAGCTATGCCAAGCCATCAACTTGAGGTGTGGTGAGATCTTATAAGAAAATACATCTATACAACCATAACCAAGTATAGAGGAGAAGGAACTGCAGAAAAATAAAGTATAACCATATAGACCGCCTATTCCTTTTCTTCAAAGGCTACAGAGATGTCAAACAAGTGTTGAAACAAAAAATCAGCAGCAAACCAGTCTAGAAAATAGTGCAGAATCTCAGAAAAGTGCAGAATTCTCAATAAAAGAATGTGCAGAAACTAGTATTAAAGTGCAACAACATTCTAAAGTGCAGAAATGTGGCAACACAGTAGAAAATATCAGTAACAAATAGTAGAATCAGCCCATGTGCACTATGTTACTTGACTGTTGTAGCATTAATGTAGTGTCATCAAACACCAAAGAGCTCAAAGGCACGGAGATGTTGAATCCTCACATAAAAAAGAATGTGTTAAGGCATAGAAAAAGAAGAAAGAAGAAGAAGCAGTACAATAACAGAATCAAAGAGAAGGGCATAAAGGAGACACTTCACCGGTCTAAGATTGAAGTCTTTTCGGAGAAATACGAGGAGAATGAGGAACAAGTTGCTGCCCAAGATCAAATAAAGAAGATGTGGAAGCTAAAAGAAAGAAAGCCTAACAAGCTCACATATAAAAATTATTCCACCATTGACTTTAATCCTCCATAAGAGTAAAAAAAGCCCCGCCAAGCCGACGGCGTTAAATCAAGCGCTTATTGAGAGGCAACCCAAGTAAATTTTTATTTTTTTATTAGCTTATTTTCAGTTTTAGTTATGTTAGTTTCTTTGTTTCTTTTAGGAATAAAATCAGCAAGTCAAGCATTCAAGAAAACAACTTAAGCAATTTCAAGCATTAGAAGTAAAGGAATACCACTGTCTAATCAATGGACAACAATGTTGCATTGCTTCAACTTCATCTACCAGAGGAGTTTTTCTTACTTTTAAGTTTATTTTTAGACATTGAGGACAATATCTAATTTAAGTTTGGGGGTGGAAAACACACTTTCTTGTGTCTATTTTGCTTTTTATATTGGTTGGTTGTCTTATGGAGTAAATTATTTTTTTAGGTTGTTAAGTGTTGGTTGAGAGGATGATCATTAGTCTATGATAAGAAATAAAATATTTGCTAAATTTATTTTCACAAGTTTTTATAAGTGAAATATAAATCATAAGTTAACATGTAATTGTGAAAATAAGTATTAAAAAAGCACATAATAAGTAAGAAATGTTTACATTTACCTTAACATTGATCTATTGAAGATTAACCTTTTTAAATGTTTTCTGTGTAAGATAAATTTTGACCCCCTTAAAAGAAATAAACAGCAAGTCATATTAAATTTAAAATAAATTGGAAATACATAACTTGAAACAATAGTAACTGAATCTTAACTAATTGACAATATCTTCTAAATCTTCATAAGGTTTATTTCCCAATAGGTCAAGGTAAAACACGGTTGATGTCAATAAATCAATGGCATCTAACGCGCAATGGTTGCTACAAGCAAGAAAAAAATGCGTTAATTTAAGAACTTATAACTAGATGGAAAGTATTATAATTATATTAATTAAAAGAATTTCATACCTAGGATTATATGGGATAAGTGTAACTTGCCCTGGTTGTGACAATTCCAAATTCTCAGCAATATACTGAGATTGGTCAGTACTTGTTTTGACATTTGATAGACGACCTGATGTAGACACTTTTGTAGGAATGCAAAAGTGCACTGGAAAGTCATGTCTTTCATTCTCCATGAAATAGTAAAGATACCTAACAAAAAATTAGATTATAAATTAATCATATAAGAGACTATATATTTAGGCATTTTTTTTAAAGCAATAACAGTTTTAAAAAGAACTTACTTTATCCAAATCTCAAGACAAATATTGGATAACTTGGTCATATTTATAACAGTTTCATAATCCGTCTTAGTCAAATGAGTGACCCAATACTGACCAAAGATTGACAATTGATGCTCCACTTTTATTGCTGATTTTAGACAATTGTTAACTAGATAGGAAAACATAGCCAACTGCCCACTTGATTGCTTTCTTGAAGTTACCAAACTTCTTGTATTCTTTTGATGAACTAGCTTTCTTGCAATTTACTTTTTTTATTTTGGGGGTGACTCAGGACATGTATGTGTTAGTTTTGGACTGATTCTGGGGGACCTTCTAGGAGTTATTGAATGCTAAAGAGGTGTGATGGCAATAGTTTAGTTTGCAGGTGTTTTCTTCCTTGTTGGAGTTTTCTTATAGGCTAGGAATTGTATTGGTGTGGCCTTCATTGAAAAAAATATATAGAACTATAATCATAATTAAAAAAATTAATATATGGAATTTAAAAGTTGCCATGAGTAATTATACTTTTCTTTTTCCTAAAATCTCTAGAGATAAGCGATCCATTTCTGCATTACCCTTATTAATAGTATTATGTTTGATACTGCAACTACCAACTTCAGTTTTTGACTGTGCATTAAGCGCCTAAACTTGCGCATATAACATTGCAAATTTATGTTCTTGCAACATCATGTCATGCGCTATAATGGAACTTTTAGGAACACAAAAGTACATGGATGGGGTAATAAATTGGCCAACACCCTGTACTCTACTTCTATTTGGTTGTTTGTGAAGTGCCAAAGCTATAATATCATTGGTACCATCTGTCTTCAAAGACCCTTTGTCAACATGACTTTGTAGCTCTTCCTACAATTCACAAGTAATGTCATTATCATAATAAAAATATTATGTGATCAACAACCTGTACTCTACTTCTATTTGGTTGCTTGTGAAGTGCCAAAGCTATAATATCATTGGTACCATCTGTCTTCAAAGACCCTTCGTCAACATGATTTTGTAGCTCCTACAACAATTCACAAGCAATGTCGTTATCATAATTAAAATATTATGTGATCAACAAGCATATTAATAAGATAATGTTTACATAAATAAAATCACTTATAATTTTTTCAATAACTTCTTGCACTGCTTTTGAATATTTCCCTTTTTTACTGAGTCGAGCCTTTTTTCATAACACGCTTCAGTCCATTTAGCTCAAAGATTCCCCTTGTTCCTTAACCTGAGATAAGAGAAAACAAATGACATATTTAGAAAAATAAATATTTTCATTTGGTTTAAACATAATATATTATGACAATAGATTGATATAATTAAAATTGATTGAAGACTTATAAGTCTTTCACATAAGCCTTTAGAACCTGTACTACCCAAACAATGATTATAAATGTTCTTAGCACATCTTTCCTTGGCATTTTGACTATTTTTCTACACAATGTGAATATGTAAACTCATTGATATTTAACTTTCTATATTACACAAAAATAAAATAATTAATATTTAACTTACCTCAAATGAATCAGATAATACTCTATCAATAAATAATTTCTAATGTTGTTTCTTAATGTTTGGGTATTCAAAGGGTGGCAACCGCAATTGATTACGATCATTCTTATATAAAAGAAACTCATGAGCTACAGTATGTCTAAAGTTCCTTAGAGAGATGTCCATCCACTGAAATACTTACCCTTTACTCTTTAAACCCAAATTAAACATATCCTACATAAAAAAAATGAATGATCAACAAATAATAAAAAATTTGAACAAAACAAATCCCACTACCTAGTATGCAGAAAAGAATAACAAACCTAAAAATGAGGCCACAAGTCCTCCTTCTGATCAAAGGGTACGTGTCTCCAATCATCATGTATAATTGAATATTGTCTCGCACCAAAATATCTATATAATTTCATAATTCAATTGATGTATCGCCAGAAGCCACGCCATTCGAGTTGTAGTTAATGGTAATCTTCTTATCAGGTGTCAGCAATTGCAGATATTTCTTCTTAGATTTTCCTCTTCTCTGCAGTTTTCCCTCTAGTATATCCTCACTCTTAGAGATATGTTGAGCTAATATGCAAGAATAAAAAACAAATCAGTATACATACAAATAATAAACATGTAAATTTTTGTATGAATTAATTATGTACATATACTTACAATTCAATTATATTTCAAATGAATATACACTAGAATACTTCAACAAGTTATTAAACATTATTCATCCGTTGTGTCCATATCCATGCCAACACCTTTACAATATTATCTTTAATAAATTGCAACATCATCTTTATCATGAATCTTAACCCAGCGCAATGTTTTTGATATGGGAGCATGTAGTACCATGTCATCATACTCATCATCAATTGCAAATTTATTAACCCTTTCAGCCACTGAACAAATAACTGATTTATTATGATCTTTTTGATCCTTCACATAAAACATTTGTGTCATATGAGAAGCTAATATGAAACTATCAGATTTATGACCAGTTTGATTCAAGCCCACAATTATAAATCCTAAATCATTGACCTCAACACCATTCTTACTATCAATCTAAATCAAGTTCCCAAATCTCATCAAGGACTCCGTAAAATGCCATTTCTCTGGAATATGGCTTTTTATCTTTCGAACTAGATATTTACATTATCGTTGCAGCAACACTAACACCACTATTTTGTGTTACCCGATTGTTGTCTCGAGCTCTAGTTACAAATTTAAAATCATTTACAAGGTATCCAACATATGTAATTGGTGTCGGGGATCTGATATACACGGGTGTATGCATGTGCTATTGTGTCTATTGCCTAAAATACGTATCTTATACATATTCTACGAGGCAGAAGCGTTTAAATTACAATAAACACAATAAATAAAATATATTAATCATATTAATATATTAGTAAGGTTGAGAACTCACCTCAACGTGTAACGTTATACACGTATTTTTCCTGGAGTCCACATAGAGACCAACTCATAGGCAATTCCAGTCACCAACACGATGGGCTTGGTAAGCTAGAACAACAGCCCTATACGCAGCACTGGGTTTAACTCTTAAACCCCAAAATGGTTGGGTGTATTTTCATCATTTTCTCCAAAAGGATAAGAAATGAAAAGCTTGACGCAATTCACAATTGCTCCAATTAGAAGCATAGAAAACATGAAACAATTTCATTCTCCTTTTGTTTTCTTCTCTTTTCTTTCTTCTTCCTTTCTTTCTCTTCCATTTCCATTTCCATTTCCATTTCTCTCTTCTCCATTTCCCATAACAACAAAAACACACCACCAAAAAACACACACATCTCACTCTTTATATATATATAATAGAATAATAATATAATATATTATATTATATAATAATATAAATGGGTGCCAACTATTTGGCACCCAAAATAAAATATTAATATATATAATATCTATAATAAAATCTTATATAATATAATATAATAATATATAATAATATATTATAAAGAGATATTCTAATTATTAACAATTAAATAATTAAAGTGTGAAATGACCATTTTGCCGATCGTGAATAGTTCCAAGTCTACCCTTAGTGGGTCCCACCAAATCTCACACTTGGGTAAACTCAACCGAGGATCCACAATGTAGCGCATGTCATTATACAATTAGTAAATAACAATTATTGACTATTTGTAATATTTAACACTTAAATACAGACATGCACGCATTCCCGTGGTAGTGCTGAATATTGCTGAATTAAACAATCTAATCCAACACGCTATCCTAGTGCATAACGAGTACACTCCATATCGCAGGACTCCCTAGGTCCACGCTCGATTTGTCAAATGGACCTATTCTATGAGTCCGTGAGCAATGCCCCACGCATACGTCACAGATTTTACAAATCAATTTGTTGAACCATGCAAGTTGAGCCTTCCGTCATGATATCCTAGATGTGCGGGGATATAGATCATCACAGTCAAATCCCCTAGTGCTCATCCATGTCTCATCTCCAAACTCGTATCTCACTAAACAATATATGCAAACTTCTTTTCCATATATGTTTTACCCTGGCGGAACTCTTTCCTAAGATTAATACTTATGGCCACAAGATTTTTTGAGATACAGTCTCAAAGCATTTGGATATCAAACTCCTTATGCGAGATGACGGATCCCATATCTATACACACCGAACTTCATAAGCATTGGACCATACCCAGCGACACCTAGCGGTTACACTATAAAACGTCTGTGACATGAGTGAAACCAAAGTATGGTGGATCACTTACAAGCCCACCATGGTACTCAGGTCAAAAGACTGCGTATACTACTCAACTCGAGAGGACCCTCCATTGACGGCTTACATAGGGTGTTTATCAGAGGTCCTCGTGAGTCTGTCCCATATCCAGTCCTAACTGGATACCCATGTGTCAATACGAGCTCCAAGCTCACAGTCGGTTAGGAACGACCATCTATACCCTATAGGTACAACATATGCTGATCTATATATTAAAGGTATCCACCGACAGACTCGCATCGATAGAAATAGCATTTTCTAGGACCCAATTGTAACTCTTGTAACTATGCAGTTACTGGTATATTCTCAAGTCTATGTCCCATTATAGATAAGGCTCCAACTCTTGGATCTACTAAGTATTATAACCAGCCAACACTTAGCTGTGCTAACATTTAGCATTTATATATCTCAGCGTAGCTAACTATGAGCCCTTATCTAAACTACTTTAGATCTGATCTGAACTCCTTCAGATCGTACAATGTCTGTAACGTTACATTGTATAGTACCATATAAATGGGCATTAGCGATTTAATAGGAATGTACACTTGTATAAACACACAAGTATATATACATTCAGGAATGGCACATAAGCACCGATCCTAACAATCTCCCACTTGCTCTAGTGCAATTTCTAATGACATTTTATACACATTGACTCTACATGTTTCATAAACACTTTTAGAGTCATGGCGTTAGAAAGTGGGTCTGCTAGATTATTTATAGAAACTTCTACAAATAATCACATCTTCTTAAGCCAAGATCCCTCTAGTAACGTAAGACTCCTCTCAACATGATTAGAGTACTTGTGTCATCTTGGTACCTTGGTCTATATAATGGTCTGTACAATCACATCTTTACTGTCGTTTCTGCTGCGTACTTAAAAATTAGCAGTGAATCCTAGTTTGGTGCAATTCTAACTCACTTAGTACCATTGAGAATGAGCATGTTCCCAGATATAAACTTTTTAAAATCTAGGTTAAACTAGAAGTCTAACTCCGTGCATCTTCTCATTTGTAAGTTGTTTTCTCCATATTTGAGAAACTTATCCTTTATACCCTCAAGGTACTTTAGGATATATTTGACTATCATCAAATGGAAGTCACCTGATTCAGACTGAACTCGGCTCGTAACTCTTATAGCCAAACTGATATCAGGTCTCAAACACATCATAGCATACATCAATCTCTCCAGAGCTAATGTATCTGGTGCATCAGGCACTCTAACTTACTCATTTTTCATCTGAAGAGACACTTTCCTCGAAAGATGAACACTAGGTCTGAAAGATACATTAATTATCTCATAGTTAACAAACCGTATCTTTTCTAGACACTATTGATGTAAAATAATTTAGGAGAGTCTTATCAGCTTCTTAACTCTATCTCTATAAAACTTTATACCAAGTATAAAAGATGTCTCTCCTAAATTTTTCATGGAGAAATTCTTACAAGTTACTCATAACCCATTATAACATACTGATATCATTCCCAATGACCAATATGTCATCAACAAAGAGCATCAAGAATACTATCATGCTCCTACTGACCTTTCTTGCACACCAGACCAAAAGTCTGGCTAGACATAAAACCTTCAGGTTGTTCCATGAATATCTCTTACTTGAGATATCCATTCTGGTATGCCTTCCTTACATCCATCTGTTAAACTTCAAAGTCATAATATGCTGTAAGAGCCAATAAAATACTAGTTGACTTTAACATCAATATTGATACAAAGGTTTCCTCTAAATTGATCCCAGATCACTGACGATTACCATTCATAAATCAATATAGAGCCTAGAAAGTCTCTACCTTTCATTTGGCTCTCACTACCTCTTTGTAAACCCTTTACAATGAATGAAAACAATTTTCACATATAGTTTAACTAAGTCCCAAATTTGATTTTGATGTATAGAGTCAATTTTTATTTTTATGGCTTCTTGCTGCTTTTCTAATCGATGTCTAACATCGTCTCCCTATAAGTCAACGGATTATTTTTTTCTACCAAGAAAATTCCAAGTTCACCTTCAAGCATCAACCATACCTAAAAGATGACCTAGAAATCCTTTCCGACCTATTGGGAAGTATGTTAAAAGGTCACTGCTTAATTGAGCCTGAGTTCCTATCCTTAGTTTATTAATTTCTAGATTGACTTCACCAAGCTCAATCTTTTTATGATTCCCACGACCCATGAGAAACTCTTTTTCTAGAATAGTGGTAAACTGAGAAACAAACACACTTCGCTTCTCTGAATCATAGAACTAATATCCTATTAGATTCATAGGACACTCAATAAACCTATTTTAGTACCTTTTGGGTGCTGTTTATCCTGCAGTAACTCTTACAAAAGAAGGTACCCTGCTACGTAACTCTTACGTAAGCAGAATAACCCTAAATCTTAACATATTTAAAAAAATGGTTTTCTTCCTTTCTGTATCTCATACGAAATAGAAGGAATAGCTTCTGGTGCAACTCTACTTAATAAGCAGTTATCTTTGGAGCAGATATTCACAGATATTTATTAGTAACACTCATTATTGATCGGACCATATCTAATAAAGTCTGATTCCTTCTTTTCGAAACATCATTATGTTGTAGATTATACGGAGGACTATAATGAGTGTGAATCTCATTCTCCCTTAAACAAACAGTAAACTTGCTATTGATGTATTCATTTCCTCGATCTAATTAAAGGGATGTGATGTATATTCTGGTATGTTTGGTCATCTTCGTGAATATATTATTTATAAACTGGTTAAGTCTTTATAGTCAGACAAGAAATCCAACCATCCTAAACCAGACAGATAAGCGTCTTATGCCTATATGACCTAAACTCATATACCACAGCTCTGTATGATTTAAGGATTTTGATTTATAGACATTTCTAATTGTATATAATACCTATTTAGTAACTGACATTCAGTTAATAAAACATCATACTTATTATGCAATACAACTATTGTATTGCATACAAGAACTAAGTCAAGTTGTCCAATAACTTAGACCTGCAAGAAATCACCATTTTTTACTCTCAACTTTACTTCTTCAAGCTGTTGCATTCTGGTCTCTCTCAATCCCTGCAACATATTGCAGATGTGAGAGGGACATGCATCATCTCATACCCAGCTTGAACTGGCATCAAATGCCCAAGAAATGTCTATGTTTGTCCAATACAAACTTATGGGAGTCTTTCTGACAATGATAAGGCTTCTAGGGTAGAGAAATTTCTAATACCTAACCTTATTGTAGTAGAAACACTTTCTATCTGCACGCCCTCTTGTTAATCTTTGGATAAATTTTGCCTCAAAGAATTAATGCTTGGTATCTGTCTCATCTTCTTCTCCTCACACATCTGGTCTCACCAGGTATACTCAGAGCAAAAAGTGAAGCACCTTGAACAAAGAGGGTCACACCACCTCTATTCTATCATCTAGAGAGGTGTTATCAAAGTTACCTTACGGAAAACTCTGATCAACAATAAATCCAATATTTTCTGATAACCAGAACTATTCTGTGATTCATCTACCGGTCAAAGTAATTCTTAGTACCCTAGAGCTGGACTGCATCAACTATGCTTACCAACTGGTTTGTAGTGGCCATTAAATTTGACAGGCCAAAATAACGACAGATGTAAGTAGAATATTCATTAAATCTCTAATGGAACGTTTTAAATCATAGGTATACTAATTATACATTTTCGATTTAAAACGTCCTCCCACTGCTTTACATAATCCTAGTAATCTCTCAAATGGGAAGACGATAGTTTAAACTCTTTTAAACTATACAGCAAGAAGTAGATCCCATTGAAATTTACTCAGGCCTCACGCTGTAGCAATATTGCCCTTTGTAAATCCAACAGGTAGACAACACTTGTCAATTACATCTTATACAACTCTTACCACTTGATCCTGAATACACCTTATCCTCACGCTGTAGCAATATTGGGTAAGTGTATTCGAGATTAACTTGTCAATAATAAAATATATGCTGCCAATACTGTAGTAACTAGTATCCACAACCGATAAGAATATGTATTTATATATATATAAATAAATATACATATTTTATTTGTATGTTGGTGATAATTGATTTAGGTATTGTTATTAGTAGTGTTTGCATAGGTGAAGGACATACTATTAGTATTGGATTTATTTGCAAGACTTTAGATTTATTTTAGGGACCAAATTATAATACTTTAAAAGTTTTAGGGCTAATTCACAAATACTAGAAATTAGCCTCTTAGTATAAAAATACACATTTGAAATCATAATTCACTCATTTTGATCGAGCTACCTCTTTTAGAGTGAGAAAAGAGAGAAAGAAAGAGGAGAGAAAGAGAAGAAGAAGAAAAAGAAAGTTAGAATTTAAGCTTTAAGAGGTATATTATAACTCTTTCTTAGTTTTTTGGTGTTAAATTAGTTAATTTCTTTAAGTTTTGATTTATGAAAATATGTAAAATTGAGGATTTGATGTGTATTTCATAAGATATTGTGAGAAATTGATGATGATCTATGTAGATAACTTGATAAATCATGATGAATTGCAAAATTTCTACTTAATAGTCTCTTGATCCAAGAATTTTATAAATTGTTGTGATTTGATTCTAGTTTTGAATTTTGAGTATATGAAATTAGACATGTTTAGAATTATTTGAAACTTAAAATCGATTAAAAATTCCAGAAAATGAATTTGTAGTGAATTTACCAAAATGACCCTAAAATTCTAGAAATTTCCTATGTTAACAGTATGATACAAAGACAAACAATTTTTAATCTACTGAATGATCTTCAAAAATTACGAATTTATGGAATATGATAATTTTATATGTTTAATATGATATACTCAGAATTGAGAATTTAGATCAATGTGTTTAAATTGTTATGATTTTCTAAAGAGTATCAGCTCATTGTAGTATTTTATTAACAGATTTTTAAATCTATAGAATAAAATAGTTTTAAAATACTTTTGGCAGTGATTTTGAAGTAAATTATTTATCATGAATTGAAATATGTGTTAAAAGTAATTTTGTGATATTTTTATAATTTTTGAGTTAGTATATGATTTTATAAAATTGAGAGATTGAATACTATTCAGTAAATATCTTGATCTTATCAGGTTAGTAGTTTGGATTCGATGGTGTTTATGGAATGGATTGTGTAGGAATTATGATATAATATTCATATATAAGAAGGATATATGAGTCAAGAATGATATATTCGGATTTTGGAGTAATTGGACATCATTTGATGTATAAGAAAATTTTGTTAAGTGTAAGTGCTAAGAGGTAAGTATACTAGACTTTTACTGAAATCACAATAAACATAATAATTATTATGTATGATTTTGTAAATGTGGTTAGGAATATATTTATATTATGTCAAAATATATTTTGATATGAAATGTAGAGATATGTGTTTATGAATGTGAGCATGAACATACATGACATATATGTATTTTTAAAAGTGAGCTTTCAAAGTGAAATGTGTTTAACAAAGAGAGCTTTTGAAGTGTAATATGTCCATGAGAAATATTTTGTATTTTAAGGATGCTTGAACTCACTGTTAGCTTAGTATGCATTTTATGTAATTTGTGAAGCCTTTATGTGTGGCATTTTCTTTAGAATTAGTATATGTTATGTGTTCCGTATATAAGGAGGATCCTATTGGTACCTAAAGGAAGAGTGAGTCATCACATTCGAGTGGTGGCGTATTAGTGCATGTGAGAGGACTTACCAATGATCAGGGTAAGGGTTTGGCTTTTTACCTTCGGGCATGAGCATTATATATGTGTAATTTAAAATTCTCACTTGTACTATTCCTCTCACACGGTATGTCTCCTACGAGTGACATTTGGCTCATTATGTGATATGTAAGTCCTACTAAGTAGTAGTTAAGTGATGGTATTCCTATTATATATTTTGAAAGAATGTGTGAGCACTTACATGACATGTGATTTGATAAGATTATGATTTTAATTTATCACAGCATATTATACATATGCATTGTGTACATATTTGTATTTAATATATGAAAAACTAGTATGCTTACTGAGTTTTAGACTCATTATAGTTTATGGTGATTCAAGTAAATAAGGTACATGTGTACTTAGTGGATTTGGCAAGGCTTCTGCTATTCCTTTGGTTCCCTAAGTTGCTAGGTTGCTGAGTGTTTTTTTTGGAGACACGTGGGATAAGATATTTGATTTGTCCCTATTGAATAAATACTTATGTATTATTTTATTGTGTGGTTGGATTTGATTTAAGTTTCACCAAGTGTGGTTATTGGTTGATTTTAAGTAAGAATTTGCAATGAATATATTTTGGGCTTCCAGTAACAAATTTGCTACTGGTGATGTAGTAGACTGTTAATCTCTGAGAAAATTCTGCGTATCTCCGGTTTACTAATTGCCCCAGTTATAATTCAATTGTTATAATTCTGAAAGAAATTGAAATGAATATTTAAATATTATCAATAGAAGTTTATATTTATATGTTAGGTTATGGGTTGTTTTAGTATTGAACTTACTAGCAATTTGCTAAGGATTTCTATGTCGAATTAAAGTTTAAAATTTTATGTAATATTATTTATAAGTGCACATTATTGAATGAATGTAAGTGATGTCATGTGTCGGATCTTTTGGGTCAAGGGCATGACAAATACTACCCTCACGCTGTAGCAATATTGGGCAATACTTTCGCATATATTTGCCTCATCTCTTGTTTAACCGGTATAGTCTAAGCCCAGTCGACTAAGTTCCTCACGTTGTAACAATATTGGGAAAAGGCCGACATGACTCGTCTAACACCATATTGACAAGACGGATCAGAATAAAACATTATGTCATAATGTAATATTCTTCAATTTGATTAAGAGAGATTTTTCTATCTAGGTCTTCATTCTCCTAGGAAGGGTGATTTTCAACTAATTAATTTTTCTATGTAAGCACAACTAACTCCCACCAGTATGGCTCCCATTGTAGTTGCCAACAAAAAACAAAGTAATTCTGGTTTATGATGCAGACCGATAACTCTTTATCACTGCATCTCATAAACTCCAATTTATAATATAGACTGATAACATTTATCACTACATCTCATAAATCTACACATGCAAAATTAATTTTGAAACATTGTTCAAAACACTATATCTATGAACAGTAGAAATTACTGTTCATGTGCTACTGTTCAAGTGAACAGTGCACCGTTGTGGCGCAAAATGTCATCGTTGTAGAGCTGAGAGGTCAAACCCTCAGCACTGCGGCCCTAGCCACTAGCATTGCAGCATCCCGTGCTTCCCTTTTGGCATACCTATTTCAACACGTGAAACGCGCCATTTACACTTGACATTTTGCATCCATTCACTCAAACAACACCCATATATGTCCTAAATGGCTCTAATACCATTATTGTCAGAGAGCTAATATACGTAGGTGTATGTATGCGTTATTATGTCTATTGCCTAAAATAGGTATCTTATACATATTCTACGTGGCGGAAGCGTGTAAATTATAATAAACACAATAAATAAAATATATTAATCATATTAATATATTAGTAAGATTGAGAACTCACCTTAGTGTGTAACATTATACACGTATTTTTCCCCAAGTCCGCATAGAGACTAACTCATGGCTAGTTCTAGTCACCTACAAGGTGGGCTTGGTGAGCTAGAATAGCACCCCTATACGCAGCACTGGGTTTAACTCTTAAACCCCAAAAATGGTCGAGTGTGTTTTCATCATTTTTTCCTAAATAATAAGAAATAGAGAGTTTGAAGATATTCACAATTGCTCTAATTAGAAGCATAAAAAAATGAAACAATTTCATTTTTCCTTTTTTTTTCTTCTTCCTTTCTTTCTTTTTTCTCATTTTCTTTCTCTTCTCTTTCTTTTTCTCTCTTCTCCATTTCCCGCAACAACAAAACACACCACCAAAAACACACATATCTCTCTCTTTATATATATATATAATAGAATAATAATATAATATATTATATTATATAATAATATAAATAGGTGCCAACTATTTGGCACCTAAAATAAAATATTAATATATATAATATCATATAATAAAACATAATATAATATAATAATATTTTATAAAGAGATATTTTGATTATTAACAATTAAATAATCAAAGTATGAAATGACTATTTTGTCCCTCGTGAATAGTTACCAAGTATACCCCCTAGTGGGTCCCACCAAATCTCACACTTGGATAAACTCAACTGAGGGTCCACAATGTGGCGCATGTCATTATACAATTAGTAAATAACAATTATTGACTAATTGTTATATTTAACATTTAAATACAGACGCACACATTCCTGTGGTAGTGCTAGATATTACTGGATTGAACAATTTAATTCAGCACGCTGCCCCAGTGCACAACGAGTACACTTCATAGCGTGGGACTCCCTAGGCCCCCGCCCGATTCGTCAAATAAAACTATTTTATGAATCCGTGAGCAATGCCCCACGCACACATCATGGATATTACAAATCAATGCGTTGAACCATGCAAGCTAAGGTTACAATGTATACGTATAGTCCTTCCGTCATGATATCCTGGATTGCAGGGATATAGATCATCATCGTCAAATCCCCTAGTTCTCATTCATATCTCATCTCCAGACTCGTATCTCACTGAACAATATGTGCAAACTCCTTTGCCATATTGTTCTACCCTAGCGGAACTCTTTCCAAGGATTAATACTTGTGGCCACAAGATTTTTTGAGATACAGTCTCGAAGCATCTGGGTATCAAACTCCCTATGCAAGCTAACGGATCCCAGATCTGTACACATCGAACTCCATAAGCATCAGACCATACACACCATGAAAGGCCTGTGACGTACGTAAAACCAAAGTATGGTGGATCACTTATAAGCCCATCGTGGTACTCAGGTTAAAGGATTGCGTATACTACTCAACTCGAGAGGATCCTCTGTTGACGAATTACATAGGATGTCTATCGGAGGCCCTCATGAGTTACTTGCATAACTAGCATTTCTTGGGACCCGATTGTAACTATGTAGTTACTAGTATATTCCTAGGTCTATGTTCCATTACAGACAAGGCTCCGACTCTTAAATCTGCTGAGTATTATAACCAGCTAACACTTAATTGTGCTAACATTTAACATTTAAGAAACTCTTGCTCCACTCAACACCTTTGAATTTCTCTCTATAGCTGCTTCAATTGTGCTCTAATTGGTCTCTCAAAATTGTGTTGTGCATTTTTTTAGTGTCTTGTGTGTTCTCTAAAGGTTGAAATGAGTGGCCTTTTATAGGGTTTGAGTTGAGTTTATAATCCTAATTCTCGTCAGTTCAGAAAAAGTGTGATAACTAGGACAAAAATCCTTTATTGATAGAGTGCTATGCCTTTAAACTGTGATTGCTGCAGCAGTAGGATATTTTCACTAGAGTGCAGGACTTTTACTGGGGCAAAATTAAGATAGCACTAAGGCAAAATTTTGTGACTTAATCAAGTCTTATTTTAGTCTTTCTTAATTTACAATTGGTCTTGTTGCTGAAGCAAAAATCTCCATACCACTAGGACAAAAATCAACAATTTTGAATTTGTTGCATTTTAAGTCCTTGGTTTTTGATTTTGCATCTTTGCTCCAGTTTTCATCTTTTTCGGTCTATTTTTTCATCTATAAATAAACAATAATAATAACAAACATAAATAGCCATTTATTCTTAAAAAATATCAAAGTCCTTGGTTTTTTATTGTTTTGCATCTTTGCTCCAGTTTTCGTCTTTTTCAGTCCATTTTTTCATCTATAAATAAACAATAACAATAATAGTAACAAACATAAATAGCAATTTATTCTTATAAAATATCAAGGTCTCAACTAAAAATGGGCATAAAATATATGACAAATATGCCCTGATCACAATATGTCTTTATATTATCAAGTCGAGTCTTATCTTTGTTAAACCTATTCCTTATCTCTATAATAAAGGTGCCCAAAAGATCTTTTAATTATGGCTTCTTTTTAGTAATTGATTGGTTATATACCAGTGAAGGTTGTAATGCATTCCTAGAACTATCATATGCTAGATTCTCATAATTACGTAGTCTCGGATTATAATGTGTAGGTATATAAAGTGGCATGTTGTTGTTCGAATAATTTAAATTTTGATTGTCGACATATTGCATTTGTGAGCTCACTATTGACACCAGTATAAGACACACTAGTAATCATTATCGAATTCTTACTTAAAGAAGACTCTCTAGCATTGAGTATAGAAATTTGACTAGCAATGTTGAGACTCAGGATGAAAGTGCAACTAATGGATCAACTTTATATACTCAGGCAGCCTTCCTCATAATGCACCTCTAATTAGGCCATTGGTAGTTGTTACAAGTCATTTCTTCTAACAAGAGCTAAGTTTCTTCCACTATTTTTAAGCATAAAGTATCATCCACCGCCGCATCTATAATAGTTTTAGTTTGGCCATTTAATCCATAGTAGAAGAGTTGTATTTGAAACCAATCTTGGTATCCATATGAAGGGCACTTCGAATAAATTCCTTAAATCACTCCCTAGCTTTATAGAGGTTCAAAGTCCATTTTCCAAAATTGATATATTTCTCCCCGGAGTTTAGAAGTCTTTGATGGTAAAAAAAACTTGGTAAGGAACGTTTATGCTAACTCTTCCCATGTTGTTATACTACCTAGCTGCACGAATTGGAACCAATCCCTCGCTTTGTCCCTAAGATAAAAAGGGAACAAGTGTAGTTGAATGACATTATTTGGAACTTCATTCATCTTGATGGTGACACATATCTAAAAACCAATGGCAAGATGCACATTAGGATCCTTACTTGGTAAAGCCCCCATATTGGTTTTATTATACCATGCTAATGAGAGCTGGCTTTAACTTAGAATTGTTAGCATTGATTCTTTGATGCCAAATCCCCAAATAGTTGTCATTGACCATAGGCTTGAAATAATCCCACAAGAATTATAGTTATTGGTGGTTGTTGCCATCGTCAGCCATAACTTGTGCTTGGTTTCTCCCTTATCTCCTAAGCCTCTACAAAGTGCATTCTATTTCTCTTTCTAATTTTTGTGCTCTCTACTCCTTGAATAAGATTTTGAGTTCTCTTTTTATAGGTCCTAAAATTAGGGCAAAAATGGAATTTTTTGTATCGATTGGTTCCACGGCGTTGAAGTTTTGGCACTATAATGCCACGTTTTAGCCTAAATTGGTGTAGCTACACCAAATTTTAATGCCTCAGTGGGGCCACTGTTCATGTAAATAATACTATTTGTATACTGTTCATTTTTATTGTTCATCATATTGCAGCACTAAGCCATTTTGGCACCGCTAGCACTGTAGTAAAATATTATTCATAGTTATTGTAGTATTTATTGTACTATATTTGATTTTTTGGCTTATTGTTCTTGACTTTTTATCTCAAATAGCTCTATTAGCTTTGAATCTACAAAATAACGTCAACACACATAAAAAGCCACAATTTCATGCTTAAAACAAGCAAATATCAAAATTTGAAAGATACCATACGATATATAAAATGTGCTTATCATTCTTTATAAACGATCACGAGTATAGTAGCAACTCTGCTATTGTTTCAAAGCTTGAAGTCACCATAAACAAGTTGCCAACTCAAAATCACATTGCTCAAGAAACTAGTTCCCCTTATGGCCTTCAGAACTAAGGTTCATACAACTATAAACCCTAAACTTGTATCATACGTTACACACCTTACATAGGTTCTACAATGTTTATAACAATTCGTAGATATACCACAACATGTGTTTCTCTATTATTTATTTTGTAAGTTTGACTCTCATAGTTTATGACTGGGTTTATCTACAAAAGTCCTTTATACTCAAGTCAATTTGTGCAAATTCATAACATCAAGTTTCCTATACTCCAAGAGCTCTTCAAAAGCTTGGTAGGCTTTACTGTAATATCCAATTCCTATTAGTAGTATTTGCGACTACATTTCGTTATAAAGTAATGAAGACACCGTGGGGTTACCCGATTCTAACCCTATTAGAAATATATTTTTTCTATAGTGTGCATGAGAGATATTAAACCTAATTTGATAATTTCACATTCGGTTGGAGTATCGAACGACCCTAGAATTATTTTTGGAATTTTTCTCTATTGGCTTGGAAAAGGAAATTTTAATTTACTTCATGAATTTTCATTTAAGGGTTATGAATGGACCAATTAGAGACAATTTCATGGATTGCCAAGTTGGGAATTCTAGTTAGTTCTTTTGACTATTCTAACTAAATAGTTGAAAAGGAACCAATTACATACTTAGTTTCCAACCAATAGCAAATTAGAAATTTAGAGTAAGTTGAGGGGCAAATTAAAAAATTTAAGGATCTCTATATATATAGTAGAAGTGTGTAGAAATTTCATGAGAGAAAAAGCAAACATCTTAGAGCAAGAGAAGCAAAATTCGGCCAAGAGAAAGGAGGGGCTGCTACAGTGAAATTTTTTTTTTTTCATGCTTAATCAAACTAAAATAAGGTCAAGTACAAGTTTTTAAGATCAATTGAAGCCTTTATTAGTGAAAATCCAAGAAAAAGAGGTAAGAAAAGCATTGTTTTGTGATGTTCATATGTGAACTTTCAAGATTACTTTAATTGATGTTCTTGTGTGTATTCTTGGTTTAGATTGAGTTGAATTCTAGTGTGCAGCTTGAAGGAGTCATCAAATTGAAGAAATTGGCAAGGTGAGAATTAGGATTTTTGGTGACTTTGATGTAGAGACTTCAATTTGTTATAATTAGGGCATTAGAATGAAATTGGCTTGATTTTGATGCAATTGGAACAAGAAATTGAGAAAAAAAAATATGTTGAAATATAGGGTGAACTTTTGCTACTTTAGAGAAGTTAGGGTTGAGTTGTGTTGTGGTTAAATTGTGGTGTTTAAATGGTGCCTTATGTAAATTGAATGGATATGGTTGACGAAAAAATCAAAAATGAAGAAAGAGAGCATAATTATCCATTTTAGTAAGATGAAGGGCAATTATGTCCAACCAAAGTTATAGGGTGTTAAGCAATTTTCAGGGCGTCGAATAGTGAGTTAGATTAGATTAAATGACTCCATAAATGAAAACCGAAAAGTAGTATCTATCCGGGCTTTGTATGCCAATTAGGGCGTTTAATAGTTAAATGAGATTGTAGTGTTTGAATTAGATCTAAATGTCATTTATAGCGTGTAGGTGAACAAAATTAAGACTGGTAACAGGAGCAAAAATTCGGAGCGAAATTGAGCTCGGAGCGGTTGTGAGTGAAAATCTGTCATTTTTTCATCTTTCGTTTATTATGTTTTCGCATAATGAAAATGTATGTTTTACGTGCTTTTAATGCATAAACATGATTTATGATTTTGATATATATATATCCATAGATATGCTTTTACATGTTCGGTTTAAGAAACAACTTTAAAATTATTACATTTGTTTCAAAGGCCATTGGTACCCTTAGATTATAGTGGTGGTGATGGTATTAGACCCGGCCGGTATATCCCGTACACATGGGCAGGTATTAGGGGTGTATTACTAAAATCGGAAAGTCAGGTTGTCGACTCATGTGAGTCGCTCTATGTGTACGGGGTATTGTCTTGCTATATATAGGCGATGTAAGATTCCGCTGCATAGTCAGTGAGATGTCTTGAGATGTCACTATGGATGCTGCTAGTTGAGGTGCCCCGTGACCTACTCACGTGTGCGGTGCTAGTTGAGTCGTTGCATGAGTATAGAGCTTTAGGGTTACCATTGGTATGGTTTAGAAAGAAAATGGTCGAGCGAGGGCTTTACTAGTTTTTAATCTACCAATTGCATATTATGCGTTTATATGCACATGCTAGTTATTATGTTGTTCAGATTTTGGATATTGTTTTTCGAAGATATAAATAAAATCTGTTCGGCAAGATTTCATCGGCATATGATGTTAGAAACTATTTTACAGCTTTATACAAGTTTTAGAAACACGAATTATGCATGTCTTTTAGAATTTAATATTTATGCAAAATTTTATTTTAATTCAAAATCTTAAATGCACTCACTAGCTCCTTTAGCTCACTCGTTTTATATTTTATATTTTCTAAACCCCCTTCCCAGGCATAAGTCTTGGTACGCAAGCTGCTGATTCTTCTACTACTAATTAATGGGCCAAATCTAAAGATCATTTTGTACATGTAAATGTGCTAAATAGCACTTTTTTTACTTTTTGTATAGTATTTATAGGCATGTGTATTTATACATATGTTTTGGACAAAACACGAAAAGTTTTGATATTATGATGATTGTTTTTACTTTTTATAAGTATGCCAGTTTTGTGATTTTAATGAAATTATTGAGTTGAGTTAGATTGATTTTGGAAAGGACCAAAGGTCCTATTTGGTAGTATTGAGAAGTGTTTGAAATAGTAGTGCAATTTCTTTGCAGGTTTTGTATTGGATTTTGAAAAAAAATAAGGGAAACTCTGCCTCTTTTTTTTTAAAATTAAGATGTCACTTTCATGTATATTCCAAGCTTTTCTCAATAATAGCAAGAACTAGAAAAGGGTTCGCCTTGCAAAATTTCTCAACTTACCCAGTTAAATTCTGAGGAACCTCCGTCAGGGTATCCAGCAAGGCCGCTGAAATTTACAGTAGAGGGTCTTAGGGTGAATTCTATCACTTACTCCTGAAATTACAAACGCAAAAAAGCTAAGAACCATCATCCAATCCTAGGTCATGCCTTCCATACAACTTGCTACATCAGCAGCTACTAATATTTTGCCACCTCACTATCTCCCAGGACAATCCTAAACAACACATTATTTTTTTTTAAAAAAAAATTCTAAACTTTAACATTATGAATTTTTTTCTTCCTAGCTCTTAAATTTGTAATACATCTAATTGGTTTTAGATTATATTGTGTTAAATGTTTTAGTTTAAGTCAAAGAATTTACCATTTTCTAGAAATGGCACCTACTGCTTCTTCTTGTGCTTTGGTGGGACTTGACGCTTGGTTTTAATTTTTTTGGCTTATTTACAAATTTAAAAGTTAGTTATTTAATCATATTCATCAATCATATTAATATGTTTCAATTTTTTAAATTTGTTAAAATTTAGTTGAACTTATAATTATAATGAGATTGATGAAATGAACTTATGTTGATTAATGATTGATAAAACGAATTGTGTTTTTCATCAGTTTTCATCAAAATGATTGGTTGTTCACTTGTTTGAAAATATTTAAACATACAAATATATATTTTTTTTGGTGTAGAATGGATGAATATTATGGCATTCGCAAATTTATTTTACCAAGTAATGTACATGAGGATGTTGATAGTATTGCCAAGAAAAGTACTACTACTTTGAGATTGAAAGTTTGGGCATACTTCACTAAGTTGCCAGGTGGCAAAAGGGCTAAATAGAATTTATGTAAGAAGAGTTATGCATGTAAGAGTAGTTCCTACTACCTCCAACTTGTTGTGACACCCAAAGAGATGTGTTATATTTATAAGCACAAGAGTTGATGACAAACAAAAACTATTAATATAAGAATAAGACTTCAGTGGAAGATCAAACAAAAGAAAGAAAAAAAAAAGAGTTAATGAAATATTGTGGCTGTTGGGTTTGATAAGAAAGAAATTAGAAAGGTACTTGTGAGGACAATTATCAAAGACAAGTTACCATTTCAATTTATGGAGGGTGAAAGGTTTAAGGAAGTTATGAGAAAAGCTTGTCCTAAGTTTGATGTGCCATTCCAAAGAAAATTGTAAAGATATCCTTGAGTTGTATATGAATGAGAAGGCATTGAAGAAAATTATTTTAAATGCAAATTGGACAATGAATGCAAAATATCAATTACAAGGTTATTACCTCTCATTTTATTGATAGGACTTAGGTGTTGCATAAGAGAATATTTAGTTTTGGGACATTATAAAATCATAAGGAGGAGACCATATGGAAACTAATATAGACTTATTTGCTTGATTGGAGTATTTAAAGTGTGTTAACAATTCTGATGGACAATACAAGTGTAAATAATATTGTAGTAGGTTATCTAAAGAGAAATTTGAAGAATTGAAAATGTGGTTTGTTGATTTTAAATAATGACTATATGCATTTAACGTGTTTTGCGCACATCATCAACTTGATTGTGTAAGCTAGGATCAAAGAGGTGAATGATTCAATAGCCAGCATTGGAAATTCTATAAAATACAACCAATCTTCCTCTTTTGAGTTATAAATATTTAAGAAATATATGGATAAGGAGATAACTTTATCCAATGGGCTTGTTGAGTTAGATGTGCCTACAAAATAGAATTCAACATATTTTATGCTAGAAAGTGCTTTGAAATATTAAAAAGCCTTTGAACAAATGGACAATGGTAGGCTTTATTGGTCTTATTTCTTGGAGGATGAAAACAGAAGGAAAATGGTGGAACCACTGACATATAAGAATAGTGATAATGCCAAGAGATCACTTAAGTTTTTTAAAACATTTTATGTTGTGACTTCAAAATTTAATTCAACCACATTTGTGTCTTCAAATATATATTTAAATAAAATGTGGAAGATACAATCACGTTTGATAAATATTGTTGGGTGCTATAGCTACTAATATGAAGAAACAATATGATAAATATTGCGATCTTTGGAAAAGATTAACAAGTTATTAATGGTGGTAATTATACTTAATCCTCGATGCAAATTGAAATCTGTTAGCTATTGTTTCAAGACTTTATTTGATTCCACAAAGATAGATGAATTGATTGGTACTATTGAAGCACTATTGTTTAAGTTATTTGACAGCTATAGTGCATTTGAATAACATAATGGTGGTGATGGATTAGTGGTGTTCAAACTCACTCTTGTAGTTATATTTAATTCTCAAGTCAAGTAGATAAAATGGGTAAAAAATGATGTTATGATACTTTATCTCAGCTTAATAAATAAATAAAAAATGTAGACATGAAAGTGAAGCACAAAATAAGATGGTGATATACTTGTTGGAGCCTATAGAAAATCTTAATAAGACCCATTTTGATATCTTACTGGGTAAAAACTGAATTGGCCAAAATATTCAATTCTATCTTGAATTGGAAAGAATATTTTGGTTATTCTACTATGTACTGTAGCTTTTGAGTCTACATTTAGTACTTACGTTCACATTCTAGATTCATTCAAGAGTTTTTTCACTCTTAAAACAAAAAGACCATAAAATGTATTCAAAATTGATTTTGATTTGCTTTTCTTAGAAAGCATATGCATGATCTTAAATTTAGAACATATGCATGAGAGTAAATTTTATAAAGTTATTAAAGCAAAACAGTGACTTGTTTAATTTATTAAGACTTGTGACTTATTCAATGTTATAAATTTTATTATTTTATTAATGATTTATGCTTTTTAGAATTTGTGGGCCAATGCTAATAACAAAGAAGGAAATAATTACTGATTGATATTTGAACTTTGGATTCTAGGTAATCATTCCAAATTTTATTAAAATTTGATAGTAGATATATTATTTATAAATTTAAGTTTATTTAATAATTTCAATTTGCATATATGTAGATCGGATATGGATATAATGCTTGGAGGGTTGTTTGGACTTTTTTTTTTAAAAGGAATATTTCATTTATAAAATTTGGGAAGAATAAGAATCCTTAATTACAAAATGTTCAATTTAGGAAGGTATTTTGTCAAATTAAATATTTTTAGAGTCTAAATTGAAGGCAAGATGTGCCAATTTATGTGCAACTCGATTGGATAATTGATGACCATAGCTAAAAGAATAACAAGAGAATGAGAAAGTAATAACAATAATGTCTTGAAGGACCAAACCCAATTCCGAGGCAGAAGGGGAGCGATTGTTGATGTCATGAATAATGCCTGCAGCATCAGAGACTACCTCAAGTGCTGAGATACCCAACATTCGAGCCAGGCAAAAACCATGTATCAAAGCCAAAGCTTCAAGAATGCCCACAGAAGGCTGTACTTTAATAGGATTGGAAGAGGAAGCCAAGACAGCCTTAGAGTGGTCTCGTAGCATCACCCCAAGCCCAGCTTTGAAGTGTTTTAAAGACAAGCCTACATCAGTATTTAGTTTAATGAGGCTCAGTCTAGGGGCTTGCCATACTCTAGTTTGTAACATAGGGGTGCTAGTAGTAGAGGCATGGGTAGTCCTAGACTTATCGTTGTAGCCTTGCCCCAACACAGCACATCCGACATCGAAAACACCTTATGCTCCAAAATAAATTAGTTCCTAAGAAACCAGAGCCTCCAAAATAGTATAAATAAAGTTTCAAAATCTCTAGTATGAAGGCTGACCAGACATTCGATCAAAAGATCCAACATGGGTGTATTATGATCAATACCAAAGCCATGCAAAAAGGAGCAAGACTGGCATACATGTTTTAAAGCATCACAAAGTCAAAGTGCATAAATGGAATTTTTAGCTCCTTTCGTGCATCGGCTACAAGGATCATCAACAGGTACAAGATGTCGCCTAAGGTTAAAAAATGTAAAAATCCAACCATAAGACAGTCTCCAAACAAAATGTATAATCTTTGGGGTGAGCTGTAAACGCCATAGATGCTTCCACCAGCTGTCGAAGCAAGCATTTCCATTGGAAGATGATGTATGTCGAAAGGAGAGCCAATACCCACTCTTAACAGAAAATTGGCTATATTTGTCGAAGTGCTATATAACTTAGTCGCCAAGGTGGGCCCAGAAAGGCACTCGTAGGATGTTTAAGATTAGTTTGCATTCATCTTCTAAGAAAGAATTCCGTATTAGCTCTTGATTCCAGAAACCTGACGGAAGGAGTAGATCAGCCACCAAGGAGTGTTCATGCAACATATGAGGGAATAACAGTTTGAAGGAAAAAGAGCGAGAGAGCCATTGATCACAGTAGATTGAGACAGAAGATCCATCCCCGATGCGCCAACGAAACCCTTTAACCAGCAAATTACGGCCCTAAAGAATACTTTTCCAAACTGGAGAATCAGAATGTTTTAGATGTACTTGTAGGAATGAGGAGTTAGGGTAATAGAGACTTTGGAGTATTCTTATCCCCAGGGAGTTTGGATGGGCAATCACACGCCAACTCTGCTTGACTAAAATAGCTTGGTTAAAGGAGTGCAAATCCTTAAAACCAAGGCCACTATCATATTTGTGGTGACACAACATTTCCAGGAACACCAATGGACTTTCTTCTTGTTTTCATCACCATCCCAAAAGAATCTAGCATAGAGTTTATGAATTTCTTTAATAAGAATCTTGGGTAGCCTGAACAGATTCATAACGTAGGATGGAATAGCCTGGATCATCGCTTTAATAAGAACCTCCCGACCTCTGGCAGAGAAAAAGTGCCTCTTCCATCCCTTCAGTTTATTCCATCTCCCGACCCAAATATTTACTGTAGTGCGGGACCTGAATAACAGCAAGATAATGAGATAGATGAGTAGCGGTCACCCTCGGAATACAATTACCAAAGTATACGGCTGATTTTTGGTAATTTATTAGTTGTCTAGAAGCAACCTCAAAAGACCGCAAAATCTCTAGTATCAAATTACAGTCATTTTGAAATGCCCTGGTGATGATAAGGCTGTCATCGGCAAAAAATAAGTGGGAGATAATTGGGCTCGATCTTCCACATTTCAAGCCATATAAAGAATCCCGTTGCTGAGCAGTATTGAGAAGGGTAGAGAGACCTTCAGCACAAAAACGGAATAGGTATAAGGATAAAGGATCACCTTGATGAAGACCTCGCAAAGGGAATATATTGTCCAGTGCCAAGCCATTAATAATGACAGAGTATGATATTGAAGATATGCAACGATAGATCTTTATACACCAACTTTCAAGAAAGCCCAACTTGTGCATCATAGCCATCAGAAAAGGCCACTCAACACGATTATAAGCCTTTGACATATCTAGTTTTAAGGCCATATAATTCCCGCCAGAGAATTTGTTTCTTTTAATAGCATGGAGGCATTCGAACTCAACCATTGCATTATCAGTTATTAGGCGCCCGGGGATGAAGGCGCTTTGAGAATCTGATCTGTTGACCAAAACCTTTGTAATGGTCTTATACAAGACATTACAAAGGCTAATAGGACGAAAATCTGAATATAGTTTAGGCTCAATGATTTTAGGGATTAAAGTAATGAGGGTTTTATTAGCCTTCCCAATATCGTCTCCATGATTAAAGAACCCTAAACACACTGAACAGATAGATGGCCCAATCATGTCCTATAATTTTTTATAAAACAAAGCAGACATACCATTTTTCCCAAGAGCTTTTGTAAGATACATCTGATGAACAGCAGTGTAGATATCCTCAGCACAAAAAGAAGAATCTAACCATTGATAGTGATGCTCAGAGAGACGCTGCTCAACACAGGAAACAACATCATTAATTGCTAACATAAAAGGCCTCGAAAATGTAAAGATGACAGCAAAATACTCATCAAAATTTCGTGCAATCTAGTCTGAGTCTGAATGCCAAGTTCTATCACTCCCCATAATTTCAGAGATATGGTTTTTCCTTCTGCGACCAAAGGCTTTAAAGTGGAAGAAACGTGAATTTCTGTAACCAGCCTTAAGCCACAAGACTCTCGATCGTTGTCTCTAGTATCTCTCTTCTTTATATAGCAGAGCATCTAGGGATTTTTAAGTCTTATTAATCTCCTTCCAGGTTTGTATGTCTACCTGCTTATTTAAAATCCCCAACAGATGCTTTTTCTTCTTTATTTTATACTTCAATCTCTGAAAATAGGTCATATTCCACTTTTTGAGCCAAGTCCCGATGCGTTTTAAAGTCCCACAGACTTCATTGAGCAAAGTCGAACTATTTGTCCATCCCTCTGAGATTATCTGTCTACATTCCTCCTCATCAGCCTAAGCCTCCTCAAAATGAAACCTGCTGTAAGGAAACTGAGATGAAGTTTTACTAGATGTCATACCCAAAACCCCGCAAGCTAACTGTAGGGGGCGGTGATCAAAGCCCTAAAACTCTAGATGTTGTACACAGGCATTAGAGAAACGGTTATGCCAGGAGAAGGAGCATAACATACAATCTAGTCTTTCTTATATAAAGGAATTAGAGTTGTGCGCATTACACCAAGTGAAGTGGGGGCCCTTGAAGTGGATTCCTATTAAGTTGCAGTCATCAACAGCCTTTTTGAAATTTGTCATGAGAAATAGAGGTTAAGGCAGCCTGCCATCTTTTACTGAGTTTGTAAGAATCTTGTTAAAATCCCCACCACATACCCAAGGGAGAAAATAGAGAGCATAGACGCCTTAGAAGTGTCCAGGAGTGGACACGCTGGGGTGTATCAGGATGGCCATAAAAGCCGATAAAACGCTATTTCCTCGCTTGATCTGTAACTACAATATCAATGTGAAAACAAAAGTAAGATAGGTGGAAAATATCTACCTTATCCGTCTATAGTAACACCAAGCCACCACTGCATCTAGTTCTTTCAACAATAAGTTTTCCAACGCAACCAAGCTTTACACGGAGCTTTTCTACCCTATGCCTGAGAGAAAATGTTTTCATAAGAAAGATCACTTCTGGGCAGTGTTCCTGTATCAAGTTGGATAGGATAGGGAATATGTGGGGGTTGCCCAGCCCCTGTACATTCCAGCTTAAGGTTTTCATTGGTATCGACAGCCCTGCACCACAGTAGGAGCCACCGTTTGAGTTTGAGGAGAATAGGTCGCTTCATGAAGACCCTCAGAGCTGAGTGAAATCTTCTTGGCATGGATGTGGATTCTTGAGTCATTGCTCCATTCCTTTCGTTTCAGATTAATGGAAGAGATGTGCGAATTGAAGGGCTCTGAGGTTCTTTTCCCCGGGGCTTAGGAATGACCCATGCGTCTTTGCATTCACGGGAGGAGTTGTGTGAATGTCTAAAATTTTTCTGTTTGGAGGACCTTAGAAAAGAGCCCATATGAATTCTACCCGAACCTGCACAAGTCCTGCAGGATTCCTTAAGCTCCTCTGTCCCTACAAAAGAATTCTTGTTGTCTGCCACCAAAACTGCAAGAGAGCCGTTATACAGTTGTTCCATCATTGCATGTGGATGTTGGTTTGAAGGGCTCAGGTAGGCGTAGGGGACAGCATCCATGGTTGGGGGGGGGGGGGGCAGAAGTTCTTGGACAGTGGTCAACGGTAATGTCTTCCATATTGCATATGAAAGTTGGTCTAAAGGGCTCGAGAAAGTGTGGGGGACAGCATCCATGGTGAGGCGCAGAAGTTGTTGAATAGTGGCCGACGGTGATGTCTGCCATGTTGGTGAACTCCACGTGCATTCAACTATCTTTAGGGCTTCTGAATCTAAGTGGGGACAGGAAGCAAGTTAGTACCTGGAGCAATATTCATTTTTAAGGGAATGGCCTTGGAGTAGCTTGAGGTCTCGGTTGTACGTGAAGCTACACCTTCTTCATTGCATTTTTCTAAAGCCAACTGTTTGGATCCAAGAGCTGTATATTGGCTCGGCTTTGAGCTGCTCACAGCTTTATTCAACTTCTTTCCCTAGCTGCGTGAGTCTTCTACCAACTTTATTATGTTGCCGAGCACATGCCCATCATCCCTTAGCTGTTTAAACATGACTGCATATGGAGCTACACTGGGTGCTTCTTTTCCAATTAAGGTGTCAGTGGTGTGCTCTCCATTATCGATTAAAACAAGATTATTCCTTGTACAGAGTTATGGTAAGGCGGCCGACTCACATGCCCATTCCCTTCACTATTTTGTTTGATTTTATTACTAGTATTTGCATGATCATTCCTTTGGTTCATGTATTGGTTTGCACCCGTAACACATCCCCATTCTGTGTAGGCCACATGTGGGACATTACCCACATGTAAGGCATTCCCCATACATGCGTCCGTGGAGGATCCTGTGGGGTGTTCAACTTCTATGGTAGTCACGTTACTAACACCCGCATGTGCGTCTGTTTTATTACTCGGCCACATAGGAAAGCTAACATTGGCCTGAATGCTTGCACATGCAACGGTATTCTTTCTCAAAATAGGGTATAATTTGGTTGGAACCTCTGCTTTCTCCAGGTTCCCTTTTGTCATCGGGTCATCCGCCGTGGTTTCTGCCCACGTCAGAGGAAAGTCATTCTCGGCTACCACTCTAAAGAACTCCTTTTCAGTTTCGAGAGAACCAATACCCACTATCCCTCTTCTTGTAAATTGATCATCCCTTTATCGTGATGGGGTCCCCTTTTGTAGTTGTGTAGGGATAGTCAGCTGAACTTGGATTTTGTGTTACCTTGGGTTTGGGACGTTGCCCCTTAAGGCTCCCCGATGATCGGATGTGGTCTAAGTAACAATGATTGCCTGGTTTCTTCAAGAATGTTGGGAATGAATAAGGCACTCTCGATACCCATAGTCTAGGAAGCCGCAGAGTGTGCAAAACTCCGGCAACTTTTCATATTTGAAATCTAACCAAACCAACATTTCGCTTGATCCGAGTTTAAGAAAGATGCCTTTTCGAATTGGTTGGTCGAGGCATAGTTTAATTCGGATTCAGATGAATCTTCCAGTACAAGAACCAAAGTCGTTGAAGTCTGCATCTAAGAACTTTCCAATTTTGTTCCCAATTAATTCAGCTGTCTCAACATTCATAGGGATTAGAGGCATATTATAAACTTGGATCCAGAAGGAAGCATGTTGGAATGTAGGGTTCGAAGCCGAAGCTTCATCTGAAGCAGGCTTCATGGCTATAAGAAATTTATTAAAGTTCTAGGGTTCAGACATCAAAACCCCTTTTCAGTCATCTTCCAACTCGAATTCACATAAAAAGTTATCACCACCTAACCATCGAAATCTCAGATCTCCGGTAGGCCGCCACAGAGCCCGTATTATATATTGGAAAGCTTCTCGTTGATAGTTTCTTCTGGTAAGGATTTTGACAAGGAAGCCAAATTTTGCTGCCGAATGATGTCTTCTAATCACCGATTCTGGGAGCCATAGGACTTTCTCATTGTGAGAGTTGTCAATTGAAAATGAGTTCCATAAGGCTTCGATGTCGTCCATGATTTTGACATGAGAGTAGAGTTTGTGAATGATAAAATTCGTTAAACGAACGAGAATTAGATCTCTAAGAGCCTAGAGAGAAAAAAATTTATCTTTAATATGTGAATGTTCTTTTTGATAGGGTTGTTTGGACTTTGGCACTTGGAAGTTAAAAATGGAAATGGCGTTGGATAGGATTTGTAGTTGAAGTTCTGGATTTAGAACTTTCGAGAAAATTATCTTTTCACTCTAGGTCATTCGGAATAAAATTTCCGGTATTGATACCCAATAAATTTAAGACCATTGGATGAAATCAACGATTTATAGAAAGTTCATTATTATCAAATATTTAAACTAGTACAACCGGTAATTATCACTTAGTAATAAAATTAAAAAGAGTAACCGTCTTTTTTGTTTAAACATAAATCCTTAAACAATCTCAAACACACAAAAAATCCCTAAACGCTTTTCCTCTCTCACCACTTCTCATCTCGCCAATTCTCCTTCGTCGATTCTGGCCACCGTGAAATCATTTTTGGCAAAACCACGTCATGCCATAAACTCGATGGGGTTAGATACAAAGCCTTAATCAACTTTAAAGTTCTCCACATCTTGTCGCTCGTGATTTCTGTATCACCAACCGTCTGACAACATCACGCCACCGTCGACCAATTAGGAGGTAAAGCATAAAGTCAGTGGTATCACTTAGACGTCGACAAAGCTTTTTAAATAAATGGCGTCACTTATCAAATTTTCTTCTTTTTCTTTCACTTTTGTTTATCTTAGTTTTTAAGCATTTATGTTTTTTTTTTTATGGTTTAATTTACAATGTGAAGAACTGGGTTCAGGATAGTTATGGTTGAGCTATAAAATTTCTTCATATTGCACTTGAGAATAGGTACAATCTTGATGAATAAAGGGATTCGAACTAATATTAAGAAGAGAATCAACCGACTGTAGTCTGTAAAAAAAAAAAAAAAAAACGACTGTAGTGGTCGTTATCTATCCAAAGAATGAAACCATCTTTCAAAGTCGTAAACCATCTAATGTCATTAAAAAAATAAAAGAAAAAAAAAGCAAAAACAGTCTTTCTCCTCTCTGACCTACATTTCGTCGATTCTCCATCATTGGATCTAACGACCGATAATTCATTTCAGCCAAAAGTACGCTGCACCATCAACTTGTTCGGGTTAGAAGAGAACGTCGCTGCAAAGCCCTCAATCAATCAACAATTATCGATGTCTTGCGTGACGACACGGCGGCGTCGCGGCTTCTCGACCAAATCATTGCCGAGTGGCCACCGAAGGGGGGGAGAGAAATCAGAACGAGTTCATTAAAATGTAAAAATTTATTAAAAAAATATTATTATTGAAAAAATATTAAATAATAATAAACATTTTCTACCTCGCGTATATTTTTATGACATATATTAAAATTAATATTCACCATGGCATAGCGTTTCTGTTTGTTGAAGTGAACAAATGCAAAATAACTGTTGACTAAAATTGAGGGATCGGTGGTTATAGATGCGTAAGTTAGTTGAGAGGGCAATAAGATTCTACATAAAAGTCTTGAATTAATACTGAGCCTAGAATATATCAATATAATATATCTTAAGATTTATTAATGATTAACCAAAACAATATTATAAAAGAATTCATGAGAAATAAAAAATAGTCATTTAATTTTATTTATGTTAAGTGTCATTGGAAGAATAGTTCATTAAGATGTAAAAGTTTATTAAACTCTCTTAATATTAAAGAAAGGTTTAATTCAAAAAATTATAATTCATAGTATTATAATGAACATTTTCTATCCGGCGTATACTTTTCATGACATAAATGAAAATTAACATTCACCATAGCATAGCATTTCTGTTTGTTGAAGAGAGCAAATGTGAATCATTTTTTAACTAAAATTAGGGGAGTGGTAGTTATGAATGTGTATGTGCTTATATGTACTCAATTAATTGTTAAACTATTTTAATTTATAATTTAATTATTTAATTTAATTTTTAGATGGCTTCACGTTGTCAAACAAAAAACACGAGTCCCTCTTTATTAAAAAAACATAGATAAAATTTTAGTGATGTTAAATGACAGAACAAATTTTATAATTTTAAGGTGAAATACATCTCTAGTAGAGTTCGGGCCACTACCCATAAAGATCGAATTTAGATTACTAATAGCAAATGCCAAAGGATTACTAATCAAACTCAAAATTTAGATTTTTAAAAGCAAGGGAGGATCTTATCAACAATTTCAACTTAATGTTAATACGTTTATGAAAATATTAAAGTTTTAGAGTAAAAACCAATTTAAGAATTATTTATTAGCAACGTAAAGAATTAATCGATCAATTCAAAGAGTAAAAGAAGAATTATATATAAAATAGGCTATAATATAAAAATAACAGTTATAAGATGCCTCCTCTCCATCTATTCAATTCCTAACTTATAAATTTTACATAAATTTATACAATAATAAATAACTCATAAAAGATAGTTGATAATTAACATTATTGATTGATGTCTATGGAAGATATAACAAAGAGAACCGACCAATTCTTTTTACAAAATCACTTCCAAACTTGTGCACTTGAAAATTTTGTTATTTTGATCCCAATAACTCATTATATAAGCACAAAATATAGGAAGTTGAATGTTCATAAAATTGTTCATTTTTAAAAGTACAATACAATTTGAATTCATTTTTTTTGAATATTGAAACTTAACCGAATATCTACTACTTTTGTAATTATATACGATCAAGGTTAGTCCAATTTTTGAACCTACTCAAATATTTTGTATTACATATTAGAAAAAAAAACATTAAGTAATGTTCTTTAAATTAACTACTAAAATTATAGCATTAGAAGTAGAAAAAATATTAATAAATATATTCTATAATGTAAATTTTTTAATTAATTCTAATTATAAAACTAGTATAAATATTGTTAACTTTGCGATGCTTGTAAATTTATTCTATAGTAATTTAAGTGTTAATAGTTTATTTGTCTATTTATTCATAAAGATCATAAAACTTGATATTGAAATACAATATCACCTAATTACTATTTATACAGGGTTAAAACTTATAATTGCAATAGAGAACTTGATAGTAAATATTGCACCTATAAATTTAACATAAACAATAATATAAACTACACATACTTTCTATAAATTTAAAATAACATTTGTAAATCAATATCAAAATTATAAATGATACTTTTTATTTGTAAATTAAACTAAATTTTATAAATATAATATAAAATTTGTAAATCAACATCGAACTTTTATATTTACATAAAAAAAACTATATATATAACAAATAAATCGTAATATTTATAAAAGAATTTAAAATAACTAAAAGTATTATAAATCAACTAAAAATATAAAAGTAGACATAAATTTTGTAAACTACATGTACGACGTGTAAATTTAATGTAACATTTGTAAATCAATATCAAACTTATAAAATAATACTTTTTATTTGTAAATTAAATAAAATCTTATAAATATAATATAAAATTTGTAAATAAACACTGAACTTGTATATGTACGTAAAAACCTAAATATATAACAAATATATCGTAAATGAAATGTAATATTTGTAAAATAACTAAAAATATATAAATCAACACAAAAATGTAAAAGTAGACATAAAGTTTGTAAACTATACGTACGACATGTAAATTTAATATAACATTTGTAAATCAATATCAAACTTGTAAATGATACCTTTATTTGTAAATTAAACAAAATCTTATAAATATAATATAAAATTTGTAAATCAACATCGAACTTGTATATTTACGTAAAAACCCTATATATATAACAAATAAATCGTAAATAAAATGTAATATTTGTAAAAGAATTTAAAGTACATAAAAAAAATTATAAATCAACACTAAAATGTAAAAATAGACATAAATTTTATAAATTACACATACAACATGTAAATTTAATTTAACATTTGTAAATTAATATGAAACTTGTAAATGATACTTTTTATTTGTAAATTAAATAAAATTTTATAAACATAATGTAAAATTTGTAAATCAACACTGAACTTTTATATTTACGTAAAAAGTTATATATATAACAAATAAATCGTAAATAAAACATAATATTTATAAAACATTTAAAATAAATAAGAAAAATAAATTATTATTAGCATTGACGCTTGGATAAGACACTAATTATTATAAATTAAATTATTTAAAAAAATATTAAATGCTACACAAAGTTGTAGACTAAATGAATTTATCATCTATTTAATATTTGTAACATAGAATTGAGAATTAAAATTATAAATAGGAAATAAGATTAAAAATTTTACATGCTAATTAAAGAAAACATAACAATATAAATATGAATTACTTTTTATACATAGCGTGCGTGAAGTCATGTTTGTATGACAAGTAAACTAATTACATTAACACAATTTTCGTAAATAGCAATAAAATTTTTATATTATTTACGACGTTTACAAATTATATTTATTTCCTTTAGTAAGATATACAAATTTAACATTAATTTACTAAGATATACAAATAATATTTTATATGTAAATCTACATATGTAATCCATTTTGTGCTCTTTATTACATGTAGGATTAATAATCATTGAAACTAAATTTTAATTTTTTTCATACTATTTATTTAGAACAATCCTGATATTAGTTTTTAATTCTTATAAATTTATTATATTTAGAATATATTTTAATTTATGCCTATTAAAAAATTTATGATTATTTTATGTTCAACTCTAAATAATTTTCTGTTTTTTTATGTTTATATGATTAATTATTTTAATTTTTTGACATTAATAAATAGTTTAATAAATTAAATAAGTTAAAAGTGTAATGCATAAATATAACATTTTTAATAGAAATTAAAAATGACCTGTTACCTAGAGAAGAAGTTAATTTTTATTTATAAGAAATCAATGGTGGAGATTAAAATTACTTAATCAAAGGATTAATAATAAATACAGTATTGAGACCGATAAAATTTTCCCAGTATAGTAAAATAATCCTTTCACTCTTGATTGTTTTTAAAATTTATGAGAAAAGTACTGTTCTTTAAGAAAAAGAAAACACGAGTTGAACAAGTTACCGGACTTCAACAAAGAAGCTACAAAGGCGACTTAATCCAAGAAACTAAAGCAAAAAATAAAATAAAATCGGAAGAAATTATGGCACGTGCAAGAGACCGTGACGCGTGCAAATAAAGAATTCTTGAAGATAAAATCGTGTTCAAGCGAAACACAACTTCAATCAATGACGATAAAGGCCAATTTTCCAAAGAAGAAAAGGCAACACAAATTACAGTAAGATGCCGACCACATACAGCGACTTGATGACTTCGTACATGTGACCACCTGGTATGGCATTATCACGAGGAAAGGGGCAACAATTTAAATGGTTATTAATATCCATCCATCAGGTTCATCTAAGCGCATTTGGTTGGTGGAAATTCGTTTGGTCCCCTGTGACACTCCAGTCTCCAGTCATGATTAACATCCTATTAAATCTAAATTGTCAAAGATGTAACAGCCTGTGGGTTGTGCTGCAAATATGCAAGAAACGTGTGGAAACTGCCTCTGTCTTTTAACTTATATGACAGATGGGGTCCATCTGATTTTATTTTTTTCAAAAAAATTTCTGGTGTTAGTGGGAGGGGTACGTAGAAATTATTATTTGCAAGTGAGTAGTGACTGCTTGGTCCTTTTATCTATTGATAAATAAATTTTCATCGTAGCAAAATGACCGACAGTCAACTAACCTTTACTAGAAGCTCAGATGTCTTACAGGTTGGATTAGATTTCCTCTTGGCTCTAATTCTTCCACCTTCTCTCCTCTGCCCAAATTATTCCCCACTTGAATAATCGTTCAACGTTGATACGGCGGCAAAGGCATCAGGAGTGGTTGATTTCGGGTGCCCTCATATGTATAGCAACCTCTGCCTGCAGGAAACCTTTTATTTTGAAGTAGAAAATGTTGTCCCCTGGATAGTTTTGAAGAAATCAAGGTAACTAACGATTCGGGACTTATTAATTAGACCTATTAAACTTAATTTGCTCAAGTTTGCAATCATCCCGTTCCACGGACCAAATCAAACTTCTAATCAAAACTAGATGTTAGTATATATCTGTAAAAGAGAGAGAACAACTAAGTACCCATCAACTGAATCTGCTAAATCTGTACAGAAATCTTGAGAAATGTTATCAAATCAAATGCTCCCATTTACATTATGATCATGATGACGGCAAAAATCATCCAAATTTACAGTTCAAGCGATCTAACTAAACATGTTCCATTGTAGAATCAGGCAAAGGAGTGGGATCTGTTTGGTACTCTGCTCTTGACTCGACACCAGCACCATCACTAGCAAGGCCACTTTGGGTTATCTGGCTCTCTCCCAACTCAATTCTAACATCATTGAACACTCCACTTTCTGTTGCCAGGCCCTCTCCCAATAAATGAAGATCACTGAAACGGCTACTTTCTTCACCAAATCTTCGAGAATCGGTTCGACAAATTGGACACCTGGGGTTCTTCAAAAGCCATGCATCCACACACTTGGCATGGAAGCTGTGGTTGCATATGGGCAGCAGCCTGCACTTTTCACCTTTCTTGAAGTTGTCCAGGCAAACTGCACAATCGACAGGGCTACTTCCTTTGCTCTTTGCTGTGTAATCATAGCAAGGAAGCTTCTCCACTTCGTTTCGGGACAAGCTCATGCCGCCATGGCCGCCTCTTTCTACCATTGCATCATTACCATTTCTAAATCCTCTTCTAAAGGTTCTTGCAAGTATGCAAAAATGAATGAAGATCAATGCCCCTATGATGACAAACAACATTACCACTGATATGATAATAGCCGTTACCATTCCCTCAGAACCAACACCGGAACCTTTATTCTCCATTGCAATCTTCTTCTGTAAATGATTACTTAAGTATTATATTCTTATACGGAAATCCAGAATTACATCTAGCTTAGCACCTCATTTGCTTCAATTGAAGCTTCATGGCATCCGGAACCAAACTCAATGGTCAAATTCAGTAAATATTTTGACCTACCAAGAAGGAAATGATGATGCAAAAAAATGCAGAAAGCAAAGTGAGAAAATAAATGAACCAAGAGTTGTTTTCTTGGGCGGAATAAAAAATTTTATTGACATCAGAGAAGATGAAGACAACCGATAATAAGAAAGCCGTTGGTGTACTTATCTATCTCAAATTTTTTTATTTTAAATTAATATATCAATTATTAAATTATGCATAATTTTAAAATTATTACACGATTTTATCATACACATAAAATAAAATTTTAAAATATTATTTAAAAAATATAATATTATTCTATCTATTATGGATCCAATAAATTCTTTTGGCAAAAATATGTTGATGGCCAATAATTACTAATTAGGCAGGAATAAGGATTTTTTTTCAAAAAATATTTTAATCAAGGTTTAGTTGATCCAAGTCATACAGTGGGCGGTGAAGAGCCAAATTTTAAAGGTTGAAGAGATATTAAAATCAGAAAAATTATCGAAATTTAAATTTTTTTATTTATCATATAACTTCTGTTGTTGTCTTAGTTTCGTGGCGTGTGTGTATTTAATGACAATTTGAGATGCTGCACTACTACCACCTAATGAAAACGACAAGTCTTCACTATTATATATTTATATTATATATATGGGTCCTGTTAGTGACAATTTGTCATACGGCCGGATGTTTGAGCCCTTGGATCTCCGATTTATTTACACTTTAGACTGGTAACCTTACAATCGATTGTCATTGAAAATTGGATGATGAGAAATATCAAAAGAACCGTCATTATTTGGTTAAATATAAAATACACCCTTTAAGATTAAATAAATAACAAAGACTTCCTATTATGCAATTAATAAATTAAAAATAATATATTGCATTAAATATCTAATTTCAATTTAAATTTCAATTTTAACGACGTTAAATTTTATAATTTTAATTTTAATTTTAATTACGTTAAATATTATAATTTTATATTTAATTTCAATTTCGATTAAGTAAATATAATTTCAAATTTAATTTCAATTATATTAAATGTTGTATTCCAATTTCAATTTCAATTATGTTATATGTTATAATTCTAAATCTAATTTTATTTTTATTTATGTTAAATGTTATAATTTTAATTCTAATTTTAATTTCAATTATATTAAATGTTATAATTTTAAATTCAAATACGTTAAATTTTATAATTTCAATTGCGTTAAATATTAAATATTATAAGTCAGTAATTATACACCAATAATTTAGTACATGACGGGTGAAAGTAGATCAAAATATATTGTTTAAACTTGGAACTACAAACTTAAACTTTAAAAAATAAGACAGCTTTGTGATAATTATCAGGGATCTACTATACGTGATTGTATATGTTGACGGGAGATCTAATACATGTGGGTGTATTCATGTACAATTGTGTCTATTACCTAAAATACGTATCTTATACGAATTTAAATACAATAGAAGCATGAAATATACAATAAATATAATAAATAAATATATTAATCACATTAATATATAAGTGGTATTGAGAACTCACCTTAACGTGTAACGTTATATACGTATTTCTCTAAAGTCCGCATGGAGACCAACTTGTGGATAATTCTAGTCAACAACACGGTGGACTTGGTGAGCTAAAACAGCAGCCATATATTGAGCACAGGATTAACTCTTAATCTCTAAAATGGCCGGTGTATATTTTTATCATTTTCTCCAAAAAAATAACAGAAATGGAGGAAAATTACTTCAAAAACACCATAGAGAAAAATGAAACAATTTCACTTTTCCTTTTTTTTTCTTTTTTTCTTCTTCTCTTTTCTCTTCTTTCTTTTCTTTCTCTCCTTCTCCATTTCTTCTTTCTCTCGGCCACACCAACACACACCAACACTGTTTTCTCATCTCTCTCTTTATATATATATATATATATATAATAAAATAATAATATAATTTATTATACATATAAATAATAATATAATTATAATAATATTATGGGTGCCAACTACTTGGCACCCAAATATAATAATAATATATAATATAATATAATAATGAAAGAGAATGATTATTTAACAATTAAATAATTATAGTGTGAAATGACTATTTTGCCTCTCATAAATAGTTAACAAGCATATCCTCTAATGAGTCCCACCAAATTTCACACTTTGGTAAACTCAACTGAGGGCCCACAATACGCTACGTGTTATAATACAATTAGTAAATAACAATTATTAACTAATTATTGTATTTAACACTTAAATACAAACACGCACGCATTCCTGTGGTAGTACTGAATATTGCTGGATTAAACACTTTAATCCGACACGCTGCTCCAGTACACACCGAGTATACTCCATATAGCGGGACTCCCTAGGTCCTACGCTCGATTCGTCAAATGAAACTATTTCATGAGTCCATGAGCAATGCCTCACGCACAAGTCACGGATATTACAAATCAGCGCGTTGAACCATACAAGTTGAGGTTACAACGCATTCGTATAGTCCTTCCGTCATGGTATCCTGAATGTGCGGGGATGTAGATTATCACCGTCAAATTCTCTAGTGCTCATCCATGTCTTATCTCTATACTTGTATCTTACTGAATAATATGCAAACTCCTTTGCCATATTGTTCTACCCTGGCGGAATTCTTTCTCAGGATTGATGTTTGTGGCCACAAGACTTTTCGAGATACAATCTCGAAGCATCTAGATATCGAACTCCCTATACGAGCTAACGGATCACATATATGTACACACCAGACTCTATAAACATCGGATCATACCCAGTGGTCACACCATGAAAGGTCTGTGACATGCGTGGAAACAAAACATGGTGAATCACTTACAAGCCCACCGTAGCACTTAGGTCAAAGGATCACGTATACTACTCAACTTAGGAGGACCCTCTGTTGATGACTTATATACGATGTCTATTAGAGGCCCTCATGAGTCTGTCCCATATTCAGTTCTAACTGGATACCCATATGTCAATACGAGCTCCAAGCTCACGGTCGGCTAGGAACAATCATCTATACCCTATAGGTACGACATATGTTGATATATATAAAGGTATCCACTGACAGACCTGCATCGGCAGAAATAGATTAGGGACAATTATTCGAGAACATACTTGTACAACTAGCATTTTCTGGCACCTGATTGCAACTCTTGCAACTATGCCGTTACTAGTATATTCCCAAGTTTATGTCCCATTACAAATAAGGCTCCAATTCTTGGATATACTGAGTATTATAACTAGCTAACCATTAGCTGTGCTAACATTTAGCATTTATATCTCTCAGTATGGCTAACCATGAGCCCTTATCTAAACTCCTTTAGATCTGATTCGAACTCCTTTAGATCTACAATGTTTGTAATGTTACATTGCATTATACCATATAAATGAGTATTAGCGATTTAATTATAATGTGCAATTGTATAAAATACACAAATATATGTACATTCAGGGATGACAAGTAAGCACTGACCCTAATAGTATACATGTGCAATAGTCTTTCGGTCAGCTCGCATACGTCATGGATATTATAAATCAGTGCATTGAACCATACAAGTTGAGGATACAATGCATACATATAGTCATTCAATCATGATATCTTGGATGTGCGGGGATATAGATTATCACCGTCAAATCCTCATATATTCATCTATATCATATCCTCAGACCTATATCTTACTAAATAATATGTGCAAACTCCTTTTTCATATTGTTACAACCTGACAAAAACTATTTCCCAACATCAATGCTTGTGGCCACAAGACTTTCTGAGATACAGTCTCGAAACATCTGGATATCTAACTTCCTATGCGAGCTGACGGATCCTATATCTATACTCAACGAACTCCAAAAGCATCGGACCATAACCAGTGACACCCAGCGGTCACACTATGAAAGGTCTGTGACATGTATAGAACCAAAATATGGTAGATCACTTACAAGTTCACCGTGGCACTCAGGTCAAAGGATCACGTATATTACTCAACTCGAGAGGACCCTCCATTGACGGCTTATATAGGGTGTTTATCAGAAGCCCTCGTGAGTTTGTACTATATTTAGTTCTAACTAGATACTCATATGTCAATACGAGCTCCAAGCTCACGGTCGGTTAGGAACAACCATCTATACCCTATAGGTACGACATATGCTGATCTATATAAAGATATCCACTGATAGACCCGCATCGGTAAAAATAGATCAGGGACAATATTCGAGAATATACTTGCGCAACTAACATTTCTTGGTACCTGATTGCAACTCTTATAACTATGTAGTTACTAGTATATTCTTAGGTGTATGTCTTATTATAGACAAGGCTCCAACTCTTGGATCTTCGCTGAGTATTATAACCAGTTAACAATTAGCTGTGCTAATATTTAGCATTTATATCTCTCAACGCGGCTAACTGTGGATTCTTATCTAAACTCCTTTAGATTAGATTTGAACTCATTCAGATCATACAATGTCTGTAATGTTACATTGCCTAGTACCATTTAAATAAGTATTAGCGATTTAATAGGAATGTACACATGTATAAATACATAAGTATATGTACATTCAGGGATGACACGTAAGCACAAACCCTAACAATAATATGATAATATTCATCTTTAGAATCTTTAACAATGGGGATAAACTCACACTTGAGTTGGTCATAAGTGCTAAAATGAGGAATATATTTTTTAAAGGTAGATACATATATAAAACAGTAATTGCACCCATAGCTTGATGCATAACAGATGAAAATAGAGAAATAAAATTTTTACATGAAGATTGTAACACCAAACTTAGGGAATCTCAACATTAAATGTGTAATATTTTTACCTTCACTTATTCCAGCAATAAAAGGTGGGGATATACTTACACAGGAGTTGGTCACATGTGCAAATATTAGGAACATCTTTTTCACAAATGGGGACATACATAAAGCAATTATTAGACACCCACAACTTGGTACATAATAGGTGAAATTTTATTCACTAAACTATATTATTTGTAATAAGGACTACAATCTTATATTAGGGACAACAAGACAACTTTGGGATAATATTATAATCTTTATCTATTCAATTTTCAAAAGTCTGGATATACTCACACTAGCATTGGAGAGAGATGCAAATACATGAAACAGAGGACATATATAAAGTGGTGATTGCACCTATAACTTGGTACAAAATGGGTGAAATTTCTTTCATCGGTTTATGTTGTTTATAATAGGGAGTATAATCCTCCACTAAATGACAAAAAGACTACTTTACGATAATATGATAATCTTCATCTATTCAATTTTGAAAGCTCGATCCTATCGATCTCAGGAGAGCTTAGCGTAGGCAAAAAAGAAGGCCAACCAGGAGAGGAGGCAAGCACAGAAGTCGGTTGCTCGCATCGAGAGTTTGAAGACTTATGGGATGAGGCGAAGAGCAGGATCACTAAGCTAGAGCGCAAGAAGAGGTTGGTTGAACAGGAATTTGCCAACTCTCTGGCAATGGCTATGAGTTATGTTGTTAAGCTTGTAACCAAAATGACGAGCTGGAAAGGAGACTTATACTCATACTAGAGTTGGTAGTTGGTGTAAATAATAGGAAAATATTTCTTATAAGTGGGAACATATATAAAGTGATGGTTCCACACCACCCATAACTTGGTATATAACGGGTGAAATTTTGTCCATCAAACTATGTTGTTTGTGATGCATGTTGCACTACTAAAACTATGGGAAAGCAAGACAAATTTGGGATAATATGATATGATCCAATATAATAATCTTTATTTATTCAATCTTCAAAAGTGGGGATATACTCACTCTATTTGGTGAAAAGTAAAAAGTTAAAACTAATTTTAGTACAAGTAAGGACATACATATACTCACTCCTCAATTTGAGACCTGACCTTTCTTGGGCGGCTAGATTTGTTAGCCTATGTTCTAAATTGGTGCAATTTTTTTTTTACCTTCTTTTTTTTAATTAAATCTTTTTATATTATGCTAAATTATAGTTTTTTGGGTTGGTTTTGGCCTTTTCTTTGGGTGTTTTATATTTTTGATTTTTTTTAAGGCATTCATTGGACTATCTTAACATTTCAACATCTAATTTTCAAAATATATAACAAATCAAAATTTTAATTTTTAAAATAAATAATTCACATTCAAATTTCTATTTTCCAAATTATATTTCTAATTTTAAATTTCAAATTTGTTGCAAAACTACTTAACAAGTCCAACACAAGAACTGAATTTATTGCCAATTTGTGGTAAATTAATTTAGCAACACAATGGCACGTTTTGCACCTTTTTCTCTTTAATTTGTTCCTGGATATTTCTTGATTTAGTTCAAGAAATGTCCCAGTACCGAAAGACCTGAGTGGGTCCCTTATAAACGCACCAAATCAATTCTAAATTTTGATTCAAAATCCCGTCCTGACTTAAATATTTATGGTCATGATCCTCAGGACAACTCGAATTTTGTATCATTTACTAGGGAAGGGCAAATTCCCGTTCCCGACCTACTAAACCTAATCCATCCCGAAAATTTTAAGTCGGCTTAGGAATAAGAATACATATAGGACCAATAGGCATAGAAAAAGCTGCCCCAATTGTGTCAGGTCGAGTTCAAAAAATTCTCAAACTAACCCAATATATTTTGAACCCGAATTTTTTAAACTTAATAATATTTTTTTAAAAATTTAATGTAATTAGAATTTAAATTATAAAATTTACTAGAATTGAAATTAGTATTATAACATTTAATATTATTAAATTTTGAATTATAAAATGTAATGTAATTAAAATTGTAATTATAAAATTTAATGTAATTGGAATTGGAATTGAAATTGAAATTGCAATTAGATTTAAAATTATAATATTTAACATAATTGAAAGTGAAATTAGAACTGGAATTATAATATTTAATGTAATTAAAATTAAAATACTAAAGAAAATTATAATATTTAACGTAAGTAAAATTGGAATTTGAATTGGAATTATAATATTTAACGTAATTGAAATTAAAATTTAAATTGAATTTAGAATTATAACATTTAATTTAATTAAAATTACAATTAGACTTAGAATTACAATATTTAACGTAATTAAAATTAAAATTGAAATGAGAATTATAACATTTAACCCAATTTAAATTGAATTTAAAATTAGAATTTTAGTATTTAACAAAATTGAACTTAAAATTGAAATTAGAATCGAATTATAACATTTAACGTAGATAAAAATTTAAAATTGAAATTAGATTTTAAATTATAACATTTAACATAATTGAAAATTTGAAAATTGAAATGAGATTTTGAATTATAACATAATTGAAATCAAAATTGTAATTGAAATTATAACATTTAGCGTAATTGAAATTAGAATTATAATATTTAAAATAATTAAAATTAAAATTATAACATTTAACGTAATTAAAATTGAAATGTTATAAAGAATTATAACTTTTAACGTAATTGAATTTAAAATTATAACATTTAACGTAATTAAGAATTAAATTGAATTTAAAATTATAACATTTAATGTAATTAAAAATTTAAAATTGAAATTAGATTTGGAATTATCTCATTTAACGTAATTGAAATCGAGAATAGAATTAGAATTATAACATTTAATATAATTATAATTAAAATTAGAATTAGAATTGAAATTATAATATTAAATGTAATTGAAATTGAAAATGGAATTGACATTATAACATTTAACTTAATTAAAATTAAAATCTGATTTAAATTATAATATTTAACGTAATTGAAATTGAAATTATAACATTTAAACGCAATTGAAATTATAACATTTAACGTAATTGAAATTGAAATTGGATTCAAAATTATAACATTTAACGTAATTATAATTGATATTGGATTTAGAATTATAACATTAATGTAATTAAAATTATAATTGAATTTAAAATTATAATATTTAACGTAATTAAAATTAAAATTAGAATTAGGATTATAACATTTTACGAAATTTAAATCGAAATTAGAATTAAAATTATAACATTTAATGTAATAAAAATTAAAATTGAAATTAAAATTATAATATTTAACGTAATTAAAATCGAAATTGAATTTAGAATTATATAATATTTAACAAATTAAAATTCAAATTAGAATTAAAATTATAACATTTAACGTTATAATCGATAATTATCTCATATTAAGAATCATTTGGATGATGTCATCGAACTATTCCACACAACTGGATGTATTGGAGACGGATCTATGTATTTAATATTTTGTACTGATATAATAATGGAGATGATGTAAATTATTTTTTATATATAAAAGATGGGAGATTCAAATTTAAGATTTTTATTTTAATTAAAGTTTTTACTATTAAGACATTCAAATAAGTACATATAAAAATTAATTTAGTGATAAAAATTTACTGTGTATTTTTAAAATTAAAATGCAGTATCTCTGGTTTAAATTCTTCTCTAATAAATTAGAAAGAAAAAAAAAATTCTCAACATCTTTAAATACTTTAAACAAATATAATATTCCTCCCCCAAATCAAAAGAAAAAATTCTCAATACCTTTAAATACTTTAAACAAAATTAATTCGAAATCATTAAAATAAATAATAACTTTAAGATTCTGAACACATTTAAATACTTTAAACAAAACTAATTCAAAAGTATTAAAATAAATTATTAAATATTTTTAATTGAAAACAGAAAAAAAAAATTGAAAGTTGTCTAAACTAAATATTTTCAACAAATTTTAACTGTTCTTATAAAATTTGGACTCAGTCTAGAGAACTCACAATCCTTGCTAAGAGGCACAAGATAGAGCTTGCTGAAAATCTTGAAATGGTATATTATATGCATGATTTTGACATTATATACCTAAGTTATGACATTCGAAAATTTAAGTATGCGAGACACCCTACATCATGTAAGTTTCCATTAGTTTAATTACAAATTTTTTTTAAAAAAATAATATAAAAAGTATGAGATTTAAATTTTATTTATATTGAAATTGAGTTGAATTTTCCTTGATTTATAATTGGTAGAAAAAGCAAAAAAAAAAAAAAAAAAGAGAGAGCAAAAAAAATAGGAAAAAGAATAGCACAAAAGTAGGAATATGCAAAGATTTTATTTTAGAAGAGTTATTTTTGCGATCGTAGTTGTACATACTACAATACATACATATATCAAAAGTCTCATGTCCTTTGTAATGTGTATAATATGAGTTTGGCTTGAACTGCTGTACATTTTGAAACTAATTAAAGATACATCATACATTGGCCTTTTATTTTGCTGGCTCTCTATTTTTAAACAATCCCTCCAAACATTATCTTTTCATTTTCAAGAGTAGATTCTCCACTTGTATTAATAAAACAACCCATAAAGAGAATCTGTCTTCACCCAATTGTGTGATAGAAATTGTATATTGCAAAATACTTCAAAAGTTGCATGAATTACTATTGCATTTTTATCTATATTATCTTTTTTTCATAAATTTATTATTGATTTAAGTATTAGATGTTTAATGTCGAAAATAACTCCTAAAGTGGCATAATTTTATTTGTGGTTACAAGGGACTCTAGAGTTGAACACACATCAAAAGTAATTATTTCAGCCCAACCCTTCAAAAATTTTAGCTGTTACTCTTAAAAAAAAAATTCAACTCAAATTCTGAAACCTCCAAAATTCCAGAGTCAACAACATTATTTTTAAACTGACCCTTAGTCGTTTTATATGTTGTGCCACGTTAAGCTACTTAACTTGATAACTCAATCGAATCACTTTAAATTAAAAGTGTTTTGATATTTTTAATACTTTTAATCAACTGCATTTTTTTGTTTAAATGTTTTTTATGCTGTTCATAAATAAGAGATTTGAATCACATTATTTAATAGTTTAGCCTACTTTTTATAAGATTAGATTGTAGAATTCTTTCAAAATAAGATATATCTTTACCTTTATATTTTTAATTTATCTTGAAATTGTAGGAGCGGTATTTGAGCCAAAAACAAACTTGGGGTTCTAAGGTACTCAAAGATAAGGATAGTTTAAGTCTTCGATCAGTATATATTTTTTCCTATTGTCTTTAGAAGACTTTAGTGGTTGGCCTTAGTTAGAACAAACTACTGAGGATACTTATTAATGCCGAGGACTTTAAAGGGGAGAACTATAGGCAAGTCTTGAGGATACTTCTATGTTTAATATCAGGTCTTCAAAATGAATGTGAGTCAGGGTCTAAGGGTAGTGGGCCTTCTTTGTGTGATTGGGCTTAGTGAAAAATCAAAAGGAAATAGGAGTCCCTCGGTATTCTAAATTGACTAATCGATGCTAAAAAATTTATTATAGTTTTTGGACTAATGTCTTTGCGTTTTGGGTAGTATAAGTCCCTAGTCTACTCTGACCTCATGCTCGGTCCTCTTCTTTAACCTCAAGCTTAGTTTTAATTTATAATGTATGCTCGAAAACTTAGCTAGAAGAGTACTTCAGACCTCTATCACCTTAAGGTGAGTCATCTGATATGGTTATTGCCTTTACCCTCTTTAGCTCTAAACAATATCTTAAGTCCCTAGGGGAATAACTCTTGTTTTTAGACATGTGGGCATTGGGTCAAATATGGCTATCTCCCCTACCCTTCATTGACTTTTCCCCAATAGTTCCAAGTCACTGCTAGTTGTTCTCAGGGTTTTCACATTATTGTTCACCTAAAGATTCCCAAATAAATGTTGGTCATTATTGGGGCCGTCATATTGTTGTTCTCTCAAAGGTTCCTCAAACAATGTTACTTGTTATTAGGGTTCTTATTTTATTGTTCACTTGAAGATTTCTATAATAATGATGGTTGTTATTGGGGTTTCTATCTTTTTCATTCACTCGTAGGTTCCCAGAATAATGCTTTACATTATCAGAGTAAAATAGTTGAGCATCCTTCTTCAATCAAACATTAATCTTGTAATACTGGATTTTGAAAGAAAATAATAATATTTAAGTGCATTAAATAAGAAACCCAGAGCACTATAAGTATTTAGTATTATATTAGATGTAAAAAAAAAATTAATGAGATTATAAAAAAAGTAAGATTTTATGAATTTAGGGATAGTATTTTTTAAGACCTCGACATGCTGTGATATTTGACTATTCGTCCATCTATATGCATAAGCTCGTATGTTTGTGGTTTGACTCTCCCGAGCATCATGTAATGACTTCCTTAATTAGGGTTTAAGACTTTCTTGGTTTGGGTCCTTGGGTAATTAATAATACATTCTTTAATACTAGGTCTCTTTTTGTAAATTCTCATGCTTGGACTTCTTGTTATGGTACTAAACGACCTTCTGTTGGTATGTCATAGTTAATATCCTTGCAAATTTTCTCCTTTGCCCAATGATGTCTAGGATTTCTCGGATTTACTCTTCATTCTTTACCTCGGTTTTTCTCGCACGGTTTGTCTCTTTTAGGGTACTTCACTGTCTTGGTTGGTGTCGATTTCTCCATTCTCTGAACAGTCTTCTTTCAAGAGATCTTCTTGGCTCCCTACCTTGTACTTTTTCTAAGGTATCCGTTATTGCTATCCTCTTCTCTTTTCTTTTTCTTCGATCAATATGTACTTGGCTGCTCAATCAAAGGTGACCAAATATATTATGATTGGCTCTTGGACAAGTAATACTAGAATTGATTTAACCTCAGCCCTGCTTTTCAGAGCCTCTGTCACGCCCCAAACCCAAAAGATCTGACACACGACATCACTTACATTCATTCAATAATATTTCTAAGCATATTCATTTTAATTTCTTTCAGAATTATAGCAATTGAATTATGACTGGGACAATTAGTAAACCGGAGATACGCAGAGTTTTCTCAGAGATTAACACTCTACTACGTCACCAGTAGCAACTTTGTTACCGAAAGTCCAGAATATATTCATTGCAAATTCTTACTTAAAATCAATCCATTACCACACTTGGTAAAACTTAAACTAAATCCAACCACACACAATAAAATAATACATAAGTATTTATTCAATAGGGACAAATCAAATATCGTATCCCACGTGTCCCCAAATGAAACACTTAGCAACCTAACAACTTAGGGAACCCAAGGAACAGCAGAAGCCTTGCCAAATCTGCTAAGCACACATGTACCTTATTTACCTGAAATCACCATAAACTATAATGAGTATAAAACTCAGTAAGCATACTTGTTTTTCATATATCAAATACAAATACATATATGTACACAATGCATATGTATGATATGTTGTGATCAATCAAAATCATAATCTTATCAAATCACATATCATGTAAGCGCTTACACATTCTTTCAAAATATATTACAGGAATACCATCACTCAACTACTACTTAGTAGGACTTACACATCACATATCACATAATGAGCCAAATGTCACTCGTAGGTGACATACCGTATAAGAATAATAGTACAAGTGAGGTTTAAATTACACATATATAATGCTTAAGCCCGAAGGTAAAAGCCAAACCCTCACCCTGATCATCGGTGAGTACTATCACATGTACTAATACGCCACCACACGAATGTGATGACTTAATCTTCCTTTAGGTACCAATAGGATCCTCCCTACATACGGAACACATAACATATACCAATCCCGAAGGAAATGTAGTAACCAGTATCCACGACTGGTAAGAATAAATATTTATATATGTATAAATATACGTATTTTATTTGTATGTTGGTGATACTTGAATTATATATTGTTATTAGTAATATTTTTATAGGTTAAGGATATACGATTAGTATTGGGTTTATTTGTATGACTTTAGATTTATTTTAGGGACCAAATTGTTATACTTTGAAAGTTTTGGGGGCAAATTCGTAAATATCAAAAATTAGCCTCTTAGTATAAAAATACACTTTTGAACCCTAATTTACCATTTTTAGGTCGAGCTACCCATTTTAAGAGAGAGAAGAGAGAAATAGAGGAGAGAGAAAGAGGAGAAGAAGAAGAAAAAGAAGAAGAAATTGGAATTTTGAATTTCAAGAGGTATATCATACGTATTTCTCAATTTATTGGTATTAATTAAGTTAATTCCTTTAAGTTTTGATTTCTGAAAATATTTATAATTGAGGATTTGTTGTGTATTTCGTAAAATCATATGAGAATTGATGATGATCTATAAGATAGTTTGATAAATCATGATGAATTGTGAAATTTCTGCTGGATAACCTCTTGATCTAGGAATTTTATAAATTGTTGTGATTCGATTCTGGTTTTGAATTTTGAGTGTATGAAATTAGACATGTTAAGGATCATCTGAGACTTTGAATCGATTGAAAATTCTAGAAATTGAATTTATAGTGAATTTACCAAAATGACCCTGAAATTCTGGAAATTTCCTGTGTAAACAGTATAGTACAGTGAAAAATAATTTTCGTCCTACTGAATGATCTTCAAAAATTATGAATTTGTGGAATATGATAAGTTTATATGTCTAATATGATATACTCGGAATTGAGAATTTGGATCAATGTGGTTGAAGTGTTATGAATTTCTAAAGTGTATCAGCTCATTGCAATATTTGATTAACAGATATTTAAAGTTATAGAATAAAATAGTTTTAAAATACTTTTGGCAGTGATTTGGAAGTGAAATATTTATCATGGACTGAGATATGTGTTAAGAGTAATTATATGGTAGTTTTATAATTTTTGAGTTAGTATATGATTTTATAAAATTGGGAGATTGAATACTGTTCAGTAAGTATCTTGATCCTATCAGGTTTGTAGTTTGGATTCGATGGTGTGTATGGAATGGATTGTGTAGGAAATTTGATATAATATTCATATATAAGAAGGATATATGAGTCAAGAATGGTATATTCTGATTTTGGAGTAATTGGACATCATTTGATGTATTAGAAATTTTTGTTAAGTGTAAGTGGTCAGAATGACAGGTTTTGAGAAACCAAATATTTAGACCAATTTGATGTGATAAATGCATTGTGTATAATTTTGTAAGCTATTTAAAGTATTTTGTGTGAATTGTGAGGCTTATGAAAGGATTAATCTCCATTGATAGGTTAAGGAGATTTAAGCCTTGTAGCTGAAAGTGTTAAGAGGTAAGTATACTAGACTTTTTACTGAAATCACAATAAACATAGTAATTGTTTTGTATGATTTTGCAAATGGGGTTAAGAATATGTTTATGTTATGTCAAAGTATATTTTGATATGAAATGTGAATATATGTTTCTGAATGTGAGCATTGACATTGAGCATAGACATACATGTGTTTTTGTAAGTGAGCTTTCAAAATAAGATGTGTTTAATAAAGAAAGCTTTTGAAGTGTAATATGTCCATGAGAAATATTTTGTATTTTGAGGGTACTTGAACTCACTGTTAACTTAGTAGGCATTTTATGTGATTTGTGGAGCCTTTATGTGTGGCCTTTCCTTTGGGATTGGTATATGTTATGTGTTCCGTATGTAGGGAGGATCCTATTGGTACCTAAAGGAAGAGTGAGTCATCACATTCGTGTGGTGGCGTATTGGTGCATGTGAGAGGACTCACCGATGATCAGGGTGAGGGTTTGGCTTTTACCTTCGGGCATAAGCATTATATATGTGTTATTCAAGACCTCACTTGTACTATTCCTCTCATACGGTATGTCACCTACGAGTGACATTTGGCTCATTATGTGATATGTGATATGTAAGTCCTACTAAGTAGTAGTTGAGTGATGGTATTCCTATTATGTGTTTTGAAAGAATGTGTAAATGCTTACATGATATGTGATTTGATAAGATTATGATTTTGATTGATCACAGCATATCATACATATGCATTGTGTACATATATGTATTTGTATTTGATATATGAAAAACTAGTATGCTTACTGAGTTTTATACTCATTATAGTTTATGGTGATTTCAGGTAAATAAGGTACATGTGTGCTTAGCGGATTTGGCAAGGCTTCTGCTGTTCCTTGGGTTCCTTAAGTTGTTAGGTTGCTAAGTGTTTCATTTGGGGACACGTGGGATAAGATATTTGATTTGTCCCTAGTGAATAAATACTTATGTATTATTTTATTGTGTGTGGTTGGATTTAGTTTAAGTTTCACCAAGTGTAGTAATGGATTGATTTTAAGTAAGAATTTGCAATGAATATATTTTGGGCTTCCGGTAACAAAGTTGCTACTGGTGACGTAGTAGAGTGTTAATCTCTGAGAAAACTCTGCGTATCTCCGGTTTACTAATTGTCCCAGTCATAATTCAATTGCTATAATTTTGAAAGAAATTAAAATAAATGCTTAAGTATTATTGAATGAATGTAAGTGATGTCGTGTGTCAGATCTTTTGGGTCTGGGGCGTGACAGCTTTTATTGGTATCAGAGCTAAGATATGATTCTGTAGACTTTTAAGTGTCGAGTCAAGGGAACCGAACAGATGCCAAATCCTTAGGATCGTATTTGTAGCTTTGTTGTGTAAAAGTTTAACATATTCCTTAAATTTTGTATGATTTTGTGAAGATGACACATTATGCAAGAGCTGCTAAGACTGTTGTTGTTATGGATAATGGTACCTTGTGAATCTTAATGTTACCATTTAGATTTTTTTTAAGTTATGACTAATATGCTTAGTAAGAATGATGTTGAATATCTTATAATGATAATTTGCATGTCGTAGAGCAAATTGAGATAATTTTCTCAATGACAAAATGTAGAGAAATAGATTATTGAAGACATCAATTGAAACAACTTTTATTGAAAAGGAAAACAATAACAATGCTTAAAATTCAAAACCAGAATCGAATCACAACAACTTATAAAATTCTTGGATCAAGAAGAGACTATCAAGTAGAAATTCTACAATCCATCATGATTTATCAAGCTATCTTATAGATTATCATCAATTCTCAAATTATCATACGAAATACACATTAAATCCTCAATTATACATATTTTTAGAAATCAAAACTTAAAGAAATTAACATAATTAACACCAATAAATTGAGAAATAGTTGTGATATACCTCTTAAAATCTAAAATTCCAATTTCTTCTTCTTTTTCTTCTCTTTCTCTCCCCTTTCTTTCTCTCTTTTCTCACTCTAAAAGGGATAGCTCGACCAAAATGAGAGAATTAGGGTTTCAAAAGTGTATTTTTATACTAAGAGGCTAATTTTTGGTATTTATGAATTTGCCCCTAAAACTTTCAAAGTATTACAATTCGGTCCCTAAAATAAATCTAAAGTCTTGCAATTAAACCTAATGCTAATAGTATGACCTTAACCTATACAAACACTACTAATAATAGTATATAAATCAAGTATCACCCACATATAAATAAAATACGTATATTTATACGTATATAAATACTTATTCTTACCGGTTGTGGATATTGGTTACTACAGCCTCTAAGTTGATTGGTAGGTTAAATGTTCCAAGTTGGATCATTTTTTTGTAGAACCGACACATAAAGTCTCTGAAGCTCTCTGTTTAGCCTTGCTTGACTATCTTTAATTGTTAGGAATCTTTGGCTAACTCACAGGTTCCTCAAAAATGTTAGACAAAATTGTTTGTCAGGTTCTGATAAGAGGAAATACTTTTTTACTTCAAACTTTGGTGCCAAATGAGGGCATATCCTTCCAAGCTCATGTGAAATAATCGATCTTAACCCTATAATGGATAATAAGTCATTCACTTGATCCATGTAATGGTTCAGGTCAGTCATCAGAATATAAGTTGATAAGCTAAGTAATCTAAAGGCCATAGATTGTTACAAGTCCCTTAGCTTGTCTAACAAGGGAGAATTCTTTTCCCTCTTAGTAACCTTTCAAGGAGCAAGTCCTTACTTCTCTTTATCCTATGTTAGATCTATTAGGGTCGGTGCTTGCATGCCATCTTTGAATGTACATATACTTATGTATTTATATAAGTGTACATTCTCATTAAATCACTAATCTCAATTAATATGGTACTATACAATGTAATGTTACATACATTGTACGATTTGAAGGAGTTCAGATCAGATCTAAAGGAGTTTAGATAAGGGCCTATAGTTAGCCACGCTGAGAGATATAAATGCTAAATGTTAACACAGCTAAGTGTTAGCAAGTTATAATACTCAGTAGATCCAAGAGGCTGAGCCTTGTCTGTAATGAGACATAGACCTGGGAATATACCAGTAACTGCATAGTTGTAAGAGTTGCAATCGGGTGCTAGAAAATGCTAGTTACGCAAGTATGTTCTCAAATTATTGTCCTTGGTCTATTTCTATCTATGTGTATCTGTCGGTGGATACCTTTATATATAGATCAGCATATGTCGTACCTATAGGGTATAGATGGTTGTTCATAGCCGACTGTGAGCTTAGAGCTCGTATTGACATATGGGTATCCAGTTAGGACTGGATATGGGACAGACTCACGAGGGCTTTCGATAGACATCCTATGTAAACTGTTAACGGAGGGTCCTCACGAGTTGAGTAGTATACATGGTCCTTTGACTTAAGTGCCACAGTGTGCTTGTAAATGATCCATCATACTTTGGTTCTATGCATGTCACAGACCTTTTATGGTGTGCCCTGCTGGGTGTCGCTGGGTATAGTCCGATGCTTATGGAGTCTAGCGTGTACAGATACGGGATTCGCCAGCTCTCATAGGGAGTTAGATATCCAGATACTTCGAGACAGTATCTTAGAATATCTTGTAGCCATAAGTATTAATCTCGAGAAAGAGTTCTGTCATGGTCCAATGCTTATGGATGAGCACTAGGGAATTTAACGGTGATAATCTATATCCCGCATATCTAGGATATCATGACGGAAGGACTATACGTATGCGTTGTAACCTCAACTTGCATGGTTCAACGCGCTAATTTGTATATCCGTGACGTGTGCGTGGGGCATTGCTCACGGACTCATGAAATAGTTCCATTTAACGAATCGGGCGTAGGACATAGGGAGTCCCACGATATGGAGTGTACTCGTTGTGCACTGGGGCAGCGTGCCGAATTAAAGTGTTTAATCCAACAATATTCAGCACTACCACGAAAATGTGTGCGTGTCTGTATTTAAGTGTTAAATACAATAATTAGTCAATAATTATTATTTACTAATTGTATAATAACACGTGCCGCATTGTGGACCCTCGATTGAGTTTACCCGAGTGTGAGATTTGGTGGGACCCACTATGAGGTAGACTTGGTAACTATTTATGAGGGAAAAAATGGTTATTTTACACTTTGATTATTTTATAATTAAATAATTAAAATATCTCTCATTATAATGTATTATTACATTATATTATATAATATTTTATTATATATATAATAATATTTTATTTGGGTGCCAAATAGTTGGCACCCATTGTGTATTTTTTACTATTATTATTATATAATATAATATATTATTATATATATATATATATAAAGAGAGAGAGATGAGAATTTGTTTGAAAAGTGTGTGTGTTGTGTATTTGGCTGAGAGATGGAATGGAGAAATTGAGAAAGAGAGAACAAATGAAGATGAGCCGAGAAAAAAGAAGAAAAACAAAAGAGGAAAAAAGGAAATTGTTTTTAATTTTCTCTATGGTTCCAATTGAAGCAATGGTGGATTGCTTCAAATTCTTCATTTCTTATCTTTTTAGATAAAATGATATAAACACACACCCAGCCATTTTGAAGATTAAGAGTTAATCCCGTGTTGGATATAGGGTTGTTGTTCTAGCTCACTAAGCCCACCGAGTTGGTGACTAGAACTGCCCACGAGTTGGTCTCTATGTAGACTCTGAGAAAATATATGTATAACGTTACACATTGAGGTGAGTTCTCTACTCTACTAATATATTAATGTGATTAATATATTTTATTTATTGTGTTTATTCTGTATTTTACGTTTTCACAGCGTTTAATATGTATATGATACATATTTTAGGCAATAGACACAATTACACATGCATACACCCACATATATTAGATTCTTGACAAAAATGGTATCAGAGCCATTTAGGACATATATGGGTGTTGTTTGAGTGAATGGATGCAAAAGGCCCTGTATAAATGGTGCTTTTCAAGTGTTGAAATGGGTATGTCAAAGGGGAAGAACGGGGAGCTGCAGCGCCAGTTGGCTGGGGCTGCAGTGCTGAAGGTTTGACCTCCTAGTACTGCAGCGATGACATTTGGTGTCACGGCGGTGTACTGTTCACTTAAATAGTAGCACATGAACAGTAAGTTTATTGTTCACAACTATAGTAATTTTGAACAGTGTTTTAAAATTAATTTTGCATGTGTAGATTTATGAGATGTAGTGATAAAAGTTATCAATCTACATTATAAATTGGAGTTTATGAGATGCAGTGATAAAGAGTTTTCGGTCTGCATTATAAACCAGGATTAAATTTTATGTGTTGGTAACCACAATGGGAGCCCTACTGGTAAGGGTTAGTTGTGCTTACATAGAAAAATTAATTAGTTGAGAATCACCCTTTCTAGGAGAATGAAGACCTAGATACAAAAATCTCTCTTAATTAGATTGAAGAGTATTACATTATGAGATAATATTTTATTCTGATCTATTTTGTTAATACGGTGTTAGACGAGTTACGTCGGCCTTTTCCCAATATTGCTTCAGCGTGAGGGACTTGGTCGGTTGGGCTTGAATTATATCGGTTAAACATGAGATGAAGCAAATATATGCGAAAGTATTGCCAAATATTGCTACAGCATGAGGGTAGTATCGGTAGTATATATTTGATTATTGACAAGTTAATATAGAATACACTTACCTAATATTACTACAACGTGAGGATAAGGTGTATTCAGGATCAAGTGGTAAGAGTTACATGAAATACAATTGACAAATTTTATCTACCTGTTGGGTTTACAAAGGCCAATATTGCTACAGCGTGAGGCCCGAGTAAATTTTAATAGGATCCACTTCCCACTGTATAGTTTAAAAGAGTTTAAACTATCGTCTTCCCGTTTGAGAGATTACCGGGATTATGTAAAGCAGTTGGAGGGCATTTTAAATCAAAAATGTATAATTAGTATACTTATGATTTAAAACGTTATATTAGCGATTTAATAACTATTCTGCTTACATCTCCTGTTATTTTGGCCTGTCAAGTCTAATGGCTACTATGAACTAGTTGATGTACATAGTTGATGCAGTTTAACTCTAGAGTGCTAGGAATTACTCTGATCGGTGGATGAATCTTAGAAGTGTTCTGGATTCAGAAAATATTGGATTTATTATTAATCAGAGTTTGCAGTAAGATATTTTTGATAACACCTATTTAGGGGACATTCAATAGAAGGAGTGTGACCCTATTTGTTCAGGGTGTTTCACTTTTTACTCTAAGTATATCTGGTGAAACAAGATGTGTAGGAAGAAAATATGAGGCAGATACCTAGGATAAATCCTCAGAGGCAGCATTTATCCAAAGATCAACAAGTGAGCGTGTAGATAAAAAGTGTTTCCACTATAGTAAGGTTGGATATTGGAAATCGGTCTACCCTAAAAGTCTTATAATTGTTAGGAAGACTCCTACAGGTTTGTGTTTGAGACACATAGACATTTCTAGAGCATATGATGCCAGTTCAAGCTGGGTATGAGATACTGCATGTCCCTCTCATATCTGTAATATGTTGCAGGGATTGAGAGAGACTTCAATACAACAGCTTGTAGAAGTAAAGTTGAGAGTAAGAAATTGTGATTTCTTGTAGGTTCAAGTTGTTGGGCAACTTGACTTATTTCTTGTATGCAATACAACTATTGTATTGCATAATAAGTATAATGTTTTATTAACTAAATGTCAGTTAATAAATAGACATTAAATACAACTAGACATGTTTATAGATTGGAATCCTTAAATGATACGGAGCTATGGTATATAAATTTAGGTCATATAAGCGTGAGACACTTATCCATCTGGTTAATGATGGTTGGATTCCCAATTTGACCATAAAGACTTAACTAGTTTATGAATAATGTTCACAGAAATGACCAAACATACCAGAATGTACATCACATCTCTTCGATTAGATTGAGGTAGTGAGTACATTAACAGCAAGTTTACCGTTTGTTTAAAGGAGAATGAGATTCTCACTCACTATAGTCCTCCGGGTACTCCTCAACATAATGATGTTTAATAAAGGAGAAATTATACTTTATTAGATATGGTCTGATTGATAATGAGTGTTACCGATCTATATCTGTGAGTATCTGCTCCAAATACAGTTGCTTATTAAGTAGAGTTCCATCAAAAGTTATTCCTTCCATTCTGTATGTGATACAAAAAGGAAGGAAGCCGTATCTTAAATAAGTTAAGACTTGGAGTTATCTTGCTTACATAAGAGTTACGCAGCAGGATATCTTATTTTGTAAGAGTTAATTAACAAAATAAACAACACCCAAGAGGTATAAGTATAGGTTCATTGTGTATCCTATGAATCTAATAGGATACTAGTTCTATGATTCAGAGAAGTGAAGTGTGTTCGTTTCTCGATATACTGCTAATCTAGAGAAAGAGTTTCTCATGGAACGTGAAAATCATAGAAAGATTGAACTTGATGAAGTCAATCTAGAAATCAGTGAACCAATGATGGGAACCCAGGCTTAATTAAGTAGTGACCTTTTAGCACACTTCTCCCAATGGTTTGGAAACGATGTCTAGGTCATCTTTTAGGTATGGTTTATGCCTGAAGATGAACTTACAATTTTCTTGGTAGAAGAAAATAATCCTTTGACCTAGAGGGAGACGATGTTAAAAATTAGTTCGGGAAGCAGCAAGAAGCCATGGAAATAAAATTGACTCTATGCATCAGAATCAAGTCTGGTAGTTGGTTAAGCTACTCGTGGGAATTGTTCTCATTGGTTATAAAGGATTTATAAAGAGGTAGTCAGAGCTAGAAGGAAGGTAGAGACCTTCTAGGCTCTATATTAGTTCATGAATGGTAATCCTCAGTGATCTGGCATCAACTAAGAGGAAACATTTAGACCAATATTGATGCTAAAGTCTATTAGAATGTTATTGACTCTTGCAGCATATTTTGACTTAAGGTTTGGCAGATGTATGTAAGAACAACATTCCTGGATGGATACCTTGAGTAAGAGATATTTATAGAACAACTTGAAGATTTTATGTCAAGCCAGACTTCTAGTCTAGTGTTCATGAAAGGTCAGCGGGAGTACGATAGTCTTCTTGAGGCTCTTTGTTGATGACATACTAGTCATTGGGAATGATGTCAGTATGTTATAGTCGGTTAGAAGTAACTTGTAAGAATTTCTCTATGAGCGATTTAGGAGAGGCTTCCTTTATACTAGGTATAAAGCTTTATATAGATAGAGCTAGGAAGTTGATAGCACTCTCCCAAATCATTTTACATCAATAACGTCTAAAGGGTACGGTTTATTAACTATGAGATAGTTAATGTATCTTTTGGACCTGGTATTCATCTTTCGAGGAGAATGTTTCTTTAGATGAAAAATGAGAAAGTTAGAGTGTCTGACGCATCAGATACGTCAACTATTGAGAGCTTGATGTATGTTATGATATATTCGAAACCTGATATCAATGGCTGTAAGAGTTATGAGCGGGTTTCAGTCTGATTCAGGTGACCACCATTTGATGGTAACCAAACATATCCTGAGGTACCTTGAGCGTACAAAGGATAAGTTTCTTAAATATAGAGGAAATGGCTTACAAATGAGAAGTTGCATAGAGTCAAACTTCTAGTTTGACCCAGATGATAGAGAGTCTACATCTGGGAATGTGCTCATTCTCATTAGTACTAGGTGAGTTGGAATTGCACCAAACTGAAATTCATTGCTAATTTATATTGGCGCAATGAAAGCAGCAGTGAGGATTCGTAGGTTTATCGCTAGGCTTAGAAGAGTTCCAAGAAAGATGGATCTTATCACATAAGTTTGCGACAAAATAAGGCTATTGTACAAGCTAAGGTGCCAAGAGGACACCAGTACTCTAATTATGTTCAAAAGAGTCTCACATGACTAGAGATATCTTGGTCCAGGGAGATGTGATTATTTATAGAAGTGTTCCATAAATAATTTAGCAAACCCACTATCTAAAGGCCATGACTCTTAAAGTGTTTATAAAACACATAGAGTCGATGTATATCAGAGGCCATCAGGAATGACACTAGAGCAAGTGAGAGATTATTAGGGTCGGTGCCTACGTGCCATCCCTGAATATACATATACTTATGTATTTATACAAGTTTACATTCTCATTAAATCGCCAATACCAATTAATATACTACTATGCAATGTAACGTCACAGACATTGTATGATTTAAAGAAGTTCAGATTAGATATAAAAGAGTTTAGATAATGGCTTATAGTTAGCCACGCTGAGAGATATAAATGCTAAATATTAGCACAGTTAAGTGTTAGCTGGTTATAATACTCAGCAGATCCAAGAGTTAGAGCTTTGTCTGTAATGGGACACAGATCTGGAAATATACCAGTAACTATATAGTTGCAATCGGGTGCTAACAAATGCTAGTTACGCAAGTATGTTCTCGAATTATTGTCCCTGATCTATATCTGCCGATGCGGATCTATCGGTGGATACCTTTATATATAGATCTGCATATGTCGTACCTATATGGTATATATGGTCATTCCTAGTCGACCGTGAGCTTGGAGCTCGTATTGACATATGGGTATCCAGTTAGGACTGGATATAGGACAAACTCATGAGGGACTTCGATAGACATCCTATGTAAGCCGTCAATGGAGGGTCCTCTCGAGTTGTAGTATATGTGGTCTTTTGACCTTAGTGCCACGATAGGCTTGTAAGTGATCTACCATACTTTGGTTCCATGCATGTCAATGACCTTTCATGGTGTGACTACTAGGTGTAACTGGGTATGGTTCGATGCTTATAGAGTTCGGTGTGTACAGATACGGGATCCGCCAGCTTGCATAGGGAGTTAGATATCCAAATGCTTCGAGAATGTATCTAAAACAATCTTGTGGTCATAAGTATTAATCCCGGGAAAAAGTTCCGTCAAGGTAGAATAATATGACAAATGAGTTTGCATATATTGTTCAGTGAGATACAAGTGTGGAGATAAGATATGGATGAACATTAAGGGATTTGACAGTGATAATCTATATTCTGACACATCCAGGATATCATGATGGAAGAACTTGCATGGTTCAATACGCTGATCTGTATACTATGATGTGTGCTTGGGGATTCATAGAATAGTTTCATTTGACGAATTCGGCGTAGGACCTAGGGAGTCCCACGATATGGAGTGTACTCGTTGTGCACTGGGGCAGTGTGCCGGATTAAAGTGTTTAATCCAACAATATTCAACACTACCACATAAATACGTGCGTGTTTGTATTTAAGTGTTAAATACAACAATTAGTCAATAATTCTTATTTACTAATTGTATAATAACACGTAGCGTATTGTGGACCCTCGATTGAGTTTACCCGAGTGTAGGATTTGGTGGGACCCACTTTAAGATAGACTTGGTAACTATTTATGAGGGGCAAAATAGTTATTTCATACTTTAATTATTTAACCATCAAATAATCAAAATATCTCTTACTAATATATTATTATTATATATAATAATATTTTATTTGGGTGCCAAATAGTTGACACCAATTATGTATTTTTTTATTATTATTATATAATATATTATTTTATTAATATATATATATATAAAGAGAGAGAGATGAGAATTGGTGTGAAAAGTGTGTGTGTTGTGTATTTGGCTGAGAGATGAAATGGAGAAAGAGCGAAGAAATGAAGATGAGCCGAGAAAGAAGAAGAAGAAAAAAAGAGGAAAAAATGAAATTGTTTCATTATGCTCTATGGTTCCAATTGAAACAATGGTGGATTGCTTCAAATTCTTTATTTCTTATCCTTTTAGAGAAAATGATATAAACATGTACGCGACCATTTTGGGGATTAAGAGTTAATCTCGTATTGGATATAGGGCTGCTATTCTAGCTCACCAAGCCCACTAAGTTGGTGACTAGAACTGCCCACGAGTTGGTCTCTATGCAGGCTCTAAGGAAATATGTGTATAACCTTACACGTTGAAGTGAGTTCTCTACCCTACTAATATATTAATGTGATTAATATATTTTATTTATTGTGTTTATTGTGTATTTTACACTTCCGCAGCATTTAATATGTATATGATACGTATTTTAGGCAATAGACACAATTACACATGCATACACCCATATATATTAGATCCCCAACAAGATTTTGCAATCACTCTTCTAGTCCTCAAAACTTTTTCTATAAGGGCATTTCTAGTATTGTGGTCCTTTATTTATTTCCGTTTCTGAGTTTTTTTATTTTTAACAATATCTTTCAAGTATTATGCTCATTTAGATCATTCTCCCTCCTTTTTATATCTTGGTTTCTTTTCATTAGTGTCGACTTAACCCTCGAGTAAGCAAGTGCTTGGTTATTGTATTCTGAGCACGACCTCGTGTTATAGGGTTAGCTTTCTTCCTCAAACGACTCTTGTATCTCCTTACCTTTTTATTCTCGAGTAAGTCAAGTAGGAAACCTACTATTTCCAATTGGTGGGAGTGGTTCCCTCGAATTGGTCGGATTAACTCCTTGATCAGTGACTTCTTGGGGCTTATATTGCTCGTTTAGCCTTCTATGCTTTTCTAGTAATACTGCCAATAATTCTCTTAACTTTTTATTTTCTTGACTCACCCTCTTAGTGCTTCTAATACAGTTTCTAAGGCAAGTGTCGCCCTTCTTAGTGTGTCGTATTATGAATCTAAAGCCATAATGACTAGTCTTGGTTAATCTAATTGGGATTTTTGGTTAATCGCTGGTTTTGTTCATCATCACGGGTAGTCATAAATCGAGTGGTCATCTTATCTACCTTTGAGTGATTGTTTTCATGATTTTCCATTCTATTTTCACATATGATACCAAACTGTTGACCTTGGAATTTAGGAGGTTCACGACTCACAAGTTAAATTTATATTTCTTAGGAAAAACATTTAAATCTCTCGAGAAGCTGGGCTGAGATGATTACTCTTGATGTGTGCTAGGCTCTGGAGTCTCCTGTAAACATAGATAAAGTTAGGTCACACTAGAAGTTGTTCCTAACAATGACCAAGTTAATAATGGGTCTAAAGAAAAAGATAAGGAAGGTAAGAGGGTAATAGAGAGAGATTTCATGTTATGCATGTTAATGGAGTTCTTTAGGATTCTTGTTTACTCAAAGCGGCACCTCTTTTTACTTTAAAGAGAGAGGCAAAAAAAGTCTCTTTGTTTGATACTTTAGCTCCTTTATATAGACTTTGATTATAGAGTTTTTTCAGAACTAGGACATATCTTTTTCAATCATTTTTTATTCATCCCAAAATTGTAGAAGTGATATTCAACCCAAAAATCTTAGGGCTCCAAGATTGGATGAGAATAACTTAAGTCCTCTATTAGTATATATTTTTCCTATTGCCTTCGAAAGGCTTTAGTGGTCATAGATCATAGGCAAGTTGTGAGGATAGTTCTTTGTTTGATATAGGGTCTTCCCAATAGTGGTGAGTCGGGCTTGAAGATCACAATAGACCTTCTTGTATGCTAAAGTGGGCTTTCTCTAAGATTGAGCATTGGCCAAAATTTAGGGTGAAACAAATGTGATTTTTAAAATGATTATTGTGAATTATGTTCAAGTAATATTAAAAAATATTATGTAAAAGTAATAATAATTGTAAAGAAAATTAGTTAAATGTTTGAGAAATTATATATTTTTTAAAGTATTTTGAGTTAGATGCAAGTGTGTGAGGACTAAAATTCATATCAGAATATATGTCATATCTGACTGTAGATTTATATATTTTCTGCAAAGATATATACAAGTTTGCATGATTTTTGTTTATGTTAATTTACATTATTTGTGTAAACTTGAATGTTAAATGAAAATTAAGTTTTCAAAATCTTTTTAATTAAACTTTCTACTTCTCAAAACTCCTGTGGAAAGGATTGATTTTTTCAACAAAAAAAACTTTGAAAAGATTTCAATAAATATTTAAAATGACTTATGATTTATTAGAATCAACTAATCCCCATAGTTTTGAAAATAATTTACCGATTGAATTTTAACTTATTAAAATTATTCTTAGGCTTTACCATCGCAATAGCAATCCCTTTTTTTTTATTGGAAGGCAAATGAACTCTATTAAATTAAAGAGAAATCGTTTAAAATACAATCACAGTGAATTTGCGAAAAGGCATCTTGCCATATAACAAAAACAAAATTAATAATGGTAAATTTGGCAAGAAAATGAACCACGAAATTTCCACTACAACAAATAAATTAAAGCAACACTTGACCTCCCCTAAATCAAACGAAATCTGAGATGTAGCAGCAATGATATTACCCTCGACTCCCAAAAAAAGAATACGAACGGAGAGCATTAATAATATTCAAACAATCAACTGCTACCAAATGAATTGGGAAACCAAACTCAAAAGTAGCACGCAGACCATTGAATAATGGTAGAGATTTTGTGGAAACAGTATTGAAATTTCATGCTAAATTGTGAGCTTAAGTCGCCTGCACCACAATTTCTGAAGCACGGATAATCATCTCGAGCCAAGACAACAATGCAGTTGAGCAATAACAATATTGACATTCATTTTGAGGCAGCCAGCAGCTAGATATTTAATATCTTTATTGTGCCCATGTATAAAAATATTTTATTTGATTGATAAATTTTATTCATACATTGAAGAGTTTATATTTATAAAGTATATGATCATGTATTAAGCATATGATGTTAATATAAAAAATATAGATAAACAACTTCTTTATAAATTAAATTTTGTTCACAGTCATTAATGAAATGGACATTTCAATATGTAAGATTATAATTTTTCTACTTCTTATAATAAATAATTTACCTTAATTATTAAAGTAGAGATTTCGTGTAAAACAATTAGTGTATGATACATTAAACTTAACTAATGTGAATTTTGATCTCGTTAACTAAATGTCATTGATCTTAATTCACAAAACTTTAATAAACTTGATCAACCTTAATCCTAAATAAGTAATGAACTTATATTTATGTATTGTATTATTTTGAGTTATCACGGAGTGAGACCCAATTGAATAGTCAAAATCTCGATGACTTGGAGATGCAATTTCATAGATTGTGGGAATATATACTTATAATATAGAATATATATTAAATAATATCACATAAACTATTTGCAGTATTTGATCATTTAAATTTATGGCCGCAGTTTATTCAATAAATTGGTTATTGAATAATAATATGTATTCTTAGAATTATATACAGATACAGACATATTAAAAATTATCATTAGAGCATTCAATTACTTAAAAGCAAATAAGTAATTAAAGAAGCATAACATTTTTATAATGACCTAGCTTTAATTACGACATTAAATAGAGGGTTAATTGAGTGGTTATTATTAATCAAAAGATTAATATTAATTTTAATTAAAATTTAAATTTATTTATTACATGGGTCAACTAGAGTGCAATATTAGGCTTTTAATGAAATAGCTCGGGGTTTACTTAAAAGATCATATGTGTCACAAGATGACTAGAATTTATATCTCTAATTTGGAACTAGAAAGCCCATAGGCCTTTGGTTCATTTACTAGGTTAAATTATCATTTTACCTTTTACTTAAAATGATGACTATGCAAGATAAGTGTTTTGACTCAATTTATTTAAATAAATTACCACTTAATTTTATATATGAGTGGTAGTTGAAAAGAGGAAATGCAATTATAATTATTTGCCTCTTTTAATTTAAATAAGTTGTGACCTAATTTTTACTTTTTCATAAAAGTGAAATGGTTTAAAAGGAGACATATAGTTGGAATCATTAATGTAATTAAGTATCTACACACTTAAAAGATAAAATTTTGAGAATAGTAAAGAAAACGAGAGCCAAAGAAAATTTTCTCTAAAGGAATTTCTCTACATCAAAATATTCTAAGGTAATTTTATTCCTTCTTCTATTTAATTTACATGTAATATAATCAATATGATCATCTTATGCTTCCAACAAAATGGTATCAGAGCAAGTTTTGATCTATATTACATGTTAATATGGTATATATTGTGTATGATTGTGAATATTAGTTGTGACCCTAAATAATTTCATTGATCTATTATTGTTATAATTCAATTATTTGATAAATATTTTTTATTGTCCAAATCTATAGTAGTGATTTACTTGTTAATTTTATGGTATGTAATAAGAGGGGGTGATGAAATAATATCATAATTTTTCCTCTTTATTATTTCATTTTTTTAGATATATTATAAGCCAATTTTTTTGGCATAGGAATATCATGTAATACAATTATGATTGTAATTGATATGTAATAAAAAAATAAGATATGTAATTTTTCTAGCGAGATGGTGCCATGTGGTGGCACATAGTGGCATTAGGTGTGGGTGGGAAAAAAAAAATGAAATTGAATTTTATTTTGTCTTTTCTTAGTCAACCCCCCTTATGATTTTTGTGAATTCTATTTGGCAAGTTTAATTCCAAAATGTTTGTAAATCAATCCAAAATAGAATTTTAATTTTCAATTTGTCATCTAAGCCTTTAAAGTGTTGGATAAATATATTTTGACTAGAAAATTATTGAAAATTTATAAATAGGTCCTAATTTTGACCCAAATATGTTTGTGGACTTTTTTAGAGATTTGCAAATTTAAAGTTGGCCTAAACTCCTTTTAATTTTGGTCCAAATTTTATAAAATATTTAATGGGCTATTTTAAATTAAATTATTGGGTCTAAAATTATTTTAATAAATGTTTTCTATAAGGCCCAAAAAGAAATATTTTTAATGCCCAAATTTATTATAAAAAATAAATGGAACAAAATAAAGTTTAAAAATCCAATATGTCAAGCCCATTAAACTTGCTAGCAAATGAAGATAGAGATTGACATTATAGAAGAGTCCAAGTTGAATTCAAGGAAGACTTTGAAGAATTTAAACTTAATTTTAATATTTTTCTTCCTTGAAAAAATCATGAATTATGGGTTGTTTATTTATTTAGTTATTTAATTGATTGAATAACATGTTGTATAGATTAAGTGTACCATATTTACATGTTCATGCATTAATATATCATATGACATTAGTATTTTAATGTGATTAGGATAAGATTAATATTATGTTTTAGATATATTGATTTAATAATTTGACATAGCCTAATTAATTATTTTATTTGATAAAATTAGATATTAATTGGAGGAATATCAATTTAATAAATTAATTACTATATTAAAAAATGTAAAACTAAAATAAAAACTCTAAGGAATAAAATATTGAGTTTGAGAGGGCTTTAGGTATAAGGCCCATGGTCTCTATTATTAGTCTTATAGTAAGGTAGATTAATGCTTATCTCAAACTTTGTGAGCTCAGTACGGAGGGTATTAATCAGAACTGGTTACTATATAAGACTTCTCTAAATGATAAGATTTAATATAAGACTCATGCGAAATTGACTACCCTATGGTAGTTTTTTTAATTGGAAAATATAGATGATTGAAATAATGGTTATATACTCAAATTAGGTTAATTGATATCTTCCCTATGGAGTTCTTGTTAATTAAACATAGGGCTAAAAAATTGGTAGTTTATTATTATTTGATATAAGATATCTAGATGATAATAATAAATTAGTATGATACTAATTTGATACATAATGGATACGACCACTCTATGAAGGTGCATTCTGAATGAAAATTAGATTACCAATGCACAATATAATTAAAAAGATCTACATATATGCATTTCATGTATTCGTGCAAATATTTTATATGCTACAAGAGAATGTATACTTATGTCTAAATTATTTATTTTTAGAAAATGACATCATTCATCCCACTAGCATCTATTCTTAATCAAAACAAATTAACCAAGCATAACTTTGTTGATTGAAAGAGGAACCTAGACATTGTACTCACATCTGATGAGCACGAATATGTTTTGACTGAAAAATGCCCTCCAAAACCAAAAGATAATGCACCACAAGCTAAAATAGATGCCTATAATAAGTGGCAACAGTCTGATAAGATGGCCAAATGCTACATATTAGCTTTACTGTCTAATACATTAGCCAAAAAACATGAAGGAATGACTATAGCTGCTAATATGATCTTCATCCTTTCAGAAATGTCTGTTAATAAAAGCAGAACTCTAAGGTAGGCTGCACTAAAAGGGATCGTGAATAGTCAACACTGCAGAACTCAAGTGCAGGATCATATGCTAAAAATGATTGCATTGTTCCAGTAAATTGAAGACTTGGGTGGGGAATATACTAGCTAATCTAAGGTTGAGATGGTCCTAGAAACTCTAGCACCCTCATTTCAGACTTTCTTATTGAATATGTCAATGAACCAGCTAGATTTCACTAAGCTGATGAATTAGCTAAAAGCTGTTGAGGCTACCATAAAATCTGGACAGAGTATTCATTGGACTCAAGGCCCTTCTTCAAATCCCAATCTTAAGGGAAATGGTAGTAAGAAAAATAAGAAGAATAAGCCTAGGAAAGCATTTAATTCAAAAAATATGCAAACCAATAAAATAGAGAAAAAGCCCAAAGGAAAGTGTTTCTAATATGGTGATAAAGGGCACTGGAAAAGAAATTATCCAGTTAACTTAGCCAAGCTTTTAATTGCTAAAGAGGCAGCTTCAACTTCAGTTAAAATTCTTTTCATTGAGACATGTTTACTGGTTGATTCTACATATTCATGAATTGTAAATTCTGGAGCCATTAATCATATTTACAATTCTTTGCAAGGGTTCTAGGAAACCAAAAAACTTAGTGATGGGGAAATCAGTCTCAGGCTTAGAAATGGTGTAATTATTGTAGCTAAAGTAGTAGGAGTCATTTGTCTGTATTTTGATGATTTTAGGAGTTTAATATTAAATAATTATTTATTTGTACTTGAACTTAAATGCAATTTGATTTCAGTGAGTTGTTTGAATAAATCTGGTTATTTTGTAATCTTTGACTTAATTATGGTTATCAAAATAAATAAGTTGTTTATATGTTCGGGTATATTAGTTAACAATTTATATTATATATATCCTAAACTTAACTCACTATATGATACAAAGTTGAATAATGAATCTAATCACTATAAGAGAATTAAAATATCCCATACTAATCCAAAATATTTGTGGCATCTACGTCTTTGTCACATTAATCTAGATAAGATCCAAAGACTGGTCAAATATGGACCTCTAAGTTCACTAGAGATTGAGACACTGCTAGTTTGCGAATCTTATATAAAAGGTAAAATACCAGAAGGCCCTAATGTTAAAGGAAGAAAAGCCACTGAAGCGTTAGAATTATTACACTCTAACGTGTGTGTGCTCATGAGTACACAAGTTAGAGGAGGTTATGAATATTTCATCACTTTTATTGATGATTATTCTAGATTCGGTTATATGTACCTAATGCGTCATAAGTTTGAGGCATTTGATTAATTTAAAGAGTTTCAGGTAGAAGTGGAAAGATAATTAGCGAAACACATAAAGGCACTTCAATCTGATCAATGTGTTGTTTGTATTTAATTAGAGTGTTTGTAGCATAATTAAGAAGTTCTAAGGCTATCGATTATGTATTTCAAATGTTGAAAAATGCTTAAGGACACTGTGGTGGTGTCATTTGGCACCGTAGTGCTGAGACTGTCCAGGCTTTAGTGCCGTAGTGCTAGATAAAGAGCGATGCGGTCCTAGGGTTTCAAGGCCCTAACACCACAATGCTGAGGGCTTAGCATCACGGTATTGGAGGTTCTGCCTCCAGTGCTGTAGCACTAGCAAGCCAGTACCGCAGTGCTTGTAGCTTGGCATCGCAGCGCTAGCAGCTCAGAGTGGTGACCTAGCACCACAGCACTACTAATTTAGCGCTACGGTGCTAAGATGGTGACCCTAGTACAGTAGCGCTATAAGGTTGGTACTGCGACACCGGAGGCTAGGTCTCCAGTACTGTAGCACCAGGAATCTAACACTACTGTAATTACACCATTCACTTAAATTATTTTTTAATTGTTTATTTTATGCAACAATAAATTGTGGCCCCTTTTTTTGTGTTAGAAACCACAATGGAAGTCCTACTGGTGAGAGTTAGTTGTACTTGCACTAAACAAATGTGTGATTGAGAATCACATCCTCATGAGATGGGGACAAGAGTACAAAACTCGCTCTTAATCAAATTAAATAGTGTTTCATTATAAGATAATGTTACACGTTTGGTTAATTGAATTAATATTTGAAAACATCTTATGCTGCATTAATTGTCTTTAAAGTATTTATAGTTTGTAATTTTAATTCTACTTCCCTGTGGATCGACCCCATTCTCACCGGGTTATTTATTACTTCGACAATCCTGCACTTGGGAATAAACTCCTATATTTTGGACGTGTCAAGTTTTTGGAGCCGTTGCCGAGGAAGTAAAAATAACATTTTTTTTGTTGTTTGTTTGTTTATTTTATTTTCATGAAAGGTTAAGCCTCTTAACTTGCTTTACTTTATTTATTATTTGTTTTTTATTTTTATAGAAAGCTAAACCTCTTAACTTGCTTTACTTTTTTTATTATTCGCTTTTTATTTTAACTTTTTATTAAATAATCTAACATTAACTAATCTAACATTATTAATCTAACTTCTAACTTTTTTTTATTGTTAGTTTTGCCTATTTTATTTATTTTTATTTAAATTTTTTTTTTCTCTTATTTGTAATATTTATTGTTATTGTATTTTATTTTATTTCTTTGTATGAGTGGTTGGTTTCGAGATCCCAATTCTCATCATTTAGTGAAAGGTAATTTCGGAACTTCCTTTGATAATTTATTGGATTCGCCTTCATCTTTTCATTCTTCACCAATTAATACCATGACCGAAAATTAAATTGAATGACTCATAGACCCAAGGGACAATCAGTCCCAACATAATGACCATAGCCGACCTATGACACTTAGAGATTACATGAACCCTACACGAACCGGTGCACCATCTTGCTTAATTTTTCCTCCGAATGAAATACATTAATTTCAAACCAGGCATTATCCAACTTTTATCCACTTTTCATGGCTTAGATGCAGAGAACCTTTATCTGCATCTAAGAGAATTTGAAGAAGTGTATAACATATATAATGACCAAAATTATAGTATGAACACAATTTGACTTAAGCTTTTCCCTTTTTCTTTAAAAGATAAAGCTAAAATATAGCTACAAAACCTTAGGCCAGGATTCATTTCTTTATGGGATGAGATACAACAACAATTCCTAAAAACAAATTTCCTTCCCATAGAACAAATTCTTTCAAAAGACAAATTACCACTCTTGCCCAAAAACCAGGAGAGACCATTTACCAATGTTGGGAAAGGTATAAAGAATTACTTAATACATGTTCCCATCATGGCTTTAAAACATAGAGACTGGTCTTAAATTTCTATGAGGGCTTAACACCCCAAGTTAGGCAAATGGTAGAAATGATGTGTAATGGAACATTTGAGGATAAAGACCCAGAAGAGGCAATGAACTATCTAGATTTACTAGCAGAAAATGCTCAAAATTGGGATACTGCTGGTGCCTGTAAGGCACCTAGTAAAAATTAAACCACTACATCTAGTGGGGGTATTTATCATCTTAGGAAAGACCATGACCTTCAAGCCAAATTAGCATCCTAGTTAGAAAAGTTGAAACCATAGAAAAAAAAAAGAGTGGTCAAATAAAATCTATTTAAGAAATTGTATGTCACATTTCTGAAACCCATTATCACTCTACCAATGATTATCCAACTTTGCCTACATTTAGGGAATGTCTCCATGAATAAGCCAATATTCTAAATACATTCAAACGGTTAAACAATAACCCATATTCATAAAACTACAATCCTGGATGGAGAAATCACCCGAATTTCAGTTTGAGGAATAACACTCAAACACAGGCTTCACAACCACCTTTCTAACCACACCAAAATTTTCAAACCCATCAAGATTATGCACCATATGTCCCACCTCATAAGAAAACTCTTAAAGAAACTTTGCATGCATTTATTAAAAAGCAAGAGTCTATTAATTCTCAAAATATTCAAACATTTGTTGATTTAAAAAATACTCTTGCTAAATTTGCATCCGCACTGAACATTCATGAGAAAGAAAAATTTCCTCCTCAACCATAACCAAACCCCAAAGGACAACATAACTCAAATACATGTAGTTCAAAAAGCCAACACATGGATCAAGTTAAAGCGGTTATCACTCTTCGGAATGGTAAATTGTTGAAAAAGACATTCCTGAACCTAATGAGAATGATGAATCAATCTCTAAGGGTAAGGAAAGCATTGAACCTACACCTAATGAAGAAAACACTAAACCCTCACCTCCACCCACATTGCCTCATGCATTACGTAATACTAAGAAGATGAATCACAATCCAGGAATTTTTGAAATCTTCAAATAGGTAAAAGTTAATATTCTTTTACTTGATGCTATTAAACAGGTTCCTTCTTATGCAAAATTTTTGAAGGATTTATACACATAAAAAGAAAACTGAATGTGAAAAAGAAAGCATCTTTAGCTAAACATATAAGTGTCATTCTTCAGAACAATAATGCTTTGAAATATAAAGACCCTGGTTCTCCTACAATTTCATGTATTATTGAAAGTCATAAAATTAAACAAGCCTTACTTGATCTTGGTGCTAGTGTGAATTTACTGCCATATTCAGTTTATCAGCAGCTCAATCTCGGTGAGTTAAAATTAACTTCTGTAACTCTTTTGCTTGCCGATAGATCAATAAAAGTACCAAGAGGGACAGTGGAAGATGTTTTAGTTCAAGTTGATAAATTTATATATCCTGTGGATTTTATTTTCTTGGACACAGAACCTGTTAAAGGATGTAATCTGATACCTGTTATTTTAGGTGGTCCATTTTTAGCAACTTTTAACACTTTGATTAATTGCAGGAATGGATTAATGAAGCTTTCATTTGGAAATATGACACTTAAGCTCAATGTGTTCAATATGTGTAAGCAACCACATGAGGGGGAGGATAAAAGTGAAGAAGCTGACATGATTAAAACGATTGTGGAGGATCATATTCAAAAAGAGAGTTCTACCGATCCTTTAAAAATGTGTTTAATAAATTTATTTGAGTCAAATATATAATTAAAATCCTGAAATCTCTGACATATGTTCTTTACTTAACTGTGCATAGGTGATTGAAAATAAAGGATGAAAACCAAAATTTGAAGAATTTGGAGAAAATGAGGATAAACAGAACGAAATTTCAAAGTTTGAGTTAAAACCTCTGCCTGAAGGACTGAAATATGTATTTCTTGGAGAGAAAAAAACTTACCTAATGGTAATCTCTTCTACACTCACAAGCGAATAAGAAGGTAAGTTGATTGAATTATTGAAAATGCATAAAAATACAATTGGATAGACTTTAAAAGACATAAACGGCGTTAATCCTTTGATTTGCACACATAGAATACACCTAGAGGATAATGCCAAAACTTTCCAACAACCTCAAAGGAGATTAAATCCACATATGAAAGAGGTGGAGAGAGCTGAAGTTCTCAAATTACTTGAAGTATGAATCATCTATCCTATCTCAGATAGTAAGTGGGTAAGTCCTACTCAGGTAGTATCAAAATAATCTGGAATCACAGTCATTGAAAATGACAAAGGTGAGTTAATACCAACTCGAGTCTCATCTAGTTGGAAGATGTGCATAGATTATAGAAAGTTGAACTCGGCCACTTGAAAATACTATTTTCCTTTACCATTCCCTGATCAAATTGTAGAAAGAGTAGCAGGACATCCAAACTATTGCTTTCGAGATGGTTATTTCGGCTATTATTAAATTTCTATAGCACTAGAAGACCAAGAAAAGACTACATTCACATGCCCTTTTAGGACTTTTGCTTTTAAAAGAATGCCCTTTAGACTTTGTAATGCCCCAGCAACATTTCATAGATGTATGTTAAGCATTTTTAGTGACATGGTTGAGCATTATTTAGAAGTTTTCATGGATGATTTAACTATGTTTGGAAATTCTTTTGATAATTGTCTTGAAAACTTAGAAAATGTATTAAAAAGATGTGAAGAAAAGAGTCTTGTGTTGAATTGGAAAAAATGTCATTACATGGTTACTTTTAAAATTATTTTGGGATATGTAGTGTCTTCTAAAGGAATTGAAGTGGATAAGGAAAAATTCGAACTCATTACACATTTGCCTCCACTAAAAACAGTCAGAGAAGTCCGATCATTTTTAGGACATGCTGGATTCTATAGAACGTTCATCAAAACTTTTAGTGTTACATCTAAACCTCTTTGTAACCTCTTATCAAAAGATGTATCATTTGAGTGGACTCAAGAGTATCAAAATTCGTTTGAAAATTTAATTGGCCTCTTAACATCTGCTCCTATCATACAATCTCTCGACTAGTCTTTATTTTTTGAGCTCATGTGTGATGCTATTGACTATAATGTTAGTGCTGTATTGGGATAAAGAAAGGAAAGTAAATCCTATGTAATTTATTACTCAAGTAGAACTTTAAACAATGTACAAATGAATTACACAACAATAGAAAAAGAACTAGTTGATGTAATATTTTCATTAGACAAATTTTGTTCTTACTTAATTGGTTCTTCAACTGTTGTGTTTACTGACCATGCTATTGTAAGGTACTTAATATCAAAACAGGATGGAAAACCAAGACTAATTCAATGGATCTATTGCTTTAAAAATTTATTATCACTATCAAGGATAAGAAGGGAGCTGAGAATGTTGTTGCAAATCACTTATCAAGACTCGCACCAGATTCATCAACAGAAATAACACTTATTAATGATTCTTTTCTCGATGAATTTTTATTTTCTACTGTTACGATGCCTTATATGCTAATATTGTTAATTTTCTTGTAACAGGAGAAATATCACCTCAATGGAATGCTCAAGACAAAGAGAAATTTTTAATTGAGGTAAGAAATTTTTATTGGGATGATCCTTATCTCTTCAAATATTATCGTGGCCAAATATTTCAAAGATGTATACCCGACAATAAGGTAAGTAAAGTTATTGAATTTTGTCATTCTGAAGCATGTGGGGGACATTTCTCATTAAAAAAAACAGTTGCAAAAATCTTACAGTGTGAATTTGATTTGCCCACTTTATTTAAACATACACATGCATTTTGTATAACGTGTCAAAATTGTCAAAAGTTTGGATCAATTTCAAAATGAAACATGATGCCTTTAAACCCTATTCTTGTTATGAAATCTTTGATTGTTAGGGGATAGATTTCATAGGACCATTTTCATTATCATTTAGATTTACATATATCTTAGTTGCAGTAGATTATGTCTCAAAATGGATTGATGCTATTCCATGTCAAAATAATGACCATAAAACAGTCATAAAATTTTTGAAAGAAAATATCTTAAGTCGATTTGGAATTCCTCGAGCCATTATAAGTGATGAGGGCAAGCATTTTTGTAATAGGTCATTTGAAACATTAATGAAAAAATATGGTATTACTCGTAAAGTTGTCACCCCTTATCATCCTCAAACAAGTGGACAAGTTGAATTAGCAAATAGGGAGATTCAAGAAATTTTCGAAAAAATTATAATCTTAAATCACAAAGATTGGTCTTTAAGACTTAATGATGCACTGTGGGCTTATAGAACTGCTTTTAAAACTTCATTAGGTATGTCTCCTTATCAGATAGTTTATGGAAAACCTTGTCACTTACCTGTGGAACTTGAGCATAAAGCCTACTAAGCTATTAAAACTTTCAATGCAAATCTTGATTATGCTGAACACATACATAAATTACAAATAAATGAACTTGAAGAATTAAGAAATGATGCATATGAGAATTTAAAAATTCATAAAGCTAAAATAAAAACTTTTCATGATAAAAAAATTCAAAGAAAAACATTTGATATTGGTGAGAAGGTTTTACTTTATAATTCTCGACTTTACATATTCCTAAAAAATTAAGATCAAGATGGAGTGGCCATTTTATTGTAAAACATGTGTACCCTTATAGAATAATTGACATTGAAAATCCTAAAAATGGGAATGTGTTTAAGGTAAATGGACAAAGACTAGAACCGTTTCTAGAAAACTAAGATTTTCATGAAGATTTTGTGTTCCTGTCTCACCCTTGTTATGAGACAAATTAATCTTTATTTTACATATTTACATATTTATATATATTTATTCTTCTTCTAACTTTATTTTTTTTGTTTTTGTTTATACTTGCATATTAATTTAGTATTTTTGTTAAATTTTTATTTTGCACCCCGGTTAAGTGGCGAATAACGATACTCCGTGACATTTTAAGTCAGTTTTGTCAATTTCCCATAATTACTGATACCTTATCTTCTTTCCCCTTTCTAAAAAAATGGATGACATTCTAAAGAATTTGAAAAAACGTTTTCCCTCATTACCTCAAAATTCCTTAAAGAAAACTTACCAAGTAAGATGTGAAAGATTAAGGTTATTAATGATTATAAATATACCTGTTGATTTACGTTGGTTAATTGAAGCCAAAGTTCGATTAACAGGTGAACTTTCAGACTCATTAATTTTCTACATGCTTGGCTTAGGTAAAAGCGCTTTTGTAAAAAAAGGAAGAGTAAAACGATTAAGCGTTTGTTACAAGTGTGCATACATGATTTATAACACACATTGCCACACTTTAGGAATGGTGTCTATAAATCGCGAAGATAAAATTAGGTTTATTAAGGATGGCCTGAGTAAAGAGTCTTTAGATGATATCTTATCGCCTCTTGAGATGCATCTTAGTAGATATGTACATATTGCAATTCGTGAATTATAAGACATATTCCTAAAAGAACAAGAGCGGTACAGTCTCGCGAATCTAACTTTAAAAAAATTATGTTTGCTAATTTATAAGAAAATTGGATGGAAAGCCTATCCCCTACCCATAGAGGGCATTTAAGTTGTTTCTAGATTAAAACCAGAGGAAGATATGAGCCATAATCACAACTATTTATACATATTTACTATAGCTTTTTATTTTTAAATGTTTCATTTCAAACTCAAACATCTTTTCCAACAACCAACCACCCATAGTCGATTTTTAAAATTTTTCATTTTAAGCCAACAACCCATATGACTTTTCAAACTAACAATTTAAAAATTGGTAAAAAGGTGTTGAAAATTTTGCATTTTAAGCCAACAGCCCATGTGACTTAACTTTACAACACCTTTTGGCTCTATAAATACATTACATTATTTCTGCATCTTTATACAAACTCAAAATCATTTAAGAGAGAGGGTGAGTGTAATAATGAAAGGAACATCAACTCCTAAATTCACAAAAATTTGTGTCTTTTGTGGATCAAGCCCTGAAAAAACTAGAAAGTTTATAGAAGCAGCAGAAACCCTTGGTAAAGTGTTAGTTGAGTGAAATATTCATTTAATATATGAGGAGGTAGTCTTGGATTAATTGGATGTACGGCAACAGTTGTACAAAATAAAGGCAATTGAGTTTTTTGTATCATACCAAAAGTTCTAACTGTTGAAAACGTTGTAAGAAAGAAATTTGGGGACAAGTTACAGGTATCATCAATGCATGAACGAATGTCTTTTATTCTTCATAATGCTGATGCCGTCATAGCTCTACCTGGAGGTTTCGAAACATTGGAGAAAATTTTTCAAATTGTCTCATAGGAACAATTGCAAATCCATAAAAAAAAAACCTATTGGTTTGTTAAATGTTGATGGTTTTTATAATGGATTGTTATCTTTTCTTGACTATGCGGTGGAAAAACAGTTCGTCACATCTGTAGCACGACAGATCCTCATTTCTGCTTTAAATGTTGATCAGTTACTCAATGAACTACAAGCTTTTACACCTCTATCTAATCCAACAATGAGTCAGATAGATTGGTATACTGATGACAGTGAAAAGAAACGTAAGATACATTTGACGCTTTGTCTGTAGCCTATCTACTTTTATGTAATTTTAAGCATTTTGTGTGGCTTGTTTTATTTTATTGCAGGGTTTATTTCCAATAAAAGATATTTTAGGTGATATCTTCTATACTCTACTCTTTCTATATTTTGACATTGAGGACAATGTCTCAATCTGGTTGGGGGAGAGGATAATTGATATATAATGTTAGTGTTATTTATTTATTTATTTTTGTTCTCACTTTGTTCTTTAATTAAAAAAATCATCATGAATGGCGTGAGTAAAAGGTTTATTTATGTATTCTTGAGATGCATTCTAGTTCTAGAATGACAGAGTAAAGAGTACATTACTAAACTTTTGAAACACATTCTAATTGGTTTATTTTTAATGGATTTTATGTATAATTGTTTGTTACTTAAGTTTTTGGTAACTCTTGCGTAAATAAATTTGCTTTACTACCAAGGTATGATTTTAAAATTATTTAGTTTAAATCATTTTTTCTATCTAGGTTACTAAAGAATAACTTTCGAAATTATTTCTTGAGTACAATACTAAGCCTTGTGGTAAGATGGATGATTCAATATATATAACCAAGAGAATTTTTATGTTTAAGTATATATATTCTTTTCTAAACTCACATATCTTTTGTGAGTGAATGGAGAGGCTTGAAATAATAGCTTACGAACTTTAATTGATCTTTTGAAATGATTAATTTTTATTTGGAATAACATTATTTGGGATGAGGAATAATTTGGTTGCTTAGCTAAAGGATAAAAAAACAAAAAAAAATTATGGTGAGAAATTATTTTTATTTTGTAATTATTCTTTATGTCTTTAAAAAAAACACACAAAAGAAAGAGAGCAAAAAAAAGTGTATATAAAAAAAAGAGAAAAGAAGTCAATTCAGTTCAATAAAGTCTTCGTTCAATTCTAGAAGACAAAAGTCATTAGGAAGCAATTTTATTACCAGACTCTTTATTCATAAGATTCACATAAAATAATTAAAGTCTTGAAGCGAGCATATGGAAAGAATAGTTTAGCTCTAAATAATTACTTTTCTTATCTTTGGTTCAATGTTAGTTTGTCTGTCTGTCCTTAAATGTAACATTTTCTTGAGCGATTATCTGTTTTCCAACTCCATGAGTGAAATCCTAACTCATTTAACAAGTTATTCACCAGTTAGGATATGGAGTTGAGGCTTTTACTTGGAAAAAAAATTTCAAGGCTATATATGTTGTGGTTTGTGGTAAGAAGGCTTCGGCTTAGGCTTAATTCACACACATACAATTTTGAAAGTTATGATTGAAATAGCCTTTATAGCGATTGTGATTTTGAACTAATGTTTTATTTAAAATACTTAAGTAGTGTTCAAATTTTATTTATGCTTGAATTGTTAGGGACTAGCAATAAGCTGGTTGAGAGGTGTGATGAACACTTGAAATTACATATTTAATAAGAGTTTTACATCATGTTTTGTATTGCTGGTGTCTTTAACCCCCTCCCCGGCCCAAACTTAAGTATGTTTATAATATTGTACCTAATTAGCTTTTAACTATTTTGTAGTAAGTTCGGTAAAATTAGTATAACTTTCTACCTAAAGATCAAATTGGAGTGATTCCTAATCCTGTAAAGAGCTGACTCAATGGGCTAATATATTGTATTTCACAAGGCATTTACAATTTGAGCGTTTAGAGAGTGAAAATAGCCTAAAATAGAACTGATCTGTAATACAGGCCCAATCCAAACAGTCATTAGTATTTGACCCATAACTATAGAAATACCTATCTAATATGTATGAGACAACTCAATTTTGAAAAATAAGAGACTTATTTACTACTTTTATGTTTTGAGTGATAGCTAATTCGGACCACATCAATTCCAAATTGGATAAGAAAGTGGGTGTATTAATAATAATCAATATAAATAATTTGCTACCATTCTTAACTTTTATCATCCAAGAGGTTCCCTCTTCATTTGTTTCGATTTATCTATATTTTTCTATAAATAGGTAGCATGTTTATGCCCAAAACATATAATTAGAGAACTAGATTTTAGTTCAAAATACTTGTCTTTTGTATTATCTCTTTGTAATATTATTTCTCTTGTTTACTATTGTAAAATCATGTTATCTCTTCTTCCATTTTTTTCTTTTTCTTTAGTTTTATTATGTCCAAGTAATTTTATTTATGCTAAGGTGAAAATGTGAAACTCTTAGCAAGGTAATACTTAACTCTTATTCATGAATTTAATATTTTATTCTTAAGTTATGCAAATTTATATATGATGTATTTATTTTGTTTGTAATATTAATACCCTTTCTTCTAAGTGGTGTATCTTGATTTATTATTGACAAAATTTATACTTGGCACAATAAATTCTTGAAATTATTTACAAGATTTGGCATATATACCATTTCTTGTAAAGTAGGAGTCTTGATTTATTGTAGACAAATATAAAGATTGGCATAATAAATACTTGAACCCATTTATAAGATTTGGTGTATAATAATTGAAAAATATAAATACTAATTAATATATAAATGATGATGAACTTTAATTGTTAAATTTTTCGGTTGGAACCTTCTTTGTGTGAGAATTCCAATTGAGTTAAGATGCAATTGACAAGATTTGTCTACCTTTTGAATTTTACAAAGGCCAATATTGCTAAAGTGTGAGGCCGGAATAAATGCCAATGGGGTCTTTTCCCGCTATACAGTTTAAAGAGTTTAAACTGTCAATTTTCCTTTTATGAGATTTAGGGAATTATGTAAAGCAGTGAGAGGACGTCTTTAGATTAAAATTGTATAAATGTTATACCCATTATCTAAGACATTATTTATTAGCGATTAAAATAGTTTCTACTAACATCTTTTTTATTTTGTCTTGTGAATAAATAATGGCCTCATCTAACCCATTAGCGTGCATACTTGATGCAAACAACTTAAAGGTTTGATAATTATAATGATTGGCTAATGAATCTAAGAATTATTTTGGATCTAAACAAGTAGGGATATATGATTGATCAGCGCATGCCCCGGGGTGTTTCTGATAATGTCACTCTAGAGAAGAGGCAAACTTATAAAAAATGGTTGGATAATAATTTAAAAGATAAATCTTACATCTTTGTCTCTATGTATACAAATATGTAGAGAGAGCATATCAATATAGGGATGCTAGTAGCATTATGCTTCAACTAAACGAGTTATTTGGCGACTGACCTTAGTTGAAATTTATAGGGTTACCAAATTGCTTCTTCAGTATAGACTTCCAGAGAGCAGTCTTGTGAGTCCCCATGTCCTCAAGATGATTTTCACATCGAGAAATTGGAGACTATAGACATTATACGAAATAATTTATTGGGGAATATTCTTATTCTCTAGTCACTTCTAGGGTCTTTGATAAGCCTAAATTATATCTATTATTTTTACTCTCCTAACTTGATTAATGCTCATTTTAATAAGAATATTAGGCTCTTTTATATGTTTTATTATTATTTTGTAAGTTTGGAATTAATAAAGCAATTGAGGATGAAAATTTAAAGAAAATAAGGCAAAACATCAAATTGTTATAGTAACTTTTTGGTACAATGTCCATGAACGGTAACTGCACTACAGTACTTTTGCCCCAGTGATGAACAATGTTTCGCTATAGCGGTGAACAGTGAAATTTTCCTAAACTTAAAAGAAACACAACTCTAAGACTCCAATCAATCTCTATATAAAGGCCACTCATTTCAAACCTCAAAGAACACACAACTTAGGACTCTTAGAGCCATAACACATTGAAGAATAGCAATTTTAGAGAGAAAAGCAAGGGGAATTCAAGGAAAAAAGAGATTATTGGCAAATCTTTGGCGTATCAACCAATTGTAAAATTGATGTTTATATTGGTTTGCTTTTAGTTGTATTATGTTTATTTTATTTTTCAGCCATAATTCTCTTGTTATCATGAGCTAAATTTATTTTCTAGGGTTATTACTTGAACTCAATAGAGGTGCTTAATTGTTGGATCTTTTTAATATTTATTTGAACTCAATTCTCTATTATTCAAATTATTTATTCTTAATGCTTTATTTTATCCGATCAATATTATGATGTTCTGGTAATACCTTGATATACTCAGAAGAGGCATCATTGTATTTAGACCTAAATAATTTAATGCATGATTGTAGAGTAACATTCAATATTGCATATGCAAGTTTCGAATTAGGATAGGAATATACATAGTTGGCATGTATAGTCAATAAGATTTATTCTTAATGAATTTTAATTTATTACAAGTATCATAAGAATATAGGTATTTGGTAAATTAAAATATATTGTATGACCTTAGGAGAGGCTTGTGAATACATTAGTGTCTTGACCAATAATAACAATTGAGGGATATAAATATTAAAATGATTAATCTTTAGAAAACATATTGAAGGATAATAATTAACCCTAGTCTTTCTCTATATTGTTATCTTCTTGATTTACTTAAGTAGTGTCATTTATTTTCTGCACTTTTATTGTTTGCAATTTAAAGATTTGATTTTCTAGATAATTACTTGAAAGATACAATTTTCGTATTTGGTAGAAAATAAAAATTATCCATATGGGTTCAACATCCGACTTTATAAATCTCTTTATTACTTATTATGATAACATATACTTGTGCTTAATTTTAAGATATAGAAATATTGCATCAAGTTTTTGCACAATTATTATGAACTTTAATATGTAAGGATTGACCCCTATTTATGCTGATCTTCATAATATATTGAAGACAACGCAAGAGGACAAGAACAAAGTGGGATCATCCCTCTATGTTAAGGATGCCCATCATCTACCCCCAAAGGCTTCTAGGGAGCCTAAAGAGAAGAAAAAGAAGGTGAAATAGACATCCAGAATAAGTCTTCAAAATAACCCATATCTAAGCCACAAAAGCTTTCCATTATGGCGAGGATGGGCACTAGAAGCAAAATTCCCTGAAGTACCTTGCCTCTGTCAAGAAGCTCCTCTTAGGTATATGTTTACTTATTATTGACATTTTTTTGCATATGATGTTAGTTCTAATTAGGTATTAGATACAATTCTCAAATCTGCAATGTGTTGCAAGGTCTGACGAAAATTAGACATTTACAGTGTGGAGAAGTTCAGCTTTATATTGGAAATGGTGATTTCATTCAGGTCGAAGTTGGAGGACATTTTAATTTACTTCTCCCGTGTAATAGAACACTTTATTGTATAACTGCCGTTATGTACTAATAAGCGTAAATTATATCTATTATTTTCATTCCCTTAAATTGATTAATTGCTCATTTTAATTAAAAAATATTAGGATTTTTAATGTTTATTGTCATTTTGTAGATTTGGAGTCAATGAAGCAATTAGGGATGAAAATCTTAGAAAAAAAGGGCAAAATATAAAATGCTATAGTATCAATGCTACAGAATTCTGTGAACAATGATTTTGCTATAGTATTTCACTGAAGTGGTGAACAGTATTTCACCCCAACAAAAGTGTCAATGCCCAAGACATCTTGGTACAGCACAAGTAAACAGTACACGATAAATAGTGTCTCATGAATAGTACCAACACTACAGTACTTTCGCCCAAATGATGAACAGTATTTCACTGCAGCGGTGAACAATGTGATTTTTCTAAACCTAAAATAAATACAACTTTAAGACTCCAATCAATCTCTATATAAAAGCCACTCATTTTAGACCCAAAGAGCACACAACTTAGGGCTCTTAGAGCCATAACACATTGATGAAGAGCACTTTTTAGAGAGAGAAGAAAGAGAAATTCAAGGAAGCAAGAGATTATTCGTGAATCTTTGGCGTATCAACCAACTGTGAATTAACGTATATATTGGTTTGCTTTTGGCTGTATCATTTTTATTTTATATTTCAACCATAATTCTCTTGTTACCATGAGCTAAAGTTATTTTCTAGGGTTATTATTTAAACTCAATATGTGAGCTTAATTATTGGATTTTTTAATATTTATTTGAACTCAATTCTTCACTATTCAAATTATTTATTCTTAATGCTTCATTATATCTAATTAATATATGATTGATTTGGTAATACTTTGATAAACTCGGAAGAGGCGTCATTGTATTTATACCTAGATAATTTGATGCATAATTATCTAGTAACATTCAATGTTGTATATGCAAGTTTTGAATTACGATAGAAATATACATAATTGGCATGTATGGTCAATAAGAGTTATTCTTAATGAATCTTAATTTATTACAAGTACCATAAGAATATAGGTATTTAGTAAATTATGATATACTTGCAGAATCTTGGAAGAGACTTGTGAATACATTAGTGTTTTGACCAATAATAAGAATTAAGGGATATAATTTTTAAAAGGATTAATCTTTAGAAAATATATTGAAGGATAGTAATTAACCTTAAACTTTCTCTATATTGTTATCTTCTTGATTTACTTAAGTTGTGTCATTTATTTTTTGCACTTTAGTTTACTTAAATTTATTGCAAAATTAAGATTTGATTTTTTTTTAATAATTACAAGAAATATATAATTTTATTACTTGGTAGAAAATAAAAATTATCCATGTGGGTTCGACATCCGACTTTATAAGTCCTTTTATTACTTGTTACGATAACGTATACTTGTGCTTAATTGTATGTTATAAAATTTTTGCATCATGTACCTTGTATTTTGAGATAGATTGTATCCCTTCTTGTACTTGACAATGAACATTATCATATGTATATTCAGAATCGTTCCTTATGTTTATATAATATGCATGATGTTTTGTTAGTTGAATATCAGTTAATTAATAGGTACTATATATTGGATATAACACGAAATGTCATGAATGTACAGGTAAATGCTACAAGTAGTTCGAAAACTTTAAATAAGACAGAATTGTGGCATATGAGATTAGGTTATATATGCATGAGACATCTATCTCACATGGTTAAAGCTGGTCAAATACCTGATCTAACCGTAGAACCTTATCCAGATTATGAATTATATATTCAATAGAAGACGACCGAATCTTTTTTTACTAGTTTTAGACACCGTGCTACCGATTTATTAGAACTTGGACATAGTGATGTATGTGGTCCAACAAATCATATTACAATGGGTGGATTTTAATAGTTTGTAATCTTTATCGATGATCTATCACGATACAAATATGTGTTTCTTATGAAACACGTCGGAAACGTTTGAAAAGTTCAAAGATTTTTGACTTGAAGTAGAGAAACAACTGGTATATACATTAAATGCCTTTGATCAGATCGAGGGGGAGAGTACATGAGTAGTGAATTCTTGATGATATAAAGAAGAATGAGATTCTAGCTCAATATAGTTCCCCAGCTACTCTACAACATAAAGGTGTTTTGGAGAGGAGGAGGAATTGGACTCTATTTGTGATGGTCTGATCAATAATGAGCTTCATTGATCTTCTAAAATATTTATAAGGATATGCTCTAGAAATTATTGCTCATTTATTAAACAGTGTTCTATCTAAAGCTGTTCCCTCTATTCTCTATTAGATATGGACTAGAAGTAATCTAAGTCTTAAATATTTTAAGATATTAGGTTGTCCTGCTTATGTAAAAGTTACGCATTACGATAAACTCGCACCCAAATGATACAAGTATCGGTTCATTGGCTATCCTAAGCATTTTATAGGATACCAATACTATGATCCTCATGAACAAAGTGTATTTGTTGCTCGTAATGCCACTTTCCTAGAGAGAAAATTTCTTATAGATTGTAAGGGATTGTAAAAGATTGAACTTGATGAAGTTAATCAAAAAGAAAATGAACCGACAATGGAACCACAAGTTTAATCAAGTAAAATACCATTCACATACCCTCCACGTAGGTCACAAAAGATATCAAGGCCACTTGAAAGGTATAGTATGATACTTAAAGGTGCTCTTGAGGGTTTTTTACTTTAAAAAAATGATCCTTTAACCTACAAAAAGGCAATATTAGACATTGATTCAAGAAAATAGCAAGAACTATGAAATTCAAAATTGATTCAATACATCACAATCAAGTTTAGGACCTAGTTGAGATTTCTGAAAAAATAGTTCCTATCAGTTGTAAATGAGTTTACAAGCAGAAGCATGGGCCAAATGGAAAAGTAGAGACCTTCAAAGCCCGAATAGAAGTAAAAGGTAGTATGTCATCCACATAAAGAATTAAGAAGACAATCATGCTCTTATTAACCTTCTATACATACAAGCTTCCTTTTTATTTTTTTGATAAAACCATACCCTTTGATTACCTTATCAAAACGAAGATTCTAGCTTCAGGAGGCTAACTTAAGTCTATAAATGGACTTTTTCAATTTGAATACAAGACCAAAGTTAGCCTGGATGCAAAGTCTTCAAGCTATTCCATGTAGATCTCTTCTTTGAGATATCAATTAAGAAATATCGTCTTTACATTCATTGCCAAATCTCAAAATCACAGTACACGACAATTACCAATACTATTTGAATTGACTTATGCATTGCTACTAGTGCAAAGAATTTTTCATAATTGATTCTAGATCGTTCAGTGTAATTATTAGAAATGATATCGATATGTTATAGTTAGTAAAAAAAGTATCTAAGTAAAAAATTCTCCATGAAAGATTTAAGAAAGGCTTCTTAAATATAGGGCCATTGTGTAAGTTAAAAAGCCAAGAGCATACAAAAAATCTAAGCATATGGAGAGGACATACTATATAGTTAGAGAAATTTTGGCTAGAAGAGATGTAACATTTTATAGAGTTAACTCTGTAGATAATGTAGCAGACCCACTAACTAAAGCATTAACTCCTAAAGTGTTTGAGAAACACGTGGAGTCGTTAGATATAAGATACTATTATGAATGGCACTAGAGTAAGTAAGAGTTGTTGGGGTTTTATGCTTATATGACACCCATTTTGTATAAATATTTCATATTTATGTAATAAATATTTCATTAAATTTATAATAACGTATAATATATGGTAAGATGCTTGTACCATTTTAAACACTGTATAATTTGAAGGAGTTTGAATCTAGTCTAAAAGAGTTTAGATAAGAGCTAAGAGTTAGCAATGTTGAGAGTTATAATTACTATGAGTTAGCAAGTTATAAGAGTCAGCGAAATCTAAAGAGTCAAAACCATGTCTGAAATGGGACAAAGACCTGAGAATATATATTATAAATAACATAGTTGCAAGGAGTTGTAAATAGTCCTAAGAAATATTATTGTGCAAGCATGTTCTTAAATGTTATATTTCTGATATATCTTCACTAATACAGGTTTGTTGGTAAGACTTTATTATATATAGATTAGTGTATGTCTATATCTAGATGGTTCAATAGTTAATGTTAGAAGACTATCAGCTTAGTGGTAGCTCGTATAGGCACATAGGTATTCAGTGAGGATAGGTACTGAACAGACTCAAAGAGGATCTCCAATAGACATCTCAAAAAGCTATCATTGGAAAGTCTTCTCGAGTTAAGTAACATTTGCGGTCCCTTGACCTGAGCATAACGATGGGCTTGTGAGTGATCCATCATACTTTGGTTACAACATGTCATAGAACTTTCATGATCTGACCGCTGGGTGTCGCTAGGTATGATCTGATACTCACAGAGTCCAGTATCTGTAGATATGGGATACGTCAATTCATATGAGTGAGTTGTATATCCTAAAACTTCAAGGTTGTATTTTAGCAAATCTTATGGTCATAAGTAATATACCTGGGAAAGAGCTTCTTGTAGGATAAATAATATCGCAAAAATATTTGCGGATATTATTTATAGAAATATGAATCTAGAGATAAGTTTAGAGTTGAGCATATGGAGATTTGACGGTGATGATTTATGTCTCCCTCTTCCAGGATATAAGTGACAAAGGGATTATACAAATATGTATTTACCTGAACTTGTATGATTCAACGCGTCTTTTATAATTTTCATAATGTGCGTATGGGGCATCATTTACAAACTTACGGAAGAGTTTCATAAGACAAACGAGTGTGAACCTAGGGAGTCTCATAATATAAAGTGCACTCATTGAGCACTAGGGTACCACACCGAGTCAAATAGTTCGATCTAAAAAGATTTCAAATAGCAAAAATTATTTTAGGATCTTTCAGAAAGTTGACAGGGCTTAAGTGTTAAGCCAACAGGATGATGATAAGTGGTAAGTAGAGACTTGCCATCTAAGCTACTATTTCAAAATGATTTATCATGCTTTTATTGTTGGGTTTTTATCATAGAGTGTGTGATTATACTAGTGTATGCGTAATTTCAAAAATTACTATATGCGCAGCGGAAGCATGTTACAAAATACACCCATTTTAACAAATTCAACATATATCACATATATGCATAAGTATAACAATTATACAATTATGAACATGATGAACAACATATATCACATATATGAACAAGTATAACAATTATACAAATATAAACATGATGAACAATATTGTATTATAACACATAATGTAAAATACTCACCTAATGAAGGTAGCTTTACAAATTCTTCAAGTTCTTCAATAATCCATGTGAAGAGCTCACCTTAAAGTATATGTTGAACAATTCTAGTCCATAACTTTTGGTGGGATTAAGGAGCTAGAATGGTAGCTTAGTGTTTAAAATTTTCAGCACTTGTATTCAAACTCTTTTGAATACAATTTTTGTTTCTTAAATGGAGATGGTAAATATTTTCTATACAACTCTTGTATTAATTAAAAATCTTTAACATACAACTCTTGTATATTAATCTTAGAAACAATTTTTACATGATAATTATTTTTAACAACTCTTTGCAAAATAATTATCTTTTTCTCCATTTACATATCATTCATTTTGGCCATCCATTAAAGAAGGAGATGAAGAGAAGTTTGTTTATTTTTCAACACTTGAAAGAATAAAACTCAAAGAACTCTCTCTTACCTCTCTTCCTTGCCATTGCCAAGTTCTTCTCCAAAAATTGAATGAATGAAAAATTCAATTGTTTTGCCAAAATTCATTTTGTTTATTCAATACTTTGGTTAAACAAAATAAACAAAATGAAGTACTCCACCAATTTTATTGTTGGTCTCCCATTTAGAATTAATTAAACCAAGCACTAGAATAATGGCCACCAAAATTAATCTTTACCTAACAATTATAATTACTTTAATTATAATGGGTAATTAAATGGCCAACATCTAGGCCACTCATTGTATTAAAATACAATGCCATGATCTATATATATTATAATATTATCTAATAATATAATAATAATATATGATTTAATTATTCAAAACAATTTTGAATAATTACTTTTTACCTTACTAATTTTTTTACAACCATGGTTAAATGGTAAAAAGGTAAAATCAAATCATGAAACAAATTTTGTCATTTGTCAATATTCTATTAATTAACAACCCTTGTTAATTAATTAAGTGATGTACTTAACAATTAAGTCTTGACAAATGTACAATCCGAGGGATCCCTAAATAATCGTTCTCTTTTGCTGAAATTTATTGGATCGAACTATTCAATCCAATCCGCTACCCCAGTGCACAACGAGTATAATTTATATTGTGAGACTCTCTAGGTCCACACCTAATTTGTCATATAGAGCTCCTCCATACGTCCGTGAACAATGTCCCACACACACGTTACGGATATTACAAATTAGCATGTTAGACCATACAAGTTGAGGTTATTACATATTCGTATAATCCTTCCATCATTTATACCCTTGAAGAGCAGAGATATAGATCATCACCGTCAAATCTCTATTTGCTCAACCACGAACTTATCTCCAGATTTATATTTCATAAAACAATATCCACAAACACTTTTGTGATATTGTTTATTCCTCTGGAATATCTTTTCCAAGGTTTATGCTTGCGGCCACAAGACTTTCTGAAATACAATCTCAGAGCATTAGGATATACAACCCACTCATATGAGCTGATGGATCCCATATCTACGTACACCGAACTCCATGAGCATCAGACCATACCCAGCGACACCCAGTGGTCAGACCATGAAAGGTTTCTGACATGTGTGGAACCAAAGCATGGTGGATCACTCACAAGCCCACCGTGGCGCTCAGGTCAAAGGACCACAAATACTACTCAACTCGGAAGACCTTCCATTGACGGCTTTATGAGATGTCTATTGGATGTCTTCGTGAGCCTGTTCAATATCCAGTCCTTACTGAATACCTATATCTCTATACGAGCTTCCTACTAAGCTCATGGTTTGCTAAGACTAACCATCTGGACCATCCAGATATAGACATACACTAATCTATATTAATGGGTTCCACCGATAGACCCACATCGATGAAATTAGATCAGGAACATTATGTTTGAGAACATACTTGCATAATGACATTTCTTAGCACCATCTGCAACTCATTGCAGCTATATCATTACTAATATATTCTCAGGTCATTGTTCCATTTCAGACAAGGCTCTAACTCATTATATTTTGTTAACTCTTAGTACCACTAACTCTTAGTGTTTATAACTATTAGCGTTGCTAACTCTTAGCCCTGGTCTAAACTCTTTTAGACCAAATTTGAACTCCTTCAGATCATACAATGTCTAAAACGTTACAAGCATCTTACCATTTAATAAAAATAATATTAACGATTTTATTAGAAATAATAATTGTATAAATACAATCACTATATATTTATACATTATGGGATGGCACGTAAGCACAAATCCCAACATTTATAAGCATGAGGTGGTTGAAGTAGGTGGCAATTGAAAAAGAAATTGGCCACCAATCTTTACTGCACTAGCCAAGTGAAGAACTTTGCCACCAGGCAAATTATAAAGTATGAAGTAACAAGATCATTGCCTTGTCATGCTTAATATATTAAGGCCACTAATAGTAATTTTATTGGCAATATGGGCGGTAGTTAAAGCTATATAAATAAGTGGTTCTTCATTTGATTGAGCAAGTGAAGCAAGAATAATATATACACTAATAATTAGTTTGGCCAAAAATTAAAAGAAGCAAAAGTTGCTTCAACAAATCCCTAATGAAATATGAAATATTATTTTAGCTCGAGAAATCCCACCAAGTTACTCGACTAGAGTTGTTCAAAGCAAGTTTCAAAGGTGAGCTCCCTTTTATCTCATTAATGTAATGAAATGTGTATGTTATATTCTGTTGTGTATATTTTGAATGTGAGACATGTAAAATTAAAAATTAAAATATACACATTCACCCTATGCACAGCATACTTACAACATGACATGATTTTCACCAAATCCATACATTGAGGTCTATATCCATTCAATCTTCAGATCTTTAATACCGAGCTCACACATTGTCTCTTTAAATATTATATCCACTGAAAACCTTGTGTCAACAAGTACTCGGTTTACCTTCATTCCAACTATTTGTATGGTCACGACCAGTGCAACATTGTGTGGGTAATTAACTCTTTCTGCATCCTCATTGGTAAATATGATAGAAACTAACTGGACTTGTGGTTTTTTAAGGGATAAAGTGTTACACATCACTTGATGTCCCACTAATGAGTACTGAGAGTAATTATTTCTTTGCCTATTTGAATCTTCAACCAATGTAGGACCCCTTGAGATAATCATGGTTATTTCTTATAGTGGAGAATTCCCAGGTCCTAGGTTCTCTTTAGGTTGAGAATTTTTGGTCCTATGTTATCCTTGAACTCTATCAAGTACTTGTTCTTCATTAGTTGAATCTAGCTGGAACTTCAAAGCTGCATATGTATTGGTAATGTGGTCATGGTCTTTGTGGTACTCGCATCTTTTATCCTTATTTCTTTGTTTGTGTCTTTCCACATACCTCTACTTTGACTATTTCTTTGTTGTTTCTTCTTCTTCTTCTTCTTTGATTTTCATATATCAATGAGCTTATTCATTAACGGCCGCATAGATTGCAAATGAGTTCTTGAACAAATAATACTAGAAGTGGCTCAACTTTAATCTACTTTAAGTGCTTCAAGTGCAATCGGTAGGTCAATGCCTCAAGCTAAATTACCTCTTAGCGAACCCATCCCATTAAGCTCCTCAAGCTTTCAGATTGTCCTTATTTGAGTCGTTATAGCTGTTAATAGTCTTTGGCCTTCTTGCAGACTTCTCAAAAGTGTTGAAAATATTTTACAATTAGCTTGCTAAATAAGGAAATACTTCTCTATCTCAAGCTTCGATGCTAAAAGACTTGTCTATATTCATATGGAATAAGTGGCACATCTGCTGCTATTGCCTAAGCTCAACGATTGACAACATGTCAGTTATCTAATCAACATAATGATGGGGATTTAACATGACTTTATAAATTGGTCGATTTGGCAACTTGAATCCCACTAGTAGTTCCATATCTCTAAACTGTCAATAAGAGTAAACCCTTCTCTCCCACTCAGTTTCTTCTAAGAGAGAGAGCTCTTGCCTTTCTCTATTTTTGAGGAGCTTGTGCAATTGCCTCTATAGACTTTGAACTTTATCTGCAAGTAAATCTTTAGGCTTGGGTACTGAGCTATGCTACTCACTATGGTTGTGGTCTCTAATCCTATTCACAAATTTCCTTCTTTCTTCCTCAATTTTACTGTCTTCTCTTCTCTTGTTCGATATTTCTCTATATCTTCTACAATTTTACTACCATCTCTTTGTTTAGAATTTCTCTTGCATTCTTTTTTTTGTCATCTTCTCTTCGCTTGTTTAAGATTTCTGTAGCATCTTTTTTATTTCTATTTTCTCTTTTGAGCCTGTCATGTTCACATAACTTGTTCCTTCTTTGGGTGCTTCTCAAAATGTTTGAATCTCTAACTTTTGATTGAACAAGAGTATGATCATGATCTGCTTGACGTGACCTTCTACTCAATAGGTGACTCTCTTCTTCAAAGGACTTTGCTAGAATCCATTTACCCTTCTGTTCTTAGGTAAGCCGAGGAAGAGTTTTACTTCCTCTTGCTATTGGGAAGATACCCCTTGAATTTAGAAAGTTACGTTGTGATCTAGGAATCTGCTAAGATTCTAATGGTCCCTCAAATTTTTGCACTTTTTTAGAACTTCGATTATCAACTACTTTAATTCATCAATATCTTGCCATAACTTCCTTGGTTTTTCTTTTAGTGCCTTTAGCGAGGCTAGTAATTCTACATCTTGATATGGTATGTTGCTATTTTGCACTTCTACGAATCTATGTTGATTTTGATCCAAGATTCTTATTAGCCTACAGGGTTTGCTTACTGCTCTGAATGGCCATAAAGTGATCAGTGACAATCTTTGAGCAATCAGTCCTTATAATTTCCATCCTCTCTTTTTTCTATAGCTTTTTGTTTGCTTTTCACAGATAGTGTCAAATTATTGACCTACAAATTTCTTCTATCTCCAAATCAATGAGTTGAAAATTCTTTTCTTGGGAAACTCGACTAGGTCTTGGGAAGAACTAGGAATTAGGCTGGATTGATCCACTCCAAGGATGCTAGGCTTGAGAGAATCCTCCAAACAAAGAAGAAAGTGATGCCACGCTGGAGGTTTTTTCTGCAAAAGCACTCTAATGCTTAAGTCAGCAAGGATTCGAAAAATAAAAAAATAAGAGAGAAAGGGCAAGAAGGATGGATAATGAATAATAAATAATTGAGATTTTATTGAGGGCTTGAAAGAAAAGAGAAAGCTTCAACAACCTTCAGAATATGGTTACATCTTATAAGTTGCAAACGTTCATAATAATGTTCTTCTGATCATTATAATAATTCTCGTGCCCTTAACTTAGTAAATTTGAATTTATTTTTACAGTTGCAAAGTATGTTCAATACGTAGTGTTAGAATCCTAATAGGGTTGAAAGTCTTCAAGACTTTTCCTTCTTGGATTTTCGTGTTAAAGTTTTAGCCAAATAGAGTTAGACCTTTCTTGCCTATGTAAGACTTGTACTGAGATTATAGAAGTTGCATTTCTAGGTGGTTAAGTCCATTTCGAATCGCTTGAGCACAGCTATAGTAGTTAGTTAGATCGAGGAGTGTACGCAATAACCAAGGCCAGTGTTGGTGAGATGGGGACTACGAGCCACCCAATGACACCTATATAACCTTGTAACTGTTAGGGCTCGTGCTTATGGGTTTGGCCTTGTGAGCTACAGAGGATGGGCCAAGGATGTGTAATGATTAGGCATACGGACCAAAATCCAAAGGGAACAACTATCTTTCCAAAACTGAGGCAATAATAGAACAATTTATAAGGGGCATAGTTTCAATGTCATCCCCACATCAAAGACACTTGCTGGAAACATCAAGATGAGTTGTGATAAATTTTCATAGGTTGGAATGAAATCTTAAAAGGATACCCATATAAAATATTTACTTTTGGAGGGATTTGTAGCTTCTACAAACATTCCCATCAATGCTACAAAGTGGACATTTTAACCGTCGAGTTTTGAGAATCACAATGAACAACCAGCTTATATCTTAATCGAACTTAATAAACATCAGAATTTGAGAAGTGTCATATAAGGGCATTAAAGCCACCAAACCTCCCCACTAGAATTGATACAATTAGATGGACATCAAGCATCCAAAAAAGAGACTGTTGAGTTCAATATTTCATCCCCCATTAGGAAGCAAAATGTCATAAACCTGATATATATCCAATAGCAAAACTAGGGGTAATTAGTTTAAATGAAAATGGTCATGGAATCCAAGGATCAGAGAAGAGGAAAATAGAAGAACTATCACCCAGTTTTCATCGAACCCCCAATTTCAACAGCTCACAACACTAAAGCAAACTTCGCTATAACTAAAAGCACTTAGGAGTCAATAAAGCCTCAACAAAATTTTGTGATAGTAAATACTTACATTTTAATGCACGACTGACCAAAGCTTGAAGAGTATAAAGGACACATAAGCACTTCTTAGCTGCCAATGCCTTACTAAATGCAGATAAATTTTTAAATCCCAAGTCACCATATTCCTTCCACGAACAAACCTAGTCCCACTGAAGTCAAATGTAATTGGTCAACCACAAAGTTAAGAAGATAAAAACAAACATTGCATATATGGGAATAGCCTGTGCTACAGCTTGTATTGACACAATCTTGCCACCCACAGAAAAATACCTTTATTTCCACAACTGCATCCTACTACAAATTCTATCCACGATCTGTTGGAAAACCATTCGCTTATCAATCTCGATAACAGATGGCAACCCAAGCTAACGACAATGTGATTCACTTCGAGCTAAGCCAAATAAATCCATAATAGATTTCTGTAGCTCTAAAGGAATATTAGGACAAAAGGTAATAGTAAATTTCTATAAATTTATCTTTTTTTTACTAAAATAGTTTCATAAGTAGAAATAATTCTCAATATTTAACCTATTATGCAAAATGGACTTATAAAAAAAACCAGCCTATAATCAGCGAAGAAGAGATGACTCACCCAAGGACCATTACATGATATACAAGCCCACGAAAATCGCCAGACAATAATGCATTATGTAGCAATAAAGAAATCCTCTCTGCACATAAAAGGAATGAATATGGTGATAACGAACAACCCTGTCACAATCCCCGTGAAGGAACCACCCTGTCTGTTAGACTTCCACTAACCAAGAAAGCAAAGTTAACTATGGATAGTGAAATTAAAGATCAATCACTGCCACAGCTCAAGAAACCCTAGTTTCTAAAGTATAAACAAAATAAAATCTCATTCCACCCTATTATAAACCTTGCTCATATCTTACTAGATGTTCACCGCTTAAAAGAATGCATTAATTCAAAAGCAATAATAACATTGTCTGTAATTAAACAATTAGGGACAAAAGCACTCTTGGAAGAAGAAATTATATCATGGAGGACAAGTTTCAGTTTGTTTGCCAAAAACTTATCAAGTTTATAGAAAATGTTGTGTAAACTAATTGGGCAAAATTCAGGGATATTTGTCGATGAAGGCACTTTAGGAATCAATGCAAGAATGGTAGATTTTTCAAAGTAAGAGAGTTGTCATCATTTAGCACACCTAGGCAAAAATCCACCACATCTGCCCCTACTGTATCCCAACACTATTGAAAAAAGATGGCATGAAAACCATCCGGCTCAAGGGCCTTAAAAGAACCCATACAAAAGAGAGCATCATGCACCTTGCCTGACAAAAATCCAGCCTCCAAAAGTGTATTAAAGAAGTGGAGGGTTGAGATTAGAAAAATAATCATCAACGGTTACAGTGGATGGATGAGCTAACTGAGATAAGCATGCAAAATGATCAGTCACAATAAGTGCAATCCCATTATGAGAATCACACCACTCCTCAAAAGAGAACAACAAACCATGAATTTCATTCTTAATTCGTCTATTATTAGCCTTTGTACGAACATACTTAGGATTCTCATCACCCTACACGAACCAAACAACATGTGCTTGCTAATTCCAATAGATCTCCTTTTTGCTCAACAATCATTGCACCTCAAACTCTAATTGCTTAAAGAACTACCAATCAATCCTACTAGAATCGGTAGAAAGAATTTACTTAATAGCTGTTTGCACCTTCCACAACGGCTTGGAATAACATCCCTAGATTGTCTATGTCAGTCAATCAAATTAGAAGCGCGACCTTGAAACTTAATCCCCAAAACCAAACCAGATAGTCGACCCCAAGCACTATCAATTATTTTGCAGCAATTATCTTCCCGAAGCCAAAGTGGCTCAAAGAAAAATCATCTATTACCCCCATTGCGATTATGAGAACACACCTTAGGATGTAAAACAATGTTCAACACTTTATGATTAAATGAGAAAAAATATTTATGGAAATTATGAGCAGATGGAAAAATAGATATATAAACAGGACAAACTAAACCCCATTCTAGCCTTTGAAGAACCATGGCATCATCTCTGGATGGACCCTTCCAAGTAAAACAGAGCCCAAGAATCCTAAATCCACAAGTTTAGTATCAGGGAGCCAATGAACCACCCGATTTGTCTAGAGAAGAGAGAATTTCATTGAATTCCCCCACAAAGAGAAATGGCAAGGAGGAGGAGTTGTCTAAACGGCGCAGAAGTTCCTAACTATATCTTTTTTCATGTTGCATCGATTTTCCATAAAAATCCCACATCCAGCCAAATATTTTGGTAGTTATCTTGCACTCGAACATCAATATAGAATCAGGAAAAACCTAACACAATCACATCCCAATATTCATTTCATAAAACAAAAATTCCACTGCTTCAACAACAACTATCTACTTGGAAAGAAAATTGATATACTAGGCTTCATCACACACGCTCAACTCGTCAACAATACAATTTAGTTTCAATCACAAAAATTGAATTGGGAGAACAATCTGAAAAGAGCTTCTGCAAGCTCCTTTCTGCAGGGGGATTCCTCAAGTCTCGTACATTGTAATAAAAAAGACTCATAATTGTTGGCAGGGTTGAAAATCATCAACCCTCGCCAAAGAAGAGTTAGCATCAACATCCACTTGCAGCCTCTTGGAAGAAAAATGATTTCTTAAAAGAATGTGAAAATAACTTGCATATGTTGGATTATCGTGGTTCCAAAATAGAAAAAGGATCAATATCAAAAGCCTAGAAAAAATCGTGTGCCCTCTTGCGTAACTCTTTTGAATTACCAACCTCCTTGGAAGCTTTGAAAAACCCACGAGACCAGAAATCTGCTAAGAATTTACCACTTGTCTAAAAAGAAAGGGTTTCAGACAAGAATCTTTATTAAAACCAATTTCACCTTGTAAGATGGGTAAAGATAAAAAGTTTGTTATAGATGTCCCACCAATAGTGACATGAAGAGTAGAAATTATATTGAAGTTTTCATTGGACTCTCAACTCCTTAAGTTGAGAGACTAACCCAGAAAGGTCTTTGAGAGCATTTGAATCAATCAAAGCTGACAGATATTTTCAGGATAGGAACCCTCAAATTATTAGAGAAAACTGAACTATTCAAAAAATTTTACCCCCACCCACATCCGCAGAGATTATGCCAGACTAAAAAACAACCGGAACAGGATTGGAAGTCCTCTTTGCCATTGCCTCAATTGGCTAAGCCTCCAAGCCAAACCAAAAAAAAGAAAATCACTGTCAACACCCTAGCTGAACTAGGCATTAAAAACCCATAGAGAGGAGAAAGATGAACGATCGATAGGAATTGCCCTGATAAAATCTGGAAACCGATGATTTTCAAGTTTTTTCAAAACCGCAGGAAAATGCCCTTTACATTATCAATAAGTGTAATCAAACAAACCCCGTAGAAAGCAAAAATTTAGAAGCTTTTCATATTTGAATTTTACTCAAATAAGTCGATCAGAGTTACCCAAACAAATATGAAGGCGCTTTCTCTCAAGACTTTTGAAAATCAAGACATGTAAAGACAAACTATCCCGTGCACAGGCCCGTGTTGTCAACATCAAGATTTAAAGAAAGCAAAGTTCATATGAATGAACGATATATTGAATACTTGAATCCAAAAAGGGATGGGAGTAAATTTAGAGTCAGAAGCAATAGCTTCCTCAGAAACCGGCTCCATCACAAGGGAGAAGTGGTTGAAATTCTACAGTTCTCGAAGCAAAACGCGCTTATGATCATCCTCGCGTTCAAATTCACAGATGATAATGTCTGCACCAAGCCTTTTAAACCTTAGAAACCACCCCACACCTCAACCCCCCTACGGCTTCCATAAAGTTCTAACGGTAGATAGAAAAGCATCGCACTAGTAATTTTTTTGAGTTAGCACCTTAACAAATAAACCAACATAGTATCTCATGGATGACATCGGATCAAATTATTATCAAACCCCAAGACATCGTCATTATATTCATTTTCAATTGGAAAAAAAATTGTTAAAACAATTCTACATCATTCATGATGTGAAAAAATAAACCATAGACATAAGAAAATATTTATATAAAAAAAAAGACAAAAGAGTCCTGAAAGATGAAAATCAGATCTCCAGATTAAGTTTAGAGAGAAAAAAAATCGACAAATAAGCAAATTAATGAAACATTCGAATTAATTTTCCCAATATCAATTTTCAACTGGCCTTTAAAAGAAAAAAAAAGGTTTGAGATTTTTTCATTAAATATTCAAAGCTCTTTTTTTAAAAAAATATGTAGTTAAAAAAGAAACTCTTTTTCTAATATTTCCTTATTTTACTTTCAACACTCGGAGAGAATGAACATTCGAATAAATTTCTATCCAAGGCGAGAACCATTTGAAATATTAAAGTTAGCGACTTGCACACTAAATGACTGGCTTAAGATAATCAATTTAGTGTGTTAGATAATTCAATAAACCATCATTATGTGGGCATTTCATGCTTTGCTGAATTTAAAAAGTAAAATAAATTAAATATATTTTTAAATGAAAGGCCGGTAATAGCAAAGTTGTTCCGAAATAAATTATTGAACGATGAAAGTCGTCATTGTTAGATAATAATTTGTCTTTGGCGAAAAAGAAAAATTTATGAATACAATTTTTATGTTAATGTTAATGACATGATCACAGTCTCTTCTGGGCTCTTGCACAGTTCCAATGTCTTCAATTACTACACCCATAATTTGAGGTTTTCTCATAAAGAACACCATCATCTTCAACGACCTTTCCTAGGGTCAACAACTATTTAAACCTGAGAGCAATATCGGCAACACGAGCATATTCGACAAAGCAATGGCTTGAGCTGGTGAAAGCAAAAGCTTTCTGCAACACAAGGATGGCGAGTGGCCGTTCAATCTCAAATCTCATGCTGCGCAAAAATATTAGCCAAGACAATGTTGGTGCTGTCTCAAATGAGTTGACCAGAACTCCGGAGAAACCACATACCTCAGAACGAATTTACTGTAGGATTATATCATTGTATATGCAAGCATTTTCAAGATCCGAGTATTTATAGCAGGACACGAGCAACGTACAACTGTTGCCCAGCTTCTATTACCCAGTCCTCAACAATGCCCAATCTAAATCAAAATGCCACTTTCATCGAGGAAGTCTACCTATAATAGCTCTATAATACTTTGTCATTGAAGACAATACTTGTTAGATCACAGCTCAGTGCAAAGACGTTAAATAAATTAAGAATGCAGCAAATGAATGTTGCGAGAAAAGTTAAGGTTCTAGAAGAAACATTCATAACATCAGGAGACCAGAATTTAATCATATGCAAAGAATATCGTATGATTCCAGCTCATATAATTGTATAGCAGCATTTCCAGAATCTCAGCGTTTTCACAGAATTTACAAGATCGAAAGCAAGTGACGAGGTATTCTAAACCGTGCTCACTGAAGCTCATATATGACTGTAAACAAAGATATTACTCACTACAGCTCATATATGATGGTAAACAAAGACATTACCCACTAAAGCTCACACACGCACTAAAGCTCATATATGATGGTAAACAAAGACATTACTCACTAAAGCTCGCGCATTCACTGTATAACTTGTGTCAGGAACCTACAATAAGGCCCTCCCGAGCAATATTAGTTACACGAAGTACAGCTTGTGCACTTAAAGGAGAGAGTTTGGATTGACAAAAGTGTTCCCAAGAACCCATCTCGGGATTCTCAGATACAGTGTCAGGAGAAAGTTCATGAGATTTCTCGTATACACTTTGCAGCTCCAAAAGAAGGGTGCGAGCGGCCTCCCTAGACTCAGGAAGTTGATCGCTCAGTTGGGATGCAGCTACTTGAATCAGTTTGTCGATGCCATATTCTTTAATACCTTCAACACCCTGTTGAGACATCAATATAACATAAGAACCCTTTCTGAAACACAAAAACAAATGTAAAAGTTTCGTAAATGGTAAAGCAATAGGGCAAGGGAGGCATAGGGATCATACTACATGGCACAAGGACTAATAGTATCTAAAGAATCTGACTTGAGACTTCTCTATTTCCTTATGCTAGTTATCATAAAACAAAAAGGTCACATTGCAAACAAGAGCATACAATATATGAATTAAAAAAATAATGTTATTACATCAAACACAGAGAGAGGACACAAGCAGCATTCATATACCAACTCAGAGTACATTTGATAATTTCAATTTGAATATGCAATTGTTCATTGTAGCAGAATCAAAATTAGAATGCTATTATCAGCATCTAACAAAACATTTCCGAAATCTACATATAAAGTGCAAGGAAATATTGAAGATAAGAAAAATACAGGTAATTATTACAGCTAAAAGTGCAAGGTGTTTATTTCCAAGCCCCAATTTTCCCTGGAAAGAACTAAAGCAGCTAAGTTTAAGTATTTCCCACTTAAGCTTCAATAAGTGTTCCCTTCACCGTATCATTTTTCCAAAACTTAACTACATATAGACAATAGCTATTAAACAAAGTAAAGCATAGAAAACAAATGCTCATCATACAGTGGAAAGGCAAAGCAAAGCTGGAAAGTAGATAAGAATTTCAAGAAACAAGGAGAATAAAGATGGACTACTTAGAAAATGTTTTACTTACCATTCGTGGAACACTTCGACAAAAGCACATTGATGCCTTTGCTCGAATTCGGGGATTCCTATTTTTAAGATATGGTTGAAGCTTTGGTAACAACAATATAGGAGAAACCCAAGTAGTCATTGCCACCAAAGCTCCTTCAGCAGCCTCACATACAAAGCGTTTGTCTTGTGAAGACTTGAGAAGAAGTTGAACAAGCTGTAACCATCACATTTCCAGCAGATTGGAACAATTAAGAATCAGTCTACCAGCAAAGGAACAAAATAGTCAAATGTAGCTACAAACTTTAAGCAATCTGAAGTACCAGAGGATCCAATGAATCAATCATATTATTATTATATGCATTGAAAATGTCAGCAGCTGTCATGATTGCAGTTTTACAAACAGCACTTCTTGGATTCTTCAGAGATTTCACTACAAGCTGGATCACATCTCCCCTGTTTTTTTCAAAATATGGTGCCAATAAATAGAGCAGCCAAATAATATCTCTGAGAATATCAATCAACCAAATTTAAATAATATACAGTGAAATCATATGTTTGTTTCAAGTCTTCATTTATGATTTTCAAACTTACAACATAGCAAGCATTGATTCTTTGTGAAATACTGATATTCGGCGGACATTATTGAGTGCGTCACAAACCACAATCCAATTTTTAGAATCCAGTCCAGCTAGAAGTGTCTGAAAAAATATCAGACATGTCACCAACAGTTAGTATCAGAATATCAAGATATCTAAGGCATATGCATTGAAGTTTGGTTCAATAAGAGCAAAGCATAGGCCAAGACCTCCACAGCAAAGAACAAAAATGAGAAAATATAAGGCTCCCATACCTTTAAACTTGTTTCAACATCTTCTACATCACTCAAGTTTGCAGATTCAATGTATTCCACTTCAGAATTAGCAGTCTCTGTTCCAGCATCCCCAGTTTGATTTCCATTGATGTGAGTTGAAACCAAGGAAACATCAACATTTTCATTTGCGCTTCCAACAAAGGGTTTAGCAAAACTTCCTTTGCTCGAGCTCTCATTTTTTCTATCATAAGTAGGAAGTGTATTGAGATCTCTAAGGGCAGTCTCTGACATAAGTACTGGCTTTATAAGTCTAAACAAAAATAAAATCACATCAGAAACTTCCCAACAAAAAATCAAATATTTCTTAGGGAGGTTTATTTATCAACAAAATAATTTGCACATGCACTGAAAGAAAATTGAAACAATGAAAATATCTACTTTGTTTTAAAAAGTCAAAAGGTTCACATAATTAATTACTCTACATGGATAAGAATACAACAACATACTGCAAAATATAAATTAAGGATGGTAACAAATATATACACTCAAGTTTATACAGTGGTGATAGTAACTTCTAGGTAATAAAGATTTTGTATCATATATAATAACTGCAATGTTCTTCACATAAATCAGTTTTGTGCTTTTAACCATGTAAGCAAAACTAATTTGAACCAGACCAAGTCCCTCAATTATAATCATTGCTAGTATATAATCAGTAATACCTATATGAACAAACAATAAGAAAAAAGAAAAAAATATTAGATCTTCCATTAGCAATTTTCAAATGTATATTTCTCTCTCTCTCTTTTTTTATAAACTTATTTCTACAGCCTAAATAATGCCCTGTCAAAGTTTCATGTTGACTTAACTTGCACAATTCTATTATTTCATAATCTCAAACTTTCCCCTCCTGTTCTAACCCTATCACACAAACAGCAGCACTGTGCCCACGCACACACTTTGCGCAAGTTTAAAATCTTTACATTGTACGCAAAATATTAATGGCCTTCTAATTCCTGTTGACATGACTAAAGCAAATAGATCGCAATTATGCAGATTGCACTCTCAAATTGTCTTTAATAAGGCATCAGCTATAATCACAAAAAGAGTGTCAATCAAGCCCTAAATAAGACCATTAAAATCTAGCTAAAACGCAATCGTTTCAATAAACATTATCGGTTTAAGCGAAAACAGACGCAAACAGAGATCTGACAATTACAAAAACACAAAATACAATACAATTAATCAAGATCTCGACTTAACACAGCGTCGCAGATCGTAACATCTCCGCTAACACAAAGCATTTCAAATAACTGATTCAGTATTGACGAAAGTGAGAGATTGCGTACCAGAGAAGAAAAGGCGAAGTGATCGGGCAAAAGAGTGGAGCGTTACTGTCACAGTGCACTGAGTTTTCTGTCTGTCAGAGCGAAAAAGAGAAGACTCCGTTTTTATAATGGAGAGGAAATGTTAAAGAACTGGTAGTAGTAACTGCCGAGTCGAATAAAATGATGCTGTCTCTGGTGGCGAAAATATACCCGACCTGGGCCGGCAAGCGCATGTGAATGTGATCACCTCACCTCTAGCTCTCCCTCTCTCAGCGGTCGAAATTAATGTTTGTTTGGTTCTTTCAGTAAACGGCCCTGTTTTTGTGTGAAATAACGGAACTACCACTCACTCTAGCAACTGATTTTTTTTTGTTTTGGGAAAACTATTTAGATTTTGAACTGACATTCCAACACAAGATAATGAAATATTTGAAATGATGTTTTATCATTTGATAAGGATTAATTAAATTATTTAATTAGTCAATCAATAATGTTATTAATTGGATGGGTAACCTAACAGTAGAAATAACATACTTTTGTAATGCAGTAATGCATAATTCATCTCGTGTGATTTGTATGAATGTTAAAATAAATTAATATACGATTATTTGATATGAATTTAATATGTTTTAAGTAAATAAAAAAAATTAATATAATTAATAAATATATTGAATTCGTGTTACTTATTTATTAATCATGTTAAATGCGTGTTTGAGTTATATTATTCGTTTATTCGTTTAAATCACATTTAATAAACGAATCATATTCATATTTATTTGTGTATTTATTCGTTTAATAAACGAATCATATTCGTATCTATTCGTGTATTTATTCGTTTAAATCACATTTAATTAAATTATAAAAAAATAAAATTATAAAATAAAAATAATTAATTAAAAAATAATAATTTTGTGACTTAAACGTGTTTTAAACGAATCAAATCGTATAAACGAATTAAATTGTAAATGAATTAAATCATGCATAATTGTATAAACGAATCGAATCGTAAATAAATTAAATTTGATTTATTTATTTAAACTTGTCTAATCGTGTCGTATTGTGTAATTCGTTTATTAAACGAATCGAATTTGTGTTTAAGTGTCTAATTCGTTTAGTAAACAAATCGTAAACGAATACAACAAAAATTTATTAATTTCTTATAATGACACGACATAAACACGATTCGTTTATATAAATTGTCACCCCTAATGATGTGGGTACTTACCATTGGTGGAAAAGGAACATCAAAGTGATTTATTTTTAATTAATTAATTATACACTGAAAAATCGACATATAATTATTTCTTACTACGTATTAAGAATGTTTTCATATTCTTTGTAAAGAAAAAAAAAAGAATGTTTTCATATTGAATTGGATTTGGAAATGACGACAAAAATGGCCTTATCATACAAAAAGAAATTCAACTCAATCTGTGTATTGAAAACAAGCTTAAACGTAATCATTTATAATTCAAAATGTAGATACTTTTAACGAGTCTTGTCGCAACTTTTATATGACATAAATATTACTGAACGGAACCATCTGATTCCGAAAATGTAGATCCAAAAAAAGTGCTATGATACTGTAGGTGTTTGCATTAACAGTGACTTAATTTGGATGATTGAGAGGAGGTGAAATGTCAAATGTGGATGCAAGCATACATGGCCGCATGGGTGCCGCCGTGGCACTGTCGGTTGGCCCTTTTTTTATGTTTTTTTTTAAATTCAAATGTAATATTATAAAATAACTTCATAATATCACATAAGTAGGTCGGTTGATATACTTCAAATATTTATCAAGATGTTATATAAGAATAAGATAAAAAATTTGTGATGTGTGAATTTACTTCTCCGACTACGAAGATATAACAAAATCTTGAAACGAGACATAATCTAAATGGGATATTTATTCCTTATTATGAATAGAGAAAACTCAACTCTAAAATAAGAGGAATTTAATCTTATAAAGAGAAGGGCTACCTTATAAAAGAGACAAAACTACTTCACAGAGTAAGATTATTACATAAAGGAAATCTACTTTAAATAAAATTACAAAAATACTTATGCACTATATCACATTCAAGTACAACCAAAAACCAAGACAACTACATCACCAAATAAACAAAGCAAACAATCGCAAATTTTTTATTTTGAGATGTGGCTGACGGTAGAGCTTGGTGGCCGGTGTGGAATCAAAGAAGGAGCACACCAAAAGCAAAAGGCTCATCAGTGACAAGCCAAGTCAACATCGTCTCAAAGTCGGTGACATTACCGGATCGGATTACATAGCGGAAACGTCATACTGTGATGCCATTGAAGGGGAGCGACAACGAAAGCACTATATTGGTCGAATCCAAGCTATTTTTGGTGAAAGAGAAGCCACAAAAACCAAAAAAAGAAGATATTTGCATGGTGGCTGAGATAGTGGATTATCTAGGCACCAGGGGCTTGTTTGTAAAATTATACATACGGGAATTGTAACCGCAAGTGCACGGGTCGTAATCAAGTAATAATGTGATGAATGAGTATCGTTCTTACGAGGATTAGTATCCTAAATTAATGCTAATTACCACGGTGTTGACAACCTAACTTTATCTAAGCTAATTTAAAGGATAAATTGAATTGTGGAATTAAAATGTTTTAAACTAAATAAACCGATAAATTAAGGATATGAGAGTTCTATGGCAATGAGGTTTTAGGGACTTGATTTTTCTCTATTGTTTCTATGTTATTTATCATTCATGATTAATAACTAATCTAATGCATTCATTAATCAAGGGCTTAAGAATAATCTCATTCTCTCTCCCAAGCGCTGAATGAGACTCTATGCGTATACAAACAAGTTGATATCCCTATCTAATTCGTTATACATACACGCATTAAGTTACCTTTATGTGACTACCCTAAGTTCATTAGTCTTCCAATTCAACAAACTCAAAGCTATGCCTTTTACAACCAACATATAGATTAAACTTTTTCAAGCACATAACCCAAATATTTAATTCATCCAATCCATTTCTCAATGCAATTAGAAGCATTAAGCACGTAAAAAGTATAAAAGAATAAACATCAAATAGTCATTAATCACAAAATAACATCAATACATAAAGTTCAATAGAGTTTCATCAAGTCCTAGAACATATAATCTAGCAATCCATAGAGAAATATTCAATTACATTTATCCAAATGTTCATAAAAGTACTCATGTTCAATTCAACAAAAAATATAATTACAAACTAGAAATAAATGTAAATGAAGTAGAGAGAAGAATAAACTAGTTTAAGAAGCTTTCGAAGTCTTCAATCTTCAATAATCTTTCTTAATCGAAGTTTCAATGGTATTTCTCTCACTAAAAATCAGAGTTTCTCTCTCTATTTCATGCTCCCCTTTTATTCTTTGAAAGTGGCTAAAGGGTAGTATTATAGGTGTAGTAACCAGTATCCACAACCGGTAAGAATATGTATTTATATATATATATATACATATTTTATTTGTATATGGGTGATACTTGATTTATATATTGTTATTAGTAGTGTTTGTATAGGTTAAGGACATACTATTAGTATTGGGTTTATTTGCAAGACTTTAGATTTATGTTAGGGACCAAATTGTAATACTTTGAAAGTTTTGGGGGCAAATTTATAAATACAAAAAATTAGCCTCTTAGTATAAAAATACACTTTTGAAACCCTAATTCACTCATTTTGGTCGAGCTACCTCTTTTAGAGTGAGAAAAGAGAGAAAGAAATGGGAGAGAAAGAGAAGAAGAAGAAGAAAAAGAAAAAGAAAGTTAGAATTTAAGCTTAAGAGGTATATTATAATCCTTTCTTCGTTTCTTGGTGTTAAATTAGTTAATTCCTTTAAGTTTTGATTTTTGAAAATATGTATAATTAAGGATTTGATGTGTATTTCGTAAGATATTGTGAGAATTGATGATGATCTATATAGATAGCTTGATAAAACATGATGAATTACAGAATTTCTATTTGATAGTCTCTTGATCAATGAATTTTATAAATTGTTGTGATTCAATTCTTGTTTTGAATTTTGAGTATATAAAATTAGACATGTTAGGATCATCTGAGATTTTGAATCAATTAAAAGTTCTAGAAATTGAATTTATAGTGAATTTACCAAAATGACCCTGAAATTCTGAAAATTTCCTATGTAAACAGTATAATACAATGACAAACAATTTTTGAAGATCATTAAGCCTGCTTAATGATCTTCAAAAATTACGAAATTATGGAATATAATAATTTTATATGTCTAATATGATATACTCGGAATTAAGAATTTAGATCAATGTGGTTAAATTGTTATGATTTTCTAAAAAGTGTCAGCTCATTGCAGTATTTGATTAACAGATTTTTAAAGCTGTAGAATAAAATAGTTTTAAAATAATTTTGGCAGTGATTTTGAAGTAAAATATTTATCATGAATTGGGATATGTTTCAAGAATATTTTTGTGATAGTTTAATTTTTGATTTAATATATGATTTTATAAAATTAGGAGATTGAATACTGTTCAGTAAGTATCTTGATCCTGTCAGGTTAGTAGTTTGGATTCGATGGTGTTTATGGAATAGATTGTGTAAGAATTATGATATAATATTCATATATAAGAAGGATATATGAGTTAAGAATGATATATTCTGATTTTGGAGTAGTTGGACATCATTTGATATATAAGAAAATTTTGTTAAGTATAAGTAGTCAGAATGACAGATTTTGAGAAACCAAGTAATTAGACCAATTCGATGTGATAAGTGCAATATGTGTATTTTTGTAAGCTATTTAAAGTATTTTGTATGAATGTTGAGGCTCATGAAAGGATTAATCTCTATTGACAGGTTAAGGAGATTTAAGCCTTGTAGCTGAAAGTGTTAAGAGGTAAATATACTAGACTTTTTACTGAAATCACAATAAACATAATAATTGTTATGTAGGATTTTGTAAATGTGGCTAGGAATATGTTTATGTTATGTCAAAGTATATTTTGATATGAAATATGAAGACATGTGTTTATGAATGTGAGCATAGACATATATGACATATATGTGTTTTTGAAAGTGAACTTTCAAAATGAAATGTGTTTAACAAAGAGAGCTTTTGAAGTGTAATATGTCCATGAGAAACATTTTGTGTTTTGAGGATGCTTGAACTCACTGTTAACTTAGTAGGCATTTTATATGATTCGTGGAGCCTTTATGTGTGGCTTTTCCTTCGAAATTGGTATATGTTATGTGTTCCATATGTAGGGAGGATCGTATTGGTACCTAAAGGAAGAGTGAGTCATCACATTCGTGTGATTACGTATTGGTGCATGTGAGAGGACTCATCGATGATCAGGGTGAAGGTTTGGCTTTTACCTTCGGGTATGAGCATTATATATGTGTAATTTAAAGACCTCACTTATACTATTTCTCTTATACGATATGTCACCTACGAGTGACATTTGGCTCATTATGTGATATGTAAGTCTTACTAAGTAGTAGTTGAGTGATGGTATTCCTATTATATATTTTGAAAGAATGTGTAAGCGCTTACATGACATGTGATTTGATAAGATTACAATTTTGATTTATCATAACATATCATACATATGCATTGTGTACATATATGTATTTGTATTTGTTATATGAAAAACTAGTATGCTTACTGAGTTTTATACTCATTATAGTTTATGGTGATTTCAGGTAAATAAGGTACATGTGTGCTTAGCGGATTTGGCAAGGCTTCTGCTGTTCTTTGGGTTCTCTAAGTTGCTAGGTTGCTGAGTGTTTCATTTGAGACACGTGGGATATGATATTTGATTTGTTCCTATTGAATAAATACTTATGTATTATTTTATTATGTGTGGTTGGATTTGGTTTAAGTTTCGTCAAGTATGGTTATTGGTTGATTTTAAGTAAGAATTTGCAATGAATATATTCTGGACTTCCGGTAACAAAGTTACTACTGATGACGTAGTAGAGTATTAATCTCTGAGAAAACTCTGCGTATCTTCGGTTTACTAATTGTCCCAATCATAATTCAATTGTTATAATTCTAAAAGAAATTAAAATGAATGTTTAAATATTGTCAATAGAAGTTTATGTTTATATGTTAGGTTATGGGTTGATTTTAGTGTTGAACTTAGTAGCAACGTGCTAAGGATTCCTATGTTGAATTAAAGTTTAAAATTTTGTGTAATATTATTTATGAGTGCACATACATTGAATGAATGTAAGTGATGTCGTGTGTCGAATCTTTTAGGTCTGGGGCGTGACGATAAGTTTCAAATTAAGGAAAGAAAAAGGGTATTAAAATAGGTGGTGGCGCTTTGGCGCAGAGTATTCTGCTAATGGAACCCTGTTTTGGCGCCTGGGCTCAACATTGTAGCACCGCATTATTCACGCACTTTAGCGTGCTACTGTTCATGGCACTGTAGCATATTTGGTGTTTTTGCTTGTTTTCTTTAAAGTTTTATCCCAAATAGTTCCATTAACTTGAAACCTACAAAATGAAATTAAAACACATAAAAAAGCCATGTATTCTTATTTAAATTAAGCAATTTTTAAGTTTAGAAGAAATACATTATAATACATAAAATGCACTCATCAAACTCCCCCCAACTTAAATACTTGCTTGTCCTCGAGTAAAGAAGCACATCTCACAATAAAATAAGAAAACAAAATTAAAAACGACAATAAACTCCAAAAGGACATAGATCATATGGTCGGCAAATAATAAGTAATCTGTCTCAAAAACTTTTCATAACTATTATCATCAAGGAAATTCTAAACATCAAAACCGTTCAACGTGTTAATCCAACACTTATTCCAACACACAAGTGACCTAGTTGGTGTGTGTGTGTGAATAGCTAAAGTCATCAGTCACATGCACTCGGATTAGTTTATGCACACAAGACAATGAAATGGTCTCTATGATTTTTTGTTTCAATTAACACTCCATATGCTTGCTTTTCGCATCACTCTCCACTAATGTAGGCACACATATAATCAATGATCAAATAGGACTTTAGTTAGCTTGTAATGCATGGCTAGGGTGAGGGTAGGATAACATGGATCAATTTTGGCTCAATAAACACACATTCCTCTAGAGATTACACAAACCGAACCATTTATTTTCCACCTGATTTCCCCCAAACTTATTTCTTCGATTCCTTTGCAATTTTGTTGTTCTTCTTTTTCTTTTCTTTTAAGCTAGGGGTATAGCAAACTCAATTTATATTCTTTTTTTTAATTTCTCTTTTATTATTTTTTTATCTATTTTTTTTAATTAACTATGTCTTCAAACTTAAGCTTTTCGATATTGAAACAACCCAAATTTATAACAAACCCCATAACTCTTCTTTAATTCACCCAATCATTTTCAAAATTTCACATATCTCTTTAAAAGTAGTGTTACGCCAATGGCGTGGTGGGTACTATGAAGGATAAAAAAAATAAGGTTAAGGCAATTACGTGACTAGGGATAAAACAAATATGGTTAGAAAGAAAAAATGGAATTTAGGCTCAACAGGGATGACTAGGGATAAAACTATACAAAAGTTGGCCTGAAAGGTTTAATCGGTCCAAAAATGGCCTAAAATCATATCATCAATTACGTGTACCCTAGGATTTTGCCTTAAGTGATTCTCAAACAAATTCTAGCATATTTTTGAGACCCTAATTATTCTTATTGTGCATAAAAGTCTTCTAAGTAAGCATAAAAACTAAATGATTCTAACTACATGCTCAAAATATCAAGTGGTCATAAAGTGAAGCTGAACTTGTCCTAGATTACCAAGCAAACAATCACAATATTCATTGTTTCCAAAATAATGTAGCATTTGAAATCATGTTTCTATTTTATATCATTGACTACTAATTATTCAACCAACCAGCAACTAAAGATGAAAACAAATTGCATTACAAACATAACAACTAAGAACAACAGTCATAAAGAGTAAGCATAATTAAACATGGTAAATGAACATCGAATAGTATTTTTCTCCCCCAAACTTAAAGTTGACATTGTCCACAATGACAAAAATAAGAATGAGTAGAAGAGACTTCCCTCGTAGTTGATAGTTTAGTGTGGCAGTGCTCAAATCTTGAGGCTGAAGTTATTGCTTGAGTTAGTGCTCAAAGCCCTTAATTTGCTTGACTTTTATTTTGAGCTCCATTGGGCTACACCTTGTTGGCTCTACTTCTACTCCATTTTTTTTCATGCTTTATAAAGTACCGATATACTGTTCTAGCATAATACAATAAAAAAAGTTTTAAAAACTAAGATTGAAATTAAAAATTAAAGTTTACTTGGGTTACCTCCCAAGAAGCGCTTGATTTAACGTCTTCAACTTGACATCTTTCATATTCATAGGGGATTAAACTAGACTTTGGAGGCGTTTTGCCCATAGAACACTCTCTATTTTGGTGCTTTGGTGTATATTCAATGGCTTTGTCAATTATTTTCCTTGATTTCTAAAGTTTTATAAGGTGTTCAACAAGGAATAACCCCAACTCTCTTATTTTGAGCTTCCCTAGAAAAAGTTTTATCCTTAGCCGAAAGAATGAACCACAGTTGCTGGTATTTGATTTCTTTTCCATCATGTTCTTGCTATGCCTCATCTTTTTCCTTGCCATAAATTTGGGGTTGAATGGTATCTATTTCCTTCCCACTATCCAGATCCATGTTTTCAATCTTCATAAATTCTTTAGAGTCATTTGTCAACTTTATCTCCTTGAAAACCTTGAATGTGACCTCTTCATCTTGCACCTTTATTTTCATCTCTCCCTTCTCCAAATCAATGAGAACTCTCCCGATGGCTAGGAATAATCGCCCAAGAATAATAGAAACATTCCTATCTTCCTCCATATTAAGGACCACAAAGTCCACCAGTAGGATGAATTTGCCTACTTTAACTAACACATCCTCAATGACCCCCTATAGATAAGTTATAGATTTATTCGCCATTTGCAAGGAAATTGTAGTCGGATTTACCTCACCAAAACCCAACTAGTTAAAGATGGATAGAGGCATGAGATTTATGCTTGCTCCAAGATCACACAAGGCTTTTTCAAAAGTAGACTCCCCAATAGTGCACCGGATGGTGAAATTGCTTGGATACTTCATCTTTTGTGGCAACTTCCTTTAGATAATTGCACTACATTCTTCTGTTAGCCTCACTATTTCATATTCCTCCAACTTTTGTTTCTTCAATATCACATCCTTTATAAACTTCATATAGTTTGGCTTTTTCTCCAAGATATCCATAAAAGGAATATTAGTGTAAATCTTTTTAAAGTTGTTATGGATATTAGAGGGTTGATCATGTTAGGATTTATGCTTACGTGTCATCTCATTGTGTTTAAATATTTAATGATAGTATTTATACAATTATCATTTCTAATAAAATCGTTAATATTATTTATAATAAATGGTAAGATGCTTATAACGTTTTAGACATTGTATGATCTGAAAGAGTTCAAATATGGTCTAAAGGAGTCTAGATCAGTGCTAAAAGTTAGCAACGCTAATAGTTAAAGGTACTAAGAGTTAATGGTGCTAAGAGTTAGTAAATTAATAGAGTTAGCGAAATCTAAATAATTAGAGCCTTATTTGAAATGGGACAATGACCTGAGAATAAATTAATAATGACATAGTTACAAAAGTTGCAGATGGTGCTAAGAAATGTCATTATGCAAGTATGTTCTCAAACATGATGTTCCTAATCTAATTTCATCGATGCGGGTCTATTGGTGGAACCCATTAATATAGATTAGTGTATGTCTATATCTGGATGGTTCAGATGGTTAGATTTAACAAACTATGAGCTTAGTGGAAGCTCGTATAGACATACAAGTATTCAGTAAGGACTGGATATTGAATAGACTCACAAAGACCTCCAATAGACATCTCATAAAACTGTCAATGGAAGGTCTTTCGAGTTGAGTAGTATTTGTAGTTCTTTGACCTGAGCGCCACGGTGGGCTTGTGAGTGATCCACTATACTTTGGTTCCATATATGTCAGAGACCTTTCATGGACTGATTGCTGTGTGTGACTGGGTATGGTCTGATGCTCATGGAGTCTGGTATGAGTAGATATGGGATCTATTAGCTCATATGAGTGGGTTGTATATCCTAATGCTCTGAGATTGTATTTTAGAAAGTCTTGTGGCCACAAGCATAAATCTCGGAAATATATTCCGAATCGATAAACTATATCATAAAAATATTTGTGGATATTGTTTAAGAAAATATAAATCTGGAGATAAGTTGATGATTAAGCAAATAGAGATTTGACAGTGATGATCTATATCTCTGCTCTTCTAGAATATATATGATGGAGGGATAATACAAATATACAATAATCTCAACTTGCATGGTCTAACGCGCTAATTTATAATATCCGTAACGTGTATGTGGGGCATCGCTCATGGACGTATGTAGGAGCTCCATATAATAAATCAAGTGTAGACCTAGAGAGTCTCACAATATGAAGTGTACTTATTGCGCACTATGGTAGTAGATTGGATTGAATAATTCGATCCAATAAACTCCAGCAAAATAGAATAATTGTTTCGGGATCCTCTAGGATGTGCATTTCTCAAGACTTAATTGTTAAGTACATCATTGAATAAATTAACAAGAGTTGGTAATTAATAGGATGTTGACAAGTGGTAAAAATTGTTCCATGATTTGATTTTACCTTAGTTTTACCATTTAATTTTGGTAGTAAAAACTAGTAAGGTAAAAAGTAATTATTCAAAATTATTTTGAATAATTAAATTAGATATTATTATTATATTATTAGATAATATAATAATATATTAATTATGGCCATTGTATTTTAATATAATGAGGGGCCTAAATGTTGGCCATTAATTTACCTAATATAATTAAAATAATTATATTTGTTAGGTAATGATTTATTTAGATGGCTATTATTCTAGTGCTTAATAAATTAATCTTAAGTGAGAGATCAATAATTAAATTGGTGGAGCACTTGTTTTTATTTTATCAAAAAGTGTTGAATAACAAAAATAAACTTTGGCTAACTATTGAATATATTATTGTAACAAATTGATACAAAAAAATTGAATGAAGTTTTCAATTTGGAAGTGCAAGAATCGGTGAAGGCATGGAGAGGTAAGAGAAAAATTAGTTTTTGTTCTTTCAAGTGTTGAAAAACATGAAAAACCTTTCTTCATCTTCTTCTCTCATGAATGGATCAAAATGAATAAATCAAAATGGAGAAAGAGATTAGTAATTGTAGACAAGAGTTGTGTTAAAATTAATTAATCTATGAAAATTGTTTCCATCATTTAAACAAGAGTTGTATGTAAATGTTTACCATCTCTATTTAAGAATCAAATAATTTTTATTCAAAAAGTTTGAATACATATACTGAAAATTGTAAAACTAAGCTATTATTTTAGCTCCATAATCCCACTAAACCGTTATGGACTAGAATTGTTCAATAATTCACTTCAAGGTGAGCTCTTCAATTGGATTGTTAGAGGACTTAAAGAATTTGTAAAGCTACCTTCATTAGGTAAATGTTCTTTACATTTTAATTATATGTACACAATTGTTCATCACATATAAGGTGTTGTATAATAGTTATACTTGAGCACATATGTGATATATATGGTTAAATTTGTTAAATTAGGTGTATTTGTTAACATGCTTCACTGCGTGTAGTAATTTTTAAAATTACGTATACACTTGTATGTCACACACTCGATTTTCAACGGATCATCTAACTTCTTTTTGTATAAGTGTTGAGGGTAAGGCAATGGTGGGGTAATGATAGAAGGATTGTCCAGGAAGAAAATGGAGTTGGGTTTGTGATTTATCCTAGATGGTTCAACAATAATTTTTTTCTCTTCACCTTCAACCACATTTTTCTCTGAAGTTTCAACTTCCATACCACTCTTAAGAGCGATGGCATTGCAATGCTCTCTTGAATTGGCCTCCTTGTCACTTGAGAACTTGCTTGAAGATTGATCTTTGATTGCATAGGTAAGTTTGCCAACTTGTACCTCTAATGACTTCAATGTAGCATTCATGTGGGTGCAATGTGTCTCAATGTTATCAAGCCGAGCCTCATTTTTGTTAAACCTCTCCCTTGTCTCCATAATAAAAGTGTCTAAAAGGTCTTCCAAAGATGGCTTCTTCTCGAGCACTTGATGATTAAATTCTGGTGGAGGTTGCAAGGAATTTCTTGAATTGCCATATGAGAAGTTCTAATGGTTTTTAATCTCAGGATGATAATATGTAGGTAAGTTGTTAGTCCTGTGTTGGAAGTTCTGGTTATTGATATATTGGACTTGCTCCGAATCACTCCTTTCGCCGGTGTAGGACAAATTTACAACCATCATTGAATCTTTGCTTGTTGAGGCCTCTTTAGCATTTAGTGCAGAAATTTGGTTAGCTAAAGCTAAAACTTGGGCTGAATACAATAATGGAATCAACCTCATGCATCCCGACGGTCTTCTTCACTATAAACCTCTCAGTAGGCCATTGGCAATTGTTGCAAGCCATCTCTTCCAATAAAACTCGGGATTCTTCTACCATTTTTGACAACAAAGTTCCACCTGCCGCCGCATCTACAATAGTTCTTGTTTGGCCGTTCAACCCATTGTAGAAAAATTGGATTTGGAACTAATCTTGGTACCTATATTGAGGACATTTTTGGATGAGATCTTTGAACTGCTCCCATACCTCATAAAGTGGCTCAAAATCCAATTGTCTAAATTGTGTTATCTCCCCACGAAATTGTGAAGTCTTAAATAGTGGAAAGAACTTAGTAAAGAACTGTTGGGCAAGCTCTTCCCATGTTGCAATACTACCCGGTTGCGAAGATTGAAGCCATCTCTTTGCTTTGTCCTTAAGAGAGAATGGGAACAAGCGTAGAGGAATGACATCCTCCATAACTCCATTCATTTTGATAGTATCGCAAACCTCCAAAAATATAGCAAGATGTACATTACACATTAGGATCCTCACTATGTAATCCCCCATATTGATTTATTTTGTACCATATTAATAAGGGCTGGCTTCAATTCAAAATTATTGGCTTGAACCTCTTGACACCGAATCCCTGAATAATTCTCATTCACCACGAGCATGAAATAATCTCTCAATGCCCGTGGTTGTTTGTTGTTGTTGTTGTAATCTCCCTCAGCTTCTATAGCTTGAATTGCGTTTCTCCTTTCTCTCTTAAGTCTTTAAAATGTGTGCTCAACTTCTGGATCAAAAGGCAAAAGCTCTAAGCTATGAGCTCTTCTCATACACCTTCAAACAACCAAAATAAAACCACAAATAAAAAAGAACAAAAATAAATAAATAAAATGCCTAAATTAAAATCAAGTTGTGTATCCACAATATTAGCACAAATTCAAAATCTACAATCCATGGCAACGGTGCTAAAAACTTGTTCGCGAAATTATACACAAGTGATTTGTAACTGCAAGTGCACGGGTCATGATCAAGTAATAATGTGATGAATGAGTATCGTTCCCACAAGGATTGGTATCCTAAATTAATTCTAATTACTATGGTGTTGACAACTTAACTTTATCTAAGCTAATTTAAAAGATAAGTTGAACTGTGAATTAAAATGCTTTAAACTAAATAAACAGATAAATTAAGAATATGAGAGTTCTATGGCAATGGGGTTCTATGGACTTGATTTTCCTCTATTGTTTCTATGCTCTTTATCATTTGTGATTAATAACTAATCTAATGCATTCATTAATCAAGGGCTTAAGAATAAATTTATTACACATAAAAGTTCATCTCTAGCCTTGCCAAGAACCCTAGCCTAGCTTTCAATGCATGGTAAAGAGAAATTATATAAAAGAATTGTAAAGCATTGAAAAAACATCCCTTAGCCTCCTAAGAGTGTCTTTATATAGGCAATGAATGAAAATATTTAGTATAACTTCAATCTTCAATAATTTAGGCCAATCGCTCATTCACTTAATTGCAGCATATTTTTTATATGGACATGATAGATGTAGCCTTTTTGACTGACATAAAAGTTGTAGAGTTTTCTCTCTTCTTTCCATAGCCACCAGGTTCATGCATTTTGGATGAGTATCCAATGAAATATAGGCAAAATTCCAAAGATATTTTAGATTTCGACCAACAACCATTTTACCAATTTAAAATACATTTTGGAATTTACTATCAACATAAGAGTTATTGATAATTGAGTCAATATTTCACAGCTTCAAGAATTATACCAATTAGGTACGTATTTTATAAAATGCGATCCAAATACGTGAGGTGGGTCAAGCTGAGTAAAAGTTGTAACCCAATTATGTTCTTCAAGTTTGTGTGAGATTAAGTCATGTTACTAGAGATTCAAGATTTTCTTCATTTTTATTTCTACATTGAGAGTTACGTCTATTTTACCTAAACCTGTACAAATAACATTCATTAATTACAATTTAAGGATAACACTTCATTTTAAGCCTAAAAAATACATAAATGCTAAAATTAGTGACATTAATTGATATTAAATCTCTTAATAAATATGCATTTTAATGTATTTATTACAGTCCCTAACTAACTTATTACTAGTTTTTAGCAATTTAAGTGTAAATAGAATATGCAAAACTACTTAAGTATTTCAATCAGAAAGTCAGTTCAATATCACTATTGCTATTATGGTTTTTTTTTTTCAATTATAACTTCTAAAATTGTATATATGTGAACTAAGCCATAACTTTCTTAACACAAATCACAACAAATATAGCCTTGAGAATTTCTCCAAGTAAAAAAACCTCAACTCTATATCCTCACAAGTGTATGACTGTTTAAAAGGTTATTATTTCTCTTATGGAGTTGGAAAATAGTTAAACACTCAAGAAAAAAAATTAAATTTAAGGACAGATATACAAATTAACATTGATCCAAAGATAGAAAAATTAATCGTTTAAAAATCAATCATTCTTGACATGCACCAGCTTTAGGACTTCAATTGTCTTGTGAGAATAATACAAATATAGCTTGGTGAGAAAAATGTCTTACAAAATAATTGTCTTCTAAAATTGAACAAAGACTTTATTAAACTGAATTAATTCATCTTTTTTTTCTTTTGTTTTTGGTATCTTGTTTTTTTTTTTTGAAAAAGACAAGGAAGCATTACAAAAATAAAAAATAATTTCTCACCAAAATATATTCACACAATTTAAGAATTTACTTTAAATCGTCATTTAGCTATGTAACCAATGAATTCCTTAATTCGAATAATATCAATGTAAACAAAAATTAACCAATTCAAAAGATCAATGAAAGTTCGTAAGCTGTTTTCTCAATCTTTTCACTTACTCACAAAAGATATATGAGATTAGAAAAATATATACTTAAACATGAAAATTCTCTTGGTTATATAAATTGAATCATCCATCTTACCATAAGGCTTAGTATTGTGCTAAAAAATATTTCAGAAGTCATTTTTTAGTAACCTAAATAGAAACAGTGACTCAACCCAAATAATTTTGAAATCATACCAAGGAAGAAAAGAAATTCATTTATACAAGAATTACCAAGACTACATGCAATAAACAATAATGCATGAAATAAAATTAAAAAAAATAACAAGTTAGGTAAAATGCGTTTCAAAAATTAAAGAAAAAAACAACTCATTACTCTACCATTCTTAATCTAATTTAACTTGGAATGCGTCTTAAGAGTTCAAAAATGAACTATTTACTCTGTCATTTTAATCAAATAGGTATGTCGGACCATATTATCTTTTTTTTATTTTTGAATTTTTTTTATGAAATGCAAAAAACAATTTATGTCTACTATCCTCTCTCTTAAATCAAATGAAACATTGTCCTCAATGTTTAAATAGAAAAATAAAATATAGGAGACATTACCTAAAATGCCAGTTATTCAAAAGAAACAAACTTGAGAGACATTTAAGCAAATATAAACTACATGATGATGCTAATAAATAAATAAATAAAATTTACAAACGAAGTGTTAGATCCAATTTTCGCTTGTTATGGCCCATTAACCAATCGATTTGAGTTATTGCTGGGTCAGGTTGTAGGTAACTACTGTAATTTGTCAATCAATTCATCCGCATTAGTAGCAGAAATGAGGATTTGTCGCACCGAATATGAAATAAATTCTGTTTCACAGCTTGATCAAGAAAATAGAGTACCCAATCAAAATAGTTATTAACATTCAACAAACCTATAGATTTTCGGTGGATATTTAGTTGGGTCCAAGAGGCAATTTGAAAATTTTTTTTTCTCGGTACCAAAATCACCTAGTAAATCAATAAAAGCGTTAGTATAGTAAAGCATTCTAGTTATACGTTCATGCATAAATGAGACTCGTAATTCTTCCCCTATTATTTTCTTAGTTAGGGTTCCCACGGCTAAAGCTGTAGGAATAATACCTAAAACTTGACTTCCTCTTAAATGTGCAGCTTTTGACACACACCCCATTAACCCAAGGCTACCCCTTCCATAAATCAAATGAATTTTTCTTGCAGCTAATACTTTTTCAAAATTATTTGCTATCTCTACAAACACTTTATTTTTCCCAAGACTAGATCTATAAAATACACATATATTTCAAAATCGTTGAACTAAGGTTTCCTCTATATCTACGCTCACCTTTATCTCGATATATGAAAATGAAGAAAGTGAGGTGTTATATTTATAGAGTACTAAATGATAACATTGATTTTGGTAACCTGACAGTTTGTCAGAAGAGATTTGAAAATAAAACACAAAACTTTAAAGATAATGACCCACATACATTATTTAACCAAAAGAATTGAATTTAAGACATCTATATGAGTAGCCCTACTATTTGTAAAATCAAAAGATTGAAATCAAAAGGCATGTATTTACAGGTAGTTATAATTGTGGCTTACATTTTCTTCTGGTTTTACATCCAGTAACGGCTTAAATGCCCTCTATGGGTCGGGGATAGGCTTCCCATGTAATTTTCTTATAAATTGGCAAATATGATCTTTTAGAGTCAGATTCCTAAGACTATATCGTTAATGTTCATTTTTAAATTTATTTCATAAATCGAGAAGTTCACGTTGCACGAGCCCACAAGGATGCTTCTTAAGAGTCAATAGAATATCATTCAAAGACTCCTTACTTGGTCTATCCTTAAAGAATTGAATTTTATCTTCTTAATTTCTAGATGCAAATCCTAAAGAATGATAACTTCGATTACAGTTTCATTGAGCACATTTATGACAGACTTGTAACCTTTTTGCTATTCACCTTTTGGTATAAGAGCTTCTTCTAAGACCATGTATAAAAGAAACAAAAGCATTTAGAGACTCACCAGATAATCAAACCTTGACTTTGAATAACCAATGAATATTCGCAGAGATATTCCTCAACATCAATAGCCTTAGTCTTTCACACCGTGCTTTGCAATAATTATAACAATTTATAAATTGCATAAAATAAATAATAAATATTTTTAAATAATTTAAAATTAAATAAATAATCGTAGCAATAGGGTTCCCGATACAATGATGTTGAAGGCCCAACCTCCGATATTGTAGTTCAAACCTTTTATAGCGTTGCGGTACTAGGGTCTCTACCCGGACGTTGCAATGCTGAGCTTCCAACGCTACGGCGCTAGGTCAGGGCACTGCGACGTTGGGCCTGGAAACCCCAGCGTCACGGTGCTGGAGATTCTATTCTCCAACACTAAGCCTTCAGCGTTGCGGTGCTGACGCCTGAGAACTTCAGTGCCACAACGATCCTCACCAACACTGCAGCGTTGGAGCCTGAATAGCCACAGTACCCTGATGTAAAGTGATATAGCCGCGGCGTCCATTTAACTGTATCCTAATTATGCATTTTTCAACAGTTAAATTGTATAATCGATAGCATCGAGACATCATAATTACGCTATGGACACTTTGATTAAGTACATAAATAACACAAAACCATACACTCTAATACCTTCAAAGTGTGCTGTGTGTGGAGTGAGTGTATAAATTTTAATTTTTAATTACACATCGCACATGCATAATTAAATGCAGTAAAAGTTAAACAAATATTTCATTACACTAATGAAATATTAGGGAACTCACCCTTAAAACGTACTTTGTGCAGTTTTAGTTAAGATCTCAGTAGAACCTTTGAACTAGAACAGTAGCCTTATAACTTGTTAGAATAGTTAAGATCACTACATATGCCACTTATGGACAATTGTTAGCTCTGGAAGAAATGGAGGGAGTCGACTTTTCAGCAGTAATAGTCAAAGGCATGAAAACGGTCAACTCTAATGGAGTCTTTAAGTGAATGATCTTTACTTTGGCCAGCTTTTTGGCAATCATCTGTGATAAAGATATATTAGTTAAGAGGTGAGTAAGAGATGAGCAGATCAAGTCTTACCTTAAGTCATTTTTTGGGATGAGCCAACTCTTCATCCTCGTCAGTTAGGGGAGCGTCTAATAAGGTTAGAATAGCCTCTATAATACAGCAAAAGAAATCACTAATTAGGACTGGTGAACAAATTTTAAACAATACGTTTACTTGTTAAAGAATACTCGCCGACCACCATTACTAACGAGGGATCTAAGATTGGCTCATTGAAATTTTTATATTAAAATCTAGTCCAAGTCAGCCGATTACTCTCTATTTCAGGTATATGACCCATTATACTAAATATTATAGTCGGTATAGGTGGTCTAAGGTCTTCAAATGGGTGTTTAAGAAAATTTCACTAAGCTAAGGGCTGCCTTCATGAACCCATTTTGTTTGGCGATAAATGACTAACTAATTATGACAGAGCATCAACTTCCTTCTACGTTGATGTCTTATTCTTTTCATTTTGTCCAAGTTATTACAATTATACTTTACACCAAAGAATTTTTCAAAGTCTATAATTTTTTGTATGAGCTTACCACGAGATTTAGGCCTGTTGAATTGAACAGCATCAGCTGTAAAATTGTGTAAAGAAAGAATAAGGTCTAAAGGCTTTATAAAATAAAAGCGACTAAATCCTCCGAGTATTTATTGAAAGAGTTCAATCGATCAGGAGAAAAAGGGATGTTGGTGGTTTGTAAAGGTTTTAACAATTGACTATTTACAACCGAGGTTTCTCTAATAAACTCAAGATTCCTAAAAACTACACGAGATCTGAACTTCTGGTTTGCAGAAAAAAGATTGGGATAAGGGATAGCCTGAACAAGCCCAAACTGGCGACTTACTCATTGAGGATGATAAGTCTCAGTGGCACACTTGTTATTATTACTAACAGTGATTACAAAGCCATGGTAAAGATCATTTGCCGTGAGGCAGGTAACCCAAGACTTATTCTAGTCGACATCAGAGTCGCCTAAAGATGAACCCTGATTAGTCTGTCAAGTCCAACTAGGTCTAAAAATGGGTGGTCTTAGGCAACAAAATGAAATATCGTCTGTGGAAGAAATGATGTAAAAATAGGAGAAACCCGTGTTAAAGTTTCCTCGGTCGATTTGCCATTATATTAGCTAGGGGGCATAACAACGCAGCCGACCTGCACGAGGTTAAGAAGTAACTTTGAAAAAATGAGGGTAATATGCAAATAGCCAAAAGTACAAGATCCATAGAGGATTGCCTGCTTTGAAAATATTTTATTACCTTTATTAGTGACGATCGCAAATAAGCTCTTATATAAACGGGAAAGTAAAAAATGCCCTAAAGCTAATCTAGTACCCTCAGTGATGGCAATGGCTACTTTCAAGTATTCCCAATGATGTTTTGAGAAGCCGAGCAAATGACATATTTACTAAGCCCAAAAAGCAAGAAGGTGACATGTTCGACCTTAGAAAGAGTAGCGGATTTTCCTTTGAAGCATGTTAAGAATATACCAAAACTTATTTTTGACCTGGAAAAGAAAAGGTCGACAGAATCTACTGAAAGGTCAACATTAACATTGACCCCGTGGATTGGAATAGTAAAAGGATGGTCAAGTCATATAGAGTAAAAGTCATATAATTAAACCTAAAGCAGAAAACATTCAGGGCTCTAGACTAAAATAGTAAAGTGGTCGAAATCAATCCATTATGTAAATGTATTTTATACCTCGACATTTGTATTAAATCGTAAACCCCAGTCGACTTCCATATGGATTTGAAGTTGAGCTTAAGTCGATTTAACCAATCAGTATAATCTTTGGACGATTTCGACCAAGACCTAATTGACCCTATGGACGACTAAATAGACATTTAACCAATTAGTATAACTTCAATATTGTATAGAGCAAAGATATATTGGGAGGAGTCGGCTTTATATGATAATACCTTATAAACGACATGCTCTTCGACTTGTTTTGATATAGTGAAGAGATCCAAAGGAGTTTCTTCAGCCTCGGTCGATTTTGATTTCTTGGAGCAAGGTACAGGCAACTTTGATGCCATGACTATATTATTGATCAATAAATAGAATTAGTTAACGGTAAAACAAGATGAGAATCAGATCAAAAAGTAAAAATAAAAGAAATTCACCTTGAATATGAATGAAGATTGTTGCAGAAGGTTGAAGAGGTTGAGAGCAAAGTAACTTGTAAAGAGTTTGGCAAGATTTTGGGTGGAGTAAAAATGAGAATTTACTTCTACTTCTAATGGGCCAAAGGTGGTTGAAATGAAGAGTCACAGTATATTTAATGCATCATAACGGTTTTTATTATGCACTAATAATTAATGATTAAGGGGGCTGTTGAAGTTGAGGTAATTGAAAAGACTGATACATGGTAGTAAATGATCAAAATTTAGAAATATTTCTAAGTATTGGTATAGGTCGACCTGAAATGAGATTTGAATTAAATGATAGGCCGACTCGATAGATTTGTATTGATAGAAGTCGGCTAAAAATAAGGCTTGAATTAGATTGTAGGTCAATAGATTAAAAATTACCTTATTTTAAGGAACTAAATATATCAGATGCCAAAGAAAACTGACCGATTTTCTTAGAATGGGAAGCATTGATAACTACTAGCATGAAGAATGTCGGTCGATTTGCCTTAGAAAAATGAAGATGTTATAAGAGGCGTTCTTGTAATTAGGAAAAGCATTGGGATTATTTTTATAAGTATGTGATAACTTGGGACGACCAAACATCAAGCAATTGCTTTTAGACGAATTTGAGTATACATTCATATAGGCCGAGCTAGGCATATTGGAGAGATTTGGAAGATTAAATAAAGCAATTTTTTTTGAAGACGATCTCGGGCAATTAATAGGATATTGAATTGTTAGTGAGCAACTTAGGCCGGTTGAGTATTACAAACCTTTGACAAAATTTATCCTTTTGACCAGGCTTGCAGGGGACATTGTTGACGCTGCCCAAAAAATATGTTTTAATAGGTTTTTTATTGTAAAGTTTCGAGCCCAAGTTTGTATTAGAGTTTATTTAAAAATATGTGCATAATAAGAAGTTATGTTATAGTAGAATTATTTTTCTTGTAAGACTGGATTTTAAGGTTTTACAGTTTATAAATAGGCTAAATTTTTTATTGTATCAAAAAGAACAATTTAATACACGTAATGCACAAGTTTCTTAACTTTTTATCATTTTTCTCTTGATTTTATCATTCAACCCAAGACTCTGTGTTCTTACTTGTTGAAAAATTCCGCAGCCTTGTTATTTAGAGCTTCGCTTGTCCTTCTTTGAGATGACCTAAGTTCTAAAACATGCTTGCTGCACCACAACCCATGTCTAGTGATGGATCTTACTTGTTGAAATTCTAATCCTGTTTAGCCAAACACAAAACATACATGAACCCTAATTTTAATTTTATGAACAAATGCTTAAAACAACTTGATAAATAAGATTTAAATAAATTTGATAAATGAGTTTTGAATAGATAATTTTTTTGAGAATAAAAGAAAATTTTATTATTGAAAGCTTCCAAAATTAGTACAATTATAAGTTTATTTATAATAGATTATTTTTAATCCTACACAAATAAGCAATAAACCCAAAATTCTAATTAAATTAAAATAAAAGACTAGATTAAATAAGAATACTATTTAAGGAAAATAAACTTAAATTGTCACATAACATGGAAATAAAAAAAGATAAACATTACTTGAAATTTATAATATTATTGTAACGAATTTGTTAAGTTTATATTATAGCTTAGTGGGATTTATAAAAATATTATAGGCATGACATGATATAATAATTAAAAGAATATTATTATATTTCTTAAATAATATATTAAGTAATTATTAAATGATAAAACGGTAAAATAAATAAATTTAAAATTAACATCTTTTTATTATTTAATATATTAATTTAAAATAAAAAATTTAAAAAAATATTTAAAAAATATAATATTACACTAAAAAAAATATTCTACACTCTTGAAATTGACATGTAATTAACACAACCTAATTAATACCTGCATAAAATACAATCTCAATCATTTTAAAGTATGTCATTATATAAACGTATAGAATTTAAATTAAAATATTGTCATAAAGTGAAATTTAATTCTTATAATTTTGAAAATAACTATAATTTGGGTCTGAAAGACAAAAGGTACAAAGTAACTGACTAGAAGGGCGGGCTGAAGCTACCTCAGATGTGAGATAACAAACAGATCGCCTAAAAGCGAAGCCAAGTATTAATAGCGAGCGAGCGGGCGGGCAGCTGGTACTGAGTAAACGAACGGTACACGAACAATCAAATCCAAAGGCCAAATCTTCGTAGTCTGTCCAAACAAACGAACGAACGAACGAACAATTCTTATTTATATTACTGTTTTGTACCAAAGTCAGGTTCCTTCAATACGGTCCTCTGTTGGTCCCGTCCTCGTCTCCTCGCTCGCACCGCACTGCACTAAAAAATAACCCCAAAATTAAATAAATAATTAATTAAAATTAATAATCATAAAAGAAACACAGAACAATCTCCCAAGTCCCCATTCGAAATCGAAACTAAAAAGGAGGAAACGAAACCCAAACAAATGTTTACGAAGCCGCCCCGACTCCGATAATGGATGTCTCCGATTCGAGTCGTTCTCCTCTCGGCATCGATCTCAACGAGATCCCGTCAACCTCATACGCCGAGACGCCGACTGACGCCTTGTGCGGGTCGTGCGGAAGGCCGGAGACGGAGGGGGACGTTGTGGTCTGCGACGGTTGCGAGCGAGGGTTTCACTTGGTCTGCTCCGGATTGTGCTGGCCGCCCGAAACTTTGCTCGAGTGGTTGTGTGGAGAGTGTGTCAAGAACGGAGTCAAGAGTAAATTGTGGCCGTTGGGCAAGAAGAAACGGATTTTGGATATTAACGCGTCTCCGCCTAGCGATATCGACGGAGATGCCCCGGATGACGTGCTTGATTTGAGGTACGCTGTTTGATGAATTTATGTAACTTATTTTTTTGTTCTTTGAAATTGAACTTGTTTTTGAGAGTTAGGAATTTATTTTTGGTCTAATTTTTTTTTTAATATCCAGTATAGTTGTTGGTTCACCTGTGTTAGCGAATGGTCTAAATAGTCTAGTCAAAACGGATAAGACAGAATTGAAGACTTGTGGAAACTAATGTGATTACAGGGGATCCATGTAAGAATGAAACTCAAAAAGGTTTTTTTGTTTTTTTTGTGCAAGCATTGGAGAATAAAAGATTAGAAGAAATGTGATTATGTTTTCTCTATGTGAAGGCTTATTTAAGCTTTAAAAACAGGGTAGCAGTGACCTAGCTGACATGTGAAACATTTTGCCTAGGGAGTATGGCTGTGAGACTAGAACTCAAAGGAGTTAATGGGAGCCTATAGAAGAAATCTAGCCGCCCTTTGCTGGTTAGGCTACAAATGATTTTGCCATGGAGGCTAATGATAGACAGTAACAACTAACAACCCTCCCGTTGCGGTAGATGGTATTTATATTTGGCGGAGTTAACTAGGGTTAAGGAGCCTAATTTGAGACAATGCAGTTAAGCAACTTTGGTTTTAGAGCATAGTCCTCCTAGATTTGTTGTAGCTTGTTTTGCTTTGCTTTGAAAAAGAGAGATTGAAAAACTAGAAGGTGTGTACAGGTACCTATGTAAGAGCTTGTGGTGCTCAAGATACCTTCATTTTCATTTTCACATTGTATTAAAGCATTTGCACAAGCCCCAACTCATGGAAGAATTTTTTGGTCATCCATCTCTGGAATTTGTTTTTGTTGTTAAATATAGAGCATTCATTTAATTTATTTTTATTTTGTTTACTTGAAAAAGTAATATGTATTTTCCCATTCTTGTAGAGAATTTTGACTGGTTTTCTTATAATAGTTTCCTTATTTGATTTTCAATTCATTAAAATTTATAATAGTTCTAAACATTCTTTAAAGAAGAATACAATGTTATGCATTAGTACAACTCTTTTAGGAAATAAATCAATACACCATATAGGATTGAAATCAAAATATGCCACGACCAAGCAAAAAGAGCATGTAAGAGTTTTTGAAAGTATATTTAATGCTAAGACGTAAGGTGAGTGGTTTGAACAATTGGATTTAGGATATTTAGCAAATGATGAAATGCATAATATTTTTTGGGCTTTGGTATGTATTAGATTTATATGGTGCTTTTTTCTTTTTTCGATTTTTTGAATGTTGGACGCAATACTAGATCTAATCTAGTTGTAGCTTGGGCCAAAACTCAAAGCTGAATGTCAAATCTACCATTACAAGCCCCTTTGAGGGAAATTAAATTGATGAGGAAGTGAAAATCACCTAGTCAATGGCTAGTTCTCGATTTATATGGGTTTGGAATCTTGTATCTTGGATAATTTTAAATGGATTTTTTTTACATTTGTGGACATAAGGTAAGGAGTTGTTTGTCTTTTGGTTTAAAGTCTAAATTGCACTTATTGTCAGATATTTGATATTTTAGATAGATTGATTGATTTTTTTCTTTTAAATAACTTTAGGTCTCATTGTAAGATAGGTCTCATTGCTCCTATTTTTTTTTCTCTAAATTGCCCCTATTAAATTTATTATTTTTTTCTATATGAAATATAACATCTTTATTTTTTATTTTCCTGTGAACAAAGATGCATTTCAATAAAAAAATAAATAAATGAAGATGCATCTAATACAATGTAATAACGCAATATATATATTTTTCTATATTTGTTACCTTTTTGGCTAACAAGATTAAACGAAAAATTCAAATGTTAGATACACGAATACCTTTATAATATTTAAATAAAAATACATATTAAAATATTTTATTCTTAATTTCTCTTCTTCATACATACTTTAGAATGATCAAAATATTTTTTCTTGTAATATTTAATCAATTTTGAGAACTTCTTGTCAAGAGTTGAAATTATAAATATTTCTAAACAAAATACGAAGATATATGTGGAAATGTATAATTTGTAGCTATAAGGTTTATATAGGCTAAACCCTTAACCTTTATTGGAGGTAACCTACCATGCTATAAAGTAACCTATCAAATTAGATCCCTTCAATAAAGGTTAAGGGTTTAGCCTATATAAACTTGTACCTATGGTCTATGAAATACATAAGAACATTCTTCTTCTTTTTGTTTCTTTCACATGGTATCAGAGCCAACTCTTTGCTTCTGAGTTGTCTTCCTTCTGACAATACTGCTTGTCACTTCCGGCAGCATTGCCTGTCATTTCCGGCCACTGTGCTCCCTTTTTCGGGTGGTTGTGCCCCCCTTTTTTGTGAACGTGACCGCAGAAAGATCTCGCCGACAAGACCCAAGAAGTTGTCATCGGAGCATCATCAGACGTGCCTCTACACGTTGGAAATAGTTTCACTTTTCAGCGATCGTACAACTCTTCGGTGATCATACTGACCTCTCGTCATCTCCAGTGACCTCAGAAGACGCCGGCGACCAACTTTGCTGAAGCTCGATCCCCACTGACCAACGGACGTGCCGTCATGCGCCGGTGACAGCCTCACTCTCCGACGAACTTCAATCACCGATCTATGTCTTTCTGATGCGCGAGTTCTCACCGTCGGTTCCATTGTCTTTAGATGATCCTAGCAAGCAAAACCCAGCCGTCACCATCATCACCGGCTGTCGTCGCCTCCAAAAAATTTCTTCTAGTTGTTAGTTGTTTTCTCCTTCCTCCTCTGATTTGTAAGCCAATATGACTACTGAGAGCTCTAACACAGACAAGCAACCTCTATCCGTGACTTTCACTAGTGCCGACTATGAGGAATACCTTAAATACCAAACGGCTAAGCAGTCTACCTCTTCCATTGCCTCCGTTGCACATACTGGTACTTCGGTCACCTGTCTTACTCAGTTCTCCTCTTTATGACCTGGGTTCTTGATTCTGGTGCCTTGACCACATTTCTGGTAACCTCCAATTACTTCTCGTACTTCTACATCTGGATCGTTGCCACCTGTCACCTTAGCTAATGGTTCCACAACTACTACTCAAGCAATTGGTCGAGCACATCCTCATCCTTCCTTACATTTAGAATCTGTTCTTTATATACCACATTGTCCTTTTAATCTTATCTCTGTCAGTAAACTCACTCGCTTCTTTAAACTGTGCAATCACTTTTGTTAATGACTCTGCTCTTATACAGGATTGCAATACAGGAAAGATGATTAGGGCAGGTCGTGAGTCACAGGGGTTCCATCATCTGAGTATTCCTCAACCATCTGTTGCATGCACTGTCACTGAATCACCAGCACTTCTTCACTTCGTCTCGGACATCTAAATCTGTCAAAGCTTCAAAAAATGGTTCCAGGTCTCTCTAGTTTATCATCTTTCAATTGTGAGTCTTGTCAGCTTGGAAAACACTCTCGTGGATCGTTTCTAAAGCGTGTCAATAATCGGACTACATCCCCTTTTGAATTAGTTCATTCCGATGTCTGGGGTCTTAGTCGAGTTTCGTCTGTTTTAGATTTTAAATACTTTGTTACATTTATTAATGATTATTTGCGTTGTACTTGGTTATTTTTTTATAAAAGATCGCTCTGAATTATTTTTCATATTTGAATCTTTTTGTGTTGAAATTAAGACACAATTCTGCATTACTATTCATATATTGCGTAGTGATAATACATGTGAATATTTTTTTGCTCCTTGTACTAAATTTATGTCTTCTCAGGGCATCTTACACCAATCTTTCTATGTCTATACTCCACAACAAAATGAAGTTGTCGGGCGTAAAAATAGACATCTCATTGAAACTGCCTGCACTTTACTTATACATAATAATGTTCTTCTCCATTTTTGGGTTGATGCTATTCTTACTGCTTGATTTTTGATAAATTGAATGCTCCCCTCCGTGTTACAACATCAAGTCCTTTGTTCTGTTTTGTATCTTGGTCAACCATTATTTTCTCTTCCGCTACGTGTCTTTGGTTGCACATGTTTTATCCATGTTTTCTTTCCAGGTCAAGATAAATTATCTGCTTGGTCCATTAAATGTATTTTTCTTGACTACTCACGCCTGTAGAAAGGATATCAGTGCTATTCTCCTGACACCCGACGTCATTTCCTTTTTGCTAATGTCACATTTTTCGAGTTTTTCACTTTCTTTTCTTTCTTTGCTTCAAAAAATACGTCTATCACAGAGGCTCTTCCAGTTCTTTATATCATTCATAACATTCCTCCTCTTGAGTCAAATACTGAATCTGTCATTGTCCCGTAGTATAATCCTCCTACTGGGGATTCTCCCTCTCTGGCTCATTATACTCTTGTTTTTTTTGATCCTGTAGGTGATGACAGTGATATCGCCCATGAGGCTTTTGAAGTTCTCGTTGACTCACTTCCTTCTCCAAATTCCTCTCCTATTGAGGTCCTACCAGCTACTGACCAATTTTCCATTGCTGTTCGTAAAGGTATACGTTCCACTCGCAACCTTCATCCTATATAAAATTTTCTTAGTTATTGTCAACTGTCTTCACCATATTATGCTTTTGTGTCTACTTTATCTTCTGTCTCTGTCCCTACCACTCTTCGTGATGTTCTTTCACATATTGGGTGGTGTCAAGTAATGGTTGAGGAAATGATTGCTTTGCACAATAATGGTATATAGGAATTAGTCTAATTGCCCCCTAGCCACTCCACCGTTGGTTGTCGTTGGGTTTATACTATCAAGATTGAAACCAATGGTTAGGTTAATAAGTGGAAAGTAAGGTTGGTTGCCAAGGGTTACACATAGACTTATGACCTAGATTATTCTGACACCTTCTCTCCTGTGGCTAAAATATCGTCTGTTCGGTTGTTCTTATCTATGGCAGCTATTCGCCAATGGCCTTTGCACCAGCTTGACATCAAGAATGTCTTTCTCCATGGTAAGCTTCAGGAAGAAATTTATATGGAGCAACCACCTAGTTTTGTTGCTCAGGGGGAGATGGTTTGGTATGTATACTTTGTTGCTTATTGTATGGTTTAAAACAATCTCCTCGTGCTTGGTTTGGTTGTTTCAGCATTGTTATCCAGGAGTTTGGCATGATTCGAAGTCAGTCAGATGACTGTTTTCTATAAACATACATCACAAGGCCAATGCAGATATCTTTACTAAATCTCTCAGGGGTTCTCGAATTGATTTTATTTGTAACAAGTTTGACGCATTATTTATATGCTCTAACTTGAGGGGGAATGTGGAAATGTATTTATTGTAGCTGTAAAGTAGCCTACCAAACTAGAATCCCTCCAATAAAGGTTGAGGGTTTAGCCTATATAAACTTGTACCCACGGTCTATGAAATACATATGCTCTTCTTCTCTTTGTTTCTTTCACAATATACAAGGACATACATACCAAATTACTTGTATTAAGATGTTTTTTATTTTTATAAACAAACAACTTAACACTTACCGTCAAACGTTGAAAAAGGAAAAACAAATATGGCATTCAGATTGATACATTCAAACCCATTCGGCCTTTAGTCGAATTCAAAGCTATTTAGATTTAAAACAAAAAAGCTCCCTAAGTCAGAACGAGCATGATTAACCCCCATAAGATGTTATGATAAAATCACAAGGATTCTAATGCTTGTGTTTGCAAATGTGTATTAAATTGTCTCTACCTTAGAGTTTTGCAATGTTGCCATTTATGGATTCTGAAAATGGATACTAGATATTAAGTTTCTCAAAAATATTGAAACCACTGAAAGAACATTGTATCAATTTTTTCCCCCATAAATTCATGTTCTTTGTTTAGCATTTATAATGTTTTTATCCTTTATAATTTTCAAAATCCATTTATTTGAAAATGGAATTATTTTCTCAAATATTATTTATTAATTTAAATAGATTATGTTTCCAACATGTAGATGCACTATTTTTAACATTTTTCTTGATTGAAGAGTATGTTGGTGACTTTATTGCATAAGTTTATATGATGTTTGGTATCATTTTCTAAAGGCCATTTTCTGATTTTGCAAAACACAAATGATAAAAACATGCTTACTGTGGTATTTTGTGAAAATGATCTGTGAAAAATGAATTTTGTTTTGTTTTTTTTTTTCGTTTTTTCTAAAGGAAAGTTGAAACCCCCCTTTTTTAATTTATTTCTTTCATGTCTTACATGAATGCAAGATTTTTTTATTTATTTATTTTTTTATAAATAAAAAAAGACAACTAAAAAATAAGTTAAGTTCGTTTTGAATCCCCCTTTTAAATGATTCGATCGAATCGACTCAACAATCTTACACTTCTTCGAGTACTAAGGACCAATAAGAACCATTAAAACGCTTTAATTGAAAAATCTTTATTCTAAATTCTAAATTCTAAATTCCAAAATTGAAAAAGAAAAAAAAACAACTTATTAAAAAGATTAATACAGAAAATAAATATAATAATCGATGTTTTACCATTTTGCACCTTTTCCTTGGTTTCACATTCTCCCTTAATCTTTTGCCGAACAAGTAGTCTTTGTTATCAATTTTAGATTACTATTTTGATATGTTTTCAGATCCAAAACACCAAATTCAAAACACTATTTCATTGTAAAGAAAAAAATCAAAAAGACCATTTAGAAAACTAAGTGTAATACATACTGTTAGAGTTATTGGTAACTGTAAACTGTAGAGAGGTACAAAACTTGAGATGGTATAACACATGTTTCTAAGAAGTGAAATGCCATTAAACAACAATAATCAAACATTCCCATGTAATTCAAAAGCATGAAAGTTTTTTCTTCTTTTTCATTTTTTCAAAATTGTTTTTGATACGTTTTCATATATTTTTTTTTAATAATATCACTAGGAAGGAGGCTTGTTTGTTCTAGGACTAAGTCAGATCCTGGGCTTCCCTTTGGCTTCAATATCTTCAGAGTTTGAAGCTACCATTTTTCCCTCAATCACAATTGGGAAGCTGCAATGAGCTGATTTGAGTAGGTCTTTGGAGCTTTTTTTTTTTTTTGGTTTTGGTGTGGGGGTGGTTCTTTTTTTCTTTTTCTTTTTTTTTGGTTGAGAGCCTCCAACATTTTTCTTTTTCTGTTTTCCCTTGATATTTTCATGGACAGGTGTTCCATCTGCATGTGAATAATTCTTTCTTACACATTTTATATAAAAGGAAAGAATTATAGCAATCAATCATTTGGAATGAGAAATTTCTAGTTTGTTACCTACTCTTTTAGATAATATAGTTAGAAACAAAATCAAAGAAAACTTTTTAGGTCAGTGTCTTATGATAAATTAAGCTATCAAGGTCTATGAACTTTGTACAAAAAGATGGGTTGAAAATTTTGTTAAAAATTAACAAAGACAAACCAGAAAAAGAATAAGCCCTTGCTAAGAAAGAATTAATTCATTTTGTGAACAATCCGGTTGTCAATAGTCAAGAAAAGTGTAGAAAAAGAGAAGAGAATGTATAATTTGTAATAAGAAAATGTAACGGCAATTGTAGTGAACCCTAGAAGGGATGTTAGAGAGAATGGTAGTACAAAACCTTAAAAAGCCTTAGTTCTCTCTCCTTTTAGCACACCGAAAGTAAGGCCTGACTTTTGGTGAAAGAGAGAGACTTGCATAAGCAAAACTACCATAGATGCAAGCATAGTAGGAGAGGGAATGCTTTCTTGAGCAGGGTTATGCTATATTCTTTGAGAAAGTTATATTTGGTAGAGTTTAGTTCTCACTATATCATTCCTTTGTCTAATCCATTCTAGTTTTTCTCCCTTTTTGTTCCATTTTGAATCTTTTCTATTCTTTTCAACTTCTCTCTTCATTAATTTATATATTTTTTAATTAAATTTCTTAAAATGAAAGTTGTCATTAGTAGTTACTGTTGCGTTTATTTTGTATAGAAAGCATAGTCCGGGTGATAATTCTTTTGGTGGCAATGGATTTGTTGTGCCAGTGGCCTATTCAAAGTTCCTGCATGCGGGGAAAGGATTTGGATGTCAGAAAGCTGCTGGAATTATGGCAAATGCTGGCAAAATGGGTTTTCAAGACATATTGCTTCATTCACAAAGTACCGAAAGAAGTTTCCAGGAGGTAGGCTTCCCTCTTGGAAATAGGAGTACTTTCAATACAGCTACTAGATTTCCATCTCAGAATTCAAATGAGATATTGTTGCAGGCCCTTAGAGAATTCATTTCTGAAAGGCATGGTGTTCTAGAGGAAGGTTGGCGTGTTGAATTAAGACATTCCATGAACAATTATGAACTACATGCTGTTTACTGTGCTCCAGATGGGAGCGCATTTGATTCTATGTCTCAAGTTGCATATTATCTTGGGTTGATATCTAATTACAGTTCTATGGACACAAAAATAAAAACTGAGGAATTTCCTCTACATGAAAAGTTACGTGCATCCACAAAATGGAAGCCGACAAAATTGCCGACTGCCAATGGTTTGGTTGAAAACAATGGTTTGATTAGTTTTAGTGGTAATGAGTTTTCATCTGATTGTTGACATATGGAGAATTTGACTGGTAGGTCTATCACTAGTGTGGACAGTGCTGAAGATGGAACAGAGGAAAATGGTTGTACTGCAGTTGAGTAGAGCAATGTAAGTATACATGTTTTTTTTATGTTTCATCTTCTATCCTCTAGCTTTTGTCCTCTTTTTGTTTTAATTTTTATTAACATATCATATTAACTTGGCTTCAGCTATTCTGTTGGAAGGTTATGTTCTTTCAGCTCCTATTAATGTTTTCTTTCCTTGTACATGTTTTCAGGATGGACTTCCGGTCCAGTTTGAAGATTTTTTTATTCTTTCTTTGGGGCGAATTGATGTGAGACCTTCATATCATAATGTCAGCCTGATCTATCCCATTGGCTATACATCCTGTTGGCATGATAAGATTACTGGGTCTCTTTTTATATGTGAAGTGTCAGATGGTGGTGATTCGGGTCCTATTTTTAAAGTCAAAAGGTTTTCATGCTCTACACTGCCAATTCCAAATGGCTCAACTATCCTCTTTAGGCCATACCTTGCACAATTTTCTGGTCAACATGATTTTGCAAATGGTGATATTACTTCATATAATAAAGAATATGACAGTGATGTCAATATCCAGATAATTCTTTCAGATCCTTGCCTGCCTGTGGCGAATGATGTCTTAACTTGTCTTTGATGTAGCTCAAATGAAATTTACGGTGATGAAATTGGTGAGATTTCAGTGGAAGGTCGTTCATCCTCATCAGCATGGAGAATGATGTCTTAAAAGTTAGTTGATGCTTGCTCTAAAATCTGTGAACAAAAAGGTGTTTTAAAGTTTTCCTGCAAGCATATTGAACATATCAGAGAGTTACCAAACTGGGATGTGATGGATGAAATGGACAAAATCATATTTACATCTCTAGAAAAATTTTGTGGTTCTTCAGTCTCCACCAGTATCCCATCTGAGTTTTGGGGTGAGAATGAGCTTGACAAGCTAGCTGATTTACTGCTAAAATGGCTGAACCAGGATAGGTTTGGTTTAGACACTGAATTTGTGCAAGAAATCATTGAACGGCTTCCTGGTGTGAAAGGCTGTTTGAGGTATGAATTTCTGAAGTTGTTATTCTGCATTTTTAACAATTGGAAATGGATCCTTGGTAGCAAAATTGAAAGGTGGAGTAGAAAGCAATGATGAATTGTCAGATGGTTCATTTGGAAGATCCAAGAAACCTAGATTGGTTGAAGACCATGATCGTTGTCCTCCTTCTGGGAAAGCCCTGTGTTCAAGGCTTCCTTCTCAGATTGTTGGTGACTTTTACCAGGTAAGTGTCTGCAATTTTATGTGTTGAGGTTGATTGAAAGAACACAGTTGCACTTGGGTACTGTAATTGAGTTGCTATCTCAGTTTCTGTTCCTCTATTCAGGTATGGGAGTTCTTATGGCGCGTCCATGAGGTTTTGGGTCTGAGGGAACCTTTTTCATTGGAGGAACTTGAAGAGGAGCTTATCAACCCATGGATTGACAGCTTGAGTCCTGAAAATTGTGAAAGGAAAATCCAGGGAACTGAACCCTCAAGCTTACATCAAAGTGATGCTGTCGATGGACAAATGTCATCTGCAGGCAATGAATCTCATCAGTCAGTTTCTAGGGAAAATCCACTTGCATTTGTACAGATTGAAATTGGAGCGATAAAGGAAGCAGCCCCAGTCCCACTACTGTCTTTAACTTACAGTAGATGCTCTGGTGTTCTTTTGTCAAAGGCCCACAGCTCACTGCTGGAAGTGCTAATAGGTGAGCTGCAATCAAAGGTTGCTGCACTTGTTGATCCAAATTTGATTCTGGAGAGTCAAAACCAAGACGGGGAAGGAAGAAAGATACAGGCAGTTCAATTCCTCATAAAAGAGGAAAGCTCCATAGGCTCCCCATCAATGAACTGACGTGGCCAGAATTAGCTCGGAGATACGTCTTGGCTGTCTTATCCATGGATGGTATCCTTGACTCTCCTGAGAATACTGCTTGTGAAGTGGTAAAGTGTTTCGCTGCTTACAAGGTGATGGTGGCATGCTCTGTGGTTCTCTTACAGGAGTGGCTGGGATGGAAGCAGATGCTCTGGTAAAGTTGGCTTTTGTTCCTTCCATTGGTGTTTGATACACTCTTATTTCACACAAATTTTAGCTTGAGATTTTGAAGACCCTTTATGTGAATTCTAATCTGCATGTGGCCTACAATTCATAGGTTGCAACCATACTTCCATGACTTGAACTAAGATGCAGGAATTACGAGTGGGAGTAAGGTTAAACTCTCGGCTGAACAGTGGTATTGAGAGTGCTGCAATTTGGTTGTAGAATGAATGTCATCATTCGCAACGTGGCCGTAGAACTATGGTCAGTAAGAGACATTAGTGGAAGGAAATCAATTTCAAAATTCTTTTTCCAATTAAATTATGCCCTGGACTCTGGTTCTCTAAAACCAACTTTAGAATCAAAACTAAAACTTAGAATCTCGTTTCAAATAGCATTGGAATAAGATCACCTGCAAAGTGAGATATTTCCTAATTCACTTTTCTTTAACCCAGATGTGAATCTTTGCTGTCTGACTGCCACAATGTCCTATAGGAGGTCTTTTCTTGAAATCATATGTGACTATAGTTCCTTGATTTACTAGATGTTTTTGTTAGGTTGCATAGATTTAGAAAAGATTCTTGATGGATTGCAGTCGATTCTATTTTGTTTTTCTACTAAACAAGGAGCTCAGAAAAGGCACTTGATTTTCTGGATGTTTCTTTTAGGCTGCACGCAACTCAGAAAAGTTTCTCGATGACAAATGCAACTTTTGTGATTGATTGAACATAAATATATTTTATTGATATACTTATGAGTAACATATTTTTAATTTAACAGTCATGCATCTTAAATTCTTGCCTTTGCGATCTGATTAGCTTTGTGAGCAGTCTTGTTTGAGATTGTATTCCTGTAGCTAGAATCAGTTTGTCTGAGTAATTTTATGCAGATTTGTGGTTTCAATTGTTGCTTCAAAACACTTAACTTCTACATGTCCCCAATGCACTCTTTGGCAATTAAAGATATTTTTGGATCATGAGTCTGTCAAATTGAAGTACTTTTACATGCACTCATGAACAATGAACCTACTTTGCAAAATCTTCTGGGATTCAAGTTTACCAGTTTTCTTATGTTTTCCCTAGTTATCATTTGCAGTAGTTTGTGTCAATTACCTAGGTGCATCTACTATCGTTTGTTTTGCTCATACACCAATCCTCTCTCCTTTCATTTCATATCATTGGTTGAGGAAGTGCACTTCAGTTTTTTGGCTTTGAACAAATATATTGTCCAGCACGATCTGACTGTTTCTTTAAGTTCGGATCTTTTAAGTTTTTTGTTTTTCACTAAATTTATGGGTGAGGCTATTTGAACTCAACGAATTAATTTCTACACCCACTTTTCCAATATACTCTCTATAAGATTTCAAAATTTCACATTTTTACTCAATAAACACCTCGTACCCCAAAACTAACCTTAACCAAATTATTCTATTTTATTTCTTCTTTCGTTATGCCCTCTGCTCTCTTTCTTTATTTCTCTCTTAAAGCTTTGTCCCTCTTTTATTAATCTATAGTATCTCTATCCTTTTTTTTCTAAACTTTTTTAAATTCCAAATTTAAAAATAAAACTTAACGTGAAGTCTTTGATGAGAAATTGGAATCTTTTTGAATTTTAGGAAGTTATAGTTTCTCAATAAAATTCAGAAGGGAGTGCACTGCTTTATATATATGGAAACTCTTTGATCCAACATAAACCAACAAAACAAGAACAAATGAAAGTAGAGTGTTGAAATGTATATGCTATTTTGTATATATTTATAGTTAATATCATAGAGTAAGAAATAGATTGATAACTTTTCAAATAGGACTAATTGACCTTTTAAATATGACACATAGCTTCACCTATATAATGATGTATTTTTCTTATTATCACTGGACAAGTATTCATCTTTCTCTATTTCTTCACATGGTATCAGAGCCATTGTACTCTTTTCTATCCTTAATTTTTCCGGCGAAGTTGCCTGTTCTTTTTTCGACCACCGTGCTTTCTTTATATTTTCGGTGGTCGTGTCCTCAGCTTTGAGATCACTAGTAACTCGCTGACGAAACCTCAAGAAGATAGGCTTTGAACCCCTCCGGACGCGCCACCACGCGCCACCCATTGGAATTTGCCCTAATTTTTCGGCGCATGTGGACTCTCACCGCCGGTGTCCCTGCCTTCAGACAATGCCGACGATCACTTCTGCTACAGCCCAGTAGTCATTGGCCACTGCACGCGCTGCCCATATTTTCGGCCAGTTTTCGATCTCTCTCTAGGGCGATCATCCTTCTCGTGAACTCAGACAAGGTCGACGACTAAGCTTGTAGCAGCCGCGCACTCATCGGCAGCTGGACGTGTCCCCACGTGCCACCTCTTCGCCGCCGTCACGTGATTGCGATCTCCTACTCCGGGGCGCGTGAATCCTCACTGCCGGCACCAATAGCTTCAGACGACACCGGTGAACTAAATACTTGCCACTGTGTCACTTCCCGTCGTCGGCCACCGTCACCGTCGTCGAAAAACGCCAGTGTGTTACTGGAAAACTTCTCCTAGTTGTTAGTTGTTTTCTCCTCCTTCATTCTCTCCAATTTGTGAGCCAATATGACTACTGAGAGTTCTAAAACAGACAAGCAACCTCCATTCGTGACTCTCACCGATGTCGACTATAAGGAATACCTTAAATACCAAGCGACTAAGCAATCTACCTCTTCCATTGCATATACTGGTAATTCGGTCGCTTGCTTTATCCAATCTGCTTCTTTAGGATCGTGGGTCTTTGATTTTGGTGCCTTTGACCACATTTCTGGTAATGTTCAATTACTTTCTCATACTTCTACATCTAGGTTATTACCATCTGTCACCTTAGCTAATGGGTTCACAATTACTGCTCAAGCAGTTGGTCGAGCACATCCTCTACCTTCCTTACCTTTAGAATTTGTTCTTTATATACCGCATTGTCCTTTTAATCTTATCTCTATCAGTAAACTCACTCGCTCTTTAAACTGTGCAATTACTTTTGTTGATAACTCTGTTCTTATACAGGATCGCAGTACGGGAAAGATGATGGACGTAGGTCGTGAGTTGCAGGGGCTTTATCATTTGAGTATACCTCAACCATCTGTTGTATGCACTGCCACTGAATCACGAGCACTTATTCATAATCGTTTGGGACATCCAAATCTGTTAAAACTTCTAAAAATGGTTCCAAGTCTTTCTAGTCTATCGTCTTTCAATTGTGAGTATTGTCAGCTTGGAAAACACTCTCGTAGATCGTTTCCAAAGCGTGTCAATAATCGGGCTGCATCTTTTTTTGAATTAGTTCATTCAGATGTCTGGGGTACGAGTCGATTCTCTTCTGTTTTAGGTTTTAAATACTTTGTTACGTTTATTGATGATTATTCGCATTGTACTTGGTTATTTTTAACTAAAGATTGCTTGAATTATTTTTCATCTTTGAATCATTTTGTGCTGAAATTAAGACACAATTCTCCACTACTATTCGTATATTATGTAGTGATAATGCACGTGAATATTTTTTTACTCATTTTACTAAATTTATGTATTCTCAGGGCATCTTACATCAGTCTTCTTGTATTTATACTCCACAACAAAATGGAGTTGCCGAGTGTAAGAACAGACATCTTATTAAAATTGCACGCACTTTACTTATACATAATAATGTTCCTCTCCGTTTTTGGGCTGATGCTGTTCTTACTGCTTGTTTTTTGATAAATCGAATGCCCTCTTTTGTATTACAACATCAGGTCCTTCATTCTGTTCTGTATCCTGATCAACCATTGTTTTCTCTTTCGCCGCGTGTCTTTGGCTGCACATGTTTTGTACATGTCTTCTCTTCTGGTCAAGACAAATTATCCGCACGGTCCGTGAAATGTATTTTTCTTGGTTACTCACATCTTTAGAAAGGATATACATGTTATTCTCCTGATACCCGATGTCATTTTATTTCTGCTGATGTCACCTTTTTTTAGTCTTCTCCTTTCTTTTCTTCCTCTGCTTCTGAAAATATGTCAATCACAGAGGCTCTTCCAGTTTCTTATATTATTCTTTTTCCTGAGTTAAACACTGAACCTATTCCTGTCCCATAACATGATCCTCCCACTGAAGATTTGTGATAGTTTTGTTCCTTTTGATTCTACAGATGTTGATAGTGATATCGCTCCTGAAGCTTTTAAGGTTTTCGTTGACTCACTTCCTGTTCCAGATTCCTCTCCTATTGAGATCTTGCCACCTACTGACTAATTTTCAATTGCTGTTCGTAAGGGTATACGTTCCACTCGCAACCCTCATCCTATGTACAACTTTTTTAGTTATCATCGATTATCTTCCTCATATTATACCTGTGTCTACTTTATTTTCTGTCTTTGTTCCTAAAACACTTCGTGAAGCTCTTTCACACCCTGGCTGGCGTTAGGCAATGGTTGAGGAAATGGCTGCTTTGCATACTAATGGTACATGGGAATTGGTTCGGTTACTGCTAGGACACTCCACGGTTGGTTGTTGATGGGTGTACACTGTCAAAGTTGGACCTAATGGTTAGGTGGACAGATTGAAAGCTCTGTTGGTTGTAAAAGGGTACACTCAGACTTATGGGCAGGATTATTATGAGACTTTCTCTCTTGTGGCTAAAATATCATCTGTTCGGTTGTTCTTGTCTATGGCTGCTATTCGTCAATGGCCTTTGCACTAACTCGATATCAAAAATGCTTTTCTTCATGGTTAGCTTCAGGAAGAAATATATATGGAGCAACCACTTGGATTTGTTACTTAGGGGGAGTTTGGTTTGGTGTGTAAACTTCGTCGCTCTTTGAATGGTTTGAAACAATTTCCTTGTGCTTGGTTTGACCATTTTAGTACTGTTATCCAGGAGTTTGGTATCGAATCCTCGTGCCTGGTTTGACCGTTTTAGTATTGTTATCCAGGAGTTTGGTATGATTCGAAGTGAGTCAAATCATTATGTTTTCATTGACATACACCACAAAGCCAATGTATATCTGGTAGTCTATGTTGATGATATTGTCATTACAGGAGATGATCTAGACGGTATTAAACAATTAAAGAATTACTTGTTCTGACATTTTCAAATTAAAGATTTGGGATTGTTCTGATATTTTCTTGGTATAGAGGTTGCTCAATCTAAGTCTGGAATTGTTATCTCTCAAAGAAAATATGCGCTGGATATTCTAGAGGAAACAAGGATGTCAGACTGCAGACCTATAGATTCTCCTATGGATCTTAATATTAAACTTCTACCTGGACAGAGAGAGTCTCTTGCAGATCCTGGGAGATATCAGAGACTAGTTGGTAAGCTTAATTATCTCATCATCACACGGCCTGATATTTCCTATTCAGTCAGTGTTGTTAGTCAGTTTTTACAGTCTCCATGTGATAGTCATTGCGATGCAGTTATCCGAATCTTACGGTATATCAATGGTGCACCAGGAAAAGGTTTGTTATATGAGAATAAGGGTCATACACAGGTAGTCGGATATTCAGATGCTGATTGGGTAGGTTCTCCATCAGATAGACGTTCTACTACTGAGTATTGTGTTCTTGTTGGAGGAAACCTTGTATCATGGAAAAGTAAGAAGCAAGAAGTTGTTGCTAGGTTAACCGCAGAAACAGAATATCGTGCCATGGCCTTAGCAATGTGTGATATGGTTGAAATAATTGATTCAAGAATTGAAATTTGCAAATATATCACAAATGAAGCTACTTTGTGATAATCAAGCTGCACTTCACATTTTATCCAACCCGGTATTTCATGAAAGGACTAAGCATATAGAAATTGATTGTCACTTTATTCGAGAGAAGATTTTGTCTGGCTGTATTTTCACAAGTCATGTTTGCTCAAACAACCAGCTAGTAGACATTCTCACTAAATCTCTCAGAGGTTCTCGAATTGATTTTATTTGTAACAAGCTTGGCGCATATGATTTATATGCTCTAACTTGAGGGGGAGTGTTGAAATGTTTATGGTATTTTGTATATATTTATAGTCAATATCATAGAATAGGAAATAGATTGATAACCTTCTAAATAGAACTAATTGACCTTCCAAATAGAACACATAGCTTCACTTATATAATGATGTATTTTTCTTATTATCAATGGACAAGTATTCTTCTTTCACTATTTCTTCACATAGAGTAATGCAGTAGTTAATTTAGAGTAAGATTTGATGCCAAAAGGTGGGATGGTGGTGAGAAGAAAAGTTTAATTAATTCATTTAAATTATACTCCCTGTATAAGTAATTCATACAAGGATATTTAGTAGTAAAATTATAGAACTTTGATAAATTAATACTCGATAAATTGAGAACCTCAATTAAATTATATTTTTACTGGTCCAAACTTGGGGCTAATGTGTGAAATTAATAATTTGATAAATTTATAAGATAATACATTATAGAAAAATCCTTATAGTTTCATATAGGATCCACTTACTATATAAATTAAGATGCAACTAAATTTATATGTTATGTCTAAGAGGTCTTATAAAATTAATTTGGTGGGTTCGTACAGCCTCATTGAATAATTGATATGGTATGGTGGTTCTCCTTTATGCACTTCTCTCCTTTGTTTGAATAATTAATGTTGGTTTTGCACAAGAGGTGCTTTCTCCCTCTCTCCCTCTTTCTTTGTCTCTCCCTCTCTACTTCTATAATGTGTTAATTGTTTTTTATTCTTTTTTCTTCTTTCTTTCCTTTCAATGTTTATTAATTACTAAAGCTTGTAGATGATTTTCTTTTGCCCTTTTGCTTCCTCTTCATCATACAGGATTGTAGTTATTCACACTAGATAAGTGTTTTCTCAAACTTTTAATTTTGACCCCAATTTGTAATATATATCTATTTCATTTGCGGTATTGGTTCTTTCCTAGTGATCAAGATACTTAGAAAAATAAGATAATAATAGGGAAAAGAATAAGAGAATGAGAATGTATACTGATGCTTCTACCATATAATCTACAGTTGCTCGCAGAGGCTAGAAAGAAAATTTTTGGTTCTTTGAATAGAGAAAATGATGTGCTGACCATTGAAGATGAAAGGTCTGACGCATCTTGTTCTAATGAAAAGACTATTATAAGTGATGGTACTCTGCCGGTGTGGGCGAAGATGCTGGAACCCGTTAGGAAGCTACCAACAAATGTGGGAACTAGAATCAGAAAGTGTGTTTATGATGCTCTGAATAATGATCCGCCAGATTGGGCCAGAAAAAGATTGGAGCACTCAATTAGTAAGGAAGTTTATAAGGGCAATGCGTCAGGACCAACAAAGGTGCTATTTGCTGCAACCTCTTTTTGTACATTTTGAGTGATAAATCACTGGGAAGTGCACATTTGATCTGCCTTTCTTTTTGTGCTTTATTTTGTATGTTTGTCCATATACGTTAAAAGTTTTTCCTTTAAGAAAGTTATGAATAAAGATAATGTAGTGTTGCCTCTTTGTTGTGGACCAGTTGTCCAGAAGATCATAAAAAAAACCCAATAGTAAGAAACTAGTAGGAAACTAAAGTGAAAAAGTATTAGATGTACAAAAAGAATCTGCTTAAGACCAACAATCTCTGCAGAAGTGTACTCATTGCAAACATATAGGGGCTATTGGTCTGAAGCAGATTCTGTTTTGCTGTTCAATATTTTTTACCCTTGGTTTCTATATATACCTTTACATACATGTCATAATTAAAAGACATGTTTGTATGCAGTAAATTTAAGTTTAAATAACGTCTGGGGTTGGATTTATCTGTCCAAATTGGTTGTTTTCCTTGGTACGGCATTTCTGTTGTTAGTTATTCTTTTTATCTTGATTCTGTTATTTTAAAAGTTGTTTATTTATTATTCCAATAAGCACGATCCTGAGTCGTGCTCTTAATTGTTGATTGAATACAGAAAGCTGTTCTTTCGGTGCTAGCGGATGTTCAGTGCAAAAGGTTGCCTCAAATTTCTGAGAAGGGTCGTAAGAAGAAGACAGTCATATCTATATCTGAGATCATTATGAAGAAGTGTCATATTGTATTACGCCATGCTGCCATTGCAGATAATGCAAAAGTCTTCTGCAATTTACTTGGAAGAAAACCATTGAGTTCTACTGACAATGATGATGAGGGATTTCTTGGATCTCCTACCATGGTTTCTCGTCCTCTAGATTTTCGGACCATTGATTTGAGGTTGGAAGTCGGGGCTTATGATGGATCACATGACGCTTTTCTCAAGGATGTTCGGGAGGTCTGATTATGACTCTGGTTTTTCATTTCCTTTTGACTTCTCAAAGTTTAGTTCACATACGCATGGTTGACAATTCCTTTTCCACTGCACCTAAAAACATATAGATGCAAATTGAACTACAGATGTGATTTCATGATCATGTGAAGACTGAATTTAATTGTTCAGCAACGTGATTGATTATCTTAATGTAAGAAAGTTTGGTAACAAATTAATTTTTGAATGCTAATAACTATATGGATACTAATGAATATATTGGAGGATTCCTGTTGTTTTTTGCATCTGAGTGTGGTATACAATTTCTCATAGTTCTGGTTATTTGGCTTTCAGTTTTGGTGATTTGATGATCACACATAAAATTTGTTCTAAGAGACCATCATTCCTTCTGTTCAGGGGGCACAACAATAGTTGTATGCTTATATGATCCTTTTTCGTGCAATTTTCTATTTTCACATTTTATGTACTATAGTCACCAGCAATGTAGATTTTTGATTCGCCATCATTTATGCCGTTGATTTCTTATCAAATGGTAAACTTTTGTGTATCAGTGACTGATGCTTTTCTTCTCGTTGTTGTTGCTGCTGCTGCTTTCTGTCTTTATTTATTTATCTTTTTAATATTTTGTTCTGATGTACAGTTTTGTTTCTTGCATGGATGTTCATTTGAGGCCTTTGGTTTAAAACTAGCTCATTCGCATTTAGTCCAAAAAGATTTTGAAATAGTTCTCAAATTGTGTCATGTCTATATTATCATGTGTTTATTATAGCTTTTCATCAGATTGTCTCAACCACTACCTGATGGTGAATCTTTTTGTATATGTCTTATATTCTTGCTGTCAATCAGATTACTGTTCCATTATGATGCTAGACTTATATTTGGCATTTTAGTTTAGAGGTGTATCTCAACCTGATGATTTATGAGAATATTTTGGCATGTAAAATGAATTGATAGCTTTTGCATATGGAGATCAGCCTGATATTGTTGATTTGGCTGGAAAATTATCCCAAAACTTTGAATCATTGTATGAAAATGAGGTCTGTATCTCTCTCTCTCCCCCCCTTGCCCCTTCACATTCTTTTCCAGTAAGTTTTTTGTTAACTGGTCATATATAAACATCTTGGTTGGTGCATCACTAGTACCTCACCAATTTGTTTAATGCAAAAGAATTTTAGACAAAGATAGACAACATGGTTAGAATATGACATATGCAAAGTTTAGTTACAATTCACTTGATCTATTTCCTTTAAAAATGTTTTTTGCTGAACTACTCACAGAACAAGCATTTGAATAAAATAATGGTTACATATTTCAAAGTTAATTGTTGTCTAGGGGTTTTGCATGGGTGCAAGGGCCTTGTGAGGATTAATTATAGGAATGAGGTATGTATTTTGACGTTATGAATCAGTGTTTGACTAAAAATGAATGTTACTTAGAAGTTGCTCAGGGTGTGAAAAGCTATAAAAATGCCACAGATTTGAGAAGAATGCGAAATTGGTTGAGCAGAAAATTTTAAATAAACAAACAAACATTTTTTAAAAAACCTATGCAGTTTTCTGGTGATAAATAAATGGTAAAGTAGGGTGTAAAAGTTCTTCAATTTGAAAGATTACGGATTTGCATTTTTACTCGTATGTAGATAAATAGGAAAATAGTTATGGCTTTCAATAGTAGTAGATATACATTTTGCTGTTTTTCTGGCTGCGCACTGCTTATTGGTCTTAGTATTAGCTCATTTTTGTGCAGGTTGTGACCCTAGTTCAGAAACTTGTGGGTTATGCCAAACTGGAAGGCTTGAATGAAGAAGCAAAAAAAGAAATTAATGATATTCTTGCTCAAACTAGTGAGATCCCAAAAGCTCCTTGGGATGAGGGAGTTTGCAAAGTTTGTGGGGTTGATAAAGATGAAGATAGTGTTCTTCTATGTGATACTTGTGATGCTGAGTATCATACTTATTGCTTGGATCCTCCGCTTGCAAGGATTCCTGAAGGAAATTGGTATTGTCCATCTTGTGTTATCAGTAACCGTATGGTTCCCGACGTATCAGAACATTCTCAAGTTGCTTGTCGACGTAGAGGAAAAAAGTATCAGGGAGAAATCACTCTTTTGTACTTGGAGGCACTCAGACATCTAACAACTGTTATGGAAGAGAAAGAGTATTGGGAGTTTAGTGTAGATGAGGTTTGCTTGTGAGCCCTTGTTATTGTTTTAGTCTTACACTTGATATTTTTGAACTGCTTCTTGGATTCATTTTTCTATGGGTTGCATTGATTTGATGCCAACTTGATCACAGACTGGTTAGCTTTTGATTATAATTTAAAGCTTGTGCTCATCTGCTCTAACTGGACAAAAGATTACAGATTGTAGTCACATTTGTATGAAAACTACATGCATGTATGGTGTGTGGATCGGCCTTACGAGATTCCCATGCATTATGTTTCTGCATCTCCTTTCCAATTTTATTGATGGCTTAAGATATTGATCTCCTTTTTCCACCTTAATTTAAAATACTTGTTTCTATTATCTGGAGATTTTAATTTTTTGTTGTTTGGTTGCGAACCAAGTCTTGTCTCAAATCCACTCTTTTAAAATTTCTTCTTATGTTGGTGCAAGTAAAAAGATGTGGCTGCAAATCGACCTTGCAGAAAGGGGATGAACCACAAAGTCATTCAGCAAGATTCTGAGTTGGTAGTTGCCAATTAAGATGGATTTCCTATTGTAGAATTAATATATATATATATATATATATATATATAGTGATGACTGTGCTTAAGTGTCGGCATGGTCTGTTCATGGTTGGTTTATGTTAGTTGAACTTGCCATTATACTTCTTTTTGTCAAGTCCAGCTAATAAAGCTCCTTCTTTGATTGTGGATGCAGAGAACTTTTCTCCTTAAGTTTTTATGTGATGAGTTGCTAACTCAGCTCTTCTTTGTCAACACCTTGAGCAGTGCGCTGAAGCAATGGCTGAATTGCAGCAGAAATTACGTTCTTTATCTGTAGAATGGAAAAACTTAAAGTCTAGGGAAAACAATGTGGCTGCAAGAGCTGCAAAGGTAGAGGCAAGTATGCTTAATGCTCATGGAGAAGTTGGTGTGAAGGAAGGGCCTACCACTGCTCTTAGAAACAATGGTAAGTGCGTTGGACAGCCGCAGAAGTAACTGCTCTATCATTTACTCTGATGACGTAACTGCAAAAGAGTGTGATCAAAGGGAATCTGAGCTTAATGGTTCTGATAAGCACAAATCTGTCATTTGTTCAGAGAAGAATTATGATTATATTACCCAAGTTATGAATCCCATGGATACTGATGTCAAATTGAAGATCCTCATGGTGATAACAAAAAAGGATCTTCTAATAAGCTACCTTTAACAAATTCTTTGACCCAAGAAATTGATAACTTATTTGGAGAAATCCATTCACAGGATACCTTACAAGAGTTGGCAAAGGATGTTGTTACTTGGTCACCACCTTCAGATTGTCAGGGACTTTCTGTACCCCCAAAAAGGATGAGCCTTCATGTAGCTGAGGATATGTGTTCTTTTGCCATGAATGAATCACAAGCTTTCAACCTTGAGTTGAAGAATATCAAGAATGATGTGCTTTTCCTACAGGGGTCAATTACCACCTTAGAATCACAGCTTTTGAAGCTATCTGTGCGTAGGAAGTTTTTGGGAAGTGATTCTGGTGGTCAATTGTATTCGGTTTCGGCTATACTTGGCATGCATCCTTGGGTTATTGTTGATGCGAGTCCTGCATTGCATACTGGACTTGCAAGACCCAATGGACAAACGCTCAGTTCTACAGAATCCTGCTTCATCAGGATCAGATGCTTGCTTGAGTTCAGAGGGCTCAAATGCTGCTTGTCCATTTCAGTATGATCCCATTGCAACAGCCATAAGTTCACAATGGGTTTTTTTATCAGACTGATGAAGAAATTGAAGAACTCACTAGTTGGTTGAGGGATAATAACCCAAAAGAAAGAGAACTGAAAGAGTCTATACTGCAATGGAAAAGGTTAAGGTTCCAGGAACCTTAACAACCTAAAAGGTGAATTTCAGATGCCAACCAAAGCACTTTGTCAACACCAACAAACAGTGACAAAGCTCCCTGTTTTGATTGTCTGGTTACAAGGGCAACTGTGTTACTAGAGAAGACGTATGGTCCTTGCTTTGTGTCAGAGACCTCCGAAATCTTGAAGAAGTAGGGAAAAAGAGCAAGAGTGAGTAGTCGAGAGAAAATGTATCGCTGCGAATGTTTAGAGCTTATTTGGCCTTCTAGAAACCATTGTGTTTCTTGCCATAGAACTTTTTCCATTGATGTTGAATTTGCAGGGCACAGTGATAAGTGCAATTCAGCTCCACCAGCATATGAGAAGAGCAAAGAAACAAGTAATTCTTGGAAAGGGAAGGGAAACATAAAGTCTGATATACCTCGGGAAGGCACTGCTGATACGGACATTATTGAAACTTCTAAAAATGGATGCTCTGAGATGACCTCCAGATTGATAAAATTTTAGAATGAAGGATGCCCTTTCAACTTGAAGGAAATAAGTTCCGAGTTTATGACAAGATTCTAACAAAGAACTAGTTCAGGAGATTGGTCTTCTTGGTTTAAATGGGATCCCAACATTTATCCCATCTGTATCTATGTTTCTTAGTGAGACTACAATAATATCAATTTCTCCTTAGAAAGAGGTAGGCATTCTAGGTGATTAGTCGAAGGCTGCTGAGGCAATGTTATCTTCTCAAGGAAACCAGTGTTGGTGGGGATCTAATACACATGGGTGTATGCATGTACTATTGTGTCTATTGCCTAAATACATATCAAATATATATTTAAGTTTGACGGAAGCGTAAAACTTGCAATAAACACAATAATTAAATATATTAATCGCATTAATACATTAGTAAGATTGAGAACTCACCTTAACGTGTAACGTTATACACGTATTTTCTCAGAATCCGTATGGAGATCAACTCGTGTGCAGTTCTAGTCACCAACACGGTGGGTTTGATGAACTAGAACAGCAGTCCTCTACGTAGCACTGGGTTTAACTCTTAAACTCCAAAATGGCCGGTGTGTGTTTTTATCATTTTCTTCAAAAGGATAAGAAATGGAGAATTTGAAGCAATTTACCATTGCTTCAATTGGAAGTATAGAGAAAAATAAAACAATTTCATTTTTTTCCATTTTTTTTCCTTCTTCCTTTCCTCATTTCTCTTTTTCTTTCTCTCAGCCACCTTGGCTTCACACACATTTTTTTTTTCTCTTTCTCTCTTTCTTTATATATATATATATAATATAAATAGTATAATAATAATAATAATAATAATAATAATAATAATAATAATAATATATTATATAATATAATAAAAGAGATATTTTTATTATTTAACCATTAAATAATCAATGTGAGAAATGACCATTTTGTCCCTCATGAATAGTTATTAAGTTTACCCCCTAGTGGGTCCCACTAAATCCCATACTTGGGTAAACTCAACTGATGGTCCACAATACGTCACGTGTCATTATACAATTAGTAAATAACAATTAGTTATTGTTGTATTTAACACTTAAATACAGACGCACGCATTTTTGTGGTAATACTGAATATTGCTGAATTAAACACTTTAATCTAGCACGCTGCCTCAGTGTATAATAAATACACTCCAAATCGCGGAACTCCTTAGGTCCTACGCCCGATTCGTTAAATAGAACTATTCTATAAGTCTGTGAGCAATGCTCCACGCACACGTCATAGATATACAAATTAGCGCGTTGAACCATACAAGCTGAGGTTACAACGCATACGTATAGTCCTTCCGTCATGATATCCTGGATGTGCGGGGATATAGATTATCACCGTCAAATCCAGACTTGTATCTCACTGAACAATATGCGCAAACTCTTTTGTCATATTGTTCCTCCTTGGCAGAACTCTTTTCCAGGATGATTGCTTGTGGCCGCAAGATTTTTCGAAATATAGTCTCGAAGCATCTGGATATCTAACTCTCTATACGAGCTGATGGATCCCATATCTGTACACACCGGACTCCATAAGCATCAGACCATACCCAGTGACACCCAGTGGTCACACCATGAAAGGTCTGTCACATGTGTGAAACCAAAGTATGGTGGATCACTTACAAGCCCACCGTGGCACTCAGGTCAAAGGACCACGTATACTACTCAATTCGAGAGGACCTTCTGTTGACGGCTTATATAGGATGTCTATTGAAGGCCCTTATGAGTCTGTCCCATATCCAGTCCTAACTAGATACTCATATGTCAATACGAGCTCCAAGCTCACAGTCGGCTAGTAACGACCATTTATACCCTATAGGTACGACATATTCTGATCTATATTAAAAGTATCCACCGACAGACCCGCATCGGCAGAAATAGATCATGGACAATTATTCGAGAACATACTTGCGCAACTAACATTTCCTAGCACCCGATTGCAACTCTTGCAACTATGCGGTTATTAGTATATTCTCAGGTCTATGTCCCATTATAGACAAGGCTTCAACTTTTGGATGTGGTGAGTATTATAACTAGTTAACACATAGCTGTGCTAACATTTAACATTTATATCTCTCAGCGTGGCTAACTATGAGTCCTTATCTAAACTCCTTTAGATCTGATCTGAACTCCTTTAAATCTATAATGTTTGTAACATTATATTGCATAGTATCATATAAATGGTTATTACTTGTATAAATATACAAATATATGTACATTCAGGGATGGCACGTAAGCACCAACCCTAACAACCAGGGGGTCACTACTGCTGGCAATGACAATATGGCTGATAATGCTTCTAGAAAGTCTGCTGCAAATGGGACACAGGAAGTTCTAAAAACTAAGAAACCAGCCTTGGGTTATTCTGAACAAAGAGAAAAAAAATCTTCCTCACACAATCATTTTCCAAAAGTTGGGGTCAGTCATTGTTGTGTAGCTCCTTAGTCTTCATTAAGGCCATTAAGTGGTAGAATGTCACAGATAGAAAAGCAACTCAAGATTAATTTGCTTGATATTGATGCTGCACTCCCTGAAGAAGCGTTGTGACCATCAAAGGCACACTTGGAGAGGAGGTGGGCCTGGCGGGCTTTTGTTAAATCTGCAGAGACAATATATGAGGTTAGTTTCATTGTTTTTGACATTCTTTGGGTACTTGGTTGCTTCCTGTCTCAGAGCACATTTAGGTTGTCATGAAATTCTTTATGATTATGATAGAAATTTTATAATTTAAAACTTCTTACTTGTGTGATGCTTATTTTTTCATTGGATGAGGCATTTAGTATTGCATTAATTTGAATGGAAAGACACTCATAAGTTCTAATTTAAGACATTAGGCTTGGTGGTTGGGCCACCATTTAAATCTTCATTTCTGGCTATAAATATTCTTGCTGGTTTCTTTCTGCCAGGAGATGGTGCCACCATGAAATTGGTGTTGGCCTTTTAGTTCAAACATGATTAGTGGTTTGTGCATGTGCTCAGGATTAAGATTTAACTACTGCATAGACTGCTTAGACTAAGCTAGCCTGGGTAACCATTACTTCCCGGTACAGTAATTAGTGTAAAGTAAAAGTGATTACGTCTCAAAACACCCTTTTTCTCTTAGATGTTTTTAAATTTGATATATGTTGATCCTTTATTCCTTAGCTTCTGTTTTGTGCTGTTTCAGCCACTACTTGTTTACATCCATTGATATATATGTGTATATATGTATATGTATATATATATGTGTATATATATATCCTTCTTGTCCACGGATTTGTTCATGTCTCTAGCAATGCAATTTTGTTATTCCAGATGGTACAGGCAACAATTATATTGGAAGACATGATTAGGACCGAGTATTTGAAGAATTCATGGTGGTATTGGTCATCACTGTCAGCAGCTGCCAAAACTTCCACTGTGTCTTCACTTGCCTTGCGAATATACTCCCTTGATGCAGCCATTGTTTATGAGAAGTCCTTATCAAATTTAGATCATATTGAAAATTTGAAGCTTGACAACATACCAGGGGAGAAGCTACTGGCCAGTGTGGAATTGGCAGAAAAGTTCAGAGTAAGCCAAAAATCTAGCAGGAAGCAGAAAGAACCAGATGGTTGATTTGGCGGTATGGTGGCTTTTAAAGCCATGGGGAAATTCAGTCCAAGGCTAGCTGATCTGGTGCCAACAGAATGTGGCTGCATGACCATGTGTAAAAATGAAAACTGGTCCTATAATTGGAGTCTGCTGGTCAATTTGTTGAAGAATTGGAAGCACAAAAGCGATGCTGCCACTGTTGATGCCACTTCAGGTCCGTGTATATATTATAAAGCTGACAATGCTAACTTGGATTTGGAAGTAGAGTCTTAATGTTTTTGGAGGACTGGTGAAGGTCAAAGACCGTTTTTCTTTAGAAAAGCAATATTTCGTACACATATACATAATGGATGTGTAAAAAGATTTTGAAAAAAATGAAGATTAGGAAAAGTGTCAAAGCTCAGGAGGTTTTAGCAATATTTCATTCTTTTATTATCCTCTCTCTCTCTCTCTCTCTCTCGTTCCCTCCTGGTTTTGTTAGTTTTGTGCTTATTGAACTTGTCATAGCAGCAGAGAATGAAAATTTTCTGTGTTTTCTTCTTTGCTGGGGTTTATGAAATTTGCTTGCACATCTTTTTTTTTTTTAAATTTTTTGTTAAAGACCCAGAATTTATAAATGATTACTGGCTACTACTAATGTGATCTGTTAAAAGAATAGGTCAGAAATATGAAGGACTAATGATTTTTTTTTTTTTATAATAATTTTGAAACAAATAGGCAGCTACATTCCTTTATAATTTTCGTAGATTTTTTTTTTTGAATTTGTTTAAATGATGGAAGTAACCATGTCTTGTAATTGATGTCAATATGCATAAAGAATAGAGGCTAGTGTTAATTTCTTGATGTTGATATGCATGAAATATTTAGAATGATTTTCACCGTGGATTTGAATCCATGTGTGAGTACCAAGGATTGTTTTTCTTCTTAAACATGAATGTAACTGGAAAGACACCTTATGCGAACCTCTGTGAGTACTCCACGCTTTTCAATGACTGGTGTCGTACCCAAAATGTTAGCTTATAAGCAGACGAATTGAATATAATGTGCAATGCAATTAAATAGGAAATTGTTTATCAATTATCTTTTCCACACATCTTTAGTGAACTAGTTTGTACATTGAAATAATTGTGATTAACTAATGAGGAGGTACAATGCACTAGGAGAACGCAACAATATGATGTTTAAGTTTTTATGCAAGTCTAATTTGAATTCAAAGTTGTCTACCCAGAAACTTGGAATTTAGAATTAATTTGCCTTTTCGATCAGGCATTTAATCGATTCTCAAAATAACGATCTTGATGCATAATTTGTTCTGTATATTTTCACTAATGTTTTTGAAATGGAATATATCAGTCAATGATTTCTTTAATATGATTTTGGATATTTAAGAAATTCTTTTTTTTTATAAAATATTTAAGAAATTCTTTTGAATATCGAATCGAAAATCCATTTTCTTCAATCAATATCGATATCAGGAAATTAGAACTAGTTTTTTTTCTTTTTTTTTTTTCTTTTTTTTGAAGGGGGGATTACAATATATATTCTTTTTTCCGCACCACCTGGGGGAGGGGGGATTCGAACCCAGGTGGGGATGTGAGACTTGGAGGTGCTCAGCCAACTAGGCTGAGCCCTCATGCTCACTAGTTTTCTTTCTTTGTGCATATCAATTTGCAAATCCATTAGCTCCGGGCAATATAAACATCAAGAAATTAACACTAGTTTATATAGTTTATGCATATTGATTCACAAATCCATTCACTCCTGGCAATTTCAGCATAAAGAAATTAACACTAGTTTTCCATTCTTTATCCACGTCAATTTGCAAATCCATTAGCTCCTACAATTAACATCAATATTTGAATCTACAGTTTATTATAATATCAATAACATTTCTTCCTTCTTACTGAGTTAAAAGCTCGAATTTCTAATCCTATTTCCTTTCTTGAGTTGAGCCGCAAAAGGGTCTGATCAGTGATAATATAAGTACTTTGTCAAAAAAAAAAAAAACAAGTTTCATTATTAAAAGCAGATGCGTTCTTTAATGCCACTGGGTCATCAGCCTCCAGCAATTCTTATAGTTTCAACTAATAGCTCGCTACGGTTTTTTTTATAATTTCTAAAAGGGAGAAGGATTGTTAGACTTTTTTAGATTGATTTAATTACTTTAAATACTTTCTTAGTTTTAAAATTATTTGAAAGATTATTTTTTAATATTTAAAAGACCTCCATCAAGAAGTGTTTTATGCCTTAAACACTCTGAAAAAAAGGGTCTTTTAAATAATTTTAAAACTAAAAAAAATGTTTATCGTAATTAAGTCAAACTAAAGAGTTCAATAATTCTTTTCTCTTTTCTAAAATATCTTAACCTCTCTTTCCTTATCTTTTTAGTTTCTGTTAAATTTATTAGTAGATGAATATTTTTACCTTTCGCACATTTAAATTTTGTATTACCTACGTTATATTTAAATTTCTTTCAAAATGTTAATTAAGTGGATCGCTGCACTTTTTGCAAAAGATCTTAATCACACGAGCTGAACACTATTCTGAAATTAAAAATAAATAAATAAATTCATCTAAGGCCAATATTTTTAATTTATTTTATGTAAATATATATTTTTTTCACTTGATTATTTGCATGACTTATACATTGTGGAGATTTGAATGAGGTGAATTTTATTTTGCCTACTAACTAGAGTCTTATGCTAGAAATTAGTTTCTCTTGGATTTTGTAATATTCTCATGTCATGATACAAGGTGAGAAAGAATACAGAGAACTACTTGTGTAATAACATCTTAAGAATTCACAAAGACAAACAAATTTCTTAATTAAATAATTCTTGTAAGTGAATATAAGTGTAATTGGATCCTATACAATTAACTAAGTAAATTTAAGCATGGCAATATAATTCGGAAGCGACATAAGTTTATTTTGTAGTAAGAAAAGCTTTATGCTTCATAGGTGACCGTATACACATCATGTTAAAATGAGGTTTTACTACGCTGTTTAGGGTTTACTACGGCATCCAAAGCCATCTTAAAAAAAAAACGTGTTATTAATTTACTGTCTGAAACTTATATAAATTATTTAAGAAAAAACCTTTAATTAAAACTAAATAAAAAGAATTTTAACTCAGACACCGCCTAATAAATAGCATTGTGGTGATTGGTAAAGGCGACCATTAGACACTATCTTATAAATAGCGTTGTGGAGGCTGGCAAAGGCAACTATTAGACACTACCTTATAAATAGTGTTGCGGTGACTCCCTCGTAGAACTCTTGCCAGACTTTTTTTTAAAGGTGAAGTAAATTCATTAGAAGTTGTTGCTTCTTCAATTCCCCAAGACTAGGTAGCGTCAGAGTAAGGATGCTTCTTTTCTCCTCCCATCGCTACAAAGATAAAATGACAACAATCATTACCAAGATAAAGAAATACTATTCAAAAGCGAGGGAAACAAGAACTACCTTCGGGTTAAAGAACTAAAAGAGCTTGATAGGCAAGAAAAGATCCTTAATTAGCCCAAAGAGCACCAAATTGTCCTAAGAAAGCAACTTTGTGTGAGACCCTGTAAGTACGAGCTGCCTTAACTCAATTCTTTTCCTCCTTAGAAAAATAAGGTTTTGAAGATCAAAATACAGCTGAAAAAAAAGTCAACAATGGGCAAAATAAAAGAAATAACAACTCCACCACATAAAAAAAAAAAAAGAACAGATGATAACCTCTCACTTGAAAAAGATGCAAGGGTGTAATTAAAGACCATATGGACATTCATAAACCTACTCTTTATTCTCCTCTTACAAAAAACTAGAGGTGCTTCCACCCAAAAGTTTTTATAGGAAAACCTCTTACAGGGACAATACCTTTCTCCTAATCATAGATAGTAAGGTAATAAAAATCTTTTATGTCGACCAGCATTCATCCTAATCTAGTACAACCTTTAGAGTTTAGGGAAAGAAGAACCCTCAAGGTTGGCCTTACTCTGTAATATAGAGGCCAACTAACACCCTTTAAGAATTTAAATTCAATTGGCACGGAGCCAAATTTAGATGGAATAAAATATCTACAAAATAAGGTTGAAAGGGCAACCTTAACCTTGACCCAAAAAATCACAAATTTGAAGTCACTTCTCATTTTAGTGGCACACTAGCATACTTATCGTTTCGAGGAACTCTTAGAGAATTAGAATCAAGGATCTCAAATCTCCTTCTTAACTTATCAAGGACCCCTTCTCAGTTATGCCAGAAGGATGGTAGGCAAGACAGTCTAACTTAAACGGAGCACCTTCATTACTTCAAGCCATGGCATTCTTCTTTTTTTCCTTCAACCTATTATGGCCAGACACCCTCTCACACCCTTAAGGAGCTAAAGGTGGCATCCACGTCTAGAAGTTTGCTCAAAATCATCAGGATCATCTATTGCTGTAGCATCCCCTCCTCGAGCAGGGCCCAATTCACTTGTAACTTGAGTCATCGAACCTCTCGAGCACTCACATCATTTACATCTCATACTAAGCTACTCATAATCCGAGTCGTCCTTAAGTTGCCTAACTCCTAACTAGATTTATTTTATGAGTCATCAACTGAAGACATAATTTTTACACTTAGACAAAGTGCAAGGTTCACTTTATCAAGAATTTCCTAGAAGAACCTATTGACAAACACTTAAAGGATAAAGACTCACAATAAATACTCAACCAAGAAATATGCAAGAAAATAAACAAAGAAAAGATAGCATCGAGGAGAAGGCATTTACTAGCACAAAGGTTTTAGAAGTAAGATCGCCAACAAACAGAGTCATGAAAAGTAAGAAATTTGAATCACAAGGCTACTCTCTCTTTAAAAGAAATTTGACAATAGAATATAAAAAATGGAGATCTAAATGGGCCACAAATCTATATACAGTTATAAGAAGAAATCGTAGCCGTTGATTCAAAATTTAAGAGATCAAAATATTATTACACACAAAAATATCTCTATAAATAAAGATGTATCTCTTTTCAATAAACGTCCTACAATCGTGTGATCGATATCAACTCCCCAAGATAACGATATATCACTAAAAAAAAAAAGGAGTAATCATTTATTAAAATTGTCTGATAATGGCGAACATCTCAAGAGATTACCAATACTTTAATGTGATAAAGGTACTGAATCAAAACATAAGTCTAATCACCACCATAATCATATATCCACAACATGCAGGTCCAAGAAAACATCTTCTTGAGAAAATCCACCAAACAAAAGAGTATCCATAACATGAAGACCCAAAAAATAGAATGAGGATATTGGCTGAACACAATTAAAGGCACTCTAAAGAACACCTCAATCCATAAGAGCCATTTAGAAAGTTTCTAGTGTCAACAAGTTAATATTAAAAACTAAGGGACCTTGTTTGTAATTTAACACATGAAAGTATGAAACCGTAAGTGCATGGGTTGTGAGCAAGTAATAAAGTGATGAGTATGAGTATTGTTCCTATGAGAATTGATCTTTCGAATTTATGCTAAATACTATAGGTTTTCGTAACTTGATTTTATTTAGGCAACTTAATTTAATTGCAATAACTGAGGAAATTAAACTAACAACATAAATTAAGCAATTAACAAAACAACAATTAAAAATGATAATCTTGTAAAATGGTAAATCTATGATAAATGAGATTTTAAGGTCTTAATTCCATTTTACTTTTTTTATGTTCTTCCTATTTAGCAATTTCGTTCAATTTATTAATCAAGAAATTAAGACTAATCTCATTACCTTTTTCAAGTGTCAAATGAGATATTATGCATACATATTTCAGTTAATATTCCTATCTAACTTGTCTACTTATACATTCATTATGCAGCTCTTAAATTGATTACCCAAAAATTAATCTCATGACCTCTCATAAGCATCAAATTAGATTTTAGGCATAATGTCACGCCCCAAATGTTCTCATATATTTTCTCGAACACTTGGTGCGCGCCATATGCAATTATTGAGCAACCCTTAATGATTACCTAAGTGCTATTAGCTTCCCGACTCAATAACAACCTAAGCATATGTTTCCCAAATTTGATAAATGGGTCAATCTGTCCTGAGCATTAATCCACAAATTAACAACAACCAATTCATTTTCTAATCAAATGGAAACATTAAGCATAAAGAAACATAAATGAATTAAACAAAAACCCACCAAATAAAACTACATCAAACCTTAGAATTAGAATTTAGCCAAAAATAAACTAAGTACAAAACCAAAATTATCCTAAAATTCAGAAGTGCAAACATGTTTATACAAACAAAATACACAATTATAAACTTTAAACAAAAAAGAAAAAGAAAAGAAAAAGGAAAAGAGAAAACTTAAATTTTAGGTTGTCTCCAAGACTTTAATCCTTCAAGAAGCCTTGGATACATTCTCTCTTCTTCAAATTTGAGTTGAAGCCTCTCTCTCTTTGTGTTTTTTGTGCCTCCTCTTAATAAAATCCATAAAATGGCCTTAAAAATTTAATTTATAGGTTTCAAATTAGGAAAAAATTATAAGTGGCTCATTTCTGCATTGATTGGCGCTGCGATGTCGATTACTATTCATTTTACAGTTCATTGTTCATATTTTGGTCCGATTTTGTCGATTTTGCATGTGTTCCTCAAATTTATTTTATCCCAAATAGTTCCGTTAACTTGAAACCTATAAATGATATTAACACACATAAAAAGACACATATTCATATTCAAAACAATCAAACATCAAGTTATGAGAGATATAATATGATGTATAAAATGTGCTTATCAAACTTCTATTCCTCTTTGAATTTATGCCCACAAGGCCCAAAGGCTTTGGCTTGAAAGACCCAAAAAGAACTTAATCAACAAGACCACTAGACAACATTGGCCCATAAAAAGTCGTTGAATCTTTGGCACCCTCTTCGAGCTGGTCAGAATTCTGGTTGTAACTTAGCTACCTTATTCAGCTAGACTTTAAATGAGAAAAATAATCCACACTCTTATTAAGCTAGTCATAACATTAGTCATAACCTAACTGCATTTGTTTGGTAAGACTCAAAACTTATGTAATTGGTTAAAATATTGGTTATAACCTAGCTACCCTATTCGATCAAACTCTAAATAGGGGAACAATTACTGCTTTTATCAAGCAAAAGTCAAAACTTGACCACCCTAAGAAAAAAGTAATTCATAAAAGGACTTAACTTATAAGAGTTGTCGTAAGATCAACCTTATTAAGGAAAGATCCCAAATTATGGAGAAATCCCCAAAAATCATGATGCAAGTCTTACTAGGACAAGAAAGATCTAGTACAATTTTAGAAAAACTCATATAATAGAATTCTAAAAGAAAATATCCATGAGACTTCTAAATCTTAAAAAGATTTTAATACTATAAGTTAAACCTATATCCCTACTTTATAAATAGGAAAGAAATTCTACACAAGAGATCATCATGAGATTAATCATAATCTTCATTACTAGAACCTCCATAATATTCTTCAAAGATCTAAATTTTCATGATTATCATCCTCATGATCATAAAAAATACACACAAAATATACATACAGAGCTTCTTATTAATTTTTTTTTCTACTCTCTTTCCATATTATTATTTTTCTAGATTGTTACCAACTTAAGCATTATGGTGCCTGTGCCGAAAAAACTTTTAGTACGGTCTCACTTTCCCTTTGGTTGCAAGATTCTCATCAGACATGATATCTGTAAGGGAAAAGTGACCCAATTCAATTTAAATCTCATTCCATCCTTGATGTAAAAGCCACGTTTCCTTAGAAAAATAAATTCAAATCGTTGACATATGGGTTACCAAATTTTGGGGTTAACATATTGTTGTTTACTTGTTTTATTTTTTACTGATGGTTAATGTGTAGACAAAAGTAGAAGCATAAGGCATAGAAGTGTTAAGAAAGACAAGGCAAAGGAGAAAAAAAATCTCACAAACATCACCATTCAAATAAAGGTTTTTTAAGTGTTGCTTTATTTTACTTTTTGTTTGGGATGATACATGAACTGTAGTATTGCTCTAACCAATTTATGCTTTTACTTCATGCTCCTTGATGACATATATTTTATAATTTAAAGGAACTTCATACTTTTAAAAATTTACAGTTCATTAAAATCTCACGTTAGCAAAATTTACATGGATAATCTATATTCTTTCTCTAACTTATGTCATGACATGAGAATATTAAAAAAACTTAGAAGAAACTAATTTCTAGCATAAGACTCCAACAGGGAAAGAAATTAAAATCTAGAATCCAACCTTTGAAGAAACTGTTGGCAACATTACATTACACTCTCGTACAAGACTATCATCTCTCAAGTTTATTAGGGAAAGATCCCTAAATCTAATGGAGATTTCTAAAATCAAGATACAAGTCTTACTAGGGCAAAGAAATATATAACCTTATTTGGTAAAAAGTTGGAACAAATCATTAAACGTCTATCTACGAAGGACAAAACTTATTAAATATCCCTCTATAAAGGGCAAATATCATTAATAGTTCCTTTACAAAGAGTAAAGATTATGAAAAATCCCTCTACAAAGGTAAAGATTATGAAAAATTTCTCTACGAAGGGTAAACGTTATTAAAAATCCTTCTACGAAGGATAAGATTACTTGAAAATCCCTTCTATGAGGTGTAAAATATAAGAGACCTCTATAAAGAGAAACTTACATCTCATTAAGAGACTTGTAAGGCTCGCATTGGGTTTAACTTTAGGACACTAAAGGCACGTTAAGTGTGTAACACTCACACAGAATTCAACTCTAGGAACTAAAGGCTTGTAAGGTGTGTAAGGTACATGCTTGTAAAGTTTGAGATGGTACTCTAAGATGTTAGAGGACTTAGGCTCAAGCAAGGTTCCACTCTGAAACAAAGATAGTTTCCTCTAAGGCAATGTAAGTCCTTATATAAGGCAATGTAAGACCTCATCAATGGTAACTTAAGTAGTCTCCAAACGCAATGTAAGACCTCACCAAAGACAACGTAAGTCCTCATCAAAGGTAATGTAAGTCCTTATCAAAGGAAAATAAGTCTTCATCAAAAGCAACATAAGTCGTCATCTAAGGAAACATAAGTCCTTATAAAAGGTAACTGTTGAGAATGGTAGTTATATGCTATTCCAATTGTTGTATGGATATTTATTTATTTAATACTTATGCAATGAACATTTCTATTTAATTGTTAATTATTAATTATAAAGTAATAAGCTTGTAACTTTTCAGACATTATAGATCTAAAGAAGTTTAGATATGATCTAAAAGATTTTAGATCAGCGCTAAAAGTTAATAATTCTAAAAGTTAAAAGCTTGTCTGAAATAGGGACAAAGACTTGGAAATATATTAGTAATGACATAGTTGCAAAGAGTTACAAATGGTGCTAAGAAATATCATTATGCATATGTTCTCGAAGACATTATTCTTGGTCTATAGTTGCTGACACGGCTCAATCGGTATTCCTTCTAGACCCATATGTGATTATATCTGAATTGTCCAGACGATTAGTCTTAACAGACCATGGGTTTAGTATAAGCCCGTATAGGCATGCAGATATTCAATGAGGATTAGGTACTCAACAAACTCACGAGGACCTTTAGTAGACATCCTATAAAAGTTGTTAATGGAGGATCTTCTCGAGTTGAGTAGTATTCATGGTCCTTTGACCTGAGCGCCATTGTGGGCTTGTAAGTAATCCATTATGCTTTGATTCCACGCATGTCAGAGACCTTTCATGATTTAACCTCTGAAGTCATTGGGTATGGTACGATGCTCATGAAGCTTGATATGCATAGATATAGGATCTATAAGCTTATATGGGTGAGTTGTATATCCGGATGCTCTAAGATTGTATTTTAGGATGTCTTATGGCTATAAGCGAAAATCCCAAAAAAGAGTTTTTCATAGGGTTAAATAATATCACAAAAGTTTTGCGAATATTGTTTACAAAAATATAAATTTAGAAATAAGTTCACGGTCGAGCATGTAGAGATTTGGCGGTGTTAATCTATATCTTTGCTCTTTTAAGATATATGTGACAGAGAGACTATACGGATATGATTAACCTTAACTTGTATAGTTCAACACGTCATTCTGTAGTATCCATAACATGTGTGTCAGGCATTATTCATGGACTTGTGAAAGAATATTCACAGACTTGCTAAAGAGTTCCATAAGATAGATGGGTGTAAACATAAGGAATCTCATAATATGAAGTGTACTCGTTGAACACTAGGATAGTGGACCCGGTCGAATGGTTTGATAAGGCAGTATTTTGAAAAGCAAGATTTATTTCAGAACCTCTAGAAAATGGGAAATAAAATTTGCAAATAGATTCCTTTTGTATGGAAATAGAATTTTGACACATGGCATCCATGCATAGCCATTTGTAAGACAAATGGCACATGCATAGAAAGGCATATGACAAATGTCACTATGCAAATAGTTTGTATGTGTTGAAGGTGACGCTTGCCACTCATGCATGAGGGCTTTTCAAATGTTGTAATTAGCCCAATATTCTAGGCCATGTACATAAAAGAGAGTTTGAAAAAGTTTCAAAAGTCCTCATTTTCACTTTGAACAATTTTATCGATTTGAGAGAAATCAGAATTTCATCCTATTTGAAACACAAGATCAAGCACCATTTTAGCTTTGTAATCCCATCGGATCATTGCAGACTAGAATTGCTTACGATTACACTTTTGTGTGACCTTCGAGATTAATTCTTCATTGAATCATCTTTAAGGGTATATTTTTATTACTTATATTATTTTTGATTCGGAAAAGAGTGTGTATGTTGATTAATATATATATAATTCAATTGTGGTAATATTTGTTGGACATGTATTTTGAATTAATTAACATATACACAATTACATGCATGCAATTAGATTCACATGAACAATAGTATCAAAGCATGTTTTTATGTGTTTTTGGGTTAATGGATTGTTGTGGAGATGATTAGGATGCTATGGAATGGTGCATTCTGCATTTTTAAGTGTTATAAAATATAGAATTGGTCACTGCTCGAAGTAACGTTGAGGCATTGCATATTTAATGCTACGACGTTCATTAAGGTTGGATGAGCGTTAGAGCATTAGACATGTAATGCTGGGGTGTTGGTTGTCACCGTAGGGGTGATATAAGATAACACCGTAGCTGTGAAATGTGTCACGCTGGGATATCATCCATGTAAATTATTGGGGCATTGGAAATGATCGAAAATGATCAAGTGAGATACCTTTGACACGCTCTCCCTATAGATCGGAAATGATCACAAGGATACAGTTAAGTATGGTATGATGCCTGAAGGTGTCTTTGACATTTTCTTAATTGAAGAAAATGATCATATAACTTATAGAGATGAGATATTTGATATCAATTCAGAAAAATGACTAAAAGAAATGAAATCCAAAATTGACTTTATGCATGTCAATCAAGTCTAAGACTTAGTTAAGCTTCCCAAAAGAATAGTTTCTATTGGTTGTAAATGGTTTTACAAGCGGAAGCGTAGGCACAATAAGAGGTAGAAACCTTCAAAGCCTGACTGGTGACAAATGGTTACACTCAGCGATCTAGGATTGATTGTGAGAAAATATTTTCACCAATAGTCATGCTAAAGTCAATTAAAATTCTATTAGTTGTTGCAACATTTATGATTTTGAGATCTGGCCAATAGATGTAAATACAGCATTCTTGAATGGAAATCTCAAGGAAGAGATTTTCATGAAACAACCTGAAGGTTTTACATCTAGCCTAACTTTTAATCTAGTGTGCAGACTGAAGTCTATTTATGGACTTAAGTAGGCTTCTTGAAGTTGGAATCTTCATTTGGATAAAGTAATCAAAGGGTCTTCTTTTATTAAAAATGAAGAAGAAACGTGTGTATACAAAAAAATCAGTTGGAGCATGATTGTCTTTTTATTCTTTACATGGATGACATACTCATTATTGAAAATGATATTGGCAATAAGAGTTATTTAAGTAAGAACTTCTCCATGAAGGATTTAGGAGAGGCTTCCTTTAACATTTGGAGGGAAGTTATTTGTCCTTCTTATGACAAATTACTTCACAAAATAGGTTATGGCTAAAACTTATGGAAACATAACCAGATCCGAGGTAAAATAGGTTCTTATGGATTAACATTATAACCAGATTTATTATATCGCATGTACTAGTTTCAGATAATGGAAAATAGTTTGTCAGCTTGATAGTAACTACTTTTTGAAACAAATTCAAGATTGACCAAATATTCTCTTCTTGAAGTTATCCACAAGGGAATGGACAAACTGAGATCACAAATAAGAATATCTTTATAATTCTAAGAAATAGACTAGAGAGGAAGAAAGGAAAATGGCTAGAAGATATCTCATGAGTGCTCTGGGCATATAGGATAATAGAGAATCGATCAACCAGAAGCTTGTCGTATACACTGGTATACAGAACAGAAGAAGTGTTCCCCATGGAAGCATTCATTCTTACCTTCAAAACCAAACTGGTGAACTTAGAACTGAATAATGAGGCACTGTCCTTAGCAAAAGATCTTGCTGGCAAAGCATAAGCTATTGCATCTATCAATACTGCCATTAATGGAAAAGACTAAAGAAGCAAGTCGATCGAAAAGTCAAAAAGTGAGAAATCAAATAGGGAAACCTAGTGTTGAAAGAAACCTTCAACATCAAGAAAGAGAGGAACACTAAAAAATGGTTGAAACCTATGAAGGTCCCTACAAGGTTATCAAAAAATTAAACCGCAGAGCATACTTACAATAAACCATAGAAAAGAGACTTATCTCTACCTAATGGAACATATCCAAATTCAAGAGGTTCTATGTATGAATTCTCATTTCCAATTCAAATATTGCTATTGATATTTTCCTGAAAAAGTTGTATATCTTTAAATTCCTTTTTCCAAGAACACATAAAATTAAAAGACTTTCACATAAGGGTTGTATGTCTTCAATCACCCTTCTGTGAAAAATCCATCTTTTAAAGACTATGACATTTTAGTTGGCATTCTGGCTTGCTTTCTTAAAGACAATCGATACAAGCCTAGACATGTAATTTAACTGATAATCTAGGCCTACTTTTTCAAAGAAAACTGATATTAGCTTAGATATGACTATTTCATTGATATTCCTACTTAGAAGGCTATAAAACTTTGAGTTACCCTTCTTTGGAAAGAAAAACCACAAACCTTCCACAAAAAAGGTCATGTGCCCTTAAGCTGCTTTTGAAAGCACAAAAAGTCTTCCTTAAAAGAACTGTGCATCTTTAGATAACCCTTCAGTAGAAGCACAAAAGACAACATAAAATCTTTTTTAGAAGTTCATAGACCGTTGGGTCACCCTTCTACAAAAGCATAAACTACCAAAAATCTTCCATAAAAGGGTCATGTTCCTCTAAGCCACCCTTGGAAGTAAAGAAAGCCTTCCTCAGAAGGGTCTTGTATCTTCAAATCACCTTTTCATAGAAGTACAGAAATAGACAAAAATTATTCTTTGAAAGGTTTGCGGATCCTCCGGTTACTCTTCGACAGAAGCACAGACTACCACAAATCTTAGTTGTGTGCCTCTGAGCCACCCTTGGAAGCAAAGAAAGCCTTCCTTAAAAAAGTCGTTTATCTTTGAATTATCCATCTGTGGAAGTGAAAAGGGGTTGAATATTAATTATATTAAAATAAGAAGGGGAGAATATTAATAATATTAAAAGCAGCTGAGAGAGGAGAATGTTGAGCAAGAGGAAAAGAGGACTGAATATTAATAATATTAAAAGCTTTTTTAAAAAAAAAATTTAAAAATTTAAAAATAGTAAATGACCAATTTATTTTTTCTCTTGTTAAAGTTAACATAAACTGGTACTCGATAAGAATGTAAATAAAATTTCTAAAAATATTGATGTGCATATCTCTTTTTTAAAATTTTAAGGGTTTAGATATCATTTTTCCTTATTGTAAACAATTTTATATTTGAATATTTAAGTTTTGAAATGTTTTCTAAATTAATAATGAGCTAGGTAAAATAATATTTACTTACGAGAAAATACATCACATGAATGAAAAATATTTATTGTTGGAGAAATAGTTAATATATAGTGAAAGATAGCTTGAGTCTGTGTATCTTTAATAACAAATTATTTGCTTTAAAGTTTAAAACTGGCAAAGAGCAAAAACGTCAATGCTTATATTCACATTCTTGAATTTGTTGCTAGATGTATGTGTTGATTTCTTTTTGTTGTATGTCGTGTAAGAGCAGTTCTGTTAAGGATGAGGTGGACCTAAAAGAGATTACATCAATGCTAGGTCTTCAGAGTTAATAGGATGCTGCATATGCACATAAGTTGGTAAATTTTCATGAACATAGTCAAGCTGGTGAAGTTTGCTTAGTCTAGGTTTTTTTCCATTTACATTGGAACTTGTCTAAAGTAGTATTATCTAAACTGAAAAGCTATTTATAGTAATATTAGTTTCTGTGATAGATAAAGCAATATGAATAAAAGAATGAATATGTGCAAAGGAGAGAGATTGTAGCTCTTTGTTTCTGATGTATTGAATAAATTCTTTTACTGTCATCTAACTCTAACAAGTATTCATGTTAGAATGGAGTTAATTCCACGAGGCATAGAAAATGCCTAAAGTTTTGATGCCCAATTGCTAAAGACTTATGATGATCTTGTTAAACTCATCAATGTGAGCTCTCAATGAAGATCCTTCATGTATAGTTAACTGATGCAATTTCTTCTTCACAAGAAGTCTATATTTGTAAGAGACTTTTTCATGTATAATGCCTCGAGTCTTTTCATAGCCCCAAAGCAGTTTTTTCATCACCAACTTCCCTTAATACTTCATCGATCAACACTAAGATTATAGCGCTGTGAGCTTTTTTCTGAATTATGTACCAATTTTTCTCCCCAAACTTTAAGGTTGTCGTCCTTTCCCTAGTTGAGGAACTAGCTTCTTCCTTCACTAGTAAAGCCCTAACCTTCTTCCTCTAAAGATTGAAGTCATTCATCCTATTGAACTTGTATATTTCTTGCTTGATTGTAACCATGGTTTAAATACCTCTAATGTGTATTATCGAACCTTGTTATGATACCAGTTTGTTGAAGGAATTACCCTTCTTTCTGTGAGATTACATTAAAGTGAAGAACCCTAATCTCTTTGCGTAGCAGAATGATCTAGATATCAAGCAAAAATAGTAAGAATATAAAGCAGATAATTAAGAGTACAACACAATCAATTATGTGGTTCAACAAATTGCCTACGTCAACAGGTAATCCAAGGATCCTAGTTTCTCTTATTAACTCTCTAGAGAATTTACAAGAAAACAAAATGAAGAACACTAAAAATGATATAATCTTTAGTGTACCCTTGCTCTCCCACGAACAATGAATACCCAAACAGCTATTGCACTTCAGCACACACAAGCACTTAGTGTCTACATAGTTCTTCTTTATCTTAGAGTCTATCTTAATACTTGATTTTAAACCAAAGGGTTTACAAGGGTTTTGTTTACGCCCAAAATGTAATACGGCTATCGCAATATAGATTAAGGTGTTGATCCCACGAGGAAGTTTTTGGAAAAATAGGTTGGTGAAGTAAAATATTAAAGCAGTAGTAAAGAAGAAAATTAATTAATTGGTTTAAGTAGATGAGATAGTAATATCTATGAATTGAGAAAAATGTCTTATGATGATGTAAGCAAGGCTTCGAGAATCATAATTATGCTTTATAAATCAACTCTACACTTTGATTCAATATTTATAACTCAATTGAAAGTTTCATATCCCAAACAATCAATCGAAAGATATGTAAAATATAGCACATTTGATAACACATGTATTTGATATGACTAAACTCTTTGCAAACATTAACACAAACCATGTTCATTTATACAAGTTATCTAACATTGACAATATATAATTTTGACAATATTGCAATTAAAGATCAACTTGAATATCAAACAATTATTGTTTTTACATGTTATCCAAGATTAACAATATATCGATTGACAATATTGCAGTAAAAGATTAACTTGAATATCAAACAATTATTGTCTTTACATGTTATCCAAGATCGACAATATATCGATTGACAATATTACAGTAAAAGATTAACATGTAAAACAATGTCACCAATAGCAATTATAATTCAACAAGAATCACATAAAGGAAGCATGACTGAAAATATATAAAACATGAGAATTATAACCTTTGGATTATAGAAGATAAAATAGATAAGAGTTTAGGCACTACCAAACTATAGAAGTAGTTTATTAAACATAAAAGTTCATCTCTCAGCCTTGCCAAGAACTCTAGGCTAGATTACAATGCATGTTAATGAGAAGAAAATAAGAGAGAATTATCTAATGTTGAAAACGTTCTAAGAGTGTCCTTACATAGGCAACGAATGAAAATATGTTAAGTGTGACTTCAATCTTCAATAATTTAGGCCAACTACTTGTTCACCCAGTTACAGCACCTTTTTAATAATGTAAATGACCAATGTAACCTTTTTGGCCAACATAAAAGTTGTATAATCTTGTCTCTTCTTTCCATAGGCACCGGGTTCATAGAAATTAGATGAGTATCCAATGAGATTAGGGAAAATGCCAAAGATATGTCACATTTCAGCCAATAACCCTTTTACTCACTTGCAATACAATTTGGTCCATGATAACGGCTGATTTGGACTTTGCCATCAAATAAGATTTTTTGATAATTGAGTCAGTATTTTACAGCTTTAATAATTATACTAATTGGGTACATATTTTGTGAAATACGGTCCAAGTACGTGAGGTGGGTCAAACTGAGCGAAAGTTGTAATCCAATTCTGTTATATCCCAATTTTGGCCTATAAAATGTTTGTTTTAACTTTTCAACTGTTCTTCAAGTTTGTGTAAGATTGAGTCATATTACTCCAAGTTTAAAAATTTCTTCATTTCAATTTCTACATTGAGAGTTACATCCATTTTACCTAAACCTATGCAAAAAAACATTCATTAATTACAATTTAAGGAGAACACTTTATTTCAAGCTAAAAAAAATGCTAAAATAAGTGATATTAAATGATGATTGAATCTCTTAATAAATATGCATTTTCATGTGTTCATCACAGCCCCTAACCAACTTATTGCTAATCTCTAGCAATTTAAGCGTAAATAGAATATGCAAAACTACCTAAGCATTTCAAACAAAAAGTCAATTCAAGATCACTATTGCTATTATAGTTTTTTTAATTATAACTTTCAAAGCTTGTGTGTGTGTGTGTGAATTAAGCCGTAACCATCTTACCATAAATCACAACAGATATAGCCTTAAGAATTTCTCCAAGTAAAAGTCTCAAATCTATATCCTCACAAGTGTATGACTGTTTAAAAGGTTAGGATTTCTCTCATGGAGTTGGAAAACAGTTAAGCACTCAAGAAAAAATCAATTTGAAGGACAGACATATAAACTAACATTGATCCAAAGTTAGAAAAATTAATCGTTTAGAAATCAATCATTCTTGACATGTACCAGCTTTAGAACTTCAATTGTCTTGTGAGAATAATACATATATAACTTGGGGAGAAAACTGCCTTACAAAATATTTGTCTTCTAAAATTGAATAAAGACTTTATTAAACTAAATTGATTCTTCTTCTTTTTTTTCTCTCTTTTTTTTTTTTGGGTATTTTGCTTTTTTTTTTTTTTTGAATTTGTTTTTAAGAATACAAGGAAGCATTACAAAATAATAAAAAGTTTCTCACGAAAATATATTATCCCCAAATACAACCAACTTATTCCTTAATTCAAATAATATCAATCTAAACAAAAATTAACCAATTCAAAGGATCAATGAAGGTTCGTAAGCTGTTTTCTCAACCTTTCCATTTACAAATAAAAGATATATGAGATTAGAAAAATATATACTTAAACATGGAAATTCTCTTAGTTATATAAATTGAATCATTCATCTTACCATAAAGTTTAGCATTGTGCTCAAAAACTTTTTTGGAAGTCATTCTTTAGTAACCTAAATAGAAACAGTGACTCAATCTAAATAATTTTGAAATCATACCTAGGCAGAAAAATAAATTCCTTCATACAAGAATTATCAAGATTACAAGCAATAAATAATAATGCATGAAATATAAAACAAAACAACAAGTTAGTTAAAATGCGTTTTAAAAGTTAAAAATAAAACTCCTTACTCTGCCATTCTAATTTGACCTAGAATACGTCTCAAGAATTCAAGAATGAACTCTTTATTCTGCCATTTTAATCAAATGTCGAACCCCATTATCTATTTTTTAATTTTTAATTTTTTTGATTTTTTTTTGAATACAAAATACAACTTATGTCTACTATCCTGTTCCCCAAACCAAATGAAACATTGTCCTCAATGTTTAAATAGAAAGAGATAAAGTATATGAGATATTACCTAAAACGCCAATTATTCGAAAGAAACAAACCTGAGAGCAACTTAAGTAAATATAATTTAAAATAATGATGCTGATAAATAAATAAAACAAAAAAAAATTTACAAACAAAGTGTCAGATCCAATTTTTAGTTGTTAAGGCCTACTGATCAATCGATTCGAGTTATTGCTGGGTCAGGTTCGTAGGTAATTTCCTGTAAGTTGTCAATCAATTCATCCGTATTGATAGCAGAAACGAGGATCTGTTGCGCTGAATGTGAAATAAAATTCTGTTAAATAGCTTGATCAAGAAAATAGAGTAAGCAATCAAAATAGTTATTAACATTCAACAAACCTATGGATTTTCGATTGATATTCAGTTGGGTTCAAGAGGCAATTTGAAAAATTTCTTCAAAGGTACCAAAACCACCTAGTAAAGCAATAAAAGCATCTGCATTGTAAAGCATTCTAGCTATACGTTCATGCATAGATGAGATTCGTAATTCTTCCCTATTATTTTTCCAATCAAGTTTTTCACAGCTAAAGCTGTAGGAATAATACCTAAAAGTTGACTTCCTCCTAAATGTGCAGCCATTGACACACACCCCATTAACCCAAAGCTACCCCCTCCATAAATCAAATGGATTTTTCTTGCAGCTAATAATTTTCTTAGATTGTATGTTGCCTCTACAAACACTGCATTTCCCTTAGGACTAGATCAATAAAATATACATATATTTCGAAATTATTGAACTGAGGTTTCCTCCATATCTACACTCACCTTTATCTCAATATATGAAAATAAAGAAAATGAGGTACTGTATTTATAGAGTACCAAATGATAGTAATGATTTTGGTAACCCGATAATTTTTCAGAAGATAGTTAAATATAAAACACAGAAATTTAAACATAATGACCCACATGTATTATTTAACCAAAAGATTTGAATTTAAGACATCTACATAAGTAGTCATACTATTCATAAAATAAAAAATAATTGAATTTAAAATACATATATTTACAAGTAGTTGTGATTGTGGCTCACATCTTTCTCTGATTTTACTTCTAGTAACTGCTTAAACGCCCTTTATAGTTCGGGGATAGGCTTCCCATCCAATTTTCTTATAAATTGGCAAACAGGGTCTTTTAGAGTCAGATTCTCAAGATTATACCGTTGATGTTCATTTTTGAATTTATTCCATAAATTGAGAAGTTCGCGTTGCACAAACCCACAGGGATGCATCTCAAGAGTCAATAGGATATCATCTAAAGACTCCTTACTCAGTTCATCCTTAATGAACTGAATTTTTTCTTCTCGATTTCTAGATGCAAATTCTAAAGAATGACAACTCCGGTTATAATTCTATCGAGTACATTTATGACAGACTTGTAACCTCTTTGCTCATCGCCTTTTAGCATAAGAGCTTCTTCCAAGACCAAGCATAAAAGAAACAAAATCATTTGCAGACTCACTAAATAATCGAACCTTGACTTCGATTAACCAACAAATATCCATAGGGATATTACTCAACATCAATAGCATTAGTCTTTCACACCGTGCTTTGTAAATCTTAAGTAGAGCATTTTGAGGTAATAAAGGAAAGCGTTTTTTAAGGTTGGCAAGAATGCGATATATTTTGAAAGAAATAAAAGAGATGAATGCACAGTTTGAGGGGCAGTTTTTAGGGAACTGAGAAATTAACTTTAATAGTTATAGAGTACCGTATCCGTCACTTGACCGGGAAATAAAATCACACTGAAGAAAAAAAAAGAAAATAAAAACAGAAATAAAAAGTTAAAAGATAAAATATAGACAAAATATAAAATATGGTACAGATAGATTGAACCTGGTTAAGCATGATAGATAGGATCCACAAGAGGGATCTCGTATAGGTACATAGAGTGGTCTACCTTTTCTATATAGCTTTTCAGCCACTGTCCATTCACTTTAAAAGTTTGCCCATCAGTGGGGTCCTCAATTTTGATAGCACCATTAAAAAAACGTGCCTTACCATAAATGGACCAGTCGATCGAGATCTCAATTTTTCAAGATGTAAATACAATCGAGAATCATAAAGGTAGACCCGTTGATTTGGCTCAAAGTATTTCTTTGAGATCTGTTTGTCATGAGCTGCTTTCATTTTAGCTTTGTAAATTCTAGAGTTTTCATATGCATCATTTCGTAGTTCTTCTATTTTTGACAATTGTAAATTTCTCTAAAGATCTACAGCACTCAAATCAAAGTTAAGGGCTTTGACAGCCCAATAAGTTTTATGCTCTAGTTCAACAGGTAAATGACAAGCTTTTCCATAAACAAGCCGATATGGAGACATTCTTAAGATGGTTTTGTATACTGTGCGATATACCCATAATGCATAGAAAAGGGTATAGAGACCAATCTTTGCAATTCAGGTTAACCGCCTTTTTAAAAATCTATTTAACCTCTCTATTTACTAGCTCGGCTTGTCCATTTGTCTGTGGATGGTATACAGTGGAAACTTTATGAAGAACACCATACCTGCACATCAAAGCTTCAAAAGTATAGTTACAGAAATGTGTTCCTTAGTCACTAATGATGATACGTGGCGTACCGTACCTAGATAACACATTTTCTTTTAAAAATTTTACCATATTTGTATTATCATTAGTACGACAAGCTACATCCTTCACCTATTTTGATACATAGTCAACAGCTAGAAGGATATAAAGGTAGCCAAAAGATTAGGGAAAATGACCTATAAAATTGATACCCCAACAATCAAATATCTCAATAACAAGAATAGGGTTAAGAGGCATTATATGTCTTCGAGATAAAGTACCTAACTTTTGACATCTTTCACAGGAATGACAAAAATTATTAGTGTCTTTGAACAAAGTGGGACAGTAAAGACCACACTATAAAATTTTCCCAGCTGTCTTCTTCATAGAAAAATGACCGCCACAAGCAGTACTATGGCAAAAATGTAAGATACTAGAAACTTCACTTTCAGAAATGCAATGTCTCATAATTTGGTCAAGGTAGTATTTGAAAAGATATGGATCATCCTAATAAAAATTACGTACCTCAACCAAGAACTTACGCTTATCTTGTGCACTCCAGTTAGATGGAAGTTCACCACAAACTAAATAATTTATAATATGTGCGTACCAAGGTATTTGGTTTATAGTGAAAAGATGTTCATTAGGGAAATCATCTCTAATAAGTGGCAAATCAGTGGAGTCGGTGAACTCAAGATGGGATAAGTGGTTAGCAATAACATTTTCAATGTCTTTCTTATCTTTGATGGCTAGATCAAATTCCTACAAAAGAAGAATCTACCTAATTAAACGGGCTTTAGCATCATTCTTAGAAAGAAGGTAATTAAGGGCCACGTGGTTAGTAAAAACAATAATAGGTGAACCAATCAAATAAGAACGGAATTTGTCTAAGGAAAAAACATCAACTAGTAGTTCTTTTTCTGTAGTAGTGTAATTCATCTGAGTATTATTCAAAGTCCTACTAGCATGATAAACAACAAAGGGTTTTCCCTCCATTCGTTGCCCAAGAACTGCTCCCACAACATAATTACTTGCAACACATATTATTTCCAATGAGGTTTCAATCTGGTGATTACATGATAAGAGCAGTGGTGAGTTTGCCAATGAGTGTTCAGAATGCCTCTCACACTCTTGTGTCCATGTAAATTCTGCATCTTTTAGCCAAAGGTTACACAATAGTCTAGATATGGCAGAAATATTTTGTATAAACTTTTTATAAAAGCCAACGTGTCCAAGAAAAGATCGGACATCTTTTACCATTTTTGGTGTGTGTAATTTAGAGATTAATTCAATTTTGGCTTTGTCAACCTCTATCCCTCTTTCAGATACAATGTGGCCCAAAACTATTCCTGAAGATACCATGAAATGAAATTTCTCCCAATTTAGCACAAGTAATTTTTCTTCATACCTACTCAAAACAGCTTTCAAGTTAAGTAGATAGAAATCAAAAGAATTACCAAATCATCCATAAAACTTTCATGCATTTTTCAACCATATCAGAGAAAATACTCAGCATACAACATTGAAAAGTAGCTGATGCATTACATAATTCAAATGGCATTCTATGAAAAGTATAAGTACCAAAAGGGCATGTAAAAGTTATTTTTTCTTGACCTTCTATAGCTATCTCAATCTGGTAATATCCTGAATACCCATAAAAAAAACAATAAAAAGGATGTCCAACTACACATTCTAAAATTTAGTCAATAAAAGGCAATGGAAAATAGTATTTCCTAGTGGCTGTGTTTAATTTTCTATAATCAATGCACATTCGCCAACCACTTACTACCCTAGTTGGAACAGGTATCCCATTCTTATTTTCCACAACAGTAACTCCAGATTTCTTAAGAACTACTTGAGTTGGACTTACCCATTGACTATCAGAAACTAATAGTTTTAAAACCTCTTTCTTCACTACTTTTTAATTTTTGGGTTAAGTCTTCTTTGTGGATCCCTACGGGGTTGGGCATCTTCCTCTAAATGAATTCTATAGGAGCATATCAATGGAGAAATACCTTTAATATCAGCTATGGTCTAACCCAGTGTCGACTTATGTTATTTTAACAATTTTATCAATTTTTTCTCTTGTTCAACATTAAGTTCAGAAGAAATGATGATAGGAAAGGTATCACTTGGTCCCAAGAATGCGCGTTTCAAACCTTTAGGTAGTGAAGAATGCTCAACTTGTGGTGTCTCAAGGTTTGATGGTTTCGGTTTCTCCTTCTCTCATGGCAACTCTTCAAAGCATGGCTGCCAAAATCGAGTCCCTTTATCCTGTGAGTCAAAAATACTAAACACATCAGTTGTTTCATCAGGATAATACAATTCTTCAAAATCAAAATCAAAGAGGTTTTCTAAAGAATCAGAGCCATGATTTTTATAAGCTTCCTCCACTACAAGTGTCTATCAAATATGAATAATAGCATTCGTCTTCTTCTCGTGGTTGCTTGCCAATATGGAAAATGTTCACCTCAAGAGTCATATTCCCAAAAGATAATTTTTATTAGGCCATTTCTGCAATTAATAAGAGCATTAGCAGTGGCAAGAAAAGGTCTACTTAAAATAAGAGGGATTTTAGACTCTATGTTAACTACAGAATAAGTATTTAAAACAAAAAAGTCAACAGGGTAGTAAAATTTATTAATTTGCAACAAAACATCTTCTATTATTCCCCGTGGTTTCTTGATTGATCGGTTAGCTAATTGTAGGACTACAAATATAGGTTTAATCTCACCAAGTCCCAATTGCAAGTAAATAGAAGAAGGCATTAAATTTACACTTGCTCCTAAGACCAACAAAGCTTGACCAAACTCATGTGTCCCAATTTGGCAGGAGATTGTGGGACATCCTAGGTCTTTATACTTGGATGGTGTCTTTTGTTCAATTACTGCACTTACCTATTCTACTAAAAATGTAGTTTTCTTTACATAGCGTTTTCTTTTGATAGTGCATAAATCCTTGATGACTTTGGCATAAGTTGGAACCTACTTAATCAAGTGCAATAAGGGAAGATTAATCTTAACTTGTTTCAAATGTTCAAAAAACTCACCTTGAATTTCTGAATTTTTCCCAACAGGTCGAAAAGCTTGAGGAAAAGGCATTGAGATTGAAAACTTATTTTCGGCCTCTTTTTCCACTACGGCCTCTTTTTCAAAGGGAGCGTCTTTACTACTCGTAGATGTGTTAGTTTCAGAAGTAGGCTCACTTACAATCTTACCACTTCGAGTAGTAATAGCATTGACTTCTTTGATATTTTGTGCATCAGAAGTAGAAGCTTGTGCCATGAATTATCCTTTTAGATTGGATTGAGGTTGAGATGAAAACTTACCTTGCTCTTGTATAGTTAAGGCATTGGTCAGCTTAGTGATTTAACTCTTGATTTCTTTGTTTTCGTCTACCACCTGTGCAAGAAGTTTTCATATTTTTTATTAGTCTTACTTTGTGCCTCCATAAATGCTTGTAATGTATCCTCTAAATGACTCCTGACTGGTCATGCATTATATTGAGGTGTACTATAAGACTTGGGTGCTTGTTGTTCTTGCTTCCAATAGTTGTTGGCTTATTGGTCAGATTTTCAACCAAAGTTTAGGTAGTTTCTCCAGCTAAGATTATAGGTTTCAGAGTAGGGTGAATAAGGCTTCTTATACATCCCTAAGGCATTACATTGTTCCTCATATATCCCTGTCATCTCACTATAAGTGGAGAAATCCTAAGCTAAGTGTTTCTCTCCTTTACAAAAAAAAAAACATCATGTGACTTAACCCTAGCAACTGTATGGGTGACCCTTTTATCTTTCATTTTTAAGGCCTCTAATTCCCTAGTTAAGACCTCTAATTGGGCTTTAAGGCTATCCTCTTCCCTAAGATGAAAAATACCTCTAGGTCGTGACCTATTTGTACTTTTAGTAGCGCTAGGTCCAGTCTATGTATGGGTTTTTTCAACTAAGTCATTAAGGAATTCTATGACTTCCTCAGGATCTTTGTAAAAAAACTACCCATTACACATCATCTCAACAAATTGCCGCTCTTTAATTGTGAGTCCCTCATACAAATAACTAACAAAGCGCCAATTTTCATACCCATGGTGAGGGCACAGATTTAGCAACTCTTTAAACCTTTTCCAAGCTTGATATAAGGTTTCACTGTCTTTTTGGAAAAATGAAGAAATTTGTCTTTTCAGGCCATTAGTTTTGTGTTGTAGAAAGTATTTATTGAAAAATGCTTCGGTCATTTCTGCCCAAGTTCCTATAAACCTTGGCCTCAAAGAGTATAGCCAACTCTTTACATTGTCTTTCAAAGAAAAAGGAAAAAATTTAAGCCTAACAGTGTCTATGGCTTTAGGTTGGCTATGAAAGGTGGCAATTACCTCTTCAAATTCCCTAACATGTACATAAGGATTTTCATTATTTAGAGCATGAAAAGTGGGCAGAAGTTGTATCATTCCAAGTTTAAAATCTGAATGTGGTGTGTAAGGTGGAAATATAATGCATGATGGTGTGGCTGTGCGAGTAGGAAGTAAGTAATCTTTTAGAGTTCTAACGGGGTTATCCTCGTGTTGGCTCATTGTGTTGGAGTTACAAGATGAACTAGATGGTGAATTCTCTTTCCTTACAAATTGTGGTGATGGTTCTAGTTCTACTTCTCTCATAAATCTTCCACGTTTGACTTTAAGTCAATTCATACATCCTAACAAATTCTTTTTTTTTAATGAAGGAAATTCTCAAAGAAAAATTAAGAAGTGAAATAAAACACAACAAAAAATAGAAATGAGTTAGGTGATAAGACCAACCATGAAATATAAATATAAAATACAATAAATGAACAAAAGATAATAAACTGTAAAGTATAATAAACAAATAAGTACAATAAATAAGTAAATAAAAAGTTAGGCAGTAAAATCAGCCATTAAAATAAAATAAAAATACAACATATTAACTAAAGAAAAAAAGTGCTGTAAATAAATAAAAGAAAATAAAGTACAATAAATAAATAAACAAAAAGTTAAACGGTAAAACCAGCCATTAAAATAAAATAAAATAAAAATAAAACATATTAATTAAAGAAAAAAGTGCAATAAATAAATAAAAGAAAATAAAGTGCAATAAATAAAAAATAAAGTGCGATAAATAAATAAAAGAAAATAAAGTGCGAGATACAATAAATAAATAAAAGAAAATGAATTAAGTTATGCGGTAGAACCATCCATTAAAATAAAATAAAATACAATAAACTAACTAAAGAAAACAAAATAAGTTAGGTGGTAAAACTAACCATAAACAATAAAATAAATTACAACAAATGAAATAAATTTAAAAACTAAAATTTTACAAAGAAAAGAAAATGTACAAAGTTACCTCTTTAGTATTGATAAACGTAACCGACATTCGCTTAGTGTGCCTCCCCGGCAACGGCGTCAAATTTTGTTTACGCTCAAAATGTAATGCAGCTATTATGAAAAAATATATGACAAATATATATTTATCAAATTCCCCCAAACTTAAACACTTTCTTGTCCTCAAGAAATAAAATAAAAATTAAGAGAGAAACAAAGGTTAAACTTGACTCCAATAATAAAGAAAGAAAACAAAACAAAATATGCTTAGGTTAGTAAGATGATCAAAATGTTTTTCTCAAAAGCTGTTTAAGTAGTACAAATTCTTCGATAGATAAATAACTATTAACAATCTTAATTATCTCTAATTAGTCCCTCATTCTTCCTCAAAGATAATCACCATGTGTGTGTGCAAGCAACAAGTAATAGCTAAAATCACACTTTGATATATTTTATACTTTAGTTTGTACAGAAAAGATGATGTCTATGCATTTGATTTGCATAATAACACTTCCATAGGCTTTTCTTTACTACCACTCTCCACTAATGTAAAAAATCACATGTTTAAGAATCTATTTAAGACTTTACTTAGCTTGTAACGTAAGACTAAGATCAATGTGGGATAAAAGGATAAACAATTTAGGTTAAGTCACATCATGAACATTTAGACTTTACCTAGAAACCTCTTCATCTTTCTTTTCCTTGTATTATCTTTTTCTCCAAACTTATTGTGTTTCCCATATTTCTTTTCAACTTTTATTTTTCAAAGAATTTCTTCTTTTTCTTAAGCTGGGGGTTTTCTTCTTTCTCTTTTTTTCTTTGAATACCCCAAACTTATATTGATAAATACCTTCTAAACTCATTTTCTTATACCACCATAATGTTTTCCTTTCAAGAGTATTTTTAAGCAAATGCAAGGTTTATATTGTTAAAAGTAAATTTCTTGATAAATAAACTTTAAGTCTTGGGCTTATAATATGATTAAATAGAAAAATAGGTAATTAGGCTAAAAAATAGGATATTAGGGATAAATATACAAATAAGGTAAGTTAGAAAGGCTCAATCGGTCCAAAGATGGTCTAATGTCATTTTTCTATTTATGTGTTTTCTAGGATTTCGCCTCAAGTGGTAACTAAAGACAAGTTCTAGAGTGTTGGTCTTTGAGACTCTGGTGGACTCTCTAATGTCAGGGATCTAATATACGTGGGTGTATGCATGTGCAATAGTATTTACTGCATAAAATACGTATCTCATACATATTTAGCGTTGCAAAATAATTAAATCATACAATAAACACAATAAATAATATATTAATTATATTAATATATTTGAAGGGTTGATAATTGTTGAGGATCTAATATATGTGAGTGTATGCATGTGTAATTGTGTCTATTAGTTAAATACATATCATATACATATTAAACACGGCAGAAGCATATAAACATGCAATAAATATAATAAATAAATATATTAATCACATTAATATATTAAAAGACTTGAGAACTCACCTTAACATGTAATGTTATACACATATTTCCTCGGAGTCCGTATAGAGACTAACTCATAGGCAGTTCTAGTCACCAACACGATGGGCTTAGTGAGCTAGAACAACAACCACATAGTCAACACTGGGTATAACTCTTAAACCCCAAAATGGCCAGGTGTGTGTTTTCATCATTTTCTCAAAAAGGATAAGAAATGGAGAATGAAGTAATTCATAATTACCTCCATGGTACCATATAGAAAAATGAAACAATTTCATTTTTCTCTAATTTTGTTTTCTTCTTCTCTCGGCCATTTCTTCTTCTTTTTCTCTTCTCCATTTCCTTCTCTTCTCACAGCAACAAAACATACACCAATTCTCTTAACAATTTCACACATCTCTCATTATATACATATGTATCTAATAATAAAATATTATATAATAATAATAATATAATATTAATAATGGGTGCCAACTATTTGGCACCCAAATATAATAATATATAATATAATAAAATAATGAGATATTTTGATTATTTAACAATTAAATAATTAATGTGTAAAATAACCATTTTGCCCCTCATAAATAGTTACCAAGTATACCTCCTAGTGAGTCCCACCAAATCTCACACTTAGGTAAACTCAATCGAGTGAATACAATGCGTCATATGTCATTATACAATTATTAAATAACAATTATTGACTAATTGTTATATTTAACACTTAAATACAGACATACACGCATTCCCATGGTAGTGCTGAATATTACTGGATTAAATATTTTAATCGGGCACACTGCCCCAGTACACAACGAATACACTTCATATTGCGGGACACCCTAGGTCTATGCCCGATTCGTCAAATAGAACTATTCATGAGTCCGTGAGCAACGCCTCACGTATACATCACAGATATTACAAATTAGTGCGTTGAACTATACAAGTTAAGGTTACAACATATACGTATAGTCCTTCTATAATAATATCCTGGACATGCGGTGATCTAAATTATCAATGTTAAATCCCCTTGTGCTCATCCATGTTTTATCCCCAAACTTGTATCTCACTGAACAATATGTATAAACTCATTTACCATATTAATTTTTACACATATTGTTCTACCCTGACGAAACTCTTTGCTGAGATTAATACTTGTGCCTATAAGATTTTTCAAGATATAGTCTCAAAGCATCTAGATATCAAACTCCCTATACGAGCTGAAGAATCCCATATCTGTACACATCAGACTCTATAAGCATCGGACCATACCCAGCAACACCCAACGGTCACACTATGAAAGGTCTGTGACATGCGTGGAACCAAAGTATGGTGGATTAGTTACAAGCCCACTGTAGCACTCAGGTAAAAGGACCACGTATACTACTCAACTTGAGAGAACCCTCCGTTGATGGCTTACATAGGGTGTCTATCGAAGGCCTTCGTGAGTTTATCCTATATCCAGTCCTAACTGGATACCCATATGTCAATATGAGCTCCACGCTCACGGTCGGCTAAGAATGACCATCTATACCCTATAGGTATGACATATGTTGATCTATATATAAAGGTATCCACCGATAAACCCGTATCGACAAAAATAGATCATAGACAATAATTCGAGAACATATTTGCGTAACTTGCATTTCTTGGCACCCGATTGCAACTTTTGCAACTATGTAGTTACTGGTATATTCCCAGGTCTATGTCCCATTACAGACAAGGCTCCAACTCTTGGATCTGCTGAGTATTTTAACCAGCTAACACTTATGTCACGCCCCTAAATATTCACAAGTAATTACTCAAACATTTGGCGCGCTACAAGACTACCAAGGGAGTATTTAGTCCATTATGTGTTAAATGGGCTAGAGCTTCTAGAAGGCCCAATGGAGTTGGGTTGAGGCCACATTATTGTGGTAGTTGGGAGAATAATCTAGAAAAGGCATATTCCTTGGGATATACTTTTGGTGGTTGGCATCTTTGGAATATTCCTTAGGATATTCTCCTCTTTAGATGTGGACCATTGGATTAGAGTTAATCCTAGCCGTCCATTGTAAATAACTTTAGCTATAAATATGTGGAGTTCTCATTTGAGAAAGAATCCTCCAAAACCTCCAAATTGTAGAAATACTCATAGCTTGTAATTCTATAGCTTTGTGATTCTCTCTTTAGTAATAAAATACGAGAGCATTCTCTCAAACACTTGGTGTACATTCCTCTTCATCGTTTTATTTGGTTAATTGGGTCTTGTAAGCTTCTTAGCACTTGAAGAGTGTCTAAGGTCGTGTGGGTTCAAGAAATCAGTCCGTGACAAGTGGTATCAGAGCGGGTTCAAAGAAGATGGTGAAAGGAGTTACTGGATCATCGGGGATTGCTGAAGGGAAGGGTAGAGACCCCAAAGCTAGGAGACATGGGAGTATTTTGCCAGAAACGTTCGTTGATCCAAACCATGATCTAGGGGACATGGTTATGAGGCTCGGTGGTGCTGTGAGCAAGGCAACAGATCGCCTTGGGGAGTTGGAAGAGCACGTCGAGAAGCTCAAGGTAGGCCTCGGTATTCAAGGGGACGAGCTGCGCTCCCTCATCGACAGCTCCATTGACGAGCATGCTGATAAGCAACGGTACTGGATCAAGGATTTTCAGGAGAAGGTCTTCAATACCATGGACAAAGTTCAAGCCCAAGTAGAAGAGTTGCGTAGAGGGTTTGACACTGTCAATGAGGACGTGGTGTTGTGCAAGCGAGTGGTTGCTAATGGCGTAGCTACTCAAAGCATGGTGGCTGCACCAAGGGTCGAAGCCCCTAAACCGAAGGAGTTTAGTGGCAGACGGGATGCCAAGGAGCTGGACAACTTTTTTTGGCGAATGGAGAGGTATTTCGACGCTATGGGCGTGCGGGACGAACACAAGGTAAGTACCGCAACTTTATACCTTTTCGATCATGCAATTTTGTGGTGGCGTAGGAAAAGCGAGGAGATTCGCAAGGGTACCTGCACCATAGACACATGGAAAGAATTGCAACGGGAGTTAAAACGCCAATTCTATCCGGAGAATGTGGCGCACGACGCTCGCAAGCGGTTGAAGGAGTTGAAACAAACGAAGGCCATTAAGGAGTACGTTGAGGAGTACTTTTTGTTGATGCTGCAAATTCGCAACATGACCGATGAGGACTTGTTGTTCAATATCCTGGATAGGTTACAATCCTGGGCTACCAATGAGTTGAAGCGGCGTGGAGGGCAGAATATATCCGATACCCTTACAATGGCGGAGACGTTCATGGATTACCGCAAGAGAGATTCGGGTAAGTCCAAGAATCCAAAACCTAATCACAGCAAGGGTGGGGAAGCCAAGGAGTTTCAGCCTCCGAAGAGTAAGGAGGAGAAAGGCAAACTGCCCAAGTGGAAGAAGCAGAAACGCAATGGCCATAGGGGTAATGGTCACAAATCGAACTGTTTTCTTTGCGACGAGGATTATTGGGTGAAGGACTGTCCGAAAAAGAAAGCTTTCAATGCAATGTACAAGGCACAAGAGAAGGGCGAACAGAGCCGTATGGGTTGTATGCAGTTGTTCAATTCCCTCAAAGCCAAGCGGCGTGCAGACGCGCCAACAGGGACGGCGCTCATGTACATTGAAGCCTATGTCAATTACATCAAGACTCAAGTGTTAGTTGATACGGGGGCTACGCACAACTTCATTAAGCGTGCAGAAGTGGAACGCTTGGGCCTTTATATAGAGAAATGAGAGGGGTACCTCAAGTCCGTGAATGCAAGAGCCAAGCCGCTGGATGGGGTGGTTCGTGGAGCTGAAATTCACATTGGCAAATGGCACGGCGAGGTAAATTTCTCGGTAGCACCACTCAATGATTTTAATGTGGTGCTAGATATGGAGTTCCTATGGCAGTACAATGTGGTGCTACTTCCTCAACACAACTTCATGTGTATTTTGGAGGGAGGACCTCGAATGATACTGACGGTAGACATGCCCAAGGGTAGGCAATCCAAGCCAAATGCCAAAGTTTTTTCCGCAATGCAACTAAGGGAAGATGCTGAGCGCAAATGGGGGTTACATCCAGTCACAACAACGGGGATGGATGATGAGGCAAATGGGGGCAAGGAAGAAATACCGAAGGTTGTTGCAGAAGTGCTCAGGGAGCATAATGAGGTCAAGCCTACTGCCATATTGGAAGAACCGCCTTCAAGAGGAGAAATTGAGGGTAAGTTAGAGCTTAAGATTATGCTACCAACTGTGGGGTTGACGCCTCCATCGGAGATGGGAGAGTTGCAGGGGCAGCTCGAGGAGTTGTTGGATGCGGGTGTCATCCAAAAGTCCAAGGTGTCACATGATGTACATTTTCAGCATAAGGAGTGGGTCGAAGACAAGCAGTGGCGTGTCAAGCATGGTGCGGGAGACTTGGTGATGGAGATGATACTTCCACCACAATGCAAGTCAGCACGCCTACTTCGCAAGGGCCTTGATCATGGAGACAAGGGGCCAAGGTTTATTGCCAAGAGAGTTGGCAAAGTCTCGCATAAGGTGGGGTTACCTTCGAGACAGTGGCAGTGGCTATATCAAGTGCACTCCGAAAGCTGTTGGAAGCAGTACCATGGAGGTACGGGAGATGCAGAATTTAGGCCACACAACCGGGAACCTTTGGGGATTTCCACATGCCACGACAAAGGTGAGAAACTCAGGACAAGACTTGAGTACTTTATTAAGTGGAAAGGGCTGCCCGATGGGAGAACACGCTTGGAACACGAGAGCGCACAGCCAGAGTTTGAAGACCAGGGTGCGCAAGTTTCAGCGAAGACGCGACGAGGGCGTTGCGTGAATTTATTGGGGAAGAATGTCACGCCTTAAATATTCTCAAGCAATTACTCGAACATTTGGTGCGCGACAAGACCACCAAAGGAGTATTTATTCCATTGTGTGTTAAATGGGCTAGAGCTTCTAGAAGGCCTAATGGAGTTGGGTTGAGGCCACATTATTGTGGTAAGTGGGAGAATAATCTAGAAAAGGCATATTCCTTGAGATATACTTTTGGTAGTTGGCATCTTTGGAATATTCTTTAGGATATTCTCCTCTTTAGATGTGAACAATTGGATTAGAGTTAATCCTAGCCGTTCATTGTAAATAGCTTTAGCTATAAATAGGTGGAGTTCTCATTTGAGAAAGAATCCTCCAAAACCTCCAAATTGTAGAAATACTCATAGCTTGTAATTCTATAGCTTTGTAATTCTTTCTTTAGTAATAAAATATAAGAGCATTCTCTCAAACACTTTGTGTGCATTCCTCTTCATCTCTTTCTTTGGTTAATTGGGTCTTGTAGGCTGTTTAGCACTTAAAGAGTGTCTAAGGCTGCGCGGGTTCAAGAAATCAGTCCGTGACACTTAGCTGTGCTAACATTTAGCATTTATATCTCTCAGCGTGGCTGACTATGAGCCCTTATCTAAACTCTTTTAGATCTGATCTGAACTGTTTCAGATCATACAATATCTGTAATGTTACATTGCATGGTACTATATTAATGGGTATTAGCGATTTAATGGAAATATACATTGTATAAATACACAAGTATAGGTACATTCAGGGATGGCACGTAAGCACTGACCTTAACAATAATCACCGAAATGTATAACGTTTGACACATATATCCTGGGAATCCGCTTGAAGACCAACTTATTGGCAGTTCTAGTCATAGTTGGTGAGGTTGATAAACTAGAACAACAGCTTCAAATCCAGCATTGGGTTTAACTCTTAAACCTTTTGAATATATATTTCCTTTGATTAACTCTTTAATTAATAAAATAAATTTTTGGTTGTTATAACTAGTAGTCAATAATGAAGATAATTAATGAACTGGTTTCAACATTTGAAACCAATTCACAAGAGATCAAATCTCTTCTTTTCTTCACCTATTTGCACGACCACCATTTTGAAACAAATTATTTTTGTTTCAAAAGCAACAAACCGAAAATAAAAATGAAGCAATTCTTTATTCCACCGAATTCACACACACACACACACACATATATATATATATATATCTCACATTAAAAGAATAATAATATTATATATAAAAAATATTATACATGGCCACCTTGCTTATAAAATAATAATATAAAAAAAATGGATGACAACTGACTATCATCATAATAATATAATAATATTAAATAATAAAATAATATATTATAATATATAATAATGAGATATTTATGATTATTTAACAATTAAATAATCATTGTGTGAAGTTACTATTTTACCCTTTATGAATAGTTACCAAATCTACCCCCTAGTGGGTTCTACCATACCCACAGTCGGGTAAAGTCAACCGAGGGTCCACAATACTTCACGTGTCATTATACAATTAGTAAATAACAATTATTAATTAATTATTGTATTTAACGCTTAAATACAAACACGCACGCATTTCTGTGGTAGTACTGGATATTACTGAATTAAACAATTGAATTCAGTATGCTACCTTAGTGTTCAACGTGTACACTATATATCGCGGGACACCTTAGGTCCACGCCCGATTTATCAAATGAAACTATTCCATAAGTCTGTGAACATTGCCCTACGCATACGTTACAGAAATACAAATCAATGTGTTGACCATCCAAACTGAGGTCACAACACATACATATACTCTATCCTGGATGTGCGGGGATATAGATTATCACCGTCAGATCCCCATATGATCATTTATATCATATCCCTAGACTTGTATGTCACTGAACAATATGTGCAAACACCTTTGCCATATTGTTACACCTTGGCGAAAACTCTTTCTCAAGATTAATGCTTGTGGCCACAAGATATTCTGAGATACAGTCTTGAAGCATCTGCATATCTAACTCCCTATGCGAGCTGATAGATCCCATATCTGTACACACCGCACTCCATAAGCATCGGACTATACCCAACAACACCTAATGGTCACACCATGAAAGGCCTGTGACATGCGTGGAACCAAAGTATGGTGGATAACTTACAAGCCCATTGTGGCACTCAAGTTAAAGGACCACATATACTACTCAATTCGAGAGGACCCTCCATTGATGGGTTATATAGGTGCCTATCGAAGGCCCTCGTGAGTCCATCCTATATCCAGTCCTAACTGGATACCCATATGTCAATACGAGCTCCAAGCTCACAGTCGGCTAAGAACGACCATCTATACCCTATAGGTACGGCATATGCTGATTTATATAAAGATATCCACTAACTGACCCGCATCGGTAGAAATAGATCAGAGACAATATTCACGAATGTATTTGTGCAACTGACATTTTCTGGCACTGATTGCAACTCTTGCAACTATGCAGTTATTAGTATATTTCTGGGTCTATGTCCTATTACAGACAAGGCTACAACTCTCGAATCTTTGCTGAGTATTATAACCAGCTAACAATTAACTGTGCTAACATTTAGCATTTATATCTCTCAGCGTCGACAACTATGGGCCCTTATCTAAACTGTTTTAGATTAGATCTGAACTCTTTCAGATCATACAATGTCTATAATGTTACATTGCATAGTACCATATAAAATAGGCATTAGCGATTTAATGAAAATGTACACATGTAAAAACAATAAGTATATGTACATTGAAGGATGGCACGTAAACACAAACCCTAACACCTAAAGCATAAGTATCTCTAAGTAATAGTTATAACTATGCATGCTTAATAAGTGCTCAAAAATGGTGATTATAAATAAGGTCAAACTTATTCCTAAACTTAGACAACAAAAATTGTCTCAAGTATCTATCATTTTCTACAGATTTATGAAAAATGAATTCAACCATGTATTTTTAAAAAAACATTAACCCACAAGTACAACCACTCAAATTATGCAATAAAACAAATATAAGAAAGTGTTTTCCACCCCAAACTTAAATTAGACATTGTCGCTAATGTTGATGAAAAGAAGAATTGAGAGTACGAGACTTCCCTGGTAAATGAAATGTAAGCCATGCAATGCTGTTGTATATTGATGTGAATGTGGTCATTTGCTCTAAATTCCTACAATTGCTCATGCTGCTTTCCTTGAGTATTTGACTTGTTGATTTATTCCTAAAAAAGAAAATTAAATAAAGTAACCAAACAAAAATTAAATAAACATAAAAATAAAAATTACTTAGGTTTTGGCACCGTGGCGCAAGGGCTGATGGAGTTCATTTTTTATCTGGATTTGGCGCCGCAGTGCCAGAGTGGGTGGAGTTTGTTTTTATTCAGATTTCTGTGTTTTGAAAAGTTTTGAACTTTCAAAACATGTGTACTCTTATTTCAATTAGGATTAGGGTTAGTGGATATGACATAACCCCTATATAAACCTGATGAACACATGAAAATGCATATTTATTAAGAGATTCAGTCACCATTGTAATTAATGAATATTTTTTGCACAGGTTTAGGTAACGTGGACATAACTCTCAATGTAGAAATTGAAATAAAGAAATTCTTAAACTTAGAGTAACATGACTCAATCATACACAAACTTGAAGAACAGTTGAAAAGCTAAATCCAACATTTTATGGGCCAAAATTGGGATACAACAGAATTGGATTACAACTTCGATCAGCTTGACCCACTTCAGGTACTTGGACCATATTTCTCAAAATATGTACCCAATTGGTATAATTATTAAAGCTGTGAAATACTGACTCGATTATCAAAAGATCCTATGTTGATGGTAAAGTCCAAATCAGCCGTTATCATGGATCAAATTATATTGCAAGTGGGTAAAAAGGTTATTGGCCAAAATCTGACATATCTTTGGCATTTTACCCATATCTCATTGGATACTCATCCAATTTTCATGAACCTGGTGCTTATGGAAAGAAGAGACAAGATTATACAACTTTTATATAGGCCAAAAAGGCTACATTGGTCATTTACATTATCAAAAAGGTGTTGCAAGTGTGTGAACAAGTAGTTGGTCTAAATTATTGAAGATTGAAGTCACACTTAACATATTTCCATTCATTGCCTATATAAGGACACTCTTAGGATGTTTTCAACATTAGATAATTCTCTCTTATTTTCTTCTCATTAACATGCATTGTAATCTAGGTTAGAGTTCTTGGCAAGGCTAAGAGATGAACTTTTATATTTAATAAACTACTTCTATGCTTTGATTCTTTGTCAAGAGCTACAAATGTTTGTAAGTTTGGCAGTGCCTAAACTCTTGTCTATTTTATCTTCTATAATCCAAAAGTTATAATTCTCATGTTTTATATATTTCAGTCATGCTTTCTTTTTGTAATTCTTGTTGAATTATAATTGTTATTGGTGACATTGTTTAACATGTTAATCTTTTACTGCAATATTATCAATCGATATATTGTCGATCTTGGATAACATGTAAAAATAATAATTGTTTGATATTCAAGTTGATCTTTTCTTGCAATATTGTCAAAATAATATATTTTCGATCTTAGATAACTTGTATAAATGAATATGGTTTGTGTTAATGTTTGCAAAGAGTCTAGTCATATCAAATACATGTGTTATCAAATGTGCTATATTTTACATATCTTCTGATTGATTGTTTGGGATGTGAAACTTTCAATTGAATTATAAATATTGAATCAAAGTGTAAAGTAGATTTATAAAGCATAATTGTGATTCTCGAAGCCTTGCTTATATCATCATAAGACATTTTCCTCAATTCATAAACAATACTATCTCATCTACTTAAACCAATTAATTAATTTCCTTCTTTGCTACTGCTTTAATAGTTTACTTCACCAACCTATTTTTCCAAAAGCTTCCGCGTAGGATCGACACCTTATTTTGATATTTTATTAGTTTATGAGAATAAATGGCTATTTATGAGTATTATTGTTATTTATAGGGACTTGAACAAAATTTAAACTTTTCAAAATATGGACCCGTTGCCCTAGAGCCACAAAGATTTTCGTCACAGTACTGGAACAGTGATTAAAATAAGAAAATCAGAAAAAAGACCTATTTAAGTCGTAGTTCATCGCCTCAGCGCCAGCTAGCACACAGTGCCCCAGCGACAATGCAATTCTTAACCCAAGAAGAATTTAAGATTTCAAGCTCATATCAATCTCTATAAAAGGCCACTCATCCCCAACCTTTAGAGAGCATCAAAGAACATCAAGAACACACAACACAAGTCTTAGAGAGAAATTGGAGCTTAATTGAAGCAGCTATATAGAGAGATTCAAGGCGTTCTTCGACGTCTATATCAATTTTCTATTGATTGTATTATGATTTCTTATTATTTTTGCAGTTATTCTCTTATAGTCATGAACTAAATTTTCTTTTTAGGGTTAACATTTGAACTCAATATGTGCGCTTAATTGCCATATCTTTTTAATATTTAATAAACTTAATTCTTTGTTATTCAATTTACTTGTTCTTAATACTTTAATATATCTAGCTAATATATGGTGAATGAATTGATAATAATTTGATAAACTCAGAAGAAGAATTATTATATTTAGACCTATGTAATTTGATGCATGATGCGATATTTTTATATCCTTAAATTAAGTGCAAGTATACACTATCGTAATAAGTAATAAATGGACTTATAAAGTTGAATGTCAAACCCATAGGGACAATTTTTATTTTCTACAAAGTACTAAAATTATATCTTTTTTGTAATTATTCAGAAAAATCAAATTTCAATTTAGCAATAAATTTAAAAAAAAAATTGCAGAAAATAAATGACACAACTTAAATAATAAAAAATAGCAATATAGAGAAAGTCTAGGGTTAATTACTATCCTTCAATATATTTTTTAAATATTAATTCTTTTAATATTTATATTCCTTAAGTCTTATTATTGGTCAAGACATTAAAGTATTCACAAATCTCTCATAAGGTTATGCAAATATATTATAATTTACCAAATACTCACATTCATATGGTACTTGTATTAAATTAAGATTCATTAAAAACAAGTCTTATTGACCATACATGTCATTTAGACATATTCTTATCCTAATTTAAAACTTGCATATGTAATGTTGAATGTTACTCTACAATCATGCATCAAATTATCTAGGTCTAAATATAATGATGCCTCTTCTGAGTTTATCAAAGTATTACCAAAGCATTCACAATATTGATCAGATATGATGAATCATTAAGAACAAATAATTTGAATAATAGAGAATTGAGTTCAAATAAATATAAAAAAGATATAACAATTAAGCTCACATATTGAGTTCAAGTAATAACCCTAGAAAATAAATTTAGCTTATGGTAACAAGAGAATTATGACTGAAAATAAAATAAACATGATACAACTAAAGGCAAACCAATATAGACGTCAATTTGCAGTTGGTTAATACGTCAAAGATTCGTCAATAATTTCTTGCTTCCTTAAATTCCTCTTACTTCTCTCTCTAAAAATTACTTTTCTTCAATGTGTTGTGACTCTGAGAGCCTTAAGTTATGTGCTCCATAAGGTCTGAAATAAATGCCTTTTATATAAGAATTGATTGGAGTCTTGGAGTTGTATTTCTTTTAGGTTTAGAAAAAATTACACTGTTCATCACTATAGCAAATACTGTTCATCGTTGGGGTGAAAGTACTATAGCATGGTACGGTTCACGGGGCACTGTTCATATGCACTATCCAACAGTCGCCTACTATAGTGATTATTGTAGCATTTATGTTTTTCCTTGTTTTTTCGTTGATTTTTATCCTATCCAACAGTCACCTACTGTAGTGATTATTGTAGCATTTATGTTTTTTCTTGTTTTTTCGTTGATTTTTATTCCTAATTGCTCTATTGGCTCCAAACTTATAAAATGACAATAAAATATTTAAAAATCTTATTATTTTTATTGAAATGAACAATTAATTAAGTTAAGGGAGTTAAAATAACTGATATAATTTACGCTTATCAATGCATGATTATCGAGTAATATTCAATGTTACATATGCAAATTTCAAAGTAGGATAAAATATACCGAATTGACATGTATGATCAATAAGACTTAATCTTAATGAATCTTAATTTATTTCAAGTATCATAGAGATATAGGTATTTGGTAAATTAATATATACTTGCATGACCTTTGAAGAGGCTTGTGAATATATTAGTGTCTTGATCAATAAGAAGAACTAAAAGAGTTAATATTAGAGGATTAATCATTGGAATGCATATTGAGGGATAGTATTAACCTTAGGTTTCTCTATATTGCTATTATCCAAATCTCTTTACATTGTGTCATTACTTTTTATATTTTCTAAATTCATTCTTAGATTTTTATTTTTCTAAATAATTACTAGAAAGACATAATCTAGTACTTGGTTAAAAAGAAGATATTATCCCTGTAGGTTTGACATCCGACTCTTTTATCATTTTATTACTTTCATACGATAATATATACTTGCACTAAATTTTAAGATATAATATTATCGCATCAGTCTTCAAAATCAAAAACACATTTTCCTTTCCTTCTTTAAGGTCCAATAGTAGTTTCTCATTGAATGTTTGAGATTATATGTAAGGAATATAGCATGCAAGGTTAGATCTTAGGACAGATGGATCATATGGTTTAAAATGACCATATGTTATAATAGATGGAAGAAGTTGAGATGAACTTCTAAGGAAGACAATTTGGAAAAATGTAAAAACCCATAAATGATTGAAGAAATGAGGATTTAAAATCACAAAAGGTGTTTTATATATAAAGGTGGCTCCCCAATGCTTACAGAAGGGGATTTGCATGAGGTTCCTCCTATGGAAGAATGCAGTGGAACTATAAAGCAAAAAGAGGGAAGGAAGTTAGGAATTTCTTTTTCAAATTTAAGAATATGAGGGAAATAAGCAAACGATCAAATATTTAAAGGAAAAAAATTATTTAACTACCCTTGTTAAATAAAAATGACACCAGAAATTGAAAAATCGTGACCACCATAAACAGAATATTTTTAAAGGGACGTGTGGTGCTTATTGGTTTAAGTAAAAAATTGTGCCAAAGTAGCTTCCTGTTTGGACCATCACTCCTCATAACTTATAAGAAGACATCTGTTGAGCCTATTATCTAGTAGTCCAACCAACTTATGCCCACTGTACTTATTTTAAGTAGCAGTTTGCATTAAGAGAAATGTCAAATTCCTTGAAATAAAGAATCTTAGCCTATAAAACATATCTATTACATCAAGTAACCTGAGTCGTTAACCTATGGACCTAAAACAATTGGTCTTGTAAGTTAAAATGAGGCATGAATGGATTAAACTCACTATTCTAGTTGAATTATGCTTGGTTAGTTGTTGTTTTGTATGGAGAAGAATTTTCTACAAGTGGCAGAGTCCTACTTAGATCCTTCTCTTTTGTAGATGAATTAATATTAGATTAAATTTCTTATTAATGTGAATTAATTGAGGGTGGATGATTTTTATACTTTAAGTAAGATTAGAATTTATACACTATAAATAGAGTTGATTTATTTACTATTCATTTATTCCATATTCAACACTGATTATTGAGAGTTCATCATATCTTGCTTATCTTTATAACACTTCCCACACATAAAAGCACCATTTTTTCGTATAAAATCTTATTTAAGCGTCAGAGTATTTTTTTCTTACAAGACGACAATACATTCCTATAATTCTAAAGAGTTAGCAAGGGATACGATAGTAATTGATGCAAAAATTTCAAACCCAAAAACTACAATAATAATCACATACAATCATAACTCGCAATATTTTTACTTGTAAAATTACTGTGGACATAATTTTGTTTTTCAATCTTATTCCTATCCAATGCCACGACATTAAAAAATCAGTGTTGCAGTGCTAGGTATTTTGACTTTGGCGTCGTGGTGCTCATACATAGAGATTGCCTTCTCATTCTTCTGCGTCTTTCTTTACATCTAACTCTTTATTTTTGTCCCTTTCTTGTACATCCAGTGCGTACTCGACCTATTGTCCGACTTCTTATTAGTCTTCAACTCAAAATCAAGCTTAGCATTGATTTTGAATCACCAAAATTTGACAATTTCCTCTTTGATTCAAAATTACTTTAAGAAGCTTTCTAGGATTTACCCTTCCTCAACCAATGCGGAATCACACTAGCATTAATTCAGTTAAGTCCTATACCTAAACTTAAATCTTCTAAGGCTTGTGACTTCAGTCTCCAAAGATTTTGAATGCATCTTTCCTCAGGCAAGCTTCGTATCATAAATTTAATTGTCACCTAGACACTCTCATAATACCTCCATGACTAAATCTTATCCCTGCCAATAGCCTCATTACCATACATTCTATTTTGACCTCCGTTACCTCAATGAGATAATCTCCAATGCTGCCTCTTGGTATACATCCCCTCAACAAACCCATGTTAAGCCCCCACAGAATTCCTATCATACATATAGCCTTAACTGTACTTCTCACCTATAAACCCTTTAAATATTTTCTATATTCCTTATTTAAGAAACATTTAAGGATTCTGTAACTTCAAATCTTAAACTAATTACAAAATCTCCACCTTTTTTTGCCTTTTTCTCTGATTGCTCTTCAATCTTTATTCTCAGCTCTTCTCTTATAATCATACTACTAAACTCTTGATCATTCTCTTATAATCATTCTATTATTTTTCTATCTTCATACTTATGAGACACTATAATAGAATAACCTATACCTGACAATTAACCTTAACTATAACTCTGATATCATTTGTTGGAATTTTTCCAAGGTCCAAATATCTCTTGAGTTAGTATTTAGCACCCTAAAAAACGTGTGGAAGACTTTTCTTACAAGTAAGACAAAAATAATAAGATCAAATATACAAAGAGATAATAATCAATCACATAAAGCATAAGAATATACAGGGTTTGGCAATAACTGCCTACGTTTATAATATGAGTGATTTTAAACCTAGAGTGCATGCATGTGAGTTTGTGTCTATAATTCAAAATTGCATACATATCAAATACATATATGCGCCGCGAATGAGCAGGATACAAATTTCTTAATGATAAACATAAATAAGTTTTACATGTTATCTCAAAAATGTAAAGTATATAAAGATTGAGAATTTATTACCTTGACAAAGCCTTTGGTTTTTGGTCAAACCGAAGTATTTACCTTGAAGTAACTCGTTCACAATTCTAGTTCTTCAACACAGTGGGCTTGAGAAAGCTAGAATAGCAGTTTTTCCAGCAAAGAATTCAATCCTTGAATTCTTGTTTCTACCTTGTAGTATAGGTGGCAAAACATAAAAGGAAAACCGGAAAACGTGTATTTTGTGCTCTTAACACTTAGCCAAATTATCACATTTCTCTTTCCAAATGCCTTAACCGTATCTTTTCTTCTAATTGGGCAACTAATAGCTCATTTATTTGTTTTTTTTACTTAATGGACAACACTTATCTCATTTAATTACATAATGATCTCCATTATCTTGGTCCATGTTTGCCATTAGTGTTTTGTTTATTATTGTTTACAATAAACCAAATAAAAACAAAATAAAATGAAAAATCATTTAGATGAATTTGGCCTAAATTTAGGCCAAATGAGAAACACTTTCTCATTAGCAAGAAATATGTTAAGGCCTACCATTTACAAGTGCCACTTATTTTTTCTTATTATATCATTTAATCAATATTAAATAAATAATTTAATCATATTAAATCATGGTAGAAACACATGCCAATTTAAATAAAAAATAAATTGTTTGATTTTAATTTAAATTTATCATATATTATTATTATTTTACTTTATTTAATAAACATTTTAATGAATAAAATAATGATATTATTTGTCCAACAAATAAGGTCATTTTGGTAATTTCTAAGTCAAACAATAATTGACCCACAATGTGCCATGTGTTAACATCCCATTGGTTAACAACTAATTGTTAACTAATTGATGTACTTAACTCTTAAGTTTTGACACGTGCACAACCGGAGGGAGACCGAAGTAAATGTACGCTGTCCCAATACACAACGAGTACACTTCATATTACGGGACTCTCTAGGTCCACTCCTGATTTGGCAAACATAACAATTCTGTGAGTCCGAGATTGATGCCCCACGCACACGTTACAGATATTACAAATCAGTACAGTAGACCATACAAGTTGAGGTCATAGCGCATACATATAATCCTTTCACCAATCATATCCTGGAAGAGTCGGGATATAGATCACTACCGTCAAATCCCTATGTGTTCATTCACGAACTTATCTCTAGACACGTATCTTAATAAATAATATATGCAAACACCTTTGCACTATTATTTAACCCTGTGGGAAACTCTTTTGCTGGGTTTATTGCTTATGGCCATAAGACTTTCTAAGAACAGTCTCTGAGCATCCAGATACATAACTCATCCATATGAGTTGATGGATTTCATATCTATATACACCGGACTCCATAAGTATCGGACCATACCCAGCGACACCCAACAGTCACACCATGAAAGGTCTGTGCACATGCATGGAACTAAAGTATGATGGATCACTTATAAGCCCACTATGGTACTCAGGTCAAAGGATCACGTATACTACTCAACTCGAGAGGACCTTCTATTGACGACTTCATGGGATTTCTATTGGGGTTCTATTGAGTCTGTTTAGTATTTAGTCCTTACTGAATACTTGTATGCTATACGAACTTCCAGTAAGCCCGTGGTCAGTTAAGAACAACTATTTAAACCATCTGAGTATATTATACACTGGTCTATGAAACAATAATTCCACCGACAAACCTGCATCGGTGAATTAAGACTAGGAACATATAATTTGAGAATAGACTTACATAATAACATTTCTTAGCACCTATTGCAACTCTTGCAATTATGTTATTATTAGTGTACTCTTAAGTCTTTGTAGTGTTACAGACAAAGTTCTAACTTTTAGACTTCACTAATTATTATAACACGCTAACTCTTTAGCATTTATAATTTTTCAGTGATGCTAACTCTTAACATTGATCTAAACTTCTTTACATCAAATCTGAATTCCTTCAAATCTTATAATGTCTATATCGTCACAAGTATTGAACTATTTAATAATTGTAATTAGTGATTTAACAAGTAATGTACTGTATAAATATTATAAAATAAAATATTCATACAACAATTGGATGGCACGTGAGCACAAATCACAGATCCTCACTTCTTTTATTAACCAGTTCATAATGAACTAACACAAGAGATTCTCAAAGACTACATTAATAGACGAGCTCCTAAAGTATCTATCAGTGCTATCTTGTGCACCCCAGCACTCTCATGACACTATTATGTGCTTATGCCCAGCGCTCTAAAACTTTTCTAACCCTTTATTCTCTCTCTTGTTAATGCATTACTAATTTTAATGAATTACAAAAATTTATTTAAGCTCTAAAACGACCCTAAAATTCTTATTTTTTGTTGGAATAAGAGTTCACACAAAGTAAAAGTCCAAAACTGACTCAAATACATTAATAAACCTAAAACCATGAGTTTCTTGAATTTGGGCACCATGGCACTCAAAAGCCACTGCTGCAACACCACTGCGATCCCGATCTAGTGCCACGACGCTTAGTAACCAACGCCGTGGTGTCTATAATTGGAGATTGTCTCTTCATACTTTTGTGTCTTTTTTCATTTTTGATTTTTGATTTTTGTCTTTTTCTCATATGTTTAGTACATACTCGACTTTGTATCCAATTCATTATTGGTCTCTAATTCAAAATCAAACTTAATCTTAATTTTGAATCACCAAATTTTAACAAAAATAATGTTATACTTCTCAAATGGTATTCTAAATTTTTCTATCACAAATAATCTGTCAAACAATTATTAGATGGTGAAATAGTATAATATGTAATTTTAAAACTTACAGTATTCTAACACTTAATAATTACCACATCAATTTAAGATAAAAAAATTAGAATATTATTTAAAAATTATTACATTACTCTTTCTATAATGAATATATAATGGATTATACTGCATGCAGTGGTAAGAAATGTGGATGGTCCCTGTGACAATGAACCAAACAGAAACAGAAAAAAGACTTTACTGGTTGCTAAAGACTGACATTAATTGGAATAGCAAAATATATGTGACAGATAGTCACAGTATTCGTCGCATTTCATATATATTATTAAAAAAAAAGTAAAGAGATCAGCCCTTCGTCATGCTTCCACTTTTTTTTTTTTAATATTGTTATGCTTCCACTTTATCATCAATAGCTTTTATCAACCATACAAATTCAAAAACACACACACAAAAACATATCTATAAAGCATTGTTCCTTCTCAGGTATTGCCTCTTTCTTTCTTTTCTTTTCACTCCCTCCTTCCGCTTTACTCTCAAGTTTACCATTCCTTCTCATCTCCAATTCCGACCTTTCCTTCTAAAGCTATAAAAAGATGTAAGAAAAGTAGTAGAAAGACCAAAAAAAACAAATCCTTTTCTAGTCAAAAGATACCATCATTTAGTTTAGCTCCTTCCCTTAGTTGTGAAGGAATTAAAATAACCAAAAGCAAGCTCTTTGCGTTTAGTGCGAGAGATCAGAACGTGCAAAATCAGCTTAATATATATTCTCATAATTTATCCACGCATGGAATATAGAGAAAAATAAAGAATATAGTTCTTGTTTTCTTAAAAGGGTTTTTCTTTTCATTGCACATTCGAATATCAAAGTAGTCAAGTGGAGAATCTGCATAAAATTTTTAACTGATTATGTGCAATACTAATCTACACTGAAGAGAAAAAAAAAAGTAGAAAGATTCTAACACAATATGTAGAATGGCTATTGGTTTGGAGTTTTAAGTGCGCGAAAGCAGATTGAAAAAGTAAAGTAATGAAAGGTTGTTTCCTTGATTCCATTAGTTGAGTGAGAATTGTTGCTCAATTGTTAGATGAAAAACACTATAAATTAAAGATTGATAAAATATTGCAGGTAGCTATACCTTCAGGACTTAAAAAAAGATTCCCAGAGCCTGTTATCTTTTGGGAAGAAGTGAAATCCATTCCTTCTTTCTCATGATCCAAAGTTGTTATATTTAATTAGCTTTTCGTACTTTATTTTTATTTGTTAATGGGTGCTGATAGATATTCCATACATTGCAAGCTACCAGTGGACAACTGGCCAACACATGGAAGGTGGATTCATTTATATTTTTTTTTTTTCCTTTTTTTTATTTTTTTCTCTTCGCTGATCAAGTTTTAAATTGTTCTTGGACGAAACTTTGACTTTAATTTTAATAATAAGAGACAAATTCAATTCTGGCCCAAAGTTGATCATTACACATGCAACCATATATTTTATTACATATATGAAAGGATTGTATTATGTTTAATTATATACTTATATATATAATTTATATTTTAATTAATATAATATTTAATATATTTATTATTAATTGATATTATATAATTATCATATTAATAAAAAATAAAAAATTAATAACTTTTCTGACAAGTGATAGTTACCAATTAATAAATATTATTTTAGATATAAATTTTATATTTCAAATATATATTATTATTTTCTATAAAATCTCCTTTTTATCTAAAACAAAATTTTAAGAATCTTAGTAAAAACATTGAATTCTAACAATAAATTTGATATTTTTTAAGAGAAAAAAAATATTTTATACCTAATATAAAACAATGACTTAAGTATTTTTATTAATAATAATGCTACAATCCTAAATTTGTATTCTAAATTATATTTTAAGTAATAATATGTTAAGTAATTATTATGTATAATAAATAAGTTTAAAATTTGTACAATTTTACCATTCAATAATTATTTAATACATTATTATTTAAAAAATAACATAAAATATATAGTATTACTCTTTTTCCAATTAATCACTAAGATATTTGATCAAAACTCTATGCTCAAACATAATCAACTCATAAATTTTGGTGGTGTAGTTGACAATCTTAACTGAGAATACTCCAATCTTCCTTCATCATTACGAGAGAAAACAACTTCATCTTTGCTAATTGTATTAAAGAGTTTACTTATGTTTAAACAAAATAATTTAACGTTAATACTATATTAATTAGTTATTTAATCTAAAAACTCAACTATTAAATAAGATTTAATATTGACATTTAGTGCCCGTTTAGTTAAGTTTCTCTACTAATTAAAAGAGCTTTTTTAATGTCAAAAACGTTTTTTAAATTTTTTTATAATGTTTGAATACAATTAGAGAAGAGTTTTTGGAGATTAAAAAAATTATTTTACTTCTATTTGTAAAAACTTAAATTTTAGACTTTTAAGAGTATAGTTTTTTGAGCTTTTTTAATATTTGTGTAATGTCACATTTATCTTAATAATTTTTTTTATTTTCATAACATACCCTTAATAAAAATAATTTTTATTCAACTAACATATTTTTTATATTTTCTTAAAAGTAATCATATCTCAAATTCTCCTTATCTCTACAATCATATACTTTTATAAGAATCTATGAAAAATTTTTTGTTGATTATTTTATTCTTTAAAATAAAAAGAAGTATTATTTTATTTTTAATTTTTGTATCAAAGATAATAATTTATATTAATTCATTAATTACTATATATTAATTTTACTTGATTCTTGTGTTTAAGAAATTGAATTTGAAAAAATATATAATAAATTTAAACTTATATATAAAAAAAATTAAATTATTTAAAATTTGAATATAAAATCTATTAAGTACTTTTCTTGATAATTTAATAATATATAAGCACTTTTAGTAATGTATAATCAAACAATCTATTAATTTAAAAAAATTTATTTTTAAAAATTTTATTTAAAAAATTAAACCAAATAAACCTTTACAAATTAAAAGTAATTAAAAGTTCAATAACCTAAGAAAGTTTACGGTGCTTGTAAATCTAAATTTTATTGTAAATATATATTATTTACTGATCACTCGCTCTCTTTGGCAAAAGTCTTTTATCTTCCACTAACAAAATGAAAAATGCCCCCTGATGTATTTAAATAACGAAGAAAAATTATGTTTTCCATAAAAAAATCATAATAATAAAAGAGAAAGAAAGATAAAAGACTTTGCTTTTTGCCACTAACAGAATGAAAAATGCCTCCCCGCGCCCCCCGACTGATTTCAAAACAAAAAAACGCGGGACCCATAATTCGTGGTTCCGGTGTAAGTGCTGTTGCCATATTGATTGTTGACTGTGCAGCTGCAGAGCAAATAGTAGCGCCAATAATTAATATCCCCCCATTCCCCCATCGTCAGTCTTCTGTCACGAGAAAATATCAATTCTTAATTATATACACGTATTTTAAGAATTTGTTCAAATCTACAATAACAATTGTACTATCAGACACTTATTAAACTTGCCGAATTTTCTTGAAACGTTTTGTTCAGATTATCAAAATTTTAAGTTATATTTGCAAATTACTAAATCTTAATGATTTGAAATATTGTAGCACAAAACTTAAATCATTTCAATGCATTTTTTTTATTATAAATATAATAAACAATCGTTGCACTATGTCTCAGTTAACCAAGTCCAACACAACTGATTAAACTTTTGGATCAAGTGAAATTTTATTAACATGTAGCACCAAAATTAAGTCCGAGTTCAAACTCTCATCTTATTTTATTTTAATTAATTTTTTAATTACAAATTTGAGTCGCACAATTGATTAACAAGATAGAATAATACTTAATATTAATATTATCATACATAAACAAATTGTTGAAGCGAAAGCACACAAATAAATAATATCATTCAAATAAATAGTACAGAATAAGTAATTAAAAAATTAAAGGATAAAAAAAAACACATAAAATTTACGTGGTTCGGCAACTTGCCTACGTCCATGATGGATCAAGATCACTCATTCTTATTATTAAATCACAAAGTATGTATTTTATAAGAAAAACTCACAAAAAACACTTTCTTTTACAATTTATAAATTTTCTCTCACAAAGTATACTTAATTACAAAGATTTCTCAAGCTATTACTAAGATGTATTTACAAGCCAATAAAGAGCATTTATATAGACTTTAGGACGTCCTAAGTTTACCCTAAACGTGTAGGAGTCGTATTAGGGAGTCCTGAAGCAAGTGGAATACGAAATAAGTCCCAACAAAACGGAAAACCTATCATTGCGCTGGTCACCTGGCGCCGCGGCACTTAGGTTTTGTTTTGGGCGCCGCAGCGCCCACACTTAGGCATCATCCCTTTAGCCTCTTTTCGCGTCTGTCTTCTATCTTCGTGTACCCTACACGCTTGGCTTGCTCTCTAAATTATATCCTGATAATTTTAAATCAATATTCTTACAAATCCCCTCCTTAATTCAAAATCATCCACAAAGTAACTTGATCTCTCATATCTGCATCTTCGGTCACCCTCACAAAGTAGTGACTTCAGTTAAGTCCTTGCATAAGATGAACTTAACTGAAGGCAGTGGCTTAATCAACATGTCAATAGGGTTTTTAGATGACATTATCTTCGTTAGACTAACTTCACCACTTTGGACAATCTCTCTAATGTAATGGAGTCGTACATCAATTTGTTTCGACCTCTCATGGAACACTTGATGCTTGCTTAGGTGTATGACACTCTAGTTGTCACAATAAACTTATTCCAAAGACCAATTACCATCGTCTCACCTGCTACTTCCCTCAGTACTTCATTGCTCAATGATAGAATGATTATGTTGTGAGCTCTTTCTTAAATGCCCGTTCTTTCTGCTTCAGCTTTAGATGACTTTGACGTCTTTTCTTCTTCACTAGATGGAGTTACAATCTCCTCTAATGCTGAGCCTAATCGTTGACTCACCAATAACGCATTTATCTTCATCTTTCACAGATTAAAGTCATTCGTCCTATTAAATTTCTCTGCCTTATGCTTGGGTGTGGCCATGTCTGCTTAGAACCTTGCTTTGATACTAGTTTATTAAAGCAGAAGCACACAAACAAGCAATATCAGCCAAATAAATAATGCATAACAAGTAATTAAAGAATTAAAAGAGAGAAGGATCGAAGAAGAACACACATAATTTACGTGGTTCGGTAACTTACCGATGTCCACGGCGGATCAAGATCACTCACTCTTATTATTGAATCACAAGGCACTCACAAAGTACTCATTTTACAAGAAAGACTCACAAAAAACACTCTCTCTTACAATCTAGGAATTTTCTCTCACAAAGTATGTTTAATCATAAATATTTCCTAAGTTATCACTAAGATGTGTTTACAAGCCAATAGAGAGCCTTTATATAGGTTTTAAGACGTCATAGATTTACCTTAAATGTGTGAGAGTCATATTAGGGAGTCTTGAAGCAAGTAAGAGACAAAACAAGTAGTAACAAAATAGGAAACTTGTTATCTCGCTAGACACTGTGGCGCCCACACCTGGGTACTGCCCATTGTGTCTTTCGCCTCCTTTCGCATTTATTTTCTATCCTCACGTACCCTACACACTTGGATTACTCTCTAAATCATATCCTGATAATTGTCAATCAATATTCTTATAAAAGTTATGTATCTTAATTAATGTATATCATTTTTTACAAGAAGTAATATAACATACTTATAAAATGAGAGATAATTTAAATTTCATATGATAGGATAAAAGATATAACTTTATCAGAAAATGTCATATATTTAGTAATTGTTTATCTTATCTAATATATCAAATGTATTGTTATATTAGTTAGGACATACACCTTTGCATAATATTTCAATTTTGCGTGCTTAATATACTCCTACAAAATCGTCTTGTAAGTAAATACATTATAATGAGGTGATTAATTATTTAACATATAATTATCTCTCTTAATATCACATCATATACTACATCTTTAGAAAAAGAGATTTTATATTCCACTTTCTAATATAATTTTATTGCTTTCATATTGTAGATTAATTCGTTTAGATATTATATACATTTCTTTGCAGATTTGACGCTGAAGAAACCTTACCTATATTGTGCTTTTATACATATAAATATATAGATTTTTTGGGCATATTTTTCATGAATGTTCAAGGTGTTTGTAGTCACCTAAGCTTGAATAAAAATAAAGAGTAAGGGTTAATATTTCATAGATGTGAAAGTTATCATCCTATCTAAACTTTTAATATATGTAATCTGAAACCCTTTAATACTTTTCGAAATACTTTACATTAAAGTTATTAGATGGAATTCAAAATTAGGGAATTCTATTTCATGTATTTAATAAAATTGTTTCTCTTGGCATTTCAGCCCACGACTAATTTTTTCTAAGAGCTCAATGTGACCTAAGAACCTTGATCTATCATGAAAAGCATTATTAAGAATGTTAAAAGATATGTCTCATTGCTTTTATGGAGTATCAAAATTATAAGAGGAGGTGACCTCAAAGATACGATTAAAACTTCTAAACCTTGAAGCTCTAGCACTTAACGAGGTGTCCTCGACAATTAGTATAGATCGAGCAAATTGTGAATATTTCGATCAATATCGAGCACTTTTCTTCAAGAGAGGATGCTTATATGAGATTATTTAATATTAGCTGATGACCAAGACTAAGTTAGCCAGCTACCCTGAAGATGCATACCACTTTTAAATTAGAGATCTCAAAATCCTAAAATTCTTTAGAGTAAAATCTCCTATAATCTTGAGACGTGCCCTAAATAAGAAAAAAAGATGATTTGCCCTAGTTTTATTATGACTCAACTATCAATAGAATTTATAAATAAAAGGTTTAATAATAAAAAGGGGGTTCTTTTCCAAGATTTTGAGAGATACGAAGGCTTCCATGCTGTTTGTCCTTGGTTTTTAGAACTTATTTTAGTCTTTTAGGAAGGAAAAAGATTTTCAAGGTATCCTTGAAGATCTTTTCAGAAGAGCAATGATGCGATATTTCTATATCATAAAATTAAGTGCAAGTATACACTATCGTATGCAAGTAATAAAGGGACTAAATAAGTCAGATGTCGAACCACATGAATAATTTCTTCTTTTTAACCAATTATTAAAATGATATCTTCCTAATAATTATTCAGATAAATAAAAATCTAAGAATGAATGTATAAAATATAAAGGCAAAAACACAATGCAAAGAGATTTAAGTGATAACAATATAGAGAAAAATTAGGATTAATACTATCCCTCAATATACTTTATAATGATTAATCTTCTAATATTTAACTCCCTTAGTCTTTGTTATTGATCAAGATACTAATGTATTCACAAGCCTTTTCCAAGGTCATGCAAGTATACCTTAATTTACCAAATACCTATATTCCTATGGTACTTGTAATAAATTAAGATTAATTAAGATTAGGTCTTATTGATCATACATGCCAATTAGGTATATTCTATCCTAAATTAAAACTTGCATATGCAACATTGAATGTTACTTTACAATTATGCATCAAATTACCTAGGTCTAAATATTATGATTCCTCTTCCGAGTTTATCAATAATATTACCAACTCATTCACCATATATTGGCCAGATATATTGAAGCATTAAAATCAAGTAATTTGAATATCAAAGAACTAAGTTTATTAAATATTCTAAAGATATGGCAATTAAGCACACATATTGAGTTCAAGTATTAACCCTAGAAAATAAGTTTAGTTCATGGCTATAAGAGAACAGCAGTAAAAAATAATAATAAATCATGATACAATCAATAGCAAACTGATATAGACGTCGAATTGCTTTTAATTGCGCTGCCTAAGATACTTTTGATGCAGAAGAACGCCTTGAATCTCTCTGTAAAGTTGCTTTAATAAAACTCCTATTACTCTCAAAGACTCGTGCTCTGTATTCTTGGTGCTCTTGGATCGTCTTGGATTCATTCCTAAAGGCTGGGAACGAGTGGCTTTTTATAAGGATTGATATAAGCTTGAAAATCTCAATTCTCGTTGGGCTAGGACTCTCGCTACCGCTGGGGCACTATGCAGTGGTCGCTAGGGCGACGCGTGAAAAAGGCTTCACCGTTGGGGCGGTGGGATGATGGCGCTGGGGCTTTATCCTATCGCTGGCACGGTGACTGTTTGGTGCTGGGGTGCCAAATGCAACTTAACCAGGTCGTTTTTCTTATTTCGATCACTGTTCTAGCGCTGGGGCGATGGACACATACTTTGAAAAGTTTGCATTTTAGTCCATGTTTTCGCTTCTTTTGCATTCTTTCTTTAAATTTTGTTCAAGTCCTTATAAATAACAATAATGCACATAAATAATCATTTATTCTCATAAAACAATAAAATATCAATAATAAAAACATGAGAAAATATATGACAAATTTGCACTTATCAAATTCCCCCACCCATTGCCCCCCAAAAGACTTCAATACCATAGAAAATCATATAGCTAAAAAGCAATTTTCTATATAATTGATGATTTGCAGAGGTTATCCCTTCTTGAATATTCCTTATAAAAAATCATTTAATAGTGTAACAGAAGAGGGCTGAAAATTGGTAAAGTGGATGTAGGCACTTGCAAAATTAAACTACTATAATTCTATTATCTCATGTATGTTTGTACGGTACAGGTTTACTCTATACTCTGATCAGACTTATTGTTCCTTAAGAGCTCCATGTGCCATTCATCATTAGTTGCGAGCTCAAACATTATTTCTCCTTAAAATACAAATTCGACTTGTTGGCTTTAAGATTTCTTAAATTTTGAGGTTAACAATTTGGTATCGTCTGCAATAAACAAATAAAAGTCTATAACAAGAAGGCATGTAATGACAATCCTTGAGTTTCCTCAGAGAAATTTCTAGAAATTAAGAAAAATTAGTGATGATGTTAAAGGTAACAAACACTTCAGAAAAAAGCCCTTAACTATTAACAAAAGAGGTCGTTGTGACATATTCAAAATAGTTCTCGCTTCTGACATAAAAGGTCTAAATACAAAGGAACACCCTAGAAAATCTTAATGGATATTGAAAAACACCACTCCATACAAATACCTTTGTAGTTCAGAATATACAAATATAATTACACTTAAACTCTCTTATCTAGACTTTAAGAGGACAACTATTTCTCTCTTAGGAATTATAATATACCAGTGATATATTTTCAGAAGCTGAAAGATCGAAGAATACTGGGCAAGGCCTCTATGACCCCTTTGACTGGACGAAGAGACAAAGGATTTGAGGAAAGACCCTTACGACCCTTTGGTTAGGAAAATAAAACAAATCAAAGGGTATGAGGCAACGCCCTTTCAACCTCTTCGATTTGGCAAAAAGCCAATGCGCACGAGGGTAAGGCCTCTATATCCCCCTTAGTTGAGAAACAAAATGAAGGGTACAAGGCAAGACCCTTACGACCCTTTCGATTGAACAAAGAACCAAAGGGTGTGAGGTAAGGCCCTTACGACTTTTTTACTTGAGTGAAGAATTAAAGGGTACAAGGTAAGGCCCTTATTACCTGTTTAATCGGACAAGCAGCCGAAGGGTATTGAGAAAGGCCCTTATGACCCCCCCTAATTGAATAAAGAGCCGAAGGGCTAAGCTAAAGTCCCTATGACTAGGGTACGAGGCAAAGCACTTACGACCCTCTAGATTAAGCAAAGAATCGAAGGGTATGAGGTAAGGCCTTTATGACCACTTTGCTTAAAAGAAGAGCTAAGAGGTATGAGGCAAGCCCCTATAAACCCCTCAGTTGAGTAAATAACTAAAAAATATAAAGGAAGACCTCTACGACTCCTTCAGTTAGACTAAGAGCTAAGGGGTACAGTATAACGCCTTTACTACCCCCTTAGTTGAACAAAAAATTAAAGGGTATGATGCAAGGCTCTTAAAACCCCTTCGATTGGATAAAAAGCAAAGAGGTAGGTGACAAGGCTCTTATAACCCCCTCAATTGAGTAAGAATCAAGGGTATAAAGTAAGGCCCCCTTCGACCTCTTCGATTGAACATAAAACCTAGGTACATGAGGCAAAAACCCCTACGATCCCTCATTTAATGGAAGAAATAACAAGATATAATAAAAGGCCCTTAGAAATCTTCTCAACCTAATGCTTCAAAAATTAAGATGAAGCAGGGCTCTAGTAATCTCCTTAGACCTTCACCTAAAGTGCTTAGGAAAATCTAAGAAATAATTCATTTCAAAGAATTGTGAAAAGACAAAGATAAAGCTATTGAGAACCCTTTCGATTGAAATGTTAAAGAATTCGTTGGCTAAAGTCATAAGCTTTATATGTGGTTTGATGTAAAATCGCTGCCTAAGGAAGTTAAAAGTAAGAAAACAGACATTCGTTAAAAGATATCAAATACTAAAGAAAGTAGAATTAATATAATGTCCATATAAGAAATAACAAAAGTATAACTAACAGGTCTTTTTATACATGAATTAACAATTATAAAAGTATAGAGGGGTTGGCCTCGATTACTTAATACTTATTAAAAATAAAGACCTAAGCTTATGGGGTGATAAGGGCAAATTGTCATATATTTTCTCATATTTTTATTTTGATATTTTATTATTTTATGAGAATAGATGGTTATTTATATGTATTATTGTTATTTATAGGGACTTGAACGAAATTTAAAGAAATGATGCAAAAGGAACAAAAACAGGGACTAAAATACAAACTTTTCAAAGTATGTGTCCAGCGCCCCAACGCTACGAGGATTATCGCCCTAGCACTGGAACAGTGATTGAAATAAGAAAAATGACTTATTTAAATCGCATCTGACGCCCCAGCGCCAAATAGTTACTGCGCTCGCGATAGGCCAATGCCCCAACGCTATCATCCTACCGCTCCAGCGGTGAAGCCTTTTTCACGTGTCGCCCCAGTGATAATTGCATAGCGCCCCAGCGGTAGCGCAAGTCTTATCTGATGAGAATTGAGATTTTCAAGCTCATTTCAATCCCTATAAAAAGTCACTCATTCCCAGCCTTTAAGAACCAAGACAACCTAGAGCAATTCAAGATCACCAAGAATACAGAGCACGAGTCTTGGAGAGCAATAGGAGTTTAATTGAAGCAACTTTAGAGAGAGATTCAAGGCGTTCTTCGGCATCAAGAGTATCTTAGGTAGCGTAATTAAGAGCAATTCAACATTTATATCAGTTTGCTATTAATTGTATCATGATTTATTATTATTTTAACTGCTATTCTCTTGTAGTCATGAGCTAAAATTATTTTTTAGGGTTAATACTTGAACTTAATAAGTGCGCTTAATTACCATATCTTTTGAATATTTAATAAACTTAGTTCTTTGATATTCAAATTACTTGATCTTAATGCTTCAATATATCTGGTCAATATATGATGAATGAGTTGGTAATATTGTTGATAAACTCGGAAGAGGAATCATAATATTTAAACCTAAGTAATTTGATGCATGATTGTAGAGTAACATTCAGTGTTGCATATGCAAGTTTCAATTTAGGATAGGAATATACTTAATTGGCATTTATGATTAATAAGACATAATCTTAATGAATCTTAATTTATTACAAGTACCATAGGAATATAGGTATTTGGTAAATTAAGGTATGCATGCATGACCTTGGAAGAGGCTTGTGAATACATTAGCATCTTAATCAATAACAAAGACTAAGAGAGTTAAATATTAGAGATTAATCATTAGAAAACATATTGAGGGATAGTATTAATCCTAGGTTTTCTCTATATTACTATCACCAAATTCTATTTGCATTGTGTTTTTACTTTTATATTTTCTACATTCATTTTTAGATTTTTATTTTTTTAAATAACTATTAGGAAGACATAATTTTAGTAATTGGTTAAAAAGAAGAAATTATCTCTGTGGGTTCGACATCCGACTTATTTAGTCCCTTTATTACTTGCATACGATAGTGTATACTTATCCTTAATTTTAAGATATAAAATTATTGCATCAAGGGGTAGATGAAGGATTCTTAATGGTAAGATGAGTGGAAAGAACCATAACCTGGTCAACCGAATCAACCTAGAGAACTTCTTCAATTTGAGGGGGATCCTCGTTTTCATCCTCCTTCTTGACTTTAGCCTTAGCTACTATTACTTCTTTAAGATAGGAAAGGTTTAGATTAGGATAATGGATTTTAAAGACTTTAACACATTTTTCGAGGCCATGTTCACCCTGTTAGCAAAGTAACCATCAACCTCTGCCAAACCATTAGGTTAACATAATTTTAAATTCCCAGTTAGGTATTTAATCCTCTTCTCAATTATAGTATTCTTCTCCCAAAGATAAACAACTAACTAGAACATGAGAGTCAATGGCTGGCCCTCCTCATTAAAATTTTTATTAGCCTTCAACAAGGCTTCATTGAATTTAGCCACCTTGGCGTCGACTTACTGTAGCTCTTGCTTCTCCTTGGTAGCTTTATAGTGTAGGAGATCTAGTATATGTGAGTGTATACATGTGCAACAGTGTTTATTACAAAAAATACATATCTCGTACATATTTGGCCCAGCGGAACATTTAAAACATACAATAAATACATAAAACATATATTAATTAAATTAATATATTTAAAGTAAAGTTAAGAAATCACCAGAACGTGTAACGTTTTACACGTGTATCCTGAGAGTCCATTTGGAGACCAACCCGTTGGCAGTTCTAGTCACCAATTCGGTGGGCTTGGTAAGCTAGAACAACTGCTCCAAATTCAGCACTGGGCTTAACTCTTAAACCTTATAAATTTATTTTTCCCTTGATCAACTCTTTGATCAATAAAATAAATTCTTGGTTGTTGTAACTGGTAGCCAATAGTGAATATAATTTATAAACTAGTTTCAACACTTGAATCCAACTCACAAGAGATCAAATCTCTTTTCTTTATTTATTTGGCCAACCACCCTATGAAATCAATAAATGTCCATTTGATTTCAAAACAATCGAAAAATACAAAAACGAAGCAATTCACTTTTTCTTCCTACGATTTTGCACATATATATATATATATATCTCAGATGTATTAAACTAGTAAATATAATATATTAAAATATTACACTTGAACTCCAAATTAGAAAATTAATATTATTATAATAAATAATAATATTATATAAAATAATGGAAGACAGCTAAACATCACTATAATATAATAATATTATAAAATAAAATAATATATTATAATATATAATAATGAGATATTTATAATTATTTAATAATTAAATAATTATTGTATGAAATTACCATTTTACCCTTCATGAATAGTTACCAAGTATACCTCTTAACGGGTCCCACCAAATTCATACTTGGATAAACTCAATCGAGGGTCCACAATACGCCATGTGTCATTATACAATTAGTAAATAATAATTATTGACTAATTTTTGTATTTAACGCTTAAACATAGACACGCATGCATTATTGTGGAAGTGCTGGATATTACTAGATTGAACAATTCAATCCGGTACACTGCCCCAGTGCTCAACGAGTACACTTTATATTGCAAGACTCCATAAGTCCACGCTCGATTCGCCAAATGAAACTATTTTATGAGTCCGTGAACATTGCCCCACGCACAGGTCACGAAAATACAAATCAGCTCGTCGACCATCCAAGTTGAGATTACAACGCATACGTATAGTCCTTCTATCATGATATCCTGGATGTGCGGGAATATAGATTATCACTGTTAAATCTCCATGTGCTCATCCATATCATATCCCCAGACTTGTATCTCACTGAATAATATGTGCAGACTCGTTTTTTATATTGTTATTTCTTGGCGGAAACTATTTCCCAAGATTAATGCTTGTGACCATAAGAATTTCTGAGATACAATCTCAAAGCATCTGGATATCAAACTCCCTATGCAAGCTGACAGATCCCATATCTGTACATACCGGACTCTATAAGCATTAGACCATACCTAACTGTCACACTATGAAAAGTCTGTGACATGCGTGGAACTAAAATATGGTGGATCACTTATAAGCCCACTATAGCACTCAGGTCAAAGGACTACGTATACTACTCAACTCGAGAGGACCCTCCGTTGAAGGCTTACATAGGGTGTCTATTGGAGGCCCTCGTGAGTTCGTCCCATATCCAGTCCTAACTGGATACCCATATGTCAATACAAGCTTCAAGCTCACGATTAACTAGGAACAACCATCTATACCATATAGGTATGACATATGCTGATCTATGTAAAGGTATCCACTAACAGACTCACATCGACAAAAATAGATCAGGGACAATATTCGAGAACATGCTTGCACAACTGACATTTTCTGGCGTCTAATTGCAACTCTTGCAACTATGCAGTTACTAGTATATTCTCGGTCTATGTCCCATTACAAATAAGATTCTAACTCTTGGATCTTTGCTGAGTATTATAACCCACTAACAATTAGCAGTGCCAATATTTAGCATTTATATCTCTCAGCGTGGCCAGCTATGGGCCCTTATCTAAAGTCTTTTAGATCAGATTTGAACTCTTTTAGACTATACAATGTCTATAATGTTACATTGTATAATACCATTTAAATAGGCATTAGCAATTTAATGTGAATGTACACTTGTATAACTAATAAATACATGTACATTCAATGATGGCACGTAAGCACTAACCCTAACATATAAAACTCATCCTAGTGTTGAGAAAAGACAAAAGCCACATAAAAGAAAGGCAAATAAGTTAAGAAGCTTGACAATAAACTAACTAGAATAAAATCACAAGTTTACCTTAAGCAAACACCCATTGTCGTATGCTAAAGGAATCATACTAGGATAACCCATTAGCTTGAATAGTTAAGGCCACCCATTTGACCTCCCTTACTAAGGGTACGATATGCTCGTGTTTATCCTGTTTGATAGCAATGATGTCAGATAGGTTAAAAACTGATTACCCAATTTAACATGCAAACTGCTCGGGCTAAAGACAACATGACCAAAGGTCAGAAGAAGTAAAGCCATCATCCCAGTTGTTAGACTGCCCCTATTTATTTTTTTAAAGAAGGGGCATGCTTATAGAAGGATGATAGGGAACTTCATCTCGTGGATCAATTAAAATAAGGGATGACTAGTCTTATAAGTCCACTAAGAACCTTGGATGATTCAGTAGGACGTCAGTGGATTTTATCTTCTTATCAGTTGAAAGGCTCTTCGAACCATCCCCTCTTATGCCTCAACTACTTGAACTATTTTCTTCAACCAAGCTAAGAAAATTAATGATACCATTGGTCTTTTTATTTAACTTAGAGGCCTTTAAAAAATGAGGACGTTTTTAGTTACTTTTACTAGTGTCCATTTTTGCCAAAAAGAAGAGTACAAAATGAAGATCAGAACAATTAAAAGATAAGTAATATATCAAGCAAAATATAAATAAAGATTAATTCTTTCTCTTTATATATTTTTTGGTGACTTAAGAAAACTTATAACTATGTCTGTGCTATTTAAATATTCTTATGAGAGAAGATCTTTGATAGGTCAACCTTTCTGGGATGGCCCCCTAACAATTATATAGACTCTTCATGCTTTTTGAGTACTCGTACTATCTACTTCTCGGGCTCAATTACTCTCAGTAGTCAACTTCCCACCAATACCACTGAGTTAATGACAGATATGCTCTGAGAATCCTTAAAGAAAGACAAGGCTTTTACACATAGATAAAGAGAAATACATAACTTATAAAACAAAATTATTTTGGTTAACAACTAAAGTCAACTACTCAAGCTAATCATTCAAAGTTTAGTGAACACAAACCCAGAAAGGATGCTCATAAGAAAAATACCTAACTATTAAAAGCAACATAATAAATAGGGCATAAATAATAAATAAAAGATAAAACTACTTGTTCATATATTTTTAGGAAAAATTTTAAATATCTAAAGTTTTAGTATTCCTCTCTCTTTAAAGTTACAAGCAGTCTTTCTCTATCTGAAGTCTCTAAATGGAGAAAGAATAGAGAAACAGAAGGGTGTCCCTTATTTATAAAAATCCCTTAATCTTATCATAACCATTGATTCAAGATCTAATGGCTAAGTATACACTCACAAATAGAGTGGCTTTTCAACTGACATAGTACTTCTACTTTCATTTCTTAATCTTTCGATCGGTATATGTAGTATGAGATTCGATTATGTCAGTGGTTATATGAAGGGACGCAACTTACTCTTGACCACCTGTTAACTTACATCTCTCAAATAGCCATCTATAATTAAATGAAACCTTTTAAGTGCCAATTTCAAAAACCAAAGTTTCACTAGTGGTGCAATTGACAACTTCGTAAACACCCACATCGTGTTGACCCAAAGGACACGCGTCAGGTACCTTTTTCCACCAAGGACTCAACATCTAAAAACCAAAGGGTGTTTCAAGTTGAGAATTGTTTTGAAATTTTCAATATCAATAAATTAATATTAAAAATTGAGGGACTTATATTCCCTCATTAGTGTCTCGGCCTAACTAAACCCATAAACCCTGATTTGTTTTTAGGTCCATTATGACAATTGTCAGAGGATATGACTTGTTACCCCTAAAAGGATGTCAAAATTGTATGAGGAGTTGACCTTAAAAATATAAATAGAGCTTTTAGACCTTATTGCTCCAACATTGAACGAGGTGTCCTTGGTTATCAACATAGGTTGAACATATCATCAATATTCCTATCAAGTCCAAGCACTTCCCTTCAAGTGAGGATGCTTATATGAGATCATTTGGTATCGGTCGAGGACTTAGACTAAGTTGGTTAGCTACCAAGAAGATGCATACCACTTTAATTTTGAGATCGTCATAATCCTAAGATTCTTTAGAGTAAAATCTTCTATAATCTTAGGACGTGCCTTGAATGGAAAAGGAAACAATTTGTCCTAGTTTTACTAAGACTTAACCATCAATAGCACTTATAAATAAAGGACTAAATGATAAGAAATAGTATATTTTTTAGGCTTTTTAGGAGATACGAAGACTTCACGCGGGTTCTCCTTGATTTTAGGACTTCTTTTAGCCTTTTTTGAAGGAAAATAATATATTCATTATCAATAAAGATTCTATTAGAAGAACGGCCTCACCATTGCTTTAAAAAAAGGCATCACTATAATAGAAATTCATATAGTTAAAAAGCGATTTGCTATGTAATTGATGATTTATAAAGGCTATGCTTCCCTGAATATTTTTTATAAAAATATTATTTAATAATGTATAGAAGAAGGCTTAAACTTAACAAATTATAAAAATATTATTCAATAATGCAAAGTTGAAACCACTACAATTCTACTGTCTTATGTGTATTTATATGTTCATATGCTTACTGCTTCCACCATCTTCCTTTCGGTTATGAATTTAAATAGATAAAGCTTCTTTCTTGTAATATTGGCGTGGTACTTTTTAGTTGACGAAAGGGATAGGTCCTCCCTTTCAGCCTATTAACAGAAGTATCGATATTCTGATTGGACTTATCATCCTTTAAAAGTTCCTATACGTCGTTCACCATGCACTACAAGTCTAAAAGTAAACTTAAACATTTTTTTCTCTCTAAAAAGTAAATTTAACTCATTAATTCTGAGATTGTTTAAATTTCAAAAGCAACAAAAATAAATTTGATAGTGGACGCTTGCACAAGCAACATTGAGAAACACTGCCATGTAATAGGATTGAAGCAATATGAAAGCACAAGATAGGGAAGCACTTTCATCAAAAGTTGCTTGTGCTTGCACCTTATTGGATGCATATATTGATTTTATAATCATGCACATTATACATTTATAGAAAAGGGGCTGTCCCTAGCCTAGAAGAAAAATTAAATCAAATGCCTACCCATATTTTGCATCTAAAAGTATTTTTAAAAAGTATTTTTAAAAATAAATTAATAAAATATAAAATATAAATATAAAATAACATTTGTCTTAATATGGTTAGTTACAAATGATATGTGTCATCGTGCAAGTAATTTATATTTTTTCAAAAATATTTTAAAAATAAAGTAAATTAAATAATTAAAAATAAAATTATCACCGACACCTTATTAGGCAACAATGGGGTAGTAAAACAATATAAATTTTATATTATTTAACTCTATTTATTTTGATCTACACAATTATGGGGTTTTTTTAACCCAAAAAAAAAAAAAGAGAAGACGGCCAAAATGAGTGAGTGATGTGATATTTCTATATCTTAAAATTAAGTGCAAGTATACACTATCGTATGCAAGTAATAAAGGGACTAAATAAGTCGGATGTCGAACCCATAGGAATAATTTCTTCTTTTTAACCATTTACTAAAATGATATCTGTTGGGAGTTGTCCATTCATGGGTGTATGCATGTGGGTTTTGTGTTTAACAACAATATATACATATCTCATACATATAATGAAGCAGCGGAAGCTTAAAACATTGCAGTAAACACAATCAAAACATATTAATTGAATTAATAGAAACGAAATTGAGGAATAACCTTTGAAGCCTTTGGATGGAGATTGTTGAAGTCCACCAAAATGTTGTCTTTGATCAATTCTAGTAATCAACAATGGTGGGTTTGATTATCTAGAATGACAGCCTTTGATTCAGCAAAAGTTTAACCACTTAAACTTATGATATTAATTTTTCCTTTTTGATTAACAATTAATCAAAACCTATTTTGCTAAATTGGTTTTATGCCTTAAAAGAAAATAATGAATTCAACTCTTGAATCCATATTTTAGAAAATAATTTCTCTTTTTTCTCTTTGAATTGGCTGACCAAAATTTGCAAAATCAAATTAACAAAAAGACTTATGAATTTAATTTACATTTGTCTTATTTATACAAATGAAATTAATTTCATTTCATTACAATTAATTTCACTTAATTTCAATTTGTATTTAACCTAACCTAATCTTAGTTAACTCTTAACTTTAGTTAGGTTAAATTAACATTTAAATATTTTAACTATAGTTAACACTTAACTTTAGTTAAGTTAAAGAACATTTAAATATTCTAACTATAATTAACTAACTTAATCATAGTTATGTTGACTTTTACTTAACCATTAAGTATTGTTAATCTAATTTAACTAAATGGTTAACTCTTAACCTTAGTTAAACATAAATTATTTATTCAACAATTAAATAAATAAATATTTATTATAATTATTTAACAATTAAATAATTATCAAGTGAAATTACAATTATGTCCTTACTCGGTTACTAAGTTAACCTAAAGTGGGTCCCACCATTTTGACTATATACTTTAGTTAACGTAACCTTAGTAAATTGCTGGATTTTACTGTATTGAACTATTCAATACGGTACGCTGCCCAAGTGCTCAAAGAGTACATTTCATATTGGGACTCCCTGGGTCCACGCCCGAATCGTCAAATGGAACTATTCCACAAGTCCGTGAACGATGCCCCACGCACACGTTATGGATATTACAAATTAGCGCGTTAGACCATACATGTTGAGGTTACTCCATATTCGTATAATCCTTCCGTCATTATATCCAGGATGAACGGGATACAGATCATTACCGTCAAATCCCGATAATTTCATCCATTACTATATTATCTCCAGATTCGTATCTTTATGAACAATATACGCAAACACTTTTGCTATAATGTTCGAACCTGTAGGAAACTCCTTTCCCAGGTAGATTGCTTACGGCCATAAGACTTTACAAGATACAATCTCAAAGTTCAGATATACAACCCATCTATGTGAGCTGGCGGATTCCATATCTACGCACACCGAACTCCATGAGCATCGGACCATACCCAGCGACACGTAGCGGTCAGACCATGAAAGGTCTCTGACATACGTGGAACCAAAGTATGATGGATCTCCCACAAGTTCACCGTGGCGCTCAGGTCGTAGGACCACAAATACTACTCAACTCGAGAGGACCTTCCTTTGACGGTTTCATAGGATCTATTGGGGTCCTCTTGAGTCTGTTCAGTATCCAGTCCTAACTGAATACCTGTATGTCTATATGAACTTCAACCAAGCTCATGGTTAACTAAGAATAACCATCTGTACAATACAGCTATAGACATACACTAATCTATGTGTATCACCGATAGACCCACATTGGTGAACGTAGATCAAGAACTCTTTATTTGAGAAGATACTTCCATAATGACATTTCTTAGTGTGTATTACAACTTATTGCAACTTTGTCATTACTAGTAGATTCTCAGGTCTTTGTTACATTATAGATTAGGTTCTAACTTTTTAGATCTCGCTGGCTATTATAACCTGCTAACACTTAGCATTTATAACTATCAGCTTTGCTAACTCTTAGCCATGGTCTAAACTTCTTTAAACCAGATATGAATTCATTTAGATCATATCATGTTTATAATGTTACAAGCTTAACTACCATTTGATAAAAGTTATCAGCGATTTAATAAAATATGCATTGTATAAATATTATAAACTAAATATTCATACAAACTGGGATGGCGCGTAAGCACATACCCTAACAATATCTTCCTAATAATTATTCAAATAAATAAAAATCTAAGAATGAATGTAGAAAATATAAAGGCAAGAACACAATGCAAAGAGATTTAAGTGATAGCAATATAGAAAAAACTTAGGATTAATACTATCCCTCAATATGCTTTCTAATGATTAATCTTTCATATTTAACTCCCTTAGTTTTTGTTATTGATCAAGACACTAATGTATTCACAAGCTTCTTCTAAGGTCATGCGTGTATACCTTAATTTACCAAATACCTATATTCCTATGGTATTTGTAATAAATTAAGATTTATTAAAATTAGGTCTTATTGATCATACATGCCAATTAGGTATATTCCTATTCTAAATTGAAACTTGCATATGCAACATTGAATGTTACTCTACAATCATGCATGAAATTACCTAGGTCTAAATATTACATAGGTCTAAATATTACATAGGTCTAAATATTATGATTCCTCTTCCAAGTTTATCAACAATATTACTAACTCATTCACCATATATTGGCCAGATATATTGAAGTATTAAGATCAAGTAATTTAAATATAAAAAAACTAAGTTTATTAAATATTCAAAAGATATGGTAATTAAGCACACATATTGAGTTTAAGTATTAACCCTAGAAAATAAGTTTAACTCATGGCTACAAGAGAACAACAGTAAAAATAATAATAAATCATGATACAATCAATAGCAAACCAATATAGACGTCGAATTGCTCTTAATTGCGCTGCCTAAGATACTCTTAATGCCGAAGAACGCCTTGAATCTCTCTCTAAAGTTTCTTCAATTTCACTTTTATTGCTCTCCAAGACTCGTGTTCTGCATTCTTGGTGTTTTTCAATGTGTCTTGGGTGCTTTAGGTTTATTCTTAAAGGCTGGGAACAAGTGACTTTTTATAAGGATTGATATGAGCTTGAAAATCTCAATTTTCGTCGGATTAGGACTCATGCTACTGCTGGGGCGCTATGCAGTTGTCACTGGGGCGACACTTGAAAAAGGCTTCACCGTTGGAGCGGTGAGATGATGGCGCTGGGGCGCTGGCGCAGTAAAGGGCTGGTGCCGGGGCACCAGATGCGACTTAACCAGGTCGTTTTCCTAATTTCAATCACTGTTCCAGAGCTGGGGTGGTAATTCTCGTGGCACTAGAGCGATGAACACATACTTTGAAAACTTTACATTTTAGTCCCTGTTTTTGCTCATTTTGTATTATTTCTTTAAATTTCATTTAAGTTCTTATAAATAACAATAATACACATAAATAGCCATCTATTCTCATAAAATAATAAAATATCAAAATAAAAATAAGAGAAAATATATAACAATTTTGCCCTTATTAGTGGGGAGGAGCGGCGACCTGACGGCAAAAAATGGTGGAGATGGGTGGGAGGGGCGACGGTAATCGCCGCCCCTCCCAATCATTTTTTATCATCTTTTGGTATTTGTTTTTTGCCAAATGACCTATCATTGTATAAATAAAAAAAAATAGAGTTCAATGATATAAAATTTAATTATTTTTATTGCTAGAGCAAAGCCAAAGAAGGTAGCCAATTTATTTGTATTTAATTTAATATATTTTAAAAAATATTTATTAAAAATATAAATTAATCACACAATGACACATGTCATTTGTAACTAATTGTATTTAACACGTATCATTATGTTAAAATTTATTTTAAATTAAATAAATAAATGATATTGAGCCACGTATTTAAAGACAGTGAATAAATAAGATTATGTCACATGTTCAAATTTTAATTTATTTTTATAGTTAAATTATTTTTTTATCTTTCTACTATTAAAATAAAATGATAAAATTTTATAAATTTAAATAAAATTAAATATTTAAAATTTAATTAGAATAAACTTGTATTTCAATCTAATTTCTTTAAGTTAAAATTGTCCTTATTCCCCGGACATATATGTATGAAATATTCTCATCGTCTCTATGTGATGATAAGCTTTAATTTTTCTCTTAAAGAAAAAATAGTGATAATATACTTTGCGAAGTAAAAACAAGGAAGAAATAAAGAGAATCACAACCGTTAATTGGGAATTAATTAGAGTCAAGTAGATCCGACAATCTCCCGACCGCAAAGCATGGTACTTATTTAACACTCTGGCACAAACTATACGTACCATACATCTGTTGCTCTCCAAATCCAACGGCCCAGATCTATTTGATCACCATTCGCTTGCGGCGCAAGATAGTGTACCCCACGAAGAACCTCCACTCAAAGTCCACTGTCATACATTAATCCAAAATGCCAATGCATTATTACCAAAACATCGCCACTTCTTTTTCTGTTTTTCTGAAAGATTTACATTGTCAAAGGATATTAATGTCATTTCATAGCGTAAACATGAATATAAAAAGTGGTCGAGTTCTCTCGTGGAACTTTAGCAGCAAAGAACACCTAGAAGCTACACTAACACTAACGGCGACACACACATACACAAACCCCCACTATTTCTCTTTCTCTTTCCTCTCTTACGTTAACCGGAACTCGAAATTCTGGTGATTTGTTTTTGTTTAAAAAGTTTCGCAATTTTATGTCCAACTTTTCAGTGCCATATTGTCAAAATATTGGCTTCGTCTTCAGTTTTCTTTTGGCAAACTTTTGTAATTATAAGATCGTCAATTCTTTGAGCTGGGAAAATTCGGGGGTGGTGTGATGGGATTTTGCAACTGTCCATTAGAGACTCCGGCGAGGCTGCTGTGGACTACTAGCTTCTTTCGCCACAAGCTTATGATTTTCTAATTTTATATTTAGACAACAAATCATCACATAAACCCTTTTATAGGTTAATTTTTGTGTCGAATATCTACAGCTAAAGTTTGTCGGAGATCTGACGCAGAAGAGATATAGGTACAGATAAATTCATCAGCAATATGGAGTCTGGACGTCTTTTCTTCGATCCCTCTGCTTGCCACGGGAACATGTTGTTCCTTGGAAATGGTGATTCCATTTTTCGAGGTAAAACTCTTTTTTGTTTGTTTGTGTTTTCTTATTTTTCATGATAGTAGAAAAAGATAGAAGTATAGATAAAAGATTTGGACCACTATTAGTTTTTCTTACCCTTTTTTGGTTACTCAGAAAGGATCATGAATTTTGAGCTTTTAGCATATCTCATATATTGTTTTGGGTACTAAACGATGTAACGCTGGAGTGATCGCTGTTGATTTGTTGGCTAGTGAAGGAAATTATTGAGTTCCCTTTTTTGTAGCTTCCTTTCTGTTGCAAGCAAATTTCTCTCGTAATAATTTATGTCTATTACAAGATCTATGGGAACGGTTACCGTTAGATTCCGGCTAACATGATGCATATTCCCTGTTGTTATTTGGCTTTATCTGTTTTAATAGGTTTCATCAAAATATTTATGTACTGATCGATGATATATTTTTGGTGTACTGAGATTATGTTAAGTGTTTTTAGTTTCTGATATATATTAAAGTTTTTGTTTGATTGTGATGTTGAAGGTGCAAGATCAATGATGAGCATCATGGAAACCTCAAATGGGCGGCCTTTTTTCAGCTCACCAGATGACTTTTTCGACGACAGCTATTACGATGAACAGTTGCCGGAGAAAAAGCGTCGCCTCACTCCCGAGCAGGTTAGCCCCAAGTTAATCTGATCTGATACCTATATACCTACGTATAATATAACATATTTTTCCAGCGCCTTTATACATATTCCTTTACGATTAAGTCTTATCAGCATCCAATTCGTTTCAATTGATATTCTCTTTAGAGACCGAATCTAACTTTACATCGATTGTTGTAGAAAAATAGAATTCAATTGGTATATGATTTGGTATTTGTTCTGGATTTTCTGAAGTAGTGCTCTGTTTGGCTGTTGAGCAAGGTATGAAAAAAGAGAAGTGAAGAAGATATATTGCATCTTAGATGCTTAGGTGACCTAAGTCCTAAAACTAAACAATATGAAATAATATTTTTTTTTAAAAAAATCTCAACTAGCGAGTTAAAGCTTGAAAGAATTATGTAAGAAGAAAAATATGCAATAATTTGATAACTTTGGACTGTCTTCTTACCTTTCGTTTTTTTGTTGATATAATATTGAAGGTGCACCTGCTGGAGAAAAGCTTTGAGGCAGAGAACAAACTGGAGCCCGAGCGAAAAACCCAGTTGGCTAAGAAGCTGGGATTGCAGCCAAGACAGGTAGCTGTTTGGTTCCAGAACCGCCGGGCTCGGTGGAAGACGAAACAGCTTGAAAGGGACTACGATCTCCTCAAATCTTCTTATGATGCTCTTCTTTCCAACTATGAGACTGTTCTCAAGGAGAATGAGAAGCTCAAGTCTGAGGTATCATTAGAACAACACAAACTTGTTTAAAAAACTGTTCTATTTTAAATTTTGTCGGATTATTATTATCAATGATTTGATGACGCTACGTTTTTCATGTGAATAATCCTGTGATCTCTATAATAGATCTCCATTATCATTCAATAAATTACTGAAAGAATTAAGAGTAGTCCTTCTGAGTGTTTCAGGATAAATTAAGAGTCAAGTCAATGATCATCTTTGTTGAGACATAGCCAAGAGTAACTGGAATTAATCTGCTTGTAGTGAGACATGCCTGTGAGATTAGACTTTCGCAGGCAAAGGCATACAGTGTTATCAAAGTTAGCATATGTTCTGAACCCCACCTTGATTTAAAAGACATTTCAAAAGTCATCTAAAGCCGAATATACCTTTCTACCTTTGTTAATATGCCAAGACCAATCCACACCAAAAAATAAACAAATAAAAAGGCAATTGATTTACAGTATTTTTCATGTCATTGTTCGTGTTAACCGTGCCATTAACATATGTAGTAGAGCACTTGTTTACGCTTTTTCTTCATTTAATTATTTGTTAGATGAGGTGATCAATTATTATCAATTTATATAATTGTAATTTGCACTCTAGGTGTTGTCCTTGACCGAGAAACTTGAAGCTAAGGAAGAGAATAAAGAACCAAAATCAAACAAAACAAATGAACCCCTGCCAGCAGATTTGGCACCTATTTCTGGTCTCCAATTGAGCAATAAGATTGAGGATGGACTGAGTTCAGGTAGTGGTGAAAGTGCAGTAGTAGATGAAGATGGTCCACAGCTGGTGGTGGACAGTGGTGATTCATACTATGGATGCATGGTCCGCGTCCACTTAGAGGAGGACGACGGCAGTGATGACGGCCGGGGTTACTTTTCGGACGTGTTGGTTCCAGCCGCAGATCAAGATCAACAGCATGAGGAGCCTTTGGGCTGGTGGGTTTGGTCATAACTCGTAATAATAATAATAATGAGGGGCCATTCAACATGTTAATTACAACTTACCAAGCTCTTTTCTTTTCTGCCTTTTTGTAATGTCCTACTTGATTCTAATAGCTAGTTGCTTCAAGTCAAAAACTATAGGTGAAGTTATATGGATTTGAAGAAGTCCACGCAAAAAAAAAAAAAAATATATATATATATATATAAAATTAAAAAAATTGTAAAGGGCTTTAGCTAGGTGGCTGGGAGGTGTGTGGATGTATGGAGCTTAGTATGAATAAAACTGTGTTTTTAGTCCATGGCCTCTGGTGTTGTATTACCATTTCGAAGAACTAGTAAGCAAAATTTGACCATTTCATTTAATTAAAGGAGTATCTTATCAATAAAAATTAAAATAAGTAAAAGAAACACGAAAAGTCTTTTAAGTAATTTTATTCCTCAGGCGTTTCTTTGTATTTTTACATTTGAAATATATGACATCCACATCCAGACAAATTGACAACTATATGTCTTTACATTTTCACAAAGCGCCCCTCATTGAACTTATGTTATTTAGGTGAAAATGAAGATGTGTTGAAATTCTTTTTAAGCACCTAATTGTGGCCAACCCATTTCGTTGAATTGTGGGAACTGAGAGGTGAGAAAATGTCCACATAATTTTATTATATAGTGCAAAATTGTTACGTACACTCTTTCTTTTGAACAGTCTAGACCATATTGGTTGCTTGTCTCAAGACTCTTAACATAAAATCATTTTTTGTATATCTCTAATTATTTTCTGGATGATTTTATTTGGTAGAGAGAAACTTAGGTGGGATGATATTTTAATTTTGACACCCATGTGAAGGAATAAGTTAAAAGCCCACGTCACAAACCACTTCCAACTTGCAATATTAATAAACTTCACTGTTCGTTCTGTTCCTTCCAACTCTCCACCTTCTTTTTCTTTCTGGTCTTGTCCTTCCATTTTTCCTCATAGTAAGCATACCACTTTATGCATGAACCCCTTTTTGTAATTCGAGTTTTATAGGTAAGTAAACCAACGACACCCAATGTCATGGGCATATAGTATTGATTACTTCCAGTGTATCATGAGTTCCCACAAATTTTTTGTACTTATATCTCTCAATCAATTATTAAAAAAATCATTTACACGATAAAAATTTAATTAAAAAAAATACAATACATTACGATTACTCAAAAACAATCCATATATTAAGCTACCCAACTCCCAAATTATGTTGGGCTGAAGAAAAGAAAATGCAAATCCCTAGCTCATACCTCGTTTAAAATCATAGTGAAGTTATAAAACTGTCTCTTGAGAAATTAAGATATAAAGGACAG